>VCII01000183.1:0-1200000 GCA_006030095.1 Triplophysa siluroides
CATAATTTCTCATCATTTAAGCTCTGTTTCATACCAACTCTAATCACTTGTTGTTTTGTTCTCTTAAAAACAGGCTGTATCTGTCAATCAGACGGTATGTTATTACACCTTTTTATGACCATAAAAAAAAGCACATTGTAAATGCTGTTTACTTACACTATAAACTGTTTTCGAAAGAAATGGTGTTTAGTTTTACCTGAATTTCAAAAGTGAAAGTATGTGTAGTAGTGAAACAACATACTATTTAACAAGGAATGTGTGCTATGAAGTAAATCAGATTTCACATTCTAATTTTAACAAGAACAACTCACATCTTTTCTTTCGTCAGTGTGTGGCCAAGCAGCTCTCAACTCTAAGATTGTTGGAGGCAATGATGCGACAGCAGGGTCTTGGCCCTGGCAAGTCAGTATTCAGAAACTCAGTACAAGAAGTCATTTCTGTGGTGGCAGTATCATCAATAAAGACTGGGTTTTATCTGCAGCTCACTGCTTTCAGAGGTATGAAAGCCTGCATGGAACATTCTTTCATTGTTTACTGACCTTTGCACTATTAGAATGATTCTTATTTTACAGGTAATGGTGTGTATTTTTTTGCAGATTTTTTCCTTTTTTCCATTGAAGTTAATGCCTGTTATTTTACAGATTTTTGCTGTAATGAGAATAAAGAATTATCCATCATTTAATATTACACAATTTTAGTTTTTTAAAGCAATTTATAGTATTTCTACAGTTCCAAAATGTAATTTTAAATATTAGTCATTTAAAGTGTCATTAGTTGCAGTTGAAGGTCATTATGCATTTAGGGTATTTCACATGTCAACTGGTATTTCTACAAACACAAATGTAATTGACTTTAAACTTTGACATTTATGTTTGTTCTCACCTAAACAATATCCATATTTGCATTTTGACGACTTTGGTAACCGTAGTAAAATTGTTAGATCCTAAAACGTTTTTGAAACTTTGCCTAACATGTTCAATATTAAAATACAGTAGCCTATTTACATGTCCAACACTAGCTAATTCAGCATTATACATTAACAATATGTTATAATTTCTACAATATAGTTCTGTACGACAGTATTTTTAGTTGAAACAACAATGACTGTTTGTAATCTAAAATGTACACTGTACACGTGAATGTAATACAAATTTTATATTTTCCTATATTTTCCATTATTAATAATTTGTTTGGTCCTTGCGGTCCACCGTGACTGTTTAAGATTTGTTATTGCAAAAGTAACTCTTTAGGAGGTTTTGTTAACTGTACATAGAGATTTGCAGTCAGTCTAAGTATTTTTTTATATTTGACATTTGAAAATAGGTTATTCTGATGCCATCCAAGATGTATAACATGACAGTGAAGCAGTGGCGGCTGCTGATCTTTTAAAGAGGGGAAGCTCATTTTCGGCCTAAATCATAAAAATTGTCTATTTATTTATATGTAAATTCTGCCCTACGTTCCTTTTCAAGAAAATGCTCTGTAACCCTGTCATACCAACTAGGCGTCTTTTCCAGTGACTTGACCAGTGTGATGAGATGGTTTCATCAAGAGACATGGCCAGCAGTTCATTTTCTTTTTCACAGCACTTCCAGTCAGCCAGCTAACTTTGTCATACCAGGAGAGCTGAAAAGACCTGTTACTTTTCCCTATCTTTTGCACTAAATCAATCTTAGGTGTTGATCTGCCCTGCTGTTTAATTCTAAGTTTCTCCTCGTAAGGAAGACTTTCTAATGGCTTTGCCAAAATCAGGTCGACAATATTAGCACATCTGCCATCGTGTGCAGTTTGCTAGCTGGCTAGTTCAGACTATATGAATTAATGAACAAACGATCTAATATATATATATATATTTAACTCAACGGGAGGAAATGTGGGAATTATGTTAAACTGAAACAATGAATGTGGTGTGAAATTGTGTGAAATATACGATGAAGGTTGCAGCAGTTTGTCTTTCGACTACACATGCAAAATCCGCGATGGGACTGAGTTGGAAATGGAGACACAGAGTGATACGCGTCATAATCTGAACGCCCACGCCCACACCAACCGTCTCTTTGCATTGCGAGAAGCTGCCGCCTCCTTGTCATTTATGATTTATACAAAAAAAAAAAAAATGTCTAAAAGCTGATATGTGACAATGTGTATAGCAAACAAGCTAAAAAAAACAAAAAAAAATACGTTTTTATAAGCTGTCGACCCCAAAAAACGAGCGTTTTAGGACATAAAAGTGGATTAAAAAGAGATGACAGACCCTCCAATCATCACGCAGACGCTCGGAGTCCGGGCCAGCCCACTCCTCCATTCATCACAGAGACGCTGAGCGTCCGTGGGCGGGACATAATCGCAGCATTATCCAATGACCGTCTTGTTTAAGCACTGAAAAAAACTGTTTAAAGCAGCCACTTTGAAGTCAATGGACGCTGGGCTTCAACAGAGTAATGCACTGTACGCTACGGGAATGAATGAGAAGGAAATCGAGTCAGCCGACCTAAGTAGCTGATTCTGAACGAAATTGTTTTCGTTCGAGATGAACGTGTTTAACGCATTTTTAGTCAATAAAATGTTAACATAATAGTACATATATTTGACCATTCATTTTTTGACAATTATAGGGGCCTTGCAGTCTTAAAGAAATCGCGACTGACAGTGAGGTGACCAAAACACTGACAATCCAAGTCACCTATAGGCAGTTTAGGCCCGATTCACATTTCGCTGAAAACGGGAGCTGCACTGCGTTCTCCTTTTTCCAAAGCGCCTGGACTTTGCGCTCTCCTGGCGTCTGTCGTCGCAAAGCAGTGGCGTTGCTAGGGCCTTGGGTCTTGGCTAGTTCAGCCAACCTAAAATATTGTGAGTAACAATGTAATCTGGACAAGAATTCGAGATCGCTTTAGAGTCCCCTTTAAAACTCTTATTATGAACTATTATAATAAAGCGCATTCTTCAGTTCACAGCAGCACATTGGAGTGAACGTCATAAGCAGAATAACGTTCCCTTTCTGTCGGTCTCTCGACGTTGTGTCGAGAACGACAGATGGGGTTCGCCCTTGAGAACCAATCAACTCTGACTACTATAGAAAAGGCCAATGAAATTTGGCGAATGAAATTTGCATGCCGGGCTCCGCCCCCGGATATCCGGTATAAAAGGAAGCCGGCGTGCAGCATTCATTTACCTTTTGTTCTTCAGAGCCTTCGCTCATGACTACGAACAGAACGAATTCTATGGATTCTTCTTCTTCTTCTACATTGCTGGATCTACGACGTGTAGCAGCGGATCGTCCCTACCTGCAGCGACCTTCCCCTGGGCGTCTCGGCAGTTCCGGAGGTGATAGAGATTTTTTCTAAAAGGTCCTTTTCAGGACTGACTGAGCATTCTCCAGCGCGGCATGTCCCGCTGTTCTCTTGGGTGCGGCACCCTCATCGAGGAGGGGGATGGACACGATCGCTGCATTAGGTGTCTGGGCGTCCAGCACACTGAAGCAGCGTTCGTTGACACATCTGCCCGCACTGCGGGCAGATTGTCATTCAGAAGTTGCGGTCACAGGTGGCTGTCTTCCTACGGGAAACCAGCCACCATTTCGTCTGCTACCCGGGCGTGACATCTGTGGCTACGGCCCCGATGACCACCCACGTTAGCAGCGTTAGTGATATGGGGAAACTCTGCGAACGTAAACCCGCCAGCCAAGTGCTCACGGGCCGATCGCACCCCGATTCGCTCTTCTGAACGTTCCCCAACCGGCGGTGGCATACCGTCCGGATTCTCACGCACACACTCGGAAACGATGTGTGACGTAGATGAGATGTCGCTCGCAGCATCGGAGGGAGATTGGCATCCGACTCTGACGAATCCGAGCTCCACCCCCCAGCGGTCGAGTTCAGGAGGAAGCAGAAGTGATGTCATCCGTGCTAACCCGGGGATATGTGGTTCCTGAGGTCGGAGCGCGGTGCAAACCGCGCCCACCCCGGGTGCCATGTTTTTCCCGGGGGTGCATGAGGAGCTGTGTAAAACTTGGAGCGCTCCACTCACGGACCGTTCCGGTGAAACCAGCTCCGGCTCCCTTACTTCCCTCGATGGTGGGGCAGCCAAGGCTACGTCGAGATCCCCCTGGGTGGAACGTCCGCCTGCGGTGCACCTGTGCCGCGGACGGCTACCACCTGGGGGGGAATCGGCCACGCCTACCGTCCAAAGCGCGTAAGACTTCGGCACCACTGCTGTCGAAAGCTTGCGATGCCACGGGCCAGGCTGCCTCCTCTCTCTATGCCATGGCCATCCTGCAGGTCCGCCAGGCCAAGGCGTTGAGAGAGCTCCACGAGGGTAAGGCCGACCCGGGTATAATGCAGGATCTCCGTGCCGCCGCTGACAGCGCTCTATGGGCGACCAAGGCGGCGACACGGACCCTGGGTCGGACGATGTCCACGGTAGTGGTCCAGGAGAGTCACCCCCGGCTTTACCTTGCGCAGAAGAGTGACACCAAGGAAGTCCGCTTTCTTGATGCACCCATCTCGCAGGGTGGGTTGTTGGTAACACCGTCGAGGACTGCGCTCAGCAGTTTTTGACGGTGAAGCAGACAGTGGCAATTAGCCACATTTTCCACGCCGCGACTCGGCCGCCTAGGCCTCCGAGATCCCGCGTGACGTCTGCTTCCCGGCAACCCAGGACCCCTTCGACATCGGCTCGGTTTTGTGCCCCCACAGGCGGCACCCCGGAAGCGGAGGTCGAGGGGGAACCCTCACCCCGTCAGCAACCTTCTCCCGAGAGGGGACACTGACGGGAAGACCCCAAGGAGAACAACATCGGGCCCGACCTTCACAGCCACGGCTCTGATCGGTCGGTACGGGACGGCTCCTGCCTCGTCACCAAAGCCGGGCCCTTTTCAGGGCCTGGCGCCCACTTACTCGCAGAGTTTTTTCCGTTCTCCCCGGGTGTACTTACAGCCGATCGCACACTCCACTGGACTGTGCCCGGCGACCCGACCTTACGCCCTGGCGAGGCGTTGGGTCGTACACACACGACAGCTGGCACCACTCTCAAATCGACAGTGCGTGCAGCGGTCCCGCCAGGCAGGTAAAAAAGGCGGAGCCAACCTTCCCTCCGGGGACCCCCCGTGACAGAAGGGTAGCTCCGCCAGCCGACGAACCACCCACCATGGGAATGATGAAGCAGACCGTCCCCTTGGTCACCCTGTCACAGTCCCTGGGAGCTCGAGAGCTGCCCACACTGTCTCGCTGACTAATGAGGGCGGTCCGTCTTGGTTACTCGATCCAGTTCGCCAGAGACTCTCCCAAGTTTCGGGGCATCATCTCTCCCTCTGTCAGAGGCAGGGACGCCTCCGGACTTCGGGTAGAGGTCACCACCCTTCTGGCAAAACAGGCATCGAGTTCGTCCCTCAAAAACCAAGTGTTCAGTGGGTCACGACCCGCACTTCATCGTTCCCAGGAAAGATGGTGGGTTGCGCCCCATAGTTCTGCGTACCCTGAACAAAGCACCTTCACAAAGCTGCCGTTCAGGGTGCTCACGCAGAGGCGCATCCTGACATCTATCAGGTGTCAGGATTGGTTCGTGGCAATCGACCTGAAGGACGCTTACTTTCATGTCTCGATTCCCCTCGCAACCGGCCGTTCCTACGGTTCGCGTTCGAGGGGCGGGCATATCAGTACAGAGTCCTCCCTTTCGGTCTGTCCCTGTTCCACGGGTCTTCACGAAGATCGTGGAAAAACCGCCCTTTCTCCCCTTCGGGAAAAAGGTGTGCGGGTACCAAACTATCTCGACGACTGGCACCTCGCGAGATCTGTTGTGTACACAAAGGGACCTGATGCTCCGGCATCTAGATCGATTGGGATTTCAGGTCAACCGAGAAAAGAGCAAACTCCCCAGTGCAGAGCATCCTCTTTCTCGGTATGGAACTAAACTCTGTCACCATGACGGCGCAGCTGTCCGCAGCACGCGCCCAGTCAGTGTTGAACTGCCTGGAACACTTCAGGCAGTCGGCGGTCCCCCTGAAAAACAATTTCAGAGGCTCCTGGCATGGCGTCCTCCGCGGGGGTAATACCCCTCGGATTGATGCACATGAGACCGCTCCAACACTGGCTACAGAGTCAAGTTCCGAGGACAGCGTGGCACACCGGCAGCAGGCGCATGTGATGACGCCCTGCTGCCGACGCACCCTAACCCCTTGGTCTTCCATGACCTTCCTCCGAGCGGGGACTCCCCTCGGGCAGGTTACGAGGCACGTCGTGGTGACGACGGACGCCTCGCTGCAGGGGTGGGGCGCAGTGTGCAACGGGCACGCAGTAGCGGGGCGCTGGACGGGCCCCTGTCTGCGCTGGCATATCAATTGCCTAGAGTTGTGGGCTGTGCTGCTTGCGCTGAGAAGGCTACGGCCTCTAGTGCGGGGCCAGCACGTGCTGGTCCACCTGGACAGCACGACAGCCGTAGCGTACACGCCAGGGTGGCGTACGCTCACGGCAGCTAACACGACTTGCCCGACGCCTCCTCCTGTGGAGTTAGCAGGTGATCCGCTCCCTGCAGGCCACACACATCCCAGGTGAACTGAACCAGACAGCCGACGCGCTCTCTCGTCAGTATACGCCTTGCGGAGAGTGGCGACTCCACCCCCGGTCCAGCTCATTTGGGTGCTGTTCGGACAGGCACAGATAGACCTCTTTGCCTCCCACGACACCACCCATTGTCTGCTTTGGTACTCCCTGACCGAGGCCCCCCTCGGCACGGATGCCCTGGCGCACAGCTGACCACGGGACGGGCGGAAGCACACCTTCCACCCCCAGGAGCCTCCTTGCACAGACACTGTGCAAGATCAGGAAGAGGAGCACCAAGTGTTATTGGTTACACCGCACTGGTCTAACCACACTTGGCTTCAGAGCTGATGCTCTGGACAGCGACTCCCCCTGACCCATTCCTCTGACAGAGGACCTGCTCTCTCAGGGGAAGGACACGTTCTGGCATCCCAGATCAGACCTCTGGAAAACCCATGTCTGGTCTCTAGACGGGACGAGAAGATCCTGAGATGGCTACTCCCCCTATACGGCTGAGACCATCACCCAGGCTAGGGCCCCATCTACCAGGCGGTTACACGCCTCTAGACGGTGCCTCTTCTCGTCCTGGTGTCTTTCTCAACGAGAAAGACCCACTGAGGTGCTTGATCAGGACGTGTTCCCTTCTCACGAGACTGGAGACTAACATCTCCCCTCCACACTGAAAGTGTATGTAGTCGCTATTGCCACTCATCACAAATCAGTTGATGGAAAGTTTCTAGGGCAACACGACCTGGTCACCAGGTTCCTAACGAGCGCGAGAGGGCGGAAGCCGCCTCATCTCCGCTCCATACCCTCTTGAGACCCTAACGTGGGTCCAAGAGCCCCCAGAGGCTCCGATCTTCCTCACCTGAGTAAGACGGCCCCCCCTGTGGCGCTCGCTTCCTTCAAGAGGGTAGGGGACCTCCAAGCATTCTCTGTGTCCCCGGATTGCCTTGAATTCGGCCCTGGTAACTCTCACGTTATCCTGAGACCCGGGCCCGGATACGTGCCCAAAGTTCCCACTACTCCCCTTCGGGACCAAGTGGTGAACTTGCAGGCGCTCCCCATCGGGGGAGGAAGACCCAACCCCATCCGTGTTGTGTCCTGGACCGCACGCAGGGCTTCAGTAGCTCTGACCAGCTCCTTGTCTGTATTGGAGGACAGCAGAAGGGGAAGGCTGTCTCCAAGCAGAGGTTGGCGCACTGGGTCGTGGATGCCGTTACGACGGCATTCCGATCTCAGAATCTCCCATGCCCACTGAGGGCTTACTCCACACGGGGTATAGCCACCTCCTGGGCACTGGCCAGAAGCGCCTCTCTAGCAGACATCTGTAGAGCTGCGGGTTGGGCTACGCCCAAACACCTTCGCAAGGGTAACATCCTTCGCGTAAACCCGGTGTCAGCCCACGTCCTGCGTGGCGACATGTAGGACTGGCATCCGGGGGGGCGTATGCCTGCGAAAGCATCTCCCACCCTCCAAGAGGTTGGGTCAGTGTGCTATCTACCTTTTCTTACCCAAACACATGGCTAAGAAACTGATTCCTCACCAACCTTCCTTCTTACCCAGACCTGGTTAAGAACAGGCATTCCATCCATCACTAAGCAAGCACCCCTGGGGCTTGGCTGGGCAGAGCAGCCTTCCCCCTTAGGCCGGGATACCATATGACCTATCACAGATAGTTCTAACCGACCTGGTGCTATCAGACGCAGTATCACCCCCCGCCGTGGGCTGTTCCGTCTGCTATACCCTCATGACAATGGTTCCCACACATGGTAACCCATGAGCTTCCCCAGGTGGACCTCCACCTCGCGGTGAACTACCCAGTCCGCACGTTCCATGCGTTCTCCTCCAAGGACGAGACCATATATATATCTCCACCATATTCCTCCCACGGGTAGGAGGTGGCCTCTGCAGCGCTTCTCTGATTAAGAGTTGCGCTTTTCCCGGTGTAAACCCGAGCCGGACGCCTCTCGCCTATAAAGAGCTAAGGCCCCGTCCGTGAAAGGTTACCGGTCAGGGCTGTACCCATCTTTCTCCAAGAAAGCTCTGGAACCCCCCGACCACCACACTGGAAGGTTACAAGTTTCACGAAAGGTTCGAGCTGACACGCCCAGGTTGTTACCGTCGCTTCGCTGAGATTGTGACGCGATACAGCGTTGTGGCGTTTTCCATAGGCAACCCCATCTGTCGTTCTCGACACAACGTCGAGAGACCGACAGAAAGGGAACGTCTTGGTTACGTATGTAACCTCAGTTCCCTGATGGAGGGAACGAGACGTTGTGTCCCTTATGCCACTAACACGTATCGTATTCTGCTGCAGTCGTGAGAGGCTCTCAGGCTCTTCAGAACAAGAGGTAAATGAATGCTGCACGCCGGCTTCCTTTTATACCGGATATCCGGGGGCGGAGCCCGGCATGCAAATTTCATTCGCCAAATTTCATTGGCCTTTTCTATAGTAGTCAGAGTTGATTGGTTCTCAAGGGCGAACCCCATCTGTCGTTCTCGACACAACGTCTCGTTCCCTCCATCAGGGAACTGAGGTTACATACGTAACCAAGACGTTTCAAGGTGCGCGCTTTAACATGACATCCGCATTTTTTGCCATTCTTTGCTATAAATGCAGCTTAATATGATGCGGGAGCGATACAAGACCCGTTCCCATCCACTGTAAAAAAGGTTTGTCTGCGTTCACCCCTCGTTAACTAACGTTAGTTGTTTACGTTACCTCCAGCTAAATGAAAACATCACTTCACACCAATTGCATACTTCAGAAAACGATCATGATATTGTAGCGCACAGAAATGTGCCATTCATGATGATGTGCTGTCTGATTTTGTTGTACCTAAATTAGAGAGTTGACGGTAGTTTTGACAACCCCGGAAAGACGACGGGAAGATAGTTACGTTACTGTAGTTCAGCCTGGTGCGGCTGTGTTGTTCATTGTTCTGAGGAAACAAAAGTGTACCTAGAAGCTCTTTGTCGTTTTTCAGACGCTTCAGTATTTGTATTATTCATTTAAAACATATTGTGGATGTTATAGATGAACACGCGTTCATGCACAGGAGTGATCATCTGTGTCTCCATTTTCATTAAGCTTGTCTAAATTGGCTGGTTGGTTCTTGTCACATGACTTGCGGTTTTGTGAACAATTTAGATTATTTAATCTCGATGTGGCGCCGACGCGCCCCCTATTTCCGCGTCCCTACATTTGAAATAACGAATATTCGCGCGGAAATTACTCGAAATGTGAATCGGGCCAAAGTAATCGACTCCAGTTGCTCAATTAATGTCTAGATGTGTAATGACTGAATACCTTGCATGTACAGAGCTATTTTTCATGTTCTGAATCTGATGTACTCAGTATTCCCACTGTAGATTAACATTTTCAAAAATTAAATATTTTTGCATTTCCCCAAAATGTCTTTTTCTGTTTCATTGAAAGGACAAAGTACAGTGTAGGAATTCTATAGAGTGTTCTTATTTTAAATGTATAGAATTGAACAGGAAATTATTGTAGTAGTAGTAAGTAGTAGTTCCATATAGATTAAAATAACTGCTAATTACTTTTAATTTACAGCAATGTAGGTTTTAAAGCTACATTTGGTATAAAAATGTATAGAGATTTGATTTTTATTAGTAGTTTCTTGGTTATTATTGTACATTTAAAATGTGTAGATAGACAGAGAGCCTTCATAAAATAACTGAAATCCTACATTTACAGAAATTGCCTTGAAAGTTGCTTTTTAATGTATTTTGATATAATTATCTGTTTTTCCACAGTTCAATGAGCAACTATCAACGGTGGTTTACTGTAATTTAACAAATTTTGACCGTAAAATTGGTTCTGTATTTTTACTCACTCATCTTTATTATATAGCACTAATAAAAACAACAATTGTTGACCAAGGTGCCGGACAATCAAAGAAATAGTAACAACACAACATACATCACAGCATACATCAGACCCGCCATAATACAATTAATTACAATTTAAAGCCAGAGCAAAGAGGTGAGTTTTGAGTTTGGCTGTAAACTCATTTACTGTAGAGGCAATTCTAATAGTGACCGGTAAGCTAGAGTTTTGGAGCTACAACAACAAATGCTCGGTCACCTCTCGATTTCCGTATAGCCCGAGGAATGTTCAATAGTCTCTGGTTAGCAGACCTAAGAGACCTTCCAGGATTATGAGCAGATAATAAATCAGACAAATACGCAGGAGCTAACCCATTTAGAACTTTAAAAACCAGCAGCAGGACTTTAAAATCAATTCTGTAACGAATTGGGAGCCAACGCAAAGAAATTAGTACTGGGGTAATGTGCTCTCGTTTACGCGCCCCAGTAAGGAGCCTAGCAGCAGCATTTTGCACCATCTGAAGTCGATTTAGAGATGCTTGGTTAATGCCAATATAGAGGGAATTACAGTAATCAAGCCTTGTTTAAATAAACGCATGAATTACCCTTTCAAAGTCCTTATAGTAAAGAAATGGTTTCGCTTTCGCTAAGACTCTGAGATGCAAAAAACTGGTTTTGACTGCAGTACTAATCTGTCTATCAAATTTGAGAGCACTATCGAAATAGACCCCCAAGTTCATCACTACTGGTTTCACACTGGAAGATAGATGGCCAAGGTTTAACCCAGGGGAACAAGCGACATCTGATGAATCGAAAACAATAACCTCAGTTTTGCCTTCATTAAGGTGTAGATAGTTTAGGGACATCCAGGCTTTAACATCGGTTAGACAAGACCAAACCCTTGTTATTAGATACCAGAGGCAGATACATTTGGGTATTATCTGCATAACAATGGAAGGAGGTGCCATGTTTCCTAAAAATTGACCCCAGGGGAAGCATGTACAAAGAGAATAACATTGGAGCAAGAATAGAGCCTTGAGGGACCCCGCTCGTTTAGGGAGCTGCATCTGAAATTAATTCACCCACACTAACAGAGAACCCTTTTGTTTAAGTGGATTGAAATCATTTAAGAGCACTGCCCTTAATGCCCTCCCAATGCTCAAAGCGTGAAATCAAAACAGAGTGGTCAATTGTATCAAATGCCGCCTGCATCTAATACAGCAGATATGGCAGCATCAAGAGTCAGTAAAATATAACTCAGAACTTCAACCAAAGCTGTATCAGTGGAATGATTTTTCCTAACACTCGATTAGGATCTAAATTGGGCTTTTTAAGAAGTGGGCGAACAATGGCGTGCTTCATGTCATCTGGGACTATAGCCATTTCAAGAGCACGAGTATCATCATTGAGACAGGGCTCAGCCTTTGGTTTGTGTTGCTTTGCTATTTTAGGAGCCATAGTGTTTAAAATATTAACAGAGATAATATTAAAATCATGAAGATAATCAGCATCACTCCAATCATCACAAACTAATTCGGAAGATTGGAATACCTCCTTAAAAACAGCTGAGAACTCAATGCAAGTTTACAGTTTATTTCATGTAATTTTGTGAAAGTTTTTTCCGTAACTTTACGTATTTGTTTGGAAACTCTGCTGCCAGACTTTTTACCATGTTTATTTTTAACACTGTTCATGCTGTTCCAAATGATCACATGTGCAAAAGCATAACAGATTGAAACGACAACAGTGTTTTCCACACTGTAAAAATGTTTAAGTCTGCACAACAACAAAAAATCTTAGTACTAATTTCCCCTTGCTCTCCCTTTTTCACTCAACGTTTTGGAATAGAAGTTGTATTGACTTAAAACAACTTATTGGAGTTACAAAAATAATTAATTTAGATAATTTAGGACTATTCGTTTTCTTGAGAGGTACAAAGAATTATGATTAAGTCATTTGTTGTCACAAAATAGTCAGGTTTACATAATGAACAACATAACTAAATTTTGTTGGCTGAACATAAATAAAGAATATATATTGGTTACTGGTAAATAAACAAATATATTTGTCTTACTACAATTATAAGCTACTTGTTTTCTGCCTCAAACAGACCAAAACTTTGATCAATTAATTGTTTGAATAGTTTGATTTGAGTGCATATCCACCAGATTTTCCCTTAGGTCATGCACTTACCTCAACATTGAACACCCAAACCTCAACCATGGTTACAATCAAAAACGTCTCGGTTACGTATGTAACATCGGTTCCCTGATGGAGGGAACGAGACGTTGTGTTGAGAGACGACTGGGGGGTTTGATCTTGAGAACCTATCATCTCCGAGAGGAATTTCTAAGCGCCAATAGGATTGGCGAATGGCCCGCCCACACCAGTCTCCGCCCCGTGCATACGGGTATAAAAGGAAGATGGCGGCGGTCATTCACTCACCTTTGTGCTGAGGAACCTGAGAGAGAGTTTCTCGGTCACTGCAGCGGGTCGGCGCAGTGATGTGGCATGAAGACACAACGTCTCGTTCCCTCCATCAGGGAACCGAGGTTACATACGTAACCGAGACGTTCCCCTTCAGTCGGTCTCTCGACGTTGTGTTGAGAGACGACTGGGGAAGTATCTACACACGCCACGGCACTACGCCGCATTACGATCTCCAGCGGAGCGACAGTGACCGGACTAGCGAGTCAACTGAGCGCTATCGCGAGATGTAATCTTCCAGTGGATTCAGTATCAGACATACTAAGAAGCTTCTACTGACGGTCATCACGGAAGGTGGCGTTACCCCTGTAACGAGGTCCCTTCCGGGCCGCACTGGGAAAAAACTACTCTCTCATGAAGAGTGTGTTGCGGAGCCCACATCCTACCACGTGGGGAGGTACATGTGGAGGTATAAGGCATGGTCTTCCAATGGGGAGAGCACATGCAGGAATGTGTCAACCCGACTCGGGAGACAGTATACTCGGTGGAGAGCCACCGGGGGGAGGTCACAGATTCGCCTATAGGGGAAAACGTGAAGAATCTACATACGGGACTACCCTGTAGGGGAGTCACTACGTATGGGGCATTAGTCCAAGTATGGGGTCCGCCTGAATAGGGGTGACTCTACCAGTACTGGACTTGGTTCCAACAGATCGCTCCGCCCGTTCTGTTACCAAATGCCATGCTTAATGATGGATGGAAGCCTATACTTCACCCTAAGGGGGGAATAGTAGGGAGGCTGATAGCGCACGCTACTCACCTGAAGAGGGGAGAAGGCGCTTTCGCAGGCGTATGTCCAGGCCAGATGCCGGCCCCTATCCTTGCCGGACGCGGGCTGACACCTGTTCCACTCAGAGGTTGCAAAACCTCATGAAGGTACTGGGCGTAGCCCAACCCGCAGCACTGCATATGTCTGCCAGAGTGGCGCCCTAGGTCAATGTCCACGAGGAGGCCACACTCCGTGTAGTGGGCTCTCACTACAAGTAGGCATTGACCGGAGGATTGGTACGCCAAATGGCATTCGCAATCCAGCGCGCCAACTCTGTTTGGAGACAGTCCTCCCCTGGGCTGTCTCTGAACAGACAACGGCTGCTCAGAGCTATAAGGGCTCTGTGTGCGGTCATGAAACAACGCGGTATGCGCGTAGGACACAGCACGTAGAGGTTGGGTCTTCTCCCGGAGGGGAGCGCCTGCAGGCTCACCATCTGACGGAAATAATGATGGGAACCTTGGGCACGTAACTGGGCCTGGGTCTCAGGATCACGTGAGAGTTACCAGGGCCAATTCTAGGCACCCCGAGGACACGGAAGCCTGGAGGTTCCCCATCCTCTTGATGGAGCGAGCACCGTCAGGAGCGCAGTCTTCATCGTACCCGAGGAAGAGAGGCGTCTCCGATGGGCTCGAACGCTCAAGAGGGTGTGCGAGGTGGATTTACCCTCCTCGCACCTAGAGGAACCTAGTGACCAGGTCGAGCTGACCGAGAAACATACCCACCACATGACAGTGCTGAGCGGCTAAGCGGCTACACACACTTCAATGTGGACGAGGAGAGGTTACTCTCTAGTCTCTGTTGTAAAAATGTCAACACTAACCTGATCGGCAACTCCGTGGGTTCTCTCCTTGGGAGGAACACCAGGATGAGAAGAGACGCCACTCGTAAGCCATAAGCTGCATGGCGGGGGCTCTAGCCAGCCCGATGGTCTAATGGACCGTCGGCGGCAAGCCGCTCAAACTCTCCTCGTCTGTCCAAGGACCAGGCATGGAGGATCCAGAGGCCTGGAAAGGGGGCCACACCGTGCCCTTTCCCTGCGGAAGATCGTCAGGGGAATCGGTCAGGGGGGGCTGTCATCAGACTTGGGAACCAAGTCTGGTTGGGCCAGGATGGCGCAACTCGCAGGACTTGGTGCCGCTCCCTGACCCTGCACAGGTCTGTGCAGGGAGGCTCACTGGGGGGGAGATCTCCTCTTGTCCCGCGGTCAGCTATGCGCTAGGGCGTCCCTGCCGAGGGAACCCTCGGTCAGGGAGGCCCGAGCGAGGATGGGTGGGGTTCAGGCAGTGTCCTGTTGCGACTTTCACCGTGAGTGTGTGCCGCCCTCGATTAAGTACGCCACGGCAAAATGTGCTGTCCGACCAGACTAGCACATAAGTCCTGCACTAGGGGCAACAGCCTCCTCAGTGCCAGAGTACAGTCAACAACTCCAGGCACAATGTGCCGTCACAGTTGGGACCCGTCCAGTCCTTCAGGGAGGCGTCAGCCGTACCACGACGCACCTCGACCTGCCCGAGCGGAACCCCTGCTCGGAAGGGTCAAATCTGACCAGGAATGAGGGTGCACCGGCACTGAGGCGTAACCGTCATCCGCCTAGCGTCGGGCCGTTCCGCCCTCCAGGGAAGTCACAGCTGTAGAGCTCATGATTGTGGAACGCGCCGAAAGGGGCGCATTCCACGACTTCGTGAGCTCCTCATGCACCCCCGGGAGAACGGCACCTGGGTGGTTCGCGGTTTTTCACCGTGACCCGACCCCAGAAACCATTCATCCACGGCTGCCCGGGCTAGCATGGCCAGCATCTCCGGGTCGGTCTCATCACGAGCTCTACCGCTTATGGGCGGGAGGTCGGAGAGATCGTCCGCGTGAGATGCCAGTAGGCAGCTGTCCAATGCCGCGACAGAGATTTCGTCCTCATCCCTTACGAGCCTTCCCGCTATGGAACGGTCAACGAGCCGGAGCTGGCGGAGCGACATCCATAGAGATCCCCATATCACCCCCGCTGCTCGTCGAGGCGGTCGACCTCGCCGAAGCGGCAGTCAGACTCGCCTGACAAGCGAACGGGTTGGCGGCAACAGTCCCGAAGAACGTCGCCAGCCGTGACCGCAACACCTTGATAGACATGTCCTCGCAGACAGAACATATCAAACCAGCTTCAGCATGCTTGATGCCCAAACATGTGACGCGGGTTTCATGGCCGTCTGACTCGGGGATGAGTCTGCCGCACCTAAGGAGACAGCTGCAAGACATGCTCAACAGCTGGAGAAATATGCTCTTTTAGAATAGGCTCTGTGGTAAACTGCCGAAATGTCGAGTGGAAGGCCGTCACGAGAAGGGATCCGCTGCTTCCGCATCGCGCCGGCAGGAGAAGAAACACTCTCGAAGATAATAACATGCAACATAAATTGCATTAGTTCCGAAGAATAAAAGGTGAGTGAATGACCGCCCGCCATCTTTCTTTTATACCCGTATGCACGGGGCGGAGACTGGCATGGGCGGGCCATTCGCCAATCCTATTGCCGTTTAGAAATTCCTCTCGGAGATGATAGGTTCTCAAGATCAAACCCCCCAGTCGTCTCTCAACACAACGTCGAGAGACCGACTGAAGGGGAACCATAACTCTAAACACAACAGATAACTAACAGTAACAATGAGATTAAACCATATTAAGCCAGCAATAACTAAAACACTAATCTTTAAAGAAAAACAAATAAGAAACACAGAATTGAACATACTGCCATGCATCTTGGGAATTTTCAAATGCTTGCCATATTGTTTGTTCATTGTACATTGACGTAACTAAATTCTTTACATTTATAGAGGTCTATTTGAGTGAACTTGCAAAGAATTTTTCACACAACTCGTATTTTTAAGTTAATGAGGAAAACGTTTGGTTACAATGAATGACCTTATTAAAACAAAGTTCTGTGAACTTTTTCATGGACTTTAGCTCAACCAACAAAACAAAATGATTTGTTTGAACTTTTTTTGAGTTGGGTTTTTTACAGTGCAAAACTGAAGTTTTTACATCTAAAACACATGACTTATATGTCACATACTGTACATAAAGCATATACCTATCTCATTCTTTCTAGTTTCTATTTCTGTGGGTTTTAACAATTCATCAGTCATGAGAGAATTTTCAGTATTGGACTATTCCTCTACCCCAACTTTTATTGTGATAATATATTGTACAGTGTATATATATATAGTCTTATATTCATATATTGTGACTGATGAAAAATAATGAATACAGATTTTTTTTTCAGCATCCCTGAATTTGATATTATAGTTAATTTGGGACGTCAGAAATTATCAGGCTCAAACTCAAATGTGATATCTAGAACAATAGGCCAAGTCATCAGTCATCCCAACTACAACTCAAGATTCCAAAACAATGACATAGCTCTCTTAAAGCTATCTTCTTCTGTGGCGTTTACCAATTACATACAACCCATCTGTCTGGCGGCTGCCGGTAGCACATTTGGTGCAGGTACTAAGACCTGGATAACAGGATGGGGAAAAGTTCATCACGGAGGTGAGCGAAATACTAAGATTCTGAGATTCAAAAACGTCTCGGGTTATGGCTGTAACCCTTGTTCCCTGAGAAGGGAACGAGACACTGCGTCGCCAAGGCAACGCTTTGGGGAACGCCTCAGTGTGACCAGCTCTGAGCATGTGTGTCAACATCGTCCAGTAGTGAAACAATACATCATGGATGACGTATGGACCAGGAGGTATAAAACGACATCCGAAACAGTCAACTTCAGCTCGAAAACTTTGAAGCAAGAGGCTAACAGGGATGTAGGGAGTATGGCAAGGTGACGCAGTGTCTCGTTCCCTTCTCAGGGAACAAGGGTTACAGCCGTAACCAAGTCACCAAGGCAACGCTTTGGGGAACGAAATACCCAAACCGCCATACACGCAAATGCCTGTCTGTGTGTACAAAAAAGTCACTTAGAAGACTCAAGCACCTGGGCTCCCTGGTTGAGATTCGTGTCCAAGCTATAGAATCTCACGAATGTGAGCGGAAAGGACCAGCCTGCCGCATCACACACGTCCCGCATAGACGCCCCCGATCTTAAGGCTACGGAGGCCGCCATACCCCTAGTAGAATGGGCTCTGACGTCCAAGGGCGATGGTCTGCTAGAGGCCTCATAAGCCAGAGAGATAGTCTCAACTATCCATCTGCTAATGGAGTGCTTGGTTGCCGAAAGACTTTCTTCGGTGAACCAAAACATACAAAGAGCTGCCGGCTTTCCTCCATGCCGCAGTTCTGTGTACATACGAGTCCTGCTCCCAGACAGACAACGCAGAGATCATGCGTATCCTTGTTCGTGATAAAACGTGAACAAGGAGGAGCACAAGGTCTGAAATTTTTCTCTGACATGTTAGCAAACTGGCTAACCAAACATGCTTCTCTTACACAACACACTCACGCTTCTTTTAACTAGACACGCACAGAGCCACTTGCTGAGAAGAAAAGAGCTGAAGTTGACTGTTTCGGATGTCGTTTTATACCTCCTGGTCCATACGTCATCCATGAAGTATCGTTTCACTACTGGACAATGTTGACACACGTGCTCAGAGCTGGTCACGCTGAGGCGTTCCCCAAAGCGTTGCCTTGGCGACGCAGTGCGAGTTCCCGCGAAAGGGAACATGTAGTGTCACAGAGCTTCATGAGAGACAACACTTTTTATGCCATAGACACCCAGCTTCCAAACACACTACAGGAGGTGCAGATACCGATTGTGAGCAACACTGACTGTAACAAAGCTTATGGAGGCTTCATTACAAGCAACATGATTTGTGGTGGTCTTACCCGCAGGGGGCAAAGACTCGTGCCAAGTAAGACATCTGCTGTAAGACTCTACTTTAAAGTGCTCACTGTATGGTAAACATATAAATGTTAAGTGGTTCTCTATGCAGGGAGATTCTGGAGGTCCGATGGTGTTTAACAACGGCACCCTGTGGATTCAGTCAGGGGTTGTGAGTTTTGGTCAACAATGTGCTCTACCCGGCTATCCTGGTGTGTACGCCAGGGTTTCCCAGTACCAGCCTTGGATCAACTCTCACATAAACAGCAATCAGCCTGGATTTGTCCAAGTTAACTCTAATGGATCCAATAGTTCATCTCGCAATTTGTTTTCTGTTTCTCACACATTTTTCATCATCTTCATCCCTTTTCTCTTTGTTTAAAAAACTGTACAATAAGTGTGTCATGGTTCCGCCATCTTGTCTTGTTTATTCTTGATCTTGGGGCGGAGCCATGACATAGTCTTAGGTTCTTTGTAGAGAGAGAGAGGTTGGACCTTAGAGATCCTCTCACTCTCTCTCTGTGTCTCGTCAGTGTTTCCCGCCCTTTTGTCTCGTTAGCTTTCCCATTAGTGTTTAATCCCCAGCACCTGTTCCCTATTAATTATCCTATGTATGTTACCTTTAAATCATCCTCATGTTCATTGCCTTGTGCTCGTTCATTGTGGATTGTCCTCGTATGCATGTGTTTGCATCGCTTAGGCTTGTCTACCAAGTTCCTGTTTCCCCGTGTTTAGTACGTCTAGTTTTGTGCTTGTACCAGTGTTTATTTTCTAGTTTAGTTAGTCTGTGTTCTTGTGTTGTTTATTACTTTATCCAGTCTTGTTTTCCCCATCGTGGGTTTTGTTTTGTCCTTTTGGAAAAATAAATATCTGTTAACCCCTTCACCACGTGTCTGCCTGCAATTGGGTTCTGACCCCTCAGTTCCATGACAGAACAACATGGATTTTAGCCGGTCTAGCCTGGCCCGTCGCCTCTGCAGCCTTCGCCAGGGGAGTGAGACTGTGGACAATTATGTGGAGAGGTTCCTTGACATTGCCGAGCAAGGCGTCTTCGGGGAGGAGGAGCTGGCGGTGCTCTTCAAAGCCGGTCTCAGAGAGCCACTCTCTCGCTCGGCGATGAGGCCGTTGGACTTCGACGCTGTGTGGGTAACTGCCGCAGCTTGTGCGGACTCCACGACCTCATCGAATCTCTATTTCTCATCTCCGCTGGTCGCGAAACCCGAGAGTGGTAATCTGCAGATTGGGGCTGTGAGCATCACCACACACCCCTCCTAAACTTCTGCAGCCTCTCCACAACCGCCTTGTCTCACTGGCAGCACCATGGACAGCCCCCCCACCAGCCGGTGGCCCTGTACCACCAACCCAGTGTGGTGGGAGTCCATGGCTTCCCAATCCTGCGCTGGAGGTGGCCCTTTCCCGGCCCAGGACTGTTGTCCTTTCCGGGACTATGCCAGGGAAGTCGAGGCCAGGAGAGCTGCTGTCCCCGAGGTGTTGGCTTGTGCCTACCTGTTGGCCGGGATGGACGACCCCCCAGCATTTACGGAGCGGGAGGAACTGGTCTACCAGCCGTTCCCACAGTTAGTGGAGTGGCTACAGGGTGGACAGAAGTCCTCTCGTTCCGGTCTGGTGTCCATTCTGGATGACCGGGTTGTAGGCACCCTCACCTTGGGGGACTCTGCAGCACCCACCTCAACCCCTGCAGTGTCACCGCCACCACCGACGAGCATCCGTGGCCGGAGGGAGTCGTGGGACTCCCCGTCCGACTCCTCCCTCACGGAGCTGGTCGTGCTCCCCACTGCTTCTCCTTCTCCACATCCGGCCACACCTACCGTGGGCCGGTCGAAGAAGAAGAAGCCGAGGAGGGGGGTAGTATCCAGTCCGGTTTGCAGCCGGTGTCCAGTCCGGTGCAGCCGGTATCCAATCCAGTGTCCAGTCCAGTATCCAGTCCGGTGCAGCCGGTGTCCAGTCCAGTATCCAGTCCGGTACAGCCAGTATCCAGTCCAGTGCAGCCGGTGTCCATGCCGGGGTCCTGTCCGGTGTGCTAGTCGGCCTTCCAGCCGGCTCTACGGCCGGCAGTCTAAACGGCGCTACGGCCGGCAGTCCAGCCGGCGCTCCGGCCGGCACCCCAGCCGGCGACTCGGCCGGCAGAATACCCGGGTCCTAACCGGGTCCTGCCGACAGCCAAGACTGTGCCCCCCAGGACTTTCCACGTTAAGCCCCCCGGGGCTTTGCGCTCTCGAGCGCCACCCCAGACTAACTCTGTTCCCTCCCATTCCAACCCTATTGGACATCCCCCCATGAACTTGTTGGTCCCTCACCCCCCCATCCCAACCCTATTGGACATCCCCCTATGAACTTTGTTGTTCCCATACCCCCCGTCCCATGTTTGTTATTTTTTATTGTCTAACCCCAACCCATTCGTTATTCTTGCCTGTCTGCCCCTAATCTTGCTTTCTATGTTTTGCCTTGTTTGTCGTTGTCCCAGTCCATCTTGTCTTGTCTGTCTACTCCTTGATGAACACCTGGAGGTGTTCGTTTAAGGGGGGGCTTATGTCATGGTTCCGCCATCTTGTCTTGTTTATTCTTGATCTTGGGGTGGAGCCATGACATAGTCTAAGGTTCTTTGTAGAGAGAGAGAGGTTGGACCTTAGAGATCCTCTCACTCTCTCTGTGTCTCGTCAGTGTTTCCTGCCCTTTTGTCTCGTTAGCTTTCCCATTAGTGTTTAATCCCCAGCACCTGTTCCCTATTAATTATATCCTATGTTTGTTACCCTTTAAATCATCATGTTAATTGTCTTGTGCTCGTTCATTGTGGATTGTCCTCGTATGCATGTGTTTGCATCTCTTGGTCTTGTCTACAAAGTTCCTGTTTCCCCGTGTTTAGTAAGTCTAGTTTTGTGCTTGTACCGGTGTTTATTTTCTAGTTTAGTTAGTCTGTTCTTGTGTTGTTTATACTTTATCCAGTCTTGTTTTCCCCATCGTGGGTTTTGTTGTCATTTTGTAGTGTCTTTTGTAAAAAATAAATATCTGTTAACCCCTTCACCACGTGTCTGCCTGCAATTGGGTTCTTCCCCCTGTCAAACCCTGACAAAGTGTATACAGATGATATTGTGTATATACTTTTTTTTTTTTGCACTGCCAGTGGCGTTGGCTATTTAATCTCAATGTACATGTGTACAGTGACAAAGGCATTCTATTCTATATGTGCACTCCTAAATCAGTTAAGGTTTTTATTTAGTCATTGATCACATTTTGTGTTCAAGATACTAAAAGAGAAAACAATCAGGATTTTGTTATGTACAGGCGAAAATGTCAATGTTTCGCTTTGATAATTACAAATTATTTGTAAAGCGACTGCAGTTGATCTAAATCCAGATTTGAAGAAAGGATGCCACCTGGCACTCAACTTGTGGAGCTGCAGGCACTTTTGCAATAAAATACATAACACTGTAAAACTTTTATGTAGTTTTGCAGCAGGTTCCCAGTAACTTACTGTAGATTTCATTACTGGTTAAATATTTTCAGTTTGATTAAACTTTACTTTACACACTTTGACTTTTGAGATTCAAAACGAGCAAGAGACTCATTATACTGGCATATACAGTGAGGGAAATAATTATTCGATACCCTGCTGATTTTGTAAGTTTGGTGGCTTACAAAGAAATGAAGGGACTTTCATGTTTATGGTAGTTTTATTTTAACCGATGGAGACAGAATATAAAAAAAATCTGGGGAAAAAATGTTATATGCAGGTTATAAATTGATATGCATTTCAGTCAGTGAAATAAGTATTTGGTCCTACTTATTAGTATTAGTACTTACCTTAGTATTTGGAGAAAAAAATATTTTGTATTTCCCTGGTTTTTTTAATATTCTGTCTCTATCAGTTAAAATCTATCAGGGTCTATAATTTTTACCATAAAAATTATAGACCCTTCATTTCTTTGTAAGCAGGCCAGACTAAAAACAGCTTCTTCCATCATGCCATGTGACGGAGACCAGCTAGGGTGGCCTGTGCAGGGAAAATTGAATTCACAACTTCAAGAAATGCCTTTTACTTTGGCCTTGTGTTTAGAGCCAATTCTTTACTCATTGCCTGTTTTTAGTTCGAATCCCACTCGGAGCAGCTTGCTTATTTAGGACCATTTTACTGGTAACACTGACACTGCGTGCTGTTTTTGACTGCTTTCAACTTATTGAACTGCAAAAAGTGTTTACTGGCACAATGACTAGGCCATGCCATTTAATTAAGAAATCCAAAACAATACTAAGCTTCTATTTGTGTCCCTAAAGCATTTGCGCAGAGCTTTACAAAATGTTAAAACAAACTTGCTCTGGTACCTATACTACACATTTGTTTGTAAGTATGTGAAATGAAATCCCTTGGACAGAACACACGAGTATTAGCCCACATTAGCGCATGTGAGCTACAGGAAAGCAGTCTCTATTTAAAGGACATAAATGCTTTCTTGAACCATCCATATGAACCACAACATTTGGTCTGTCGATCATATGCCTATAGAGAAACATAACTGTATAATGAAATGCATTTTGCAATTGACACAATGGACGCCGGTTATGAGACAGCATTTTCTGCTTTGTATGTATTTGCTATCCAGAGCTGTGAGTCATGATCATTTATTTATGGACTGTGTTTTGTATTACTTGAAAACAGATATTCAAGTGTGGGTATATATATATTTTTTTATTCTGCCATAGGGAATAGTTTAACATCAATAATGATGTACATCTGGTGACAAGTTAGCAAAGGTAATTTTGACAACCTCTAAAGATGAAGACTTTGTTGTTGCAAATGTATTTCTTATTTTAGATTAGTATTAGGTTCATAAACATCAATTGTCAAAATAGTGTCAAGGTTTGTGCATTTCTGCAGCAGGTGTCTGTGACTTACTGTAGATTTAAATGTATGTTATTTACTGGCAGTAGTTTGTTCAAAGATAAATTAACATTAAACATTTATCTTTAACGAAAAAAACTATAAAATAATAGTCTCATGCAAAGCATTCTGAGAACAAGAAATCTACATGAATCTTCTCTTTCTGATTTTCCCTCTGATTTTGGTTCCCAGAATGCTTTGCATGAGGCTGTTAGGTAAAACTTCAGTATAGGCAATTCTCACCATTAATTAGTTGTTAATATTTTTCATACACGTCACAAATACTGTCTTCTGTGAAACACTTAAGATTTTTAAGGTAAATATGTCAGTGGTTTTGTGTCATTTTCACACTATCTTTTGTGTTATGCATTGCATGCATCAATAAATGCATTTTCCAGCATATATCCAGTTGACCAACAGTTTTAAACATTAATGGGCAGGATAACATAAAACTAAAAGCCTTACATATGTTTGTGGAAGCTAGCATTTGGGATTCCAACTGCATTTACATTTACATTTAGTCATTTAGCAGACGCTTTTATCCAAAGCGACTTACAAAGAGTTTAGGGAGCAATATGCGATATGTCATACAGGAGCAATAATACATTAGGGGGGCAATAAAAAGTTACTGGTTTCAACAAAAGCTAGACCACTACCTGTTGAGAGAAAGGGTTAGTGTTTTTTTTCTTATTATTTGTCTGTCAAGTCTATCATGAATTATGGCTCCTGACAATTGAAATGTGCAGAATTACAACAGAGACAACTTTGTTTATTTTGCGCTGCATTTATTGGAAGATTTAAGCTAAACAGTATGAACCTTTTTAAAGTAGAAAAGAAATAACACATTTATCTATTCATGTAAAGGTGTTCCTTACTGAAATAAAAGACCCCATAGATAAATGAATGTGGCACTTATATGGCATTTTTTTTCCACCCAAAATGATTTGTTGTCATTTCTGAGATTGCTGCTACGCCCCTCACGGAGACTTGGTGTCTGGTGTGACAGGTGCGTTGCACAGGTCTGTCGTACAGCATCCGTTAACATCAGGGTTGGGCCAAGGCAGATTCTCACACCGTGACGTGGTGATGCATCCCAACATGGGAGGATCTAGAGGAACAGGAATGAATATAAATCAAAATGTGCCTTAATCGTTCTTGACTTGTGTTTACACCTACATGTTTTAAAATGATCCTACTGTATGTGCAAGAAGCAATAAAACGGTGGTTCATGTATTTGGTTTAATCTGTAGTTCTCGTGATATGTGAGTTTACATGTCATTTATGCTTAGAACATCCAAGTATATATATGATAAACGTTTTCTTTGTCAAACCAAAATAAAACCAAAATAAAAGTAAGTTGTGAATATGTTTATCAACTCTCCGAAGTTACATGTAATGAATGACAGCTCTATGTATCTCTTAAAGTATAAATCACTGTAGATACACATGATACAAGGTGATGGATAAACTCACAAAGAGCGGTTGCGGCTCTAAAGGAGACACAGGCATTTTGGTCAGGACCACACGTCTCTTCGGTCACTTCACATTTCCAACCCAAACACTTGTTACATTTCAAAGCAGATCCTGCCGCACAATAAGTCATTGTAAACATAAGAAACATAACAATGGTTGTGTTAATAGACTTGAGTTCTCTTATGTAAAACTAAAATAACTCAAGAAACATCAGCTGCTTCAGACTCACCATCAGTCAACACCAGTGCAAGAACCAGTGCCAGTAGACAAACCTTCATCATTCTGTTGAATTGAGCTGAAACCTGTCAAGACAACATCTTGGTTAAACTTTAGCCTAAACAGAATAAAAGATTAAAACAAAAATAGCCCTCATCTTGGGAAGAATAAGAACATTTCTGCATTGTTATATAATATGAATCCATTGAATCAATCACCTCCAGCAGTCTTATTATTACAAATCTAAGTCAAAAGAGATGAAACATTCAGTACCTTTACAGTGATGAAAAGCTGAGATGAGCGTTTACTCACAGCTGTGTCTGACCCTTATATATCGTGACTTCCAGGATCTCAGTGTTCTTGTATTAACATTTGACCAAAGAAACCTGAAACAAAGTAAGTATTTGTCTTTGATTTGCCACTGGCATTGTTTACTAATGACGAGTGTCATTTTTATTGGTTTACTTTCTCTCAGCTGGTGCAATTTTAATGTCCTTTTAAATATGCTATTTTAAAGTTCATGGAATAAAGATCATTGGGATAAGTGGTAATGTATGAAGTGCATTTTAGCCGCCAGTAATTCATTTTTATATAAAATACAGACCCTCAGAGAGTTTAGACCAGTTTACTTGTTTATATTTAACACGTGTACAGTAAGACATAGCCATGCTTCTTTGAGTAAACTCAAAAATGTTCTTGTATTAAACTGCATAATTATTTTAGGTAATATTTTTATAGTTAAAAACACAGGAAATGTCTTTGTACATTGGGTTTTGATATTATTTTATTACCTGTATGTTACTTGTTTCATGTTGATTTTGCTTCAGTTGGTGGAATCATCTGATCAGCCTGATAAGCTAAGACCACCTTAAACAGTTTAAAAGTGGTCAAAAACCACCTAAAACCAGCCTTCTGTAATAGCCTAAACAAGTAAAACCAGTCCGCTGTTGTTTTCAGAAAGGGCTGTAAGTCCTAATGTTGCTCCTTAAACAATGAACTAACATGATTAAACATGACATCAATTTAGCATTTTTTATCACCTTGTCACATGTAGCGGGTTATAGTCAAAAGCATACGACAAGGAGTAATCCTGACAGATGTTTAATTAAACGAAACCACAGGAAGACAATTACACTTTACACATTATTACACATTATTACACATTATTACACATTACATAAACAAACAATACCGGACAGCGTTGGGGCAAACTTTTAGGAAACTTGTCCAAGATGTAAGCTACTCAATATGGGTCAGATTTATTAGACATGAAGGGACAACAGAAAACAAACTGTTCACAAACACAGAATTAACCCTTAAATGCAGACCCGGCTATAATCTAATAACCTCTCCCTCATTCATTTTTGCTTTACGATAAGCAGCTCCTGCACTGTAACACATACAACATACTTTAATTTTAAGATAAAAAACTTGATATAACATAAAAAATAGTAGTGAAATTTTAGGACATCTGGTCAACTTAACATTTAAAGTTTGAGAGATGTAACAACTCCAAGTTTGTTAGTAAAACATTGTGCACAGATTCAAAAGCATGTAAAGGTGCTGTTAAATGTTTTCATAAAACACTTACCAGATCAATGTTTCGGCCTCTCCTGAGTAGACTATGTCCATGATTCAAGAAAGCTAAACACATTTATTTAGTATTTTTTTTAAATGAATGTGTGGATTGTTTTATTAATTCTATGTTGTTTTATGTTGATATATATGTGTTTATTACAGCCACAAATGTTTTGACCTAACAACTTACATATTTATTGTTCATGCCACACAAAAATATAAATAATATGTTAAACTCAAGAGTATCCATATAGTGAATGGGTTTTCATGTTATTTAGATTAAAATGCCCTCAAGTGAATTTACCTAAAAGATTCTGCCTATATATTATAAGTAAACCCCACCCATTGTAAACGCATTGTTTCAATATGTTTCTATACACACATGACATGACTTTGTTTGAATGTTTCAATATGGTTTTCACACCATCATTGTCACGATTATGATGTGTGTTTGTTTGACACGATTATAAAGTGTGTTTTGTTGTTTGTTTAGTTGATTGGTTAAATATCATGCAATTTATCAAACATTCTCTGTGTGCTTCACTCATTAAATAATTGTTATGGAATAATTGTGACTTCACTGCAAACACAATATGTCCAGGGAATGTTGTCCATAGAAGATGACCTGGACACTGGTAGATTCTTTTGTAAATTGTCAGATTCGCAACTAACACTTCTTAAAAGGAGATCATTTTTTCAATGGAGGGATATTATCATACAGAAATGTGAAAATGCTGTTAATAACTGAAACTGTCGCTTCAAAGTTACCAAAACAGAAAAGACTTTCGAGTTTTGAGCAAATCCCACATATCTTAACTGAAACTTAAATCACTTGAAAACATCATGAAATTATATATTGGACTATAGTTTTAGTTAGCAGGTAGTTTTTTGACAACCTCTTTAACAAGAAGACTTTTTGTTACAAATGTATTTCTTATTTTAGATTAGTATCAGGTTCATAGACATAAATGGTCAAAAAGTATCAAGGTTTGTGCATTTCTGTTAAAATTACTGGCTACTGGCAGGAGGTTGCCTGTGACTTTGAGGTTTGATTACCTGCAATAACTTCAAGGCCTTTGATTGCATCTTCGGTTACCAGTGTTTACCCAAGTGGTTTCCTGCTGTTGCGTACTGTTGCCTTCTTTAATTAATGGACTTGCGGATGTAAGGAGACTTGAAAGAAGTTTGTGGAGGAGCTTAGTAGTTCCTTTAAGCTGGACAATTCCATGAAAATGTCAACCTTGCCTTGAAAATATGACCATCATCGTTTTTACCAACGGTCTTTACTATGGTAACAGCACAGATATTAACATTTGGTGGTTCAAATTCCCATGTGAGATCTCTCTTCAAATTTGTAAAGCATTTGTTTTATTTTTAGTGCATGATTTTTCATAGTCAGGCAAGTGCCATTTTGAGGATTGTCACATCCATAACGCTACATATTCCTCATAAATGGATGCATGAAAATTTTAATAAAGTAACTATTTTATGTTCTATAAAGAGGCATACCTTTCATTCCATTCAGTGGGTATTATTGCTTCAGGATTGTGCATTTTATTTCACAGAAATCCTACAAAGTTTGTTGTCTCCCTAGAACCACCGCCTTTTTTTGTCACATCCATAACGTATGTTTTTTTCCCTTTTTTAAAATAGAAGATTTGTCCATGGACTGGCATTTTTTTATGTTTATACTCTATCAACAAGGGTTTAGTAAAATATAAACAGATGGTTCAATTTACTCGTAACAAATTCATTCTCTGAGCATTTTTATGTCACGTTCACGTCCATAACGCTGGAATTGCCCAGCTACAGAGACTTTCAGTCTTTCAGAACAACACATGGACATCAGCTAAGCTACTACTCTCTTGCTTATGCATTTATGGACATAATATGTTTATTTTATGATTTTTTATTTCTTTATTGGATGTTTTCTGTAAATATTGTTTCTATTGGTGGTTTGTTTGTAAATACAATTTCATATTTATTTTTTCAAGTTTTTTTTTTGTTGAATTAAGCAATTTATAAAATGCAGTGGGTTACCTTTTATACATTTGTATATTGTAATTGTATAGCCAATTTTGAGTGTGTTCACACATAGGAGGTTATAACTGTAGATTTAAATGTATGTAATTTACTGGCAAAAGTTTGTTCAAAGATAAATTAACATTAAACATAAAGAAGTCTTTATCTTTACAGTAAAAACTATAGAATAAAAGTCTTATTAACCTTCTCCTTCTGTGTTTTTTCCCTTATTTTGGTTCCCAGAATGCTTTGCATGAGGCTGTAATTTTATTGTTTCTTTAAGAAGTCCACTGTTAAACACAAGCACCACTCTTCTGAAAGATGGTAACCACGAAACTAAGAAATACAAACAGAATCTCTTCTACATCTTGAAGACAACTGAACAATAAACACGATCAAGTCTTACATTTTATTCTAAAGCACATAAAATAACACTTTTTCACAAAAATGACTCCTAATGCTGTCGCATGCAGAGCATGGTGGGAACTCTAAATTCTCTGCTCTGCTCACGTCACTGACTGAGCAAAAAATACTGTAATATTCTGTAAAACTGAACGGTAGCTTGCTGTTACTAATTTGCTTGTCAAATTCATTGTCATTTACAGTATTCTTCTGTTTTTTATTTATTTAAAAAAAACAGAAAATTACTGTTCAAAATTTTCTGTATTTAACAGCAATTTTTTACAGTGTGGCATAAATGTAAAATTAATGACAGGTGAGTTTTGTTAAAAACAATTAATATGTAAGTTGTTAGGTCAAAACATCTGTGGCTGTAATAAAAACATAAATATCAACATAAAAGGAGCAACATTAGGACTTACAGCCCTTTCTGAAAACAACAGCGGACTGGTTTTACTTGTTTAGGCTATTACAGAAGGCTGGTTTTAGATGGTTTATGGCCACTTTTAAACTGTTTAAGGTGGTCTTAGCTTATCAGGCTGATCAGATGATTCCACCAACTGAAGCAACACAAAATCAACATGAAACAAGTAACATACAGGTAATAAAATAATCTAAAAACCCAATGTACAAAGACATTTCCTGTGTTTTTCTATTTAACTACAATAAAAAAGATGAATTAGCCTAAAATAATTATGCAGTTTAATACAAGAACATTTTTGAGGTTACTCAAAGAAGCATGGCTATGTCCTACTGTACATGTGTTAAATATAAACAAGTAAACTGGTCTAAACTCTCTGAGGGTCTGTATTTTATATAAAAATGAATTACTGGCGGCTAAAATGCACTTCATACATTACCACTTATTCCAATGATCTTTATTCCACTAAACTTTAAAATAGCATATTTAAAAGGACATTAAAATTGCACCAGCTGAGAGAAAGTAAACCAATAAAAATGACACTCGTCATTAGTAAACAATGCCAGTGGCAAATAATGGACAAATACTTACTTTGTTTCAGGTTTCTTTGGTCAAATGTTAATACAAGAACACTGAGATCCTGGAAGTCACGATATATAAGGGCCAGACACAGCTGTGAGTAAACGCTCATCTCAGCTTTTCATCACTGTAAAGGTACTGTATGTTTCATCTCTTTTGACTTAGATTTGTAATAATAAGACTGCTGGAGGTGATTGATTCAATGGATTCATATTATATAACAATGCAGAAATGTTCTTATTCTTCCCAAGATGAGGGCTATTTTTGTTTTAATCTTTTATTCTGTTTAGGATAAAGTTTAACCAAGATGTTGTCTTGACAGGTTTCAGCTCAATTCAACAGAATGATGAAGGTTTGTCTACTGGCACTGGTTCTTGCACTGGTGTTGACTGATGGTGAGTCTGAAGCAGCTGATGTTTCTTGAGTTATTTTAGTTTTACATAAGAGACTCAAGTCTATTAACACAACCATTGTTATGTTTCTTATGTTTACAATGACTTATTGTGCTGCAGGATCTGCTTTGAAATGTAACAAGTGTTTGGGTTGGAAATGTGAAGTGACCGAAGAGACGTGTGGTCCTGACCAAAATGCCTGTGTCTCCTTTAGAGCCGCAACCGCTCTTTGTGAGTTTATCCATCACCTTGTATCATGTGCATCTACAGTGATTTATACTTTAAAAGATGCACACACATAAAGCTGTCATTCAATACATGTAACTTTGGAGGGTTAGTAAACATACTCACAACTTACTTTTATTTTGGTTTGACAAAGAAAATGTTATCATATATATACTTGGATGTTTCTAACATATATGACATGTAAACTCACATATCACGAGAACTACTGATGTAACCAAAGACACGAACAACTGTTTTATTGCTTCTTGCACATACAGTAGGATAATTTTAAAACATGTAGGTGTAAACACAAGTCAAGAACGATTAAGGCACATTTTGATTTATGATCATTCCTGTTCCTCTAGATCCTCCAATGTTGGGATGCATCACCACGTCACGGTGTGAGAATCTGCCTTGGCCCAACCCTGATGTTAACGGATGCTGTACGACAGACCTGTGCAACGCACCTGTCACACCAGACACCAAGTCTCCGTGAGGGGCGTAGCAGCAATCTCAACAACAAATACTTTTGGGTGGAAAAAATGCCATGTAAATGCCACATTCATTTATCTATGGGGTCTTTTACTTCAGTAAGGAACACCTTTACATGAATAGATAAATGTGTTCTTTCTTTTCTCCTTTAAATACTTCATACTGTTTAGCCTAAATCTTCCAATAAATGCAGCGCAAAATAAACAAAGTTGTCTCTGTTGTAATTCTGCACATTTCAATCGTGTTGTCCTCATAATGGAATAAATCCAACTATCCATTCACTATGCCCCATATCTGAACGTCACAGGAAGAGTTGGAGTCTAGTAAATTACTTGTTGCAGTTTTTAGATTATGAAAGTACACTCCATCCTCATCAATAGATTGAGTAAAAGTATGAACCAAATACATGTAGACTTTTCTTGGAGTATACAATAAATATACTATAACTTAAAGTCTATTTTTAAGAAGTGCCTGTGTTAGTTCTTGTTGTCAGTTATTTCCTACTTTTGGAGAATAAACAGATTAAATGAATCCGGTTTTTTTTATATATAAAAAATTCAATTGAACATAGAAATAAATGCGCCAAACTGTTATTTTGTTGAATGAACACGATAAACATGACCAATAAGGTGAAAATTAACCATTTTACAAAAGAATCCATAAAGCATCAGAGGTGTAATATAAGCTAAGGTTTATGACGAATGTCCGCGACAGTACGGTCCACCGCAGCCTGTGTACGTCATTTTCATTCACTTCAACATATTGTGGACTATTTAAGCTGTAGTGAATGAGTGAACGAGGGAGCGAATTCAGACGCACCTATGGTCTATGAACTAGAAAAAGAAACGGTCTGCAAACATTTAAATCTCTTACTGAACTATGAGTTGATGAAATCTGCATGAAGTTAAATTATAATCCAATAAAAAGCAGTTTAAGGTAGTTTAAGATAAAGGGAGTTTTTCATGTCACACCAACCGGACACATGAAAGTCTTAAGCTACTTGACACATTATTTCCAGTAGCTAGATTCCCAAATGCAAGCTTCTACAAATATGTGTAAGGCTTTTAGTTTATGTTATCCTGTGTATTAATGTTTAAAACTGTTGGTCAACTGGATATATGCTGGAAAATGCTATTTATTAATGTATGCAATGCAGAACACAAAAGATAATGTGAAAAAAATGTTGGTATTGTGTAAACACAAAACCACTGACACATCTTTTTTAATATCTTAAGTGTTTCACAAAAAATAATTGTGATGGGTGGTTTGTCATGATTTGCGGTGAGACAAGGACAGTGGACCCAAGCGCAGACAGCGGGTAGGTGGTTAACACAAGACTTTTATAAAAAGAACGACAAACTAAAAGACCCCGAGGGGTACATAATAAAACAGGGAATATAATAACATGACAAGACTGGACTAAGACTAACTACACTTAAACAAGACTAAAATAACTTTGACATGAACAACAAATAACTACACTGGACTAGACTGACAAGGCACAAAAACTCACCCAACAGATCACAATGAAGCAGCACAAGACAGAAGACACAGGGACATTATAAAGGGAACCAAATTAAGAGGTGAACAGGTGCGGGGTATGAAATCATTAACAATCAATAATGAGGAAACAAGAGGTCGGGGACAAAGACGAGACTGGAGAGTATGGAAGGCCATCAGTGCCAAATTGCCTCTCTCTATATGAAACAAGAGGTTCTGTCATGATTCTGCCACCAGATCAAGAAAATGAAGACAAGACGGGCAGAACCATGACATGGTTGGCAAAAGTTTTCCTAATTTATCAGAGAAAACATTTATGTTATGAATTTAAATTTCATAACTGCATTAACTCATCTCCTGCACTGTAACTCTATTAGCTGCATCTACTCATCTATTGCACTATAACTTCAATAACTGCATTAACTCATCTACTGCACTGTAACCTTATTAACTGCATTTACTCAACACTGTAACTTTATAAACTGCATTAACTCATATAATGCACCGTAACTTTAATAACCGCATTAACTCATATACTGCACCGTACCTTTAATAACCGCATTAACTCATCTATTGCACTGCAACTTTAATAGCTAATGTCTATAATTAATGCACACTTAAGTCACTTGCACTATTCTATAGTCTAAATTGTTATCTGTTCATAACCACCTGTACATTAATGTTCACAGTATATAGCCTTCTGTATATATTGTTCATAGTACATACTGACTGTCATATTTTCATAGAACATTCCTTCTGTTAAGTATTTTCATAGTACATGCCCATTGTATAGTATTTTCCTAATATTGTATTCTGTATTTATTCACACTGTATATCCTGCACTTCTGGTTAGACCTAAACTACATTTCGTTACACTGTACTTGTATATGTGTAATAACAATAAAGTTGAATCTAATCTAATCTGATAATTTATATTTGTAAAAGAGTTCAAAACCAGAATTTTTCACATTTACACATTTGGCAGACGCATTTATCAAAAGCGACACTCATTGCATTATACTACACATTTGTTTGTAAGTAGTCTTTTCTGTTTTGGTAACTTTGAAGCGACAGTTTCAGTTATTAACAGCATTTTCACATTTCTGTATGATATATTCCCTCCATTGATTGCGCTCTGCTCCTCCAGGTATGATCCTGTTTTGTTTGTTCCATTGTAGTTTTACTTAGTTTCCACTCAGTCATGTTCACACGCACGCACGCACGCACGCACGCACGCACGCACGCACGCACGCACACGCACAACACACACACACACACACACACACACACACAGATTCACACATCCATGCACTTTGCATACACTTTACATTATGACATTATCTCACCTCATTCCTTTTTCTTTGTTTAAAGTTAATAGTTTGGGTTTACAATAAAGACAACCTTTTTTGGCCTATACCTTGTTGTGCGTGTCCCCTCATTTTTGCCACAGGCTATGAGCCGGCCTGTGACAAGTGGGGGCTCGTCCTTAAGTTAAAGTGAATTGTACTTTAGTCTTACTTTAGTATTTTAGTTTACTTTAACATTTTGTCATATTGATTAACGGTTTTGTTTAGTTTGTCTTTGTCTTATCATTGACACGTTTGTTTATTTGTAGATTGGCCTATTTTTGTTTTGTAGTGTACTAACTTGGGTTAGTAGTTTTTTAGTTTAGTTCAGATTGCCAATTTTTGTTTGAGGGGATGCTTTGGTTGGGCCAAATTTGTTGGAGAGAGCGTTGAGAGCCATATGTTCCTTTTGTTTAGTTAGCTTTGTAGCTAAGTTTGGTTAGCAATTCACTTTGGGCCTTTCTGGGTTTTTGTTCAGGTGGGAGTCCTCTCCTGTTGAGGCTTATCAGCGAGTGTCAATAGGAGGCTCGTGATGTTTTGTTTTAGGTGGCAGTGAACGTGGGTAGAGCTTCCATTTCCCCTTTCCCCTACATCGGCTCGGGAGCACCTCCGTGGATATGGGGGGGCCGCCAGTTTCTGGTTGTCTTTTCCAATCCACTGGTTTTGTGTGCATAAAACCCCACCACATGTGACTGCACGAAGACCAGGGGCAAGTTAGTTAGCTGTTTTTGGAGAATAGTGGGGTGTGGCTCCTGTTCTTAAACCCAGACGGGCAGCAGGTGAGTTGTGTTTTTTTTTGGACATTTGTAATAGTTGTATTGGTTGAGGAAAATGTCTTCTGTTCTGAGTAGTTTTTGTGCAGGCTCCTTCAGAGTTAGCCTTAGAGTTGTGTACTAAGGAGCAGTTATTTGAAATTGCTGAACATTATCATATTGAGATTGTTGATAAAAAACTTAAAGAAACTGTTAAAGCTGGATTAAAGCAAGGTCTTCGGGAAGTAGGTGTTTTTTTGGGTCAGTCTGCTAGTAGTGAGGGTGCAAGCTTTCATTCTAGCCCGTCATTAACTTTTGAGCAGCAGAGGAGCTGTTGCAAATGCAGTTAGAAATAGCACGATTGCAAAATGTCAATAGACCAGAAGGAGTATCACAGTTTGATGTTTCACAGAATCTTCGTTTGTTGCCTAAATTTGATGAGTCCGATCCAGATACATACTTCACTTTATTTGAGCGTATTGCGGAAGCTAGAGCTTGGTCAGATTTGGACATGACTATGTTGTTGCAATGTGTACTTACAGGTAAAGCACGTGAGGCTTTTTCATCACTGAGTGTAGCCGACAGTAAAGTTTATGGTAAAGTTAAATCAGCGGTTCTGAAGGTCTACGAGCTTGTGCCGGAGGCATATCGTCAACGTTTTCGTTATAGGAAAAAGCTAGATTCACAAACCTATTCTGAGTTTGTTCGTGATTTGACTTCTGCATTTAATCGTTGGTGTACAGCTTCTGAAGTTAGCACTTTTGAGGGTCTGTTTAACTTGATTGTGTTAGAACAGTTCAAAAATTCTGTGTCTGACCAGGTTGCTACATACATCAATGAACGTAAAGTTAAGTCTCCAAGTGATGCAGCAGTTCTTGCAGATGAGTATAGGCTAACACACAAAAGCCATTTTGAGTCAAACAGTGACATGCACCATAGAAATAATTGTACTCCTAGGAATAGTAGGACATCTTTTTCTGGAGCGTTTTTCCAAAGGCCTCCGCAGAAGTTTGGTTCTGGGGGACCTAAAGCACCAGTTAATGTTAATACCTGTCGCTACTGTTTAGTTGAAGGACATTGGAAGAAAGATTGTCTCTACTGAAATCAAAAAAGTTTGGTCAAGTTAAACCTGCTGTGATGGCAGCTCCTGTTACAGCCTCTGACCACCGGGGTGAGCTTTTTCAGCCATTGGTTGAGTTTGGTTCTCAGTCTTCTTACTGTGATTTTTCGGCCTTTATTTCAGATGGTGTAGTGTCCCTGGGATGGCAACCAAAATGTTCCAATTAAGATCTTAAGAGACACGGGAGCTCTAGATTCGTTTATTCTGGAATCTGTTTTGCCGTTCTCTAAGGAGTCTGATACTGGCAGTTTGTAATGGTATGCGGCATGGGGTTAGCTCCATTCTCTTCTCCTTTGCATGACGTTACCCTTAAATGTGGTCTGGTAGAGGGTGATGTAGCTGTTGGGGTTCGACCCCAGTTGCCAGTAGAGGGAGTCCACATGATTTTGGGGAATGACTTGGCGGGTAGTAAGGTGTGGGCAGATGGCAAAATAAACATCTTTAAGAAGCAACCTTCTGTGCCCCCTGCAAAGGTATTTCAAGATTGCAGTTGTGTCTCCTGATGTATTTCCAGTTTGTGCTGTTACCCGCGCTGCCTCTCGTAAGGAGGCTGAGAGTAAACCAGAAAGTCTTGAGTTGCCAGTTAAACTCCAGACAGAGCAGTTGACTAGTTCTAGAGATTCATTGATGGCTGAGCAAAAGGCAGATACTACCTTGGTTGATCTGTTTGATAAAGTTGTTCCTGATTCAGTGGTGAGGAACATTGCTCAGTGTTATTTTCTTCTTGATGGGCTGTTGGTCCGGAAATGGGTTCCACACTGTGATCGGGGTCTAGGAGAACCATTTTTTCAAATAGTTGTATCTACTACTTTGCGAAATAAAGTGTTGCAAACTTCACATGGTGATGTGGCAGGTCATATGGGTGTTCGCAAAACTTATGATCGCATACTTCGTTATTTTTTCTGGCCACGGTTAAAGCGGGATGTAGCTCAGTTTATTAAAACTTGTCATACGTGTCAGCGCACAAGCAAGCCAAACCAAGTTGTAAAGCCAGCACCTTTGTATCCAATACCAGCCATAGGGCAACCTTTTGAGCATCTTATTATCGATTGTGTTGGGCCTTTACCACGGTCCAAGTCAGGTCATAGCTACTTATTAACTGTTATGTGTCAAGCAACAAGATATCCGTCAGCTTTTTCCTTGCGTACCATAACTTCAAAATCAGTAGTTAAAGTTTAACTCAATTTATTTCAACATTTGGGATTCCAAAAATCATCCAGTCAGATCAGGGATCTAACTTTACCTCCCATTTTTTTTCTCAGGTTCTCAAACAGCTTAAAGTTAAACACAACAGGTCTACTGCGTTCCATGCCCAGAGCCAGGGAGCTTTGGAACGGTTTCATCAAACTTTAAAATCCTTGCTTCGTGCATACTGTACAGAACTGTCTGCAGATTGGGAGGAGGGGTTACCTTGGCTGCTATTAGCTGCTCGTGAAGTAGTGCAGGAAAGCACAGGGTTCAGCCCAAATGACTTAGTGTTTGGTCATAAGGTGCGTGGGCCTTTAGCAGTGCTGCAGGATGGTTGTTTACCTGAGGAACCACCTCGGAACCTTATTGACTATGTCAATGGTTTCAGGCTGAAGTTGTATAGGGCTGGTGAATTGGCGAAAGAAAAACTAGAATGTTCTCAAAAGAAAATGAAATTGAGATATGACGGACAGGCTGAGCTGCGTGAGTTTAGTCCCGGTGATCATGTACTTGCTCTTTTGCCTCTTGTAAGTTCACCTTTTCAGGCAAAATACAGTGGTCCTTTTACTGTGTTGCGCAAAGTGTCAGATTTGAACTATCTTATTGAAACCCCTGGTCATAGGAAGTCCTCTAAATTGTGCCATGTGAACCTGCTAAAAGGTTATCACTCCCGTGATCTAAGAAAAGGTGAAGGCACTCCAGCAGTGAGGTCAGCGTTGACTGCTGCTCCAGTCACTACATCTTGTGGTTTTAACTTTGTGGAGGGGGGAGAAGAGGAGGTAGTTTATGTTTTCAGAGAGGTCTTACTAGGTCGGCTGAAAAACTCCCAGACTTTGCAAAACCTTGAGGTTTTGGTAGATCATTTAGACTCTGAGAAACGTGGGGAATTGGTAGCTCTTATCAGAAACTACCCCGTTTTGTTTTCTGACACCCCATCACAAACCCACTTGATTGAACATGACATAGACATCGGAGATGCTAAGCCTATCAAACAGAGATTTTATCGTGTATCTGAGGAGAAGAGACTGCAATTGGAAACAGAGGTGCAGTATATGTTGGACAATGGTATTGCTGAGCCATGTTGTTCAAATTGGGCTTCACCCTGTCTTCTGGTCAAAAAGTCTGATTCCACTTTCAGACCCTGCACTGATTATAGAAAAGTTAACAATGTTACTAAAGCAGACCTTTACCCTCTTCCTAGGATGGAGGACTGCATTGATCAAGTTGGGTCAGCAAAGTATGTTAGCAAATTTGATCTTTTAAAGGGATATTGGCAAGTACCTCTTACCAAAAGAGCTTGTGAGATTGCTGCCTTCATAACTTCATCTGGTTTATTCTCTTATACAGTTATGCCTTTCGGCTTGCGGAATGCTCCAGCCACCTTCCAGAGGCTGATGAATCGGGTGGTCTCCGGTCTGGAAGGGTGTGCCGTGTATTTGGACGACGTAGTTGTCTACTCGGACTCTGGGAGGAGCATGTCCGGAGAGTGCGAGCCCTGTTCGAAAGACTGGTGTGGGCCAGGTTGACTGTCAATTTGGCAAAGTGTGAGTTTGCCAAGGCTACAGTCACATACCTAGGCAAGGTTGTTGGTCAGGGGGTTTTGTTGTCCTGTGGAAGCTAAGGTTCAGGCTGTGAAGCATTTCCCACAGCCCTCCACAAAAAAAGAACTGATGCGGTTCCTGGGAATGGCGGGGTACTACCGTGCTTTCTGTAAAAACTTTTCGGTAGTAGTGTCCCCACTGACCAATTTGTTGAAGGCCAAGGCTGAATTTATCTGGTCCACCCAGTGTCAAGAGGCATTTGATGCAGCAGTTAAGGCTCTCTTGTGTTTAGCACCCGTGTTGGCAGCACCAAATTTTGGGAAACCTTTCAAATTGCAGGTAGACGCCAGTCAAATCGGTGCTGGGGCTGTTCTCCAGAAATGATGACAACGTTGAGTGTCCAGTCAGTTTCTTCTCCCGGAAATTTAATAAGTATCAACAAAACTACTCTGTTATTGAGAAGGAGGCTTTAGGGCTCATTTGGGCTTTACAGCACTTTGAAGTTTATGTCGGTTCCGGTTTGACCCCTTTAACTATTTTCTGACCACAACCACTCGTTTTTCTTAAATCCCTGCAAAATCCCAACCAGCGTCTGATGCGTTGGGCTTTGTTCTTGCAACCATTCAACCTCGATATTAGACATATTAGTGGCAAGGATAATATCATTGCTGATGCCCTGTCCCGTGCTCCTTTAACCTAGTACCTCTTCTCTCTGCTGACCCCTACTGGTTGTCTGCGCCTCTTTCTCTTAAATTGCTCCCTAGGTACCAGGGCTGCCGAGTTTGAGGGGCGAACAGTCAGCCAGGGGACACGATGCGACTGCTAGGAGTTGGGATTGGTATCCTTTTTTTTCCTTTTTCTTTTTGGGGAACTTTGGATTGTTTTAAATGTTAGACCAAATATTGGGTTGAGGGTGGGACCCTCATTTTAAGGAGGGGGGTGTCACGGCCCGGTCGTTAGTGATTGGAGCCACCTGGGCTCAGGGTATTTAAACTGCTTCACTAACCACTCTGTCTCGCTCTGCTCCTCCAGGTATGATCCTGTTTTGTTTGTTCCTTTGTAGTTTTACTTAGTTTCCACTCAGTCATGTTCACACACACAGATTCACACATCCATGCACTTTGCATACACTTTACATTATGACATTATCACACCTCATTCCTTTTTCTTTGTTTAAAGTTAATAGTTTGGGTTTACAATAAAGACAACCTTTTTTGGCCTATACCTTGTTGTGCGTGTCCCCTCAATTTTGCCACAGGCTATGAGCCGGCCTGTGACAGTTGTGAATCCGACAATTTACAAAGAATTACATCTACCAGTGTCCAGGTCATCTGGAGACCAGTAGACTATACACACATCATAATTGTGACAGTCCTATAGCCATGGTGTGAAACAATATTGAAACATTCAAACAAAGTCATGACATATGTGTATAGAAACATATTGAAACAATGCGTTTACAATGGGTGGGGTTTACTTATAATATATAGGCAGAATCTTTTAGGTAAATTCAATTTGAGGGCGTTTGAATCTAAATAACATGAAAACTCATTCACTATATGGATACTCTGTCACGAAATAGTACAACAAAACCCAAATGCAGGCAGGTGAAGGGTAAACCAAAATACTTTATTATAAAAACAAAAAAACAAACACCCTCGATGGGGGAAAGCACGATAAATAATATAAAACCAATAACTTCCCACAAGGCGGAAAAACAAACACATAGAAAAATCCAAAATAATAATCCAACATGAAAAGAGAAAGTCCGCAGCAAAACGTAATCCACAGCTATAGCACAAGGGCGAGAAAAATGCACGGACAAGGGAATAATACACAGACGAGGACTGGGAATTAAAACACGATTTATAAAGTGGAAAGACTACTGAAGGATAATTACACAAGGACCGAGACGGGCAGGTGACAAGACTAAACATTAGCGGGAAGATAATGGGACAGGTGAGGGAGATGAAACACTAAAGGAGAAACAAGGGGGCGGAGCTAAACGAAAAACAGGAGGACACTCGCCGAAAGTCAAAACATACAGACACCTGTCTCCACACAAGACATGGTACTATCACGACCCTGTCCACAAGGCTCGAAAACTCAGGACAGGAAGGACAGGATCCTTACATACTCTTGAGTTTAACATATTATTTATATTTTTGTGTGGCATGAACAATAAATGTGTTAGTTGTTAGGTCAAAACATCTGTGGCTGTAATAAACACATATATATCAACATAAAACAACATAGAATTAATAAAACAATCCACACATTCATTTCAAATAATTACTAAATAAATGTGTTTAGCTTTCTTGAATCATGTACATAGTCTACTCAGGAGAGGCCGAAACATTGATCTGGTAAGTGTTTTATGAAAACTGTTTATGTTTAATACATTTTCTTTAAGTGCACCTCATCATCACTTAAACTCAACACTGAACACACAAACCTCAATACTGACAATCAACAAACATCAAACATTACAACCACATCTAAATACAAAACAACAAACAATGACAAAAGCAACAGCAGAAAGTCAGCAAACAGTAAAACTGTAATGCTTTTTTAATAATAATAACCAAATAATTGTACATGCTGCAGTGCATGCTGGGATCCTTTTTAACCAGTACCTGCTTATGATTCGGCGCACATTTACTAACTTGGAGTTGTTACATCTCTCAAGCTTTAAATGTTAAGTTGACCAGAGGTCCTAAAAATTCACTAACTATTTTTTATGTTATGTAAAAGTTTTGGATGTTAAAATATAAGTAAGTTGTATGTGTTACAGTGCAGGAGCTGCTTATCGTAAAAAAACAAAAGAATTATGCAGAGGGTATCAGATGATGCCCCGGGTCTGCATTTAAGGGTTAATTCTGTGTTTGTGGTCACAGTCCCTTCATGTCTAATACAATTGACCAATATTGAGTAGCTTACATCTTGGACGAGTTTCCTAAAAGTTTTGGACGTAATACAGCACATATTACAGATGTGATCCAAAATGCTAAATTGATGTCATGTTTAATCATGTTAGTTCATTGTTTAAGGAGCAACATTAGGACTTACAGCCCTTTCTGAAAACAACAGCTGACTGGTTTTACTTGTTTAGGCTATTACAGAAGGCTGGTTTTAGATGGTTTATGGCCACTTTTAAACTGTTTAAGGTGGTCTTAGCTTATCAGGCTGATCAGATGATTCCACCAACTGAAGCAACACAAAATCAACATGAAACAAGTAACATACATGTAATAAAATAATATCAAAACCCAATGTACAAAGACATTTCCTGTGTTTTTCTATTTAACTACAATAAAAAAAAAAGAATTAGACTAAAATAATTATGCAGTTTAATACAAGAACATTTTTGAGTTTACTCAAAGAAGCATGGCTATGTCCTACTGTACATGTGTTAAATATAAACAAGTAAACTGGTCTAAACTCTCTGAGGGTCTGTGTTTTTATATAAAAATGAATTACTGGCGGCTAAAATGCACTTCATACATTACCACTTATCCCAATGATCTTTATTCCACTAAACTTTAAAATAGCATATTTAAAAGGACATTAAAATTGCACCAGCTGAGAGAAAGTAAACCAATAAAAATGACACTCGTCATTAGTAAACAATGCCAGTGGCAAATAATGGACAAATACTTACTTTGTTTCAGGTTTCTTTGGTCAAATGTTAATACAAGAACACTGAGATCCTGGAAGTCACGATATATAAGGGTCAGACACAGCTGTGAGTAAACGCTCATCTCAGCTTTTCATCACTGTAAAGGTACTGAATGTTTCATCTCTTTTGACTTAGATTTGTAATAATAAGACTGCTGGAGGTGATGATTGATTCAATGGATTCATATTATATAACAATGCAGAAATGTTCTTATTCTTCCCAAGATGAGGGCTATTTTTTGTTTTAATCTTTTATTCTGTTTAGGCTAAAGTTTAACCAAGATGTTGTCTTGACAGGTTTCAGCTCAATTCAACAGAATGATGAAGGTTTGTCTACTGGCACTGGTTCTTGCACTGGTGTTGACTGATGGTGAGTCTGAAGCTGCTGATGTTTCTTGAGTTATTTTAGTTTTACATAAGATAACTCAAGTCTATTAACACAACCATTGTTATGTTTCTTATGTTTACAATGACTTATTGTGCTGCAGGATCTGCTTTGAAATGTAACAAGTGTTTGGGTTGGAAATGTGAAGTGACCGAAGAGACGTGTGGTCCTGACCAAAATGCCTGTGTCTCCTTTAGAGCCGCAACCGCTCTTTGTGAGTTTATCCATCACCTTGTATCATGTGCATCTACAGTGATTTATACTTTAAAAGATGTACACACATAAAGCTGTCATTCAATACATGTAACTTTGGGGAGTTAGTAAACATCCTCACAACTTACTTTTATTTTGGTTTGACAAAGAAAACGTTTATCATATATACTTGGATGTTCTAAGCATAATGACATGTAAACTCACATATCACGAGAACTATGATGTAACCAAAGACACGAACCACTGTTTTATTGCTTCTTGCACATACAGTAGGATCATTTTTAAAACATGTAGGTGTAAACACAAGTCAAGAACGATTAAGGCACATTTTGATTTATGATCATTCCTGTTCCTCTAGATCCTCCAATGTTGGGATGCATCACCACGTCACGGTGTGAGAATCTGCCTTGGCCCAACCCTGATGTTAACGGATGCTGTACGACAGACCTGTGCAACGCACCTGTCACACCAGACACCAAGTCTCCGTGAGGGGCGTAGCAGCAATCAACAACAAATACTTTTGGGTGGAAAAAAATGCCATATAAGTGCCACATTCATTTATCTTTGGGGTCTTTTACTTCAGTAAAGTAGATCTTTACATGAATAGATAAATGTGTTCTTTATTTTCTCCTTTAAATACTTCATACTGTTTAGCCTAAATCTTCCAATAAATGCAGCGCAAAATAAACAAAGTTGTCTCTGTTGTAATTCTGCACATTTCAATCGTGTTGTCCTCATAATGGAATAAATCCAACTATCCATTCACTATGCCCCATATCTGAACGTCACAGGAAGAGTTGGAGTCTAGTAAATTACTTGTTGCAGTTTTTAGTTTATGAAAGTACACTCCATCCTCATCAATAGATTGAGTAAAAGTATGAACCAAATACATGTAGACTTTTCTTGGAGTATACAATAAATATACTATAACTTAAAGTCTATTTTTAAGAAGTGCCTGTGTTAGTTCTTGTCAGTTATTTCCTACTTTTGGAGAATAAACAGATTAAATGAATCCGTTTTTTTATATATAAAAAATTCAATTGAACATAGAAATAAATGCGCCAAACTGTTATTTTGTTGAATGAACACGATAAACATGACCAATAAGGTGAAAATTAACCATTTTACAAAAGAATCCATAAAGCATCACAGGTGTAATATAAGTTAAGGTTTATGACGAATGTCCGCGACAGTACGGTCCACCGCAGCCTGTGTACGTCATTTTCATTCACTTCAACATATTGTGGACTATTTAGCTGTAGTGAATGAGTGAACGAGGGAGCGAATTCAGACGCACCTATGGTCTATGAACTAGAAAAAGAAACGGTCTGCAAACATTTAAATCTCTTACTGAACTATGAGTTGAAAATCTGCATGGAGTTAATTATAATCCAATAAAAAGCAGTTTAAGGTAGTTTAAGATAAAGGGAGTTTTTCATGTCACACCAACTGGACACATGAAAGTCTTAAGCTACTTGACACATTATTTCCAATAGCTTGATTCCCAAATGCAAGCTTCTACAAATATGTGTAAGGCTTTTAGTTTATGTTATCCTGTGTATTAATGTTTAAAACTGTTGGTCAACTGGATATATGCTGGAAAATTCTATTTATTGATGCATGCAATGCAGAACCCAGAAGATAATGTGAAAAATGTTGGTATTGTGTAAACACAAAACCACTGACACATCTTTTTTAATATCTTAAGTGTTTCACAAAAAAATTGTGATGGGTGGTTTGTCATGATTTGCAGTGAGACAAGGACAGCGGACTCAAGCGCAGACAGTTAACACAACTTATTAATAAGAACGACAAACTAAAAGACCACGAGGGGGGGGAACATAAAAAAACAGGGAATATAATAACATGACAAGACTGGACTAAGACTAACTACACTTAAACAAGACTAAAATTAACTTTGACATGAACAACAAATAACTACACTGAACTAGACTGACAAGGCACAAGAACTCACCCAACAGATCACAATGAAGCAGCACAAGACAGAAGACACAGGGGCATTATAAAGGGAATCAAATTAAGGGGGAACAGGTGCGGGGTATGAAATCATAACAATCAATAATGAGGAAACAAGAGGTCGGGGACAAAGACGAGACTGGAGAGTATGGAAGGCCATCAGTGCCAAATTGCCTCTCTCTACATGAAACAAGAGGTTCTGTCATGATTCTGCCACCAGATCAAGAAAATGAAGACAAGATGGGGAGAACCATGACATGGTTGGCAAAAGTTTTCCTAATTTATCAGAGAAAAAATGTATGTACTCAATTTAAATTTCATAATTTATATTTGTAAAAGAGTTCAAAACCAGATTTTTTCACATTAACACATTTGGCAGACGCATTTATCAAAAGCGATGTGTTCACAGTATATAGCTTTCTGTATATATTGTTCATAATACATACCGACTGTCATATTTTCATAGAACATTCCTTCTGTAAAGTATTTTCATAGTACATGCCCATTGTATAGTATTTTCCTAATATTGTATTCTGTATTAATTCACACTGTATATCCTGCACTTCTGGTTAGACCTAAACTACATTTCGTTACACTGTACTTGTATATGTGTAATAACAATAAAGTTGAATCTAATCTAATCTGATAATTTATATTTGTAAAAGAGTTCAAAACCAGAATTTTTCACATTTACACATTTGGCAGACGCATTTATCAAAAGCGACACATTGCATTATACTACACATTTGTTTGTAAGTAGTCTTTTCTGTTTTGGTAACTTTGAAGCGACAGTTTCAGTTATTAACAGCATTTTCACATTTCTGTATGATATATTCCCTCCATTGAAAAAATGATCTCCTTTTTAAGAAGTGTTAGTTGTGAATCCGACAATTTACAAAGAATTACATCTACCAGTGTCCAGGTCATCTGGAGACCAGTAGACTATACACACATCATAATCGTGACAGTCCTATAGCCATGGTGTGAAACAATATTGAAACATTCAAACAAAGGCATGTCATATGTGTATAGAAACATATTGAAACAATGCGTTTACAATGGGTGGGGTTTACTTATAATATATAGGCAGAATCTTTTAGGTAAATTCAATTTGAGGGCGTTTGAATCTAAATAACATGAAAACCCATTCACTATATGGATACTCTTGAGTTTAACATATTATTTATATTTTTGTGTGGCATGAACATAAATGTGTTAGTTGTTAGGTCAAAAACATCTGTGGCTGTAATAAACACATATATATCAACATAAAACAACATAGAATTAATAAAACAATCCACACATTCATTTCAAATAATTACTAAATAAATGTTTAGCTTTCTTGAATCATGTACATAGTCTACTCAGGAGAGGCCGAAAACATTGATCTGGTAAGTGTTTTATGAAAACTGTCTATGTTTAATACATTTTCTTTAAGTGCACCTCATCATCACTTAAACTCAACACTGAACACACAAACCTCAATACTGACAATCAACAAACATCAAACATTACAACCACATCTAAATACAAAACAACAAACAATGAAAAAGCAACAGCAGAAAGTCAGCAAACAGTAAAAACTGTAATGCTTTTTAATAATAATAACCAAATAATTGTACATGCTGCAGTGCATGCTGGGATCCTTTTTAACCAGTACCTGCTTATGGTCCGGCGCACATTTACTAACAAACTTGGAGTTGTTACATCTCTCAAGCTTTAAATGTTAAGTTGACCAGAGGTCCTAAAAATTCACTAACTATTTTTTATGTTATGTAAAAGTTTTGGATGTTAAAATATAAGTAAGTTGCATGTGTTACAGTGCAGGAGCTGCTTATCGAAAAACAAAAATGAATTATGCAGAGGGTATCAGATGATGCCCCGGGTCTGCATTTAAGGGTTAATTCTGTGTTTGTGGTCACAGTCCCTTCATGTCTAAAACAACTGACCAATATTGAGTAGCTTACATCTTGGACAAGTTTCCTAAAAGTTTTGGACGTAATACAGCACATATTACAGATGTGATCCAAAATGCTAAATTGTCATGTTTAATCATGTTAGTTCATTGTTTAAGGAGCAACATTAGGACTTACAGCCCTTTCTGAAAACAACAGCTGACTGGTTTTACTTGTTTAGGCTATTACAGAAGGCTGGTTTTAGGTGGTTTTTGACCACTTTTAAACTGTTTAAGGTGGTCTTAGCTTATCAGGCTGATCAGATGATTCCCCACCACTGAAGCAACACAAAATAAACATGAAACAAGTAACACATGTAATAAAATAAAATAAAAACCCAATGTACAAAGACATTTCCTGTGTTTTTCTATTTAACTACAATAAAAAAGATGAATCAGCCTAAAATAATTATGCAGTTTAATACAAGAACATTTTTGAGTTTACTCAAAGAAGCATGGCTATGTCTTACTGTACATGTGTTAAATATAAACAAGTAAACTGGTCTAAACTCTCTGAGGGTCTGTATTTTATATAAAAATGAATTACAGGCGGCTAAAATGCACTTCATACTTTACCACTTATTCCAATGATCTTTATTCCACTAAACTTTAAAATAGCATATTTAAAAGGACATTAAAATTGCACCAGCTGAGAGAAAGTAAACAATAAAAAATGACACTCGTCATTAGTAAACAATGCCAGTGGCAAATAATGGACAAATACTTACTTTGTTTCAGGTTTCTTTGGTCAAATGTTAATACAAGAACACTGAGATCCTGGAAGTCACGATATATAAGGGTCAGACACAGCTGTGAGTAAACGCTCATCTCAGCTTTTCATCACTGTAAAGGTACTGAATGTTTCATCTCTTTTGACTTAGATTTGTAATAATAAGACTGCTGGAGGTGATTGATTCAATGGATTCATACTATATAACAATGCAGAAATGTTCTTATTCTTCCCAAGATGAGGGCTATTTTTGTTTTAATCTTTTATTCTGTTTAGGATAAAGTTTAACCAAGATGTTGTCTTGACAGGTTTCAGCTCAATTCAACAGAATGATGAAGGTTTGTCTACTGGCACTGGTTCTTGCACTGGTGTTGACTGATGGTGAGTCTGAAGCTGCTGATGTTTCTTGAGACGGCGGATTATTTTAGTTTTACATAAGATAACTCAAGTCTATTAACACAACCATTGTTATGTTTCTTATGTTTACAATGACTTATTGTGCTGCAGGATCTGCTTTGAAATGTAACAAGTGTTTTGGGTTGGAAATGTGAAGTGACCGAAGAGACGTGTGGTCCTGACCAAAATGCCTGTGTCTCCTTTAGAGCCGCAACCGCTCTTTGTGAGTTTATCCATCACCATGTATCATGTGCATCTACAGTGATTTATACTTTAAAAGATGTACACACATAAAGCTGTCATTCAATACATGTATCTTTGGGGGAGTTAGTAAACATACTCACAACTTACTTTTATTTTGGTTTGACAAAGAAAACGTTTATCATATATATACTTGGATGTTCTAAGCATATATGACATGTAAACTCACATATCACGAGAACTACTGATGTAACCAAAGACACGAACCACTGTTTTATTGCTTCTTGCACATACAGTAGGATCATTTTAAAACATGTAGGTGTAAACACAAGTCAAGAACGATTAAGGCACATTTTGATTTATGATCATTCCTGTTCCTCTAGATCCTCCCATGTTGGGATGCATCACCACGTCACGGTGTGAGAATCTGCCTTGGCCCAACCCTGATGTTAACGGATGCTGTACGACAGACCTGTGCAACGCACCTGTCACACCAGACACCAAGTCTCCGTGAGGGGCGTAGCAGCAATCTCAACAACAAATACTTTTGGGTGGAAAAAATGCCATATAAATGCCACATTCATTTATCTTTGGGGTCTTTTACTTCAGTAAGGAACACCTTTACATGAATAGATAAATGTGTTCTTTCTTTTCTTCTTTAAATACTGTTTAGTATTTCCTAAATTCCTAAAAATACCTAAATCTTCCAATAAATGCAGCGCAAAATAAACAAAGTTGTCTCTGTTGTAATTCTGCACATTTCAATCGTGTTTTCCTCATAATTTCTCAATATTCTCTATGCCCCATATCCGAACGTCACAGGAAGAGCTGGAATCTGGTAAATTACTTCTTGAAGTTCTTAGTTTATGAAAGTACACTCCATCCGTATCAAAAGATGAGATGAAACATTTAAAAAAAGAATCCATAAAGCCACACAGGTGTTATATAAGCTAAGATTTATGACAAATGCGACAGTACGGTCCGCCGCAGCCTATGTACGTCATTTTCATTCATTTCTTCCCCATATTGTGGACTATTTAGCTGTAGTGAATGAGTGAACGAGGGAGTGAATTCAGACGCACCTATGGTCTATGAACTAGAAAATGAAACGGTCTGCAAGTATTCAAATCTCTTACTGTTATATGAGTTGAGGATATCTGCATGGAATTAAATTATAATACAATTAAAAGTAGTTTAAGGTAGTTTAAAGGGCCAATACCCCAGATAATGAACTTTTAAATGTTTATCTACCAGAAATTTAGTCGCCAGCGTGTGTGCAGAAATACCCTGTAATTATACAAATCCATCTGTTTTTCTTTTTGTTATCTCCTTTAAACCACAACATTGACACAAAACAGGCTGTTGGGGAAACCCTAACAATCTTATGTCACATTGTTTACGCCTACCCATGACCGCTCACAGACACCACCTTAAGACGCCTAAAGACAATGAGGTTACGCAGAAGTTCCTTCTCACAACGTAATAACACCTGGTTGCTGATCTTTATATATCTGTCTGTCATATTCCTGTCTGTCAAGTACTCTGAATGCATGTTTTTGCCTATATCCGTGTTTATGTCTGTTAGTTAAATGCATGCACATGATTAATCATCAATAGCCAACATTTCGTACAGCAAATGGTCAGCATATGTGATTCTATCTATGTTTTGTAAAGGTATAATAAATTAAAAGCATGGATAAACAAATTATACTTCAACTTGGATTTGAAATCATGGACAGAGGATGCAGATCTCACAGATAAAGGAAGATTGTTCCATAATCAGGATCTTGAGTAAGTTAGTGTAATACTATTTGCGGATCGCAAACATCTAGTCAACCTATTCACATTAACAAGATCAGATAAATAGGAGGGGGACAAACCTTAAAAACAAATAAAACAATTTTAAATTCAATTTTATATTCCACAAGCAGCCAGTTTAAAGTGATGGTTAAAGGGATAGTTCACCCAGAAATCATAATTCTTTCATCATACACTCACCCTCTTGTCATTTCAAACCTTTATGACTTTCTGTCTTCTGGAGAACACAAAAGAAGATATTTTAAAGAAAGCTGGTAACAGAGCAGCACTGGACCCCATTCACTTCTTTTGTATGGACACAAAACCAATGCAAGTGAATGGGATCCAGTTACAATCATTTTTAAAAATATATATTTTTTGTGTTCTGCGGAGGAAAGAAAGTCATCGTACAGGTCTGAATTAACAAAAGGTTGAGTAAATCAAAAAAAAAATTCAGTGAACTATTCATTTAATTTTGATTTATCTCTAACAAGATATTAAACTATAGTGCCCAACAGAAATTAAAATCTGAAAATAAAACTGCCCACTACACCTAAGCAAAGGCAGTGATCTTCTGAACAATGGGAACCACAAAACAAACAAAAATAACATAACAAATTCTGAAAATTCTGAAAGACAAATGAACATTAAACACTAACAAGTGTTTCTATTGACTGAAAAAACATATAAAACAACACATAATTATGAAAATTACTCTCCAAATGCAGTCTAATGCAAAGCATGCTGGGAAATGAAAATCCTCTTCCCAATTTTAACAATTATTTGTTGACACAACACAAATAAATCTTCTAGTCCCAACTAGAATGGATTAAGTTAGATAACTGAACATAGAAAATATTTATAATTGCGACAAAATTGTGTTGAATTATTTCCTTAATTGTCATTGTTTTTTGAACTTCACGTTGTTCCAAACACATATGGCCTACTATATTTGCAAAACACAACAGGAGAAATGGTAAATAGTGACTTTAAACGTGGCATGGTTGTTGGTGCCAGAGGGGCTGGAGTGAGTATTAGAAAAACTGCTGATCTACTGGGGATCTACTACAAGAAGACCAACACTTTGAGGGGCCGAGACCAATCCTGCATCCCAAATCACCTTCTAATGGTTTATTGAATAATTGTATAAAATCAATATCACGTTTTCAGATCACATCAGATAAAATAAATAAACAAGATCTCATCCCGACAAATCTGCAGCAACTGCATAATGCTTTTATGTCAATATGGACCAGAATCACATCCACTTTCCAACATCTTGTTAAATCTATACCACAAACAATTAAGGCAGTCCTGAAACAAAAGGGGTCCAACCCAGCAGGTTTAACCAATAAAGTGGCGGTGACTATGACTCCACAAGCCAAAACAATAACGGCATAGCAATGATAGGATACCCCAAATCTCCTAAATATTGAGCCAATGGGTAACATGTATAGTGTGAATAGTAACGGTGCAACAGAACAAGAGGAAGGATCGAAACCAACTAAGTACAGTGCCTGTGACACCGGTGCATCGCTGCAAGCGAGATAGCAAGATATCGTGGTCAACAAAGTCTGAGATCTAACTACATTAATGCCATCATATTACCAGCATCAGCGGACATTAAAATGTCATCATAGACTTTCAAAAGGACAGTCTCAGTGCTGTGTAGCGTTTTAAAACCAGACTGAAATATATCTGAAATACCATTCCTATTCAGGAATATACAAATATACATTTTTTTACTAAAACTCAAAGTCTAAATTTACATCTAGTGAAAATGTACCTTTTTCCAGATGCCAGACATCATAGAACTGTGTTATTTTACATTCCCTCCAAAAATGTTGAATTGTGGGTGACGATCTGTAACGAAACATTCGAGCCTCACACCATGTGCCTCCAGAAATTCAAGACTTCTTTTCAATCCCTCCTTTTCCATATCGTTGCTTCCAGCAACCTTAATGCTCTGGGTTAAGAACAAAAGACAAAAATAAATAAAACATAACTATTTTTGACATTGAAAGCTATATTTAGGGAGTGCAGTTGAATTGATTGATGTTTTGGTGCTTACCTGCACTAGCTGTATGTCCAAGATGATGTTGCTCTTGAGGTCCATAACGGTGTAGCTCCCATACTTTGCTGAATGGCCTGAAAGAGAATTGTGTGAGTACATATGCATGTGGTTATGATGTGGTTAACCATATGACAAAAACAGTGCATACAACCTTAACCTATGTACACTGCAAACACAAGTCTTCTTTCACCTGGTGAGTCTGCTCTCATATCATCACCCACTATGACTTTGTCCCCCTGGCTTAGCTGCTGCAACAGTTCTTCTTGTTCCATCTTCCACGTGTAAATTATTAAACAGTAAAGTATATTGCTGGAGGTTGCCCGAAGGTGTGCTCCCAACAACAGGTTGGCTTTTCCATTGTCGGAAGTATACACAATGTGGGCACAGTTGACCTACTGCAACAAAAGTCCCTTTTCTTCGAGCCCGAACATCACAGCGTCTCGAGCACACTGGGCAGGTATCAAGCAGTTGCAGGAGGCAGTTTTCAAATACAATGTATTTTGCATCCTCCTGTGTCGACATACATCTTCAAACAAAATTAAAAACAATAAACAAATTATTTTCACCAGATTGCATGAGTAAATAAGATCAAAATCACTTACTGACATTGTGATGACTTTTTTACAAATATGTTACTGTATGTCCTAAAACATTACCTTACACACTTAAATATAGGCCTATATGTCATAATTAAGGTTGAAGGCACAGCCAATGAACCAGTAACACACACACACACCAAAAATTGTACAATGTTTTAAATTGTTATGACTAGCCTCTGGTAACAATAAAGACCACATATGACCAACAACAAAACTTCATATGCACATTTGAGTGAACAAAGAAAGAAATAAGTTGACCAAGATACACGCACACACCCACTTCGCGATCTTCATGTGTGTGCGTGTGTATACAACATACAAACCTTTGCTTCTAATGTTAAGTCCCAAGGTTCCATAGGACAGCTGTGTGCCCTGAGATGTACACTTATGTGTGTCTGTTTGACAAGCTACGTCCTGCTTAGTTGGAGCCTTCTGTGAATTTGGTTAGGGCATCTCAAGCGGTCCCTAACAAGGCAATAGTGACGCATAGTACAAATATGTTTTACTCACATACGATTGCCATTACTGTCGGATCCAATATTGACGGCAATGCACTGCTTTTTAACCGTAGTCTCTCCGCAAATCCAGCGTCAACCTGTGCCTTGTTCACAAAGGAATCCGCGTGAATTTAAGCGAACAAACACTCAATGTTTCAGCAACGTGAGCTGGAACCTTTTTTCAAAAATAAACTTCAACCACGCATTCCTCGTGTCGGAAACCGAAGGAAGGTTATGCAGCGACTGTGTTCTTCCACAACCAAGCACTGCACAATATTTAGCGGTGGTCTCATTTGAAGCCTGCGACGTCATTGAGGCGGTTTCATAAAAGCAGGCAGGACACTCTGTATGCAGCCTTCTAATGCGACCTACTTTATCGAGAATTCGGAGGACACATCATGGCTGCGTCCGAAACCGCACACTGTGACAGTACGTACTGAATTCGAACAAGTACCTATCTATCGGCGTTAAAACAGTACGTTCTGTATGAGTGAGCGTGGCATGAATACATTTCGGACATACTGCGCCCCCCATGTTATTTATGCATGTCCGTATGCTCTTTGATCTATTACTTTTTAACAACCAATACGTGAGCGTTTATAAAAACATAATTTAGTAACTTAAATAATTCATTTATTGGCACTTTGGCTCCCGTGTCATCATGACATAGTATGTTCGTCATAGAGGTTCAGTCCCGGTCCTGGCCTCAAAAAAAGTTGTCATTTCAGTAACAAGGTCGTTTTCAGTTCTGATACTTTACAGGATGTTCGCTTGTACACGATTACCTCTTTCATAACAAAATCTCGGGATAAAATGGATGTCTTAATTCATGACACCTTTAACAATTCACAAAAAGGTTGTAATTGTTAACATTAAAGATTGCTGTATTTTATTAATTTTGTCATATACATTTTCATATTCAAGTTATTTTCAAATGACAAGTTGCATACACTGTATACAAATTATTGACTTTAAATTGTTCAAACTTGTTGCCTTATATGAGTTTAACTAATTTTATCAGGTACAACTGAAGTCTTATTTCCTAAAATAGTTTAAGTTTTCCATACTTCCTTCAACTCTGGCAATTACTTAAATTACTTAAATTTAAACAACTAAATGTAATCTTTGATGTGAGAAACAGTGGCAGTAATCTATTCCAACATTTACAGTAATGGGTTTCTTTACATGCTTATTATTTTATAGTTTTCTCTGTTTCATATGGTAGTAAAATTTAGCTCTCAATTCATAGTTTTAAAACATTTTTTTCCAAATATGTTGAAAAAACTGATGCAGGAATCTAATATAAATGATTATATTTAGAAAATATGTACACTGTACATCTGAGAAGAAATAACATTATTTAAGAACAGCTTAAAGAGTATAAAAAACACAACTACTCGTATTGATAAGCTTCACTTGTTGTCACAGGAAAAAAAACATAAAACAGCTGTAAAAACATGAAGCTGAACATACAAGAACAGCATTAAAATGTTCACAGTAATAAAGGTATATAGACCTCAGGTTTAGACAAACTAACCTAAACTCTCTAAACGGAGATAATGTTTTTAAACACAACCCTAGCTTCCATTACCTGCATATATCAGGCAATGAAAACATTCAATACAACTGAAATGTGTCATGCTGTTATACAAATCATTGTATCATGAACAGACAACTCAAAAACATTTTTTGTTTGTTTCAGTGATGGTCATTTGAAATGCAGGTCAAATCATCTGGACCATTTTATTTGAGATATCTTGATTCAGCTAAATAAATGGTTCTTTAGAGTTTGAAGTTTTGGTTTGAGTATTTTTGCTCCCAAATCAAGCAGAACTTGCTGGATAAAGTAAAATGTGTTCTTCATGCCCTTTGGGTAATCAAGGTTGAGTGCATATGACAGTCCAAACAACAGACAAACAGCAAGAGGCATATCTTTGATCTGATCCATTACAATATCTCCCTCTATGACGATAGCTGTGGACACCGGATCTGTATTGATCAGCAAAGAAGAGTGAGGAGATTCTTCACTGATGACTGTCAGAATGCCAACAGGAACGTGCTCAACGAAGCTGTTTTCATCTGACGCCTGAAAAGAGATTCAGAAAAATTGAAAAAATACAACGTTTGTTACGTTTACATACACCTTTCAGAATCAAGAAAATACTGACAATTAAAGAAGAACAAGAGGTATGGCAAATGCAGTTGGTTTTACATTTAGGATTGCCATTAACAAGCTATTTAACACAACATATTAGGGCTGGAACGACCCCTTTAAGTAACTCAAATAATTAAAATACAAAATCAAGCTTTGTTTAATCCATTGAACTACAGTACACACGGTGCACTGCGTTTCTCCACAGACCATTATCACTGATGCACAGCGCGCTAAACTCTGGACATGTTATGTAAACACAGAAGACATTGCAGAATAAATGAAAGAAAAAAAAACAGAGGATAGAGGTTAAATATTTGCTCTGACAACCGCGAGACTGCGACAAACACTGTGTGTGCACGCACTGTGTGAGAACATTGTGTTTGGTACGTTCCTAATCTCTATACCAAACTTCTAAGAGCTCAGCTGGCAAAGTTTATCCTGTCTGACTAGCGCATGTCCCATAATGTTAACAGTACGTGTTATGCCGTTATTAGGTGTTAAGGCTGAAAGCGGAACTTCATCTCCAGAGTTGCTCTGAGAGTTTATTTCAGAACAAAACTAATTTAGGTTAACTAAATGCATCGTGCATAAACTGAAGTTAGTGGTTTAGGTTTGAAATGGTTCTTTCTATTTTGATTTATGTTTCTTATTTACATATTTGTATTATACTGCATTTTGGATATAATATGGCAATGGAATGTACTAAATGGGTTCAGTTTTCAGAGATATGAATGTATGGAATTTCGGCAATAAAGTTTTTACTTTCTCTAAAAAGAAAACAAATTTGTTGTTCATTTCTGTCAAATTTTCTCTTGTATATTAAGTATTGCTCTGTAAAAAAGAAGAAGTACGTATCGGAATACTTGATTAATCAATGGAATAATTACGAAAATAATCAATAGCTACAGTCCTATAACATATGTTTACACATAATCCACAAAACAAACTGAATTAACAAAAATAATCTAGTTTTTAATCTACATAATGATGTTACCTGGACAATCAACAATTGTCTTTTAAAGTTTTTACAAGTCTCTTGTTTGATCTGACACATTGCATCATACAATTCTTAAACTGCAGATATGTGTGTATAGCTATGTTATATGAAACTATATATATATATATATATTCCAGTGGCGGCTGCTGATCTTTTAAAGAGGGGAAGCTCATTTTCGGCCTAAATCATAAAAATTGTCCATTTATTTATATGTAAATTCTGCCCTACGTTCCTTTTCAAGAAAATGCTCTGTAACCCTGTCGTACCAACTAGGCGTCTTTTCCAGTGACTTGACCAGTGTGATGAGATGGTTTCATCAAGAGACATGGCCAGCAGTACATTTTCTTTTTCACAGCACTTCCAGTCAGCCAGCTAACTTTGTCATACCAGGAGAGCTGAAAAGACCTGTTACTTTTCCCTATCTTTTGCACTAAATCAATCTTAGGTGTTGATCTGCCCTGCTGTTTAATTCTAAGTTTCTCCTCGTAGGGAAGACTTTCTAATGGCTTTGCCAAAATCAGGTCGACAATATTAGCACATCTGCCATCGTGTGCAGTTTGCTAGCTGGCTAGTTCAGACTATATGAATTAATGAACAAACGATCTAATATATATATATATATATACTCTCAACGGGAGGAAATGTGGGAATTATGTTAAACTGAAACAATGAATGTGGTGTGAAATTGTGTGAAATATACGATGAAGGTTGCAGCAGTTTGTCTTTCGACTACACATGCAAAAATCCGCGATGGGACTGAGTTGGAAATGGAGACACAGAGTGATACGCGTCATAATCTGAAGACCACGCCCACGCCCACACCAACCGTCTCTTTGCATTGCGAGAAGCTGCTGCCGCTCCTTGTCATTTATGATTTATAAAAAAAAAAAAAAAAAAATGTCTAAAAGCTGATATGTGACAATGTGTATAGCAAACAAGCTAAAAAAAAAACAAGAAATACATTTTTATAAGCTGTCGACCCCAAAAGAGCGTTTTAGGACATAAAAGTGGATTAAAAAGAGATGACAGACCCTCCAATCATCACGCAGACGCTCGGCGTCCGGGCCAGCCCACTCCTCCATTCATCCCAGAGACGCTGAGCGTCCGTGGGCGGGACATAATCGCAGCATTATCCAATGACCGTCTTGTTTCTAAGCACTGAAAAAAACTGTTTAAAGCAGCCCCATTGAAGTCAATGGACGCTGGGCTTCAACAGAGTAATGCACTGTACGCTACGGGAATGAATGAGAAGGAAATCGAGTCAGCCGACCTAAGTAGCTGATTCTGAACGAAATTGTTTTCGTTCGAGATGAACGTGTTTAACGCATTTTTAGTCAATAAAATGTTAACATAATAGTACATATATTTGACCATTCATTTTTTGACAATTATAGGGGAAGCTGAGCTTCCCTTGCAGTCTTAAAGAAATCGCGACTGATATATTCATAATTAATTTGATTTGGGCATCCAGAGCTTTCGAAGTGGCCGGCCCCATTCTCTGGAACAATTACCATCTCACACCCTATCAGAGTTCAAAGCCTTTTTAAAACCCCATCTTTTTTCCTTAGCTTTTACTATATAAGGTTATTGATTATATGTATATATATATATATATTCAGTACTAATGTGTGTGTGTGTGTGTGTGTGTATACGTGCATAAGTGTATGGGCAATTCAGTGAAAATGTCAACCTTACCATGAAAAAATTTACTTTTTTTGGTTACAGCACAGCTTTTAACATTTGGATGTTCAAATTTCCATGTGAGATCTCTCTTCAAATTTGTAAAGCATTTGTTTTATTTTTAGTGCATGATTTATCACAGTCAGGTAAGTGCCATTTTCAGGATTGTCACATCCATAACGCTACATATTCCTCATACAAGGACGCATGAAAATTAAAACAATTTCATGTTATATAAAGAGGCATCCTTTCTCCATTAATTGGGTATTATTGCTTCAGGATTGTACATTTTATTTAACAGATATCCTACAAAGTTTATGGTCTCTCAAAAAACGCGTCCTTTTTTGTCACATCCATAACGCATGTTTATTTCCCTTTTTAAAATAGAAAATGTCAATCTATGAAAAAAATGTCTATGTTTAGACTCTATCAACAAAGGTTTAGTAAAATATAAACAGATGGTTCAATATATTTGTAACAAATTCATTCTCTGAGCATTTTTATATCATGTCCATAACGCAAAATGTCACGTCCATAACATTGGAATTGCCCCCATGTATGTATGTATGTATATGTATATATATTTTTTTTTATTAGAGTATTTTCTGTTTGTTTTTATTCATTATTGAAACCGCATATGTATTCATATGTTTATATTGTTTTTTCTTTTTTTCTTCTTATGCTTTGGCAATTGTACAGCACTTTGGTTGGCTTGGGCCATGCTAAAATGTGCTTTATAAATAAATAACTTGAACTTGTTTTTATTATCAGCATTTTCCAGATTCTGCAAGCTATTCTATCCAAAAACAACCAACACTGCAACACAGATAATCGCATAAAACATAAAACTCATACTTACAACGTAGTGTTTGAAAAATTCTGAGGGGTTGTCTCCAAGAAGAACAGGGATGCAACGAAGCACTGCTGTTCGTTGAAGAGTAACCAGAGATTCCTGAAATATGGATGCATATGAAATTAGGGATGCACCGAAATGAAAATTCTTGGCAGAAGCTGAATAAAAATGAAACACTTGGCCAACTACCAAACATAGCTTTTCGTATTTCTTCCATTTATATTCCCATTTTTTTCACTATTGCATAAACTGAATGGTCAAAATGTCTTGCTTTTCAATATAATACAATATAACTTAAAAGTAACATTGAGCAAAACAAGTAGGCTAAATAAAAAAAAAATTGTATTTTTTTCCTATTTTCGGCCGAATATGTTTGGTTGCCAAACATTCGGTGCATCCCTATATGAAATGAGATATCTCTCTTCAAACAAGTCCACGCACATTTTCAGACTACTGTTATGAAACAAAGTAAATATTTAAAGGGATACTTCAGAGCAGAAACAATCTTCCCCATGCAATAGAATAATGCAGTCGGAGTTATAATACCACTTTTCCTTTTTCTTCCAAGCGGTAGAATGGGAGGCAATTTTTTGAAGCTCCAAAAACTGCATCCATCGATCATAGAACTGCTCGACCCGGCTCTGCGGTCTTAACAAAAGTCTTCCGAAGCGAATCGATGCGTTTCAAAAGGAAAAAGGAAGAGAAAAGCTCGGAAGAAAAAGGATATGTGGTATTATAACTCCGACTGCATTATTCTAAAAGAAGAAAGTCATATTCAGTGAGGATGCCTTGAGGGTGAGTAAACATGGGGACATTTTTTTCTTGCCCGAAGTATCCCCTTAATGCATTTAAATTACCAAGTTTAATACAGCAGATTTGTTACTTTGCAATAAGACAAGGAAAACAAACCTTGCATAATGTCTCATTGACGTTTCTCCATGGTTCATGTTGCTCCAGTATTTCTGATACGGTCCGACCTATGGTTCCTGTTTTAGACCTGAAAATCTTTATCAGAGAGGGTGTGTGTCTGTCAAGTTCACTAAAGAATACTGTCTGAAGGTTCTTGCAGGTAATCCTGGTGAATTCTACGAACACCTGTAGCACAAAATAATTTAAGCAACAATGCAAACGGAAATAACAAATTCCAGTAAAAACACAAATTCTTACCTCCCGCTCTGTAAAGAGTGCTGGCCAACGTTTCAGCGTAGTTTTGACTGGAAGCTCCATTTCCACTATTTCTTTCCTTCGTAAAGGAAAGGTTTGGTCCATCTTTTGAGAGACTAGGGTCGTGTTTGGTGTTCTTTTTCTAATTTCTTCAGAAAGCAGTTCTCTGTCTCTTTCAAGACTTATTTCATCCTTTCCCAAAGGAAAATTTGGGAGGTAGTTTGTTTCATCTCTTCGTGGTTTTTTTATGTTCAGTTTGGGAGGTTGTCCTTCAGGAGAAAACTTGCTCTTTCTTCCCCCATTAACCATCACATCTAGACATCCAGCTTTGCGAAGTTTTGACCGGTAGTTGCCCATTTTGAATTTGAGACTGTTTTTCCACCCATAGTACCCTGTACATGACCCTTTCTCTCGAAGACAGGGATGCTTGTTGATAAGGGCTTTGGCAACTTCAGCAAAATCTTCATCAGTAGGGTATGCTTTAAATGAGTATATGCACTCCGCTAACTTGTGCAGTATTTCATGCTTCATGTCCTTAGAGACAGTAAGGTGATAAGTGCCATTCCTTGTATAGAGTAGGTCTCCCTGTCGCAGTCTGTGGTTGACGTCAAAGGAAAAATCAGGAATTTCAAAAAACTTGGGCCACTGGTTTTTACTGGATGACTCAAAACTGCCAGATGACGACATTTCGATATCGTTTGTGCAAGGACTTGTGTCGGAACCAACCAAAAGAACCCTTGGAATAATTTTCAGTGTTGCTTTGTTAGGAAGATCCCCCATATCAGTGAGATTACAGAGTGCGTTATTGAAGTCAGGATCTTCAAACTGCAATGTAAAATCGTATCTCAGTTGAAGTTTTTCTATAAGTGTCATCGTAAAAGCTTCTACTGAGGCAGGCCTCTCCTGTAAGGTTATTTTTCGTATATCTCCATCATTAATAATAACTCTGAGTATTAGTCCTTGGTCCATATTGCTTGACTCTGTAAAACAAAACGCAAAGCATGTCAGTTTTAATTGTGTATTTAGCTAAAACATACCGTATTAATGTGACTCAACTCAGACTGTGCCACAAAACTCATAGGACCTTACATGCCGTTATACCATAAGACCAAGAACTATCTATTGTATGAACTATAATCTTGTGACTGTTCCACTACAGATGATAAAGCTTTATCCAGGATGTCTCGGTTACTTGAAAAACTGGGCACATGGATTTTCAAAAATCATCTTTATTGCAGTGTGTAACATAGCTATCCTTCAATGTCACTGATCTGCAAAGTTTTCAATCAAAACAGTCCATTATAAATAAAGATATTGTCGTCTAAAATAAGAGACGACATTGAACCGCTCAAACGAGTAGTTTGATTTTAGAAACTCAGACCTGTATATTTCAGTTGTCAGAAAGCAGCATTTGCATATTACCCACCTATTCTGCTAATGTCTATACCATTATTGTCTACTGTTTAGCTGTCGGTCCAGGGGGGTATTCGTATGTGCATTAACAGCATTAAAAGCATTTCAGCTTAACCCGTAACTTCTGGTTGGTAAACCCAAAACCTGCTAACCCTGATCATGTCGGTTCAAAAACACCAAAACGTTGCAAAACGTTTTTTTAAACCAAACAGTCGTGCGATTGAACATCCTGTTGTGATGACGCAAGAGATGGACTATGGCAGCTGAGAAGGCCATTCTTTGTGTTCTTTTTGAATAATTTTCGGAGCCTGATGAAATCGGTATTAATAATAAATTTGTCATTTGGAGAAAGGCCATTCAATACTAAACTCTACAAGGAGGATGACGATCAGAAAGACATTTTTAAGGAATACAGTCAGTATGAAAAAAGTGTTTTATGTAAATGGCTATAAAGTTTGAATTTAAATATGTGAACAGCATGCCATAGGTGATCCCATCGAGGGTCACCTAATAAAACCTTGGAAACCTGCCAGCCTGGGAATCGAACTTGAAACCTTTGAGTTTTAAATCTGTCTCTCTAACCATTAGGCCACAACTATCTTCGCCGTGGAGTTAAAATACTTCACTATTAACATCCATTAACTGTTGGAAATTGTAAGGCGTGTATATTTACCCATTGATATTTGGAGATATTCAAAGCAAATACAGTATTTAATATAAATACTAGGGCTGTCAAATGATTAATCACGATTAATCGCATCCAGAATAAAAGTTTGTGTTTACATAATATATGTCTGTGTGCTGTGCATAATAATGTTGTATTTATTAACACACTCAAAGGCATTAAAAGCACTCTCTTGTCTGTGGAATATGAGCACGGCAAACGGGTGGTATTTTATTATAGAAGACATTAACACCTGCTGTTTTGTGCGATATGTACCTCCGATTAATGTTCCTAAGGCCTGATGCTGACAGAAATCTGTCTCCGCGATCGATAATCACGAGTCTCTGTTCAACTAGTGGTCGAAGGTGGACAAGCGTCACATGCCGTTTACATCTCTATTTAACGTCGTCCACGTGTGATCCGATCGGCCAAAACGCATCTTACAACCTAGAGGAGTAAACACGCCCTGGGCGAGTGGGCGTTTCCAATCTGCGCGCGGTTTACAACGTATGTTGTGTCTTCTTCTGTGAAGGGAATCCCCTGAATTCCGCCGTGCGTCTTGACCCCTGGAGGACAAAGGCGGTACTGCAGAAGAGTCAACTTGTGAATTCATAAATTGTGCTGATGTGACCACTACTTCATATTTTATAAACCATTACATAAATGTCAAATTACGTAAGCAGATGTTTAACTTGTTCTAATTTAACTTATTTTCAAAAAAAGATCAGTTACTATGGTAGTCTTGGTGCCACATAAAGCTCAGTTGCTAATATTCTTCTAAATATCTTTCTTTGTATTCAACGGAACAAAGGTTTTGAAGGTTTGGAACAACTTGCGGATGAGTAATTCACAACAAAATTTTCATGGGTGGACTACCTGGTGGTGCAGGGACCCTACACAACTTGGCTGCGTACTTTACATTTAGGAAGGACCGGCGCGACACCATATTGTGTGCCCATCGAATTATGTGAATGCAGTAGGCGCTAAATTGACGGTCAGGATTGGGGTGATGACAGTGCTTCCTACAGTAAGGCTGTCATGTAGTTTGATGTTCACAGGATACGGTGTAACACCAGCACTACTGTACTTGTATAAAGTATGATTTATTAATAAAGTGTGTAATGATGATGTGATGTCTGCATTGCAGACAGAATGTGCCCACGGTGACACCAAAAACTGGTCTAAGAGCAACAGTGGTGGGGGACAGGTTACAACTAATAACCATGACATTATATCCCCCACTGACCCCAACATTACAGAATGAAACATACCTGAAGGGATAAGATAAACATCATCATCACCACCATTGTTATTTTCTTCAATGTGTTCCGTCTCCGATGTGGGTTCTGTTTTAATCCCAACGTTCCTGCCATTCACCTGTTTGACTGAAGGAACCAAATCACCAAGATTCTCATCTTCATCATTCTGTTCTTCTTTTACTTTGGGTTCGGTTTTTATCTCCATTAGTTCTCCAGCGATACACACAGAATCCAGAGACTCTGTGGAGGTTTGATCAGTAGATTCATCCAGATTCAAGGAGGGATTGCTGTCACACACAGTGTCCTGAGCGTCTGTGGGGTTTGTGTCAGTATAACAGAGTAAAGTGAGGCTGAACTCCGTGTCCTGTGTGTGTCTGGGTTTCTGTTCAGAGAGTGAATATATTTAGATATAGCTATATGGACAATTACATTAAAATCAGTTTTCATTCATTTAAATTGAGCTATAAAGAGTTATTGGGGTAAATGTTGTTTAATGTGTCCAAACCTCTGTGTTGAGTTCATCTCCTCTTGCCCTCAGCTTTGCCTCTAGTATCGCCACCTCTTTCTTCAGCTGACAGATTTCTGTGATGAAATGATCAATATCAAGCATGGACAGATCAGTTCCTACTGATTTACAGCACATCACAATCGCCTGTGAAGTCATCCCATCAACATTTAAACACAACAATGCACACAGACAAAACTTTGTTTACACTCGTGAAAACAATAAAGAGAGACAATAAAACTGTTGTGTTGTGTTGTGAACACGCAGCGCTTGATGCTTGCCCTATGCACTATCTACTTTGGTAGGTTTATCGGCGGACTATAGAGCTGTAGAGCGCCTCCCGCTGGACTGGAGAGAAAAAATGACCACAGCTGAACCTGTGCTATCTGAGACATTTCTCACAAAGCACAAAATTAACCCAGCAGCATGCAGTACGTAGAATGGTAAATATTCTCTGAATGATCTAATAGACAGATTTCCGCACCGGTAGGCCTGTAAGATGTCTGCGAAAGATCTGAAAAACGTCTGCTTAACATCTTCAAAATGGCAGTTTTACATACGTTCCAAAATATAATAATTTTACACAAATCTTCTAGATGTCTATATGACATCTGACAACAGACGTCTCAGAGACGTATTGCAAATGTGCAAACAATTTCTTGAAGATGCATAGCTGCGGGAGGCGTCAAGTGAAAGAAAAACTGAAACGGTGTCGAAGAGAAATAAATGAAGGCAGAGACTATTTGCACTAGGTCCGCCCAAGTGTAAGAACGACGCCATTTTGAAAGGTGACTCCAGTCCAGTGGCGTTAGGTGGAAAGTCTGTATAGCGTATAGCTTTATGACAGAAACGTTTATCACAGTGTGTACATTTTGATGTCTCTGTAAACAACCTGCCTGCTTAAAGGTTTTTCCACATCCAATGCACTGATACGGTCTCTCATTGCTGTGTACAAGCACGTTGCTTCAAATTGGATTGATCTCCATTCACAGTGAGGACACGCGTACGGTTTTGCCCCTATGTGAATTATCTGATGAGCTGAAACCAATTCCACATTCACTGCAGTGGAAAGGCTTTTTTCATGTGAACTTTAAGACAAGAAGAGGAGAAAAAACCTTCTAACACACCTCGCAGTGAAGCTTCTGTCTTTGCACATTTGAATGACGTCTCCTCAAATCGTCATCATCAAGATTATCGTCTTCATCAATCTGTTCTTCCTTAACTATGGGTTCTGTTTTTATCTCCATCATGTTCCTGCTGTTTATCACTTTCACTGAAGAAAGCAAATCATTTTCTTTATCTCTCTGTCCTTCATCTGACGTGGGTTCTGTTTTCATCTCCATCAGTTTTACAGAACACATGTTCAGTGGTATGGTGTGCAGGATCTGCTGCTCTCCAGCGTTACAGACAGAATCCAGACACTCTGTGGAGGTTTGATCAGTACATTCATCCCGGTTAGAGGCGTGATTACTGTCACACGCAGTGTCTTTGTGTATTTCTAACGATTTTATGATTCATTTATTTTTAAATTTATTTATTTACGATTTATTTTTATGATTTTTATGAGGATTTTCACTACATTATCAATTCTTCACTCACCACAATTATGTTATGCACTGTTATTTAACTAAGCAGTATTGATAGGAAACATAGATAAATCACACTTTTGTTAAGGAACTGTTGAACTTTTATGATATTACAGTTTTATTATAACTAAAGGTATTGAAATCAGTATATCTAACACATGATTACTTACACAAATGCACTTTGTATGGTTTTCGAGCACATTGAACAACCAGTAATATGTGAGCCCAAAGGTTTTGAGGCCTGCCCTATTGTTTAAGGCTTTGAGGCCTTAAAGTGAACCAACCTATGTTCAAAAGCTTGCGTAAATTCTGGGGACTTTCCACTATTTATGAGTATCTTTAGTAATGGTCTTGGCCCTGTAAAATTGGTAAAACCATGTTTTTCTGTAACATTCGGAGACAGGTATCATTGAGAAAAATAAGCGTACTCATTGTGTGTAAATTTATTGAAAAAAATAAAATACGATTGGTGTGCCACATAGAACCATTCCTTGTTACTGGAAATAAGGGTGGCAGACGAAAAGGGATTGGCTAAAGAAAATAAGAGATAACAGGACCTTACCTGATTGATAAATAAAAATACACAATACACATCACCAGCACTGGAGCTTTATATGTAATATATGTCTGATATAAAACTCTGATTTTATTTTACATGAATGACTATATAAAACAGTGAGAGTGATTGATATAAATGATGTTAAATGTATCAAAACTTCTTTGTTGTTTTTGCCTCTAGTCAGCCTTCAGCTGACAGATTTCTGTGATGAAATCATCAATATTCAGAACGGACAGATCAGTTTCCTACAGATTTACAGCACATTACATCCACTTGTGATGTCATTGTCAACATCTGAACACAACAATTCACACAGACAACACTCTGTTTACACTAACATTTTTTTTATTAAAGTTATATTTTAACGAAGCGCTTGATATTTATCATTTTTTCTTTAGTGTTTTCATTGGCGGACTAAAAAGCTGCAGATCGCCTCCTGCTGGACTGGAGACACAACACACCCAACATTAGATTCATCAGGATTTACAAGGGCTCTTAACTTTTTAACAACACGTGCTTTTTTATTATGACTCGCCAATATCTTATCAATGACTTCTCTGAATTTAATATTTACGTGATTTTGTTGACAGACACGCAACTCGAGAAATCACAGAGCGGCTCCTGACATCGCCAAACTTGAAATATTCACGGGGGATTTTTGGACAAATTTGCGCATCAGTGACGTGGTGTACTATGCTGGGTGTTTAGAAAACCTAAATCAATAGCTCTTAATAACTTTGTAAAAACCTTGTTCCTAGATTTTTAGGAAAAAACTAAGTGTGTTGGTTCTCCAGTCCAGCAGGAGGCGCTCTGCAGCTCTTTAGTCCGCCGATAAACCCACTAAAGAAAGAAGAAAGACAAACAGCATGCGCTGGATGTTCATATCAGTTAGATTTTCTATATTTAGTGTTTTCGTGAGTGTAAACAGAGTTGTCTGTGTGCATTGTTGTGTTTAGATGTTGACGTTGGGATGACGTCACAAGCGGATGTGATGTGCTGTAAATCAGTAGGAACTGATCTGTCCATGCTTGGTATTGATGATTTCAACACAGAAATCTGTCAGCTGAAGAAAGAGGTGGCGATACTAGAGGCAAAGCTGAGGGCAAGAGGAGATGAACTCAACACAGAGGTTTGGACACATCGAACAATATCTACCTTGATTTCTCTTTTGAGCTCATGTTACGTAAAATCATTTTTTGATGGATGAAAAACATTGAACACTGTTTTTAACATCACTGTGTTTATAGCTATATCTAAATATATTCACTCTCTGAACAGAAACCCAGACACACACAGGACACGGAGTTCAGCCTCACTTTACTCTGTTATACTGACACAAACCCCACAGACGCTCAGGACACTGTGTGTGACAGCAATCCCTCCTTGAATCTGGATGAATCTACTGATCAAACCTCCACAGAGTCTCTGGATTCTGTGTGTATCGCAGGAGAACAGCAGATCCTCCACACCATACCACTGAACACGTGTTCTGTCAAAATGATGGACTGCAGGAAACTGATGGAGATGAGAAGACAAACCACAGCAGAAGAAGAAGAAGAACACCACACTGATTAAGATAAGAGTCATGAAGATGATGAGGATTTTATTCCTTCAGGTATGTTTCATCTGTTGTCTTTTCACAATATTTAACTGTCATGTGAGTTCCTGTTTTATTAAAGGTGGTTTTATGTCACTAAAGTCACAAATGCACTAAAAAGTTTCTCTTTCTCAGTCAACACTGATGATGTTTCAGATGTTCTTTGTCATAAGTAGTGTCTCAGTTAATGTAACGGTGTGTCTGGTGCAGTGACTTGAACCAAACATGAGTTTAATTGTAAATTTAAGGGATTTACTTAGGTTATAAAATGCAAAAACAGGTGTGCGTGAATGTATAAGAAAACATACTGAATTTACCCTTATTTCCTGTGTTTAAGTAAATGTAAATTAAGTAATTAAATTCTTGTGTTCATTTCAGATGAGAGCAGTGATTTGTGTTATGATGGAGAAACGGCATCAACACAGCTGCTGACAGCACAAACTCTTTCCTGCATCACCTGTGGAAAGACATTCAGTTCACAGAGACGTTTAAAGACACATGAGCGAAAACACAGAACAGAACAGAAACTCTTCACATGCACAAGATGTGAGATCAACTTTCCTACCTTACAAGAGAAGAAACTTCATTCACAAGAGCACAGAGAGAAGGAACAGTTTCGCTGTGAGCAGTGCAGGAGAGCTTGTGACTCCTCCTCAAGTCTGACGATCCACATGAGGACACACAGTGGAGAAAAGCCTTTCGGCTGCAGTGAATGTGACAAATATTTCAGCCGCAAAACTTCACATGGGAGAAAAAACGTACGAGTGTCCTCACTGTAAGTGGAGATTCAGCAATAAAAGCAATCTTACTCAACACGTGCGTGTACACACCAACGAGAAACCCTATCAATGCAGTGAATGTGGACAAGCCTTTACACAGTCAAGTTCTCTAAAGTTACACCAAAGAACACACACTGGTGAGAAACTCGATCAATGTTCACAGTGTGATAAACGTTTCCGTAAGAAGTCTCATGCGATTTGCCATGAGAGAATTCACACTGGAGATAAACCTTACCTCTGCCCTCACTGTGGAAAGAGCTTTTCTCGGTCAAGTTGTTTCAAACTTCATCAGAGAGTTCACACTGGAGAAAAACCTCATCACTGCAGTGTTTGTTGGAAGAGTTTTAGTCGAAGTTACAGTTTAAAGACACACCAGAGAACTCATACGGGGGAAAGACCTTACAAATGCTCTCAATGTGACAAGACGTTTACTCAAAGAGTTCTCCTGAGAAACCATGAGAGAGTTCGTACCGGAGAGAGAAACCTACCGCTGCTCCATCTGTGACGAGAGATTCAGTCATTTAGGACATTTACATAGTCATCAGAAGAAACTTGCTGAAGTACAAACTTTACTGGATTCCTTTTATAATCTAGTATAAATAGTATAATACGAATAGTGTGAGTGGTGTGTTTACATTGAAATTCAAAAATATGAAGTGCACTCGGATGACAACCTCATTTTCAAGCACTCATTCTCCTCAGTAACCGTACATGAAGGTCTTACTGCCTGATTTGGGAATTAGAGATGAATGCAGTGAATGTAGACAGAGTTATCAAATGAATTAAAATGTGTATTTTGTACGCAGTTGTCTTTTTAAAGTTCATTGTGCTTTCTATTTGAATAATATTTGGTCTGTTGAGAACTGTGAGATTATCTGGTTAATTTAAGGCTAGAAACCTCAAAAAGTCAGATGACTTCAGTCTGCTGAAAGATGAAAATACTGCCGTGAATTACTCGCAAGCCTAGGACATTCGTTCATCTTCGCAGCGCAAATTAAGATCGTTTTGATGAGGTTCGGTAGCTTTATGACTCCCGCCCATAGACAGCATCGCAACTGACTTTCAAAGTGCAAAATGCCAGTTGCGATGCTGTCAATGCAGCAGAGAGGGGGTAGCGATAAACAGTGAAAATCCAGAACGTCAAAGCTCAATAGCCACTTGTGAATAAGAACACCAAATAATACAATTCAAATGGTTATGTGAGGCTTGCAACGCTCTTTCCTATGCAAAAACATTTACTACTACTTCATTTCTTTTAAGAGATTTTAGACTACAGATGACATTTTGCTTGTTTTAGCATTGTCGTTATTTTTTGTCAAGCAAGTTTTCAAGCTACAGGATAGACCCAGGGTTAGTAATGTTGACCTTCTGGCCAGAATGAGATTTATTTATTTGTTATTTATTTATTTTAAGTTTTAAATAAACAACATTAACGGTCATAACAATAACACTTTTTTATTCAAACAAAAACATTTCCGAAAGAAACACATTTAATCACAGACATTTTGCCTGAAATGTGAAACAGGGCCTACATCACTATGGGTTATGGTAAAATAATATATTTACATTGACCAAAATGAAACACAATGGCAAGACACAAAAAGCGGGCTCCAATTAAATTAAAATTGTGACTGAGTACTGATAATTTCATTTCAAAACATTTTAATATCAACAAATATGTGTCAACTTTTATGTTTTATCCAACCTGATTTCGGACTTCTTAACTATTTTACGAGGGGGCCAATTCCCATGAATTCGTATGCTGTGAATCGTATAAACATTACTAGAAAAAGCAATTAGCCCCACCCCTAAACCTATTATCACTTGTGCAAAGGAAATCGTACTTAATTGTTCAAATAAAACCGTACAAATACATACGAATTAGCCACATGGTAAAATAGTGAAAGTGTGAGTATTTGTCAATGTATGGTAACCCATATTTGAAACCATTTACCGCAAGATTGTGCTGGTTTTAGCATTTGTATTCAATCACCTACTAGACAATGTTTCTGCAGTACAAAAATAAAAGACGTAATAGAAATAAAACTTTGTTCACCCAAGAAGAGAACCAAATTTTCTTTTTATCTGCCTTTTTATCCTACATCAAAGCACAGTTTTTCTCATGTTTCTTTTTCAGATCTTCCATCTCTTGCTGATGTTTGTCCTCCATTTGTCTTATATTGTCTTGGTGATTTCTCTCATTATGTGTTTTAAGTTCAGTCAATGTACTGTACTCTTCTTCATGTTTTCTTTTCAGCTCATGCATCTCTTCAATATGCTTCAACATGAGCACCTCAAAGTCCTTGGTATATTTCTCTCTGAATTCATTAAATTCCTCTGCTTGTTTCCTGGCCTTATCCTCATACTTCTTCCTCATCTCTTCTAATTTCCTCTTGTACTCTTCCTCCATCTCTTTTCGTTCTCGCTCCTCTAGTTCTCGTCTGATCTGATCTTCTCTTTTTCTCTTGTTCTCCTCATCTTCACGGTCTCGTTCAAACATCTCTAGAAGTGTTTCCAGTTTATGTATCTCATCCTCTCTCCTTTTCTCCACTTCTCTCTCTCTTTCATCCCATTTTTCTTTATGCATTTTCTCCTGTTCTTCTCTTTCTTTTCTCATCTGCTCTTTACTCTTCTGGAACTCTCTCTCTAGTTTTTGTTTTTCTCTTTGTTCACGCTCAATCCTCTGCTTCTCTGTGGCTTCTTTTCGCTTTTCTTCCTGGTCAAATTCTTTAATCATTTTCTTCTGTTTCTGCTCCCATTTACTTCTTTCTTTGTTCAGTTTCTTATGATATTCCTCTTTTTCGTGTTCTGTCTTAATTCTCTCTTTGTGACGTTCTTCCATTTCTCTCTTCTCTCTCTCATACCTCTCTCTCTCTTCTTGATCTCTCTTTTGAAGCTCTCTCTCTAGCTCAGTGTTTTTATGCTCCATATCTTTCCGTTTACTTTCCCATTCTTGTTGTTGTTTCTCTTCTTCGATCATCCTCTGTTTTTTAGCTGCTTCTCTTTCTTTCCTTTCCTTCTCCTCCTGCTCATTTCTTTTCTTGATTTCATTTTGCAAGGATTCTTCTTTGACTCTGAGTTGTTCTTCTTTTAGTTTTCTCTCTTTCTCCATCAGCTCTCTTTGTTCCTCCATTCTCCTCTTCATCCCAGCCATCTCTCTCTCATGATTGTCCCGTAGGTATGTGTTCTCTCTTTCCATCTCCTCTTTCATTTGCTGTAAATTGTTTTCCATTCTTTGTTGTATGGCAGCTTCTGCTTCTTCGAACATCTCATTGGTGTAAAAGCCTCCTCCATTTTTCTCAACCATTCTGTTGACTTTTTCCAGTAACTCAATGACTTGTTTAGTAATGTCTTGTTTTGTATTTTCAAAAACATGGCACCTTCCTTCACAGTCTCGAATAAGTTTAATCAAATGTGGATCGGCATCTTCCAGGTAACTCTCAATTGTTTGATCTTGCAGCTTATCACCATGGGTGAATATTATGATGCTGAACATCCCTGCTTTTTTCCCAAATGTCTCCTTAATTAGGTTCAAAGTTTCTCTTTCTTCATTAGTAAATCTTCCAATTGTAAGAATGAGCAGAAACACATGAGGTCCTGGAGAAAGAAGACTGATGCACTTCACAATCTCTTCTTTCACCTCATCATTTGAGAATTTGGTGTCAAATAGTCCTGGAGTATCAACAACAGTGATTGGTCTATCATTAACAATCCCCTCCTCCTTCTGACATGATGATGTCACTGATCTCAGACTGGCTTGTGATTTGAACGCTATTCTGTTGAGTATGGTGTTTCCCGTAGCACTCTTTCCATTTCCAGTTTTTCCGACAAGCACAATCCTCAAACAGCTTGTGCTTGTTCTCACTCTCTCAACTGGGATAAAAAACGAAAACATGATATATAAGTATGTTTTAAATACAAAAACAGTTTCAATAATGGGACGGCATATCTTTGAATCATTTATTTAAAGTTATTTGAAGTTGCACAGTGGACTCTTGAGTTTAACTTTTGTGTTGCCTTTAGTCAAAAGAGGGCGCTACAGAGCCCTCCCTTTTTCATCATTATCTTTGTCTAACGGCTGAAAGCACATGTGCCCAATTTCACAAGTTTTTATTTGATAAAGTTTAATTTTTTAAACTCAGAAAACAAATATGCCAAGGTATGTGAAACCAAGGTGCCACAGTAAATAGTTATGATTTCATAAAATGCAATCAATTTCACCGTGACATTTAGCACGTACGTAGGCTACGTTTAGCATAAACAAATCTTAATTCTTGTAAAAAGGTAATAACTTCACTTAACTTGAAAGGAATAGTTCACCCAAAAATGAAATAAAAAAAATCTTAAGGACATTAAGTAGGGGTCATGTTCCATAAAGATATTTTGTAAATGTCCTACGCTAAATATATCAAAACTTTATTTTTGTGAGTGGAGGCAGCAAAATCACGAACAAATATGGGCGGAAAATGTACTCGCTGCTGTCTGCTCTTTGGGACATACCTACCTAAGTTTTGTATCTATGTAAAGAATTTCAGCTTTCGGGTTCATATATTATCCACAACGTCATTACAATGGTGTGCCAATAGAGAGCATTAAAACAAACCTGTTTCATGGACAACTTTGATGGACAACTTTAAATGTGATTTTTTTCTCAATATTTTGATTTCTTTGCACCCTCAGATTCCAGATTTTCGAATAGTTATATCTCGAAAGATATTGTCATATCTTAACAAACCATACATCAATGGAATCCTTATTTATTCAGCTTTCAGATAATGTCTAAATGGCAATAAAAAATTGACCCTTAAGGTCCAGGGTCACAAATGAGTTATTGAAACTGTCTCACCTGTTTGTTTGTTTTCCTTAAGCTCTATGATTTCTTTCTCCATTTTCTCAATTCTCTTCTCAAGATGATCTCTGATCTTCCATTGTGCTTCCACATACATGTCATATGAGTAAGCCGTATGACTTTTGCTTTCAATCATAGCATCAATTTTCTGCAGCAGATTTGAGACCTGCTCACTATCATTCCTCTTTTTGATGATGTGGTATTTGATCTGACAATTCCCAATCAATTCCTGAATGCTTCTGATTATTGGAATCACATGGACTTCCTTTGTATTCCATTCAGATAAGAACAAGATCATTAGATGAGCCAAAAACTTCCCATCAGCACTGCCAAGTATCTCATTTAATGTTGTGAGCTCGGTTTTATCCTCATCAGTTAAAGGACAGACAGGAAGGACCAGGAGAAATGCATGTATGTCAAATGAACATAGAGACAGAGCACAGTGTGTCTTACACATCAAATCCCTTTGAGAGGTGAAAGATGTGTTATATAGTTCGGGCATTTCAACCATAGTGATCCGACGTCCACACACCACTCCCTCTCTCTTCACGCTTTCATGGAGGGTTTCAGGCGCCACTGTCGATTCAGTCTGACCCAGTATTGTGTTTGCTGCATGAATCTTCTCAGCACCCCTGCTTCCAAACAGCACAAGATTGAGATTTTGAGCAGGTACTGCAAGAAACATGTAAGGGTAATTTTGTGTTAGTTAAATTAAAAATAACATGAACATTATATAATGTAGGCATTGTTTAAATCACCAAGTTAATATTCTATTTATTTTGACTACCATAGCAAGAAACAATGCTTTTTTTTTAACTTTTTTTTATACATTTCTTTGTTCTGTTTAACACGAAGATCTTTTTTCAAATAAGTAAGAGAGCAACCCCTTTTTACATTAAATGCTGCTATGGTAGTTAATGGTGGCCAGGAACTGTTTGGTTATAAGCATTCTTCCAAATATATTTCTCTGTGTTCATCAGAACAAAGACAGATTTGGAACAATCTAAGGGTGAGTAAATGATGACCGAATTTTCATTTTTAGGTGAACTGTCCCTTTAATTCTGAAAACATGAGCTGAAAAATTCTGAAAACATGAAAATATTTTACATCAATCACCTGAAGAATCCGGTGTTCTACTGTAAATCAATAAAAATAATTTTTGGAAAAGCTATTATTTATTTTTTATTTTATTTAGATGGAAACTTACAGGAGACCGACGATTGCATCTTTTGCTTCATGTCTTCAATTTTCCTCATCTTTGGTATAGGCTGCTCAAATGATGTTGAAGGCGTTTCTGGTGGTAAATCATACAACTCGGGTAAAATCATAAGATGACTCCCATCATTGTCTTTCTCCATATTTTTGATTTTCTCAAATATCTCGGTCACTGAACTCTGATCACTTCTCCACAGTCTATAGTACCTCCAGCTTTCTTGGAGTAAACTGTGAACATATTTGTTCTCTTCATCACTCTCATCAACAATGTTACTTTTCAGCGGGTCCTCCATTATCAGTCCCAGGGTGTGTTTCAGTGCCTGATCAGACCACGAGTTCAGGATCTCAGCAATCGCGTCTTTGCTTTCCTCAGTGAAAGTATCTGGTTGCAGAACTAGAAGAAGGACATGTGGACCTGGAGCAGACAAGTCCTTACAATGTGTCAATGCCCGAAATATTTGGCTTTTAGGAACCTGACGGTCAAACAGATTTGGTGTGATGATCACAGATATGCGTTGAGTCTGAATGTGTCCTCTGGCTCGCTCAACACACTGCTGAAAGCAGCAAGGACCTTCTGGTTCGAAGGCATTTCTTCCCAAGAGTAAGTTTCCTACTAAGCTTTTGTCTGCCCAGTTCTCTCCCAAGAGCCAGATCCTTACTTCAGATACTAAAATGCAAGATACATACAAAAATATGTACATAAATACAAAACAGCCCTTTTTTTCTTATTTTTTATAATACAATGTCAGTATAACAGTTAACGTAATAGTTAAGCTATCATCATGCTAAGGCAAACCTGGTGTCTTTCCCCACATTTTTAAAAAGATATTCACCTTTAGTTGAACCACAATAAAAACTTGTGATTTTTAGTAACAAAACAAGTAACCAAGAGACTGATTATCTGGTTTACTTCTATTAAGTTTTTGAATTTGTTTGGTAACACTGGAACATGATTTTTATTTCTGAAAAAGTTGCATTGAAATTACACGCATTGTAGAAAAAGTGCTATACAAATGAATGTATTTTGAATTAAATTTGGCCAAACTTACAATTGAGTGGTATAGTCATACTGTTTCTTCTCCGTCTTGATCTTCCATCTTCTTTGCTAGGTGGTTCTGTTGCTATTTTATCAATAGTGATTAGATGAATGCATTCTCAGTCACCTTTAATGTATTTGATTCATTGAATAAATTAGGTAAAATGACTTACGCTTGAAATTAAAAAGCATTTGTGATTTTAAATGATAGATAGTTATTGCACTATGACCTTTGTGTTTTAGCCTTTACACCTTACTTACAAGAAGTAGTCAAGTTGCTATGTAAAATAAACAAATTAAAAATGAAACAAGAGGTCTTTGAAATAATAATAATTTTCAATAATACATGTTTGTACTCACTCTCTTGAGACGCCATTTCAGCTTTGTAGATTTGAAGGTCAAAGTACAATCAACACACCCTTTTAATATGATACAGTTTTTACAGTTTCATTAATATTTAACAATTGACCTTTAAAATACCCATACATGCATAATGACCTTCACTGCATATAATGACACTTCAAATGACTACTATTTTCTTTAATTTTACATAAAAAAATTATAGGAAAAACTGTAAATGATTACTTTTTCGAACTGTAAAAATACTATTAATTGATTTAAAAACATAATATGGCTTTAATATCAAATTATGGTTAGTATTGACATTTTAATTACAGCAAAAATCTGTTTACCAACAGGCATTACTTAACTAATGGAAAAAAGAAAGATTCTACAAAACAATACAGACTGTTAGAAAATTTTTACTTTTACAGGTAACGGTGTACTTTTAAACAGCTGTAGTACAGACTTACTTTTGCAATGCATTTTCATACATACACCTTATACATAATAGATCAGCAAAGCTGCAAGAAAATACCGATACACATGCAAATACACATGCACTGTGATGCTGGGGAATAGAAACATTATATTACATTATGTAATGTTATTAAGGATTGCATGGTGTTGTGAAATAGAGAACCAGCTGGTGTGAAGAAACTTCTAAACTTGCCTCAGGAGTGTGTGTTACTACCGTACTAGTCCCAGTCACATGTATAAGGGTGTTGGAACATTCAGCACCGTTGTTTACTTTTTACATACAGAGACACACTTTTGCTCTTTAATAGCATTGGTGTGAATTACAGAGTGAATGTTTGTGTGTTTGTACAGACTGTTAACGTAACGAATGATGCATCAGATATGCAATATAGTTCACATCAACACGCTGCCCCCCAGTTGAAGCGGACTTTCTAAATAAGTGAATATGTGTGTGTGTGTTGCTATGGAATGATTCCTTCCAAATAACAACAATCTGGCACGCTGGTTATCTCAGAGCTCAAGCACATTGATGGTACAGGCACACATTGGCAAAGATGCCAAACCAGTAAGATAATTCTAGAAGACAGACAGTGGTCCAAATAGAATCAGCTGACACTCATAACGCCGACCCCCACAACCATCGACCCCACACATACTTCAAACTGATGATTAAACTGGAATGTTCCAAACTGCAGGATCATGAGATACCATTTGTGCAATTATATACCATTTGTGCTTATTGTGCACCATCTTTGTTTGAATTATGTTATTTTATTTTATTTAACGTTTTGAGCCCTGATCTGTTTATGTGCTTGCTCAGGACCTCATTTTGGGTTGATTTTTTTTTTTTTTATTCATGAATCTGGTGAAGGCTACCGTGGAAGAATTTAGAAAATGGGAAGACTTGATAACATACAACAGCTGAAAACCAGCAAGAACAAGGATTAAAGGATCAGCCCCCACCTCCATTCAGTGTGTCTACTCTGTTTGTTTAGCTAAAAATATCCAACCACACCATCTGCACACACAATCTGTTGCAAATTACTCTGATCATGACTGTAATAAAAGGACTTTGTGATATGGATAAATCGGAAAGAGAGATAGAAAAGTGAGAGCGAGGAAGAGAAACAGAGAAATGTGAAAAAGACAGCATGTTAAGCCCATGGCATGCTTGGCACAAAATCACCAAGGCATTCTGGAACACCAGACAACATGTACCACAGTCACTTCTACACCCAGTTTGATTGAAAACCACCTCAAAATGCTAGTTTTGCTTTGCATCCATAAAACTTCGTTGCAGTTCTTTTCTTTACAAAAGAACAAACCCACTTTTGATACCTACAGTATCTGTAATGGACAGACTAAAGAGTGTTCGATGCCAAAGTACCGTCTGTTCTGACCCCTGCTTGACAGCTGTTTCTATTTCAGGTTCACGTGAGAATAATTCAACACATTTTTGCCCGATGAAATAAAAATGAATGAAGAAGTAATGTTTTGGATTAATGGCATAATTTAAGATTACAAAATTGTTAGCATTCACTTCAAAGTGTAATTTAATTTCAAATGTGTCATTTTTTGGAGGATCTGTTGACAGAAACAGAAATGCAATATAATAAACATAACTATGTCTTCAGGGGTGTATAAAGGCCATACATAAGTTATGGTTTTATCACCTTAGAATAAACTATTTCTATCTACATACACGGTCCCCTTGCATGGAATTCCCCATGTTGTTTCTACAGTAGACTTAAACGGACAAACTGCTGTTATATCCTTCGGCAAAGAAGCGAAACGTGACGACATCTAAGTCCTGTGTCAGTCCAGTGCTTTGAAAGAGAGGGGGGGTGAGCTGTTGGCTTCAATTCGTGACCTCACAGCTAGATGCCGCTACATTTCATAGACTGAAATACAAACTGGATGATTATTAACTACTGTTTATGAGAACCGTTAATAAACACAGTGCTATAAACTGGAGGTACCTTGTTGTGTCACATTGTGAAACAAAACAATCCCCTCTCTCCTTGCTTTCTAATGAGACACAAAAACACAAAACTGAATTTGCATTAAACATCTTTTATTTAAATATTAATAAAATAACAAATATTAAAAAATAAAAAAACACCATCAGTCAATATAGTGCAATTCCTATTTGTTAAATTATTCCAATGTGCAGAAGATTATCCTGCAAAGGCAACCCAACAAAAAAAGTGCTGTTTTCCAAAAATACTTTGAATAATTAAAACAAAATACTATTTACAACCTAAATTCACTACACAGAACCATTATCATTTTTAACAGTATATAATTACCAAGACCATCATGATTTTATCGCCTTGTCTTTACCTTCATTTGAGTTTTCACTTTGCTGAACCTGCTGGCTATTGCTAAATTCTTAGTACCTGCTCAATCTCTTAGTTTAACACGTCTGTTCCTCTCATTCTTTAATAAAGTCCATACATTCTTTGGTTCATCATCCGCTTTCTGCCTTCCACCTTTTTCCGCCCTTTCACCCTCTCTGGGCTTCCTGAGACATGGATCGGCCAAGCACCATTGGTGCTTTGGCAAACTCCATTCGCATGGGTTTGATTGGGGGCAGGTCTTTGGTGATCTGTTCCACTGCTCTTTTGTCCAGGCAGGCACCATTTGGAGCATGGGCGGGGGGCAGATCTTCCAGGGTGTGGGGTGCTCCACGACCCAGACGAATGCCCAGTTCAGTAGGCTTGAAAATGGGCAAGGGCAGGGAGATCCTGTAGGGTAAGACCTGGTGCTCACGGACACCTGTCTCAACGCTGCCCACTCGGAGCACACCCGAGGGGCACGTCTGATTGACAGGACGACCCTGCCAGTATCGAGAGAGGGTTTCTCTGCGAGAGTCGTCCGACATCAGCATGGACTGACTGCAGACATAAAACAAAGTATGGATCTATAGTCTATAGTTTCGTCCAATATGACAAATCTACTTGAGAAAAGCACTCACCGATCGTCAGGTTGCGTCTTCATTTTGATGCTGTGCCAGTCAGCGATGTAACTTTCTTTCTGGGCTTTATTTTCCTCTTTCACGCTGCAACTCAGCTCAGCTCCAACCACACGTCCTCCCTTCTTCTCCAAAAACTGTGCACATCTGCATCATCAGAGTCTGTTCGTATCTTACTTCAAAGATCAATTACTCACTGTTTTATAATAGTTTATTAAAAACGCTGGTGATTTCCAATTTTTTTTGGTCTTTTCTTGTTTGTTTTGGTAGATATTGAGAGGACCCGTCTCTGTTGTCTTCTGTCTGCTTGTGCGTATGTTGTGCTTTTAAAGAGCTCTGCTGCTATTTCTGTCCAATGGAATTACACTGACGCCTGCTGCCCACTCACCCACGTATCACACAAGCAAAGCACTGGAACATGGACATGAGCTCAGAAATTCCCACGGATCAAATAACTCAGATTTCCTGGACACGTTTCAGAGTCATCACTGAACATTCATTAATCTATCGTTTAAATATCAACAAAAACACATGTACAGTTAATATCAAAATAACAAGTTTGCCTCTTTAAAGTTTCCACTTCTATTTTTTTGTCCTGATTAAATTAATTGATTATCTTTTATCAACATGACAGCTGTTCCTGCATGGGCCATTTGACATCAAAGGTGTCGTTGGAAACACAATGGAAACTAAACAATGGAACCAGACAGGAGATGATGAACAAATGGCAGCAACTGTTATCTTCAGTATAAATCTTCTTTTGCACAGATAATCTCTTTCAAAGACACTGAATTAATAGCAGTCATCAAAGAGAATGGGTCTTTGCTATAAATACAGGTCAAGATGGACGATCATAAGTGTATCATTGTTATGATCCAAGGTCATGTGTAACATGTAAACAGTGATTTTTAGAAAAAAAAAGTAAGCATTTTATACAAAAATAAGAATGTAGTTTTTCAAAATCTGTATAAAGTTCTTTGTTCTGATTAACATTTGACATTTGGAAGAATGCTCCTGTAACCAAACAGTTCTTGGCCACCAAACATTTCAATGGCACCAGAACTGTTTTCCTACCTTCTTCAAAATGTCTTCTTTTGTGTTCAACAGAACAAAGACATTCATAATGCAATTTTTCCTACTTTGCTATGCGATGGTGGCCAAGAACTGTTTGGTTACAAGTTTCTTCCAAATATCTTTCTCTGTGTTCATCAGGACAAAGAAATAAATAAAAAAACTTGAGGATGATTAAATAAATGCAGAATTTGAATTTTTGGGTGAACTGTTCCTTTAAAGTAAAAAAGCACTTAATGTTTTATAGAAAACCATGCCTTATAACTTCAAGAATATGAAGATCAAACTATTCAACACAACAGTAGCGCATCCTAATAGGAAAAAATACTGTTTTAATTAAAATCTAAGTTTTAAGCATTCAACTACTATTGGAAAATCACAGTGATAACACATGTTCAGTCATAGCATATGTTCAGCGACAGGATTTTAGCATCGGCACTGTATTCACTCATCAGTTTAATATAGTACTTTGCAGACAGAGGTTATGGACAGTCATATTCTCTTGTTACACACACATTTTGTCCCCGCTTCACTCTCAATGACGCAGCGGGGAACTGATCTCACTCTTGTCTTCTCTCTCCTGCTATGTGGCCACTCAGCACGGAATTGAAATATAATGCCAGTCATGTTACACAAGCATGACAAATAAGCATCAGAGCAGGAGTCCAGTAATGAATCTCTGCTTGTAGATTATGACATTAAGACTCTTTTTTTATTTGTTTCCTGTAAGCATATGTATTTATGAATTTGTGAAATTCACAGGACCCAGGACAAAATGATGAAATGTTTTGATTAGAAGGGTGTGCTTAAAATGGTAAACGTTATACTATTTCAATTATTAAAATATTTTTTATAAACCCAGTTATGAAAACAGGACAAGACTTGCTAGTAAGCCCATCAGTAAATGTGTTTATTATAAGTTTTATCAGACATCTTACCAGAAACAAGCAACATAAGACAGGACAAAACACACACAGACACATATTTTAACCTGATTCAGTTAATTCACATGAACTTTGCACTTGTATCTCCAGCTCCACAATTGCACACGTACAATATATAACACATTATCTATATAATATGCTGATTGTTTTAAAGCTTTCCTTTCAACAAGAGATAAAAAGGTTTCCTGATTCAGAAAACAATACTACTTTCTAAAGAGAAAAATTATCAACTTATACACTTTATAATAATATATAATGCAATATAAATAATTATTTTTGTTAACGTAGATCTTTTCTGACAATTATTTTGGTAATAAATGTTTATGTACTTGATTATATTACATATTAGTAAATAAAAATATGCTGGTTTCATATATTCAGATACATTTACTGTAACTTAAAAACACCCAGTGGACTTATTTGTAAAGTAAAACCCTGCTGATTTAGGAGTTGTTCAAGACAATTATGAAAAACTTACCACTGAGTACTACAAGGGAAACCTTTTAACATCCATAATGATAAAGTTTTGTAAGTTATAGCCTATTATAATAATTTGACCATTCATAGATGAAAATGAAAAGTCTGTTCTTCCAAGCAAAAACATCCATTTGAGGCTTCACTGCGGAGTAAGAATAGTAGCTGGATTCATGTTGTCATTAGCACAAAAATGTAATGTTATAAACTCACTCCACATTCACCTTCGCTAGGCTAAGAGTCACATTTTTACTTTCACTTTATGTATTAAATTATATTTTGGATTACAGACCATATATCATGGTATATTGTACACATATTTTTTTTATCAATCTGATCAGTTTTTTAAAATAAAAATATCTTCTAGGATTCTTGGTCTATGACAATATGGCAGCAAAGAGCTATTCATGGAGTAGAGTGATCAGTTCCATTAGAGGTCAAGAGTTTTAGAAAGAAACTTTACCAACAAAAAGACACTGTGGTCTTACAAAGCATTAGGTTTGGTTGTGTTTTGTTACAAGTATTATTAGTACCAAGCTAGTGTCTTTGACCACACTGGAAATGGTAGTAGTTGATGATAGTCTGCTGAAGATCTCAAATTTGGAAAGTTTGTGAAACTAACGAATCAATCAGTTAAATTTTCTATCTACTTTCTATATCTATTAACCAATAAATAATTGTTCCTAATGTCTTAACCATAATGCTATGGGCAAACATTTGAATATTTTGGGAAATAAAGCCTAATTGAAGACTTTAAATCAAGCCCTGTGACAAAAATAGCAATACATACACCAAACCCAGTATAAAGGGGCTATTTGCACCAACCAAACCTCAGATTTTTTCATTCCCTCAACCACTTAAAATTCTCGTCAGCTGTGGTCCCCATGATCCACCCAATTACCAAAAATGAGTCCCAATGTTCATGTTCATCCTTGTCACCCCAAATGTTCCCGTTTCCCCCATGTAACCCTACCAGCCTAGCTTGTTAAGGCTGTTGCGTACATCCTTAGTTTTGGCTCTGGTACCCACCACCAGTGCCGTCATAACTGGCCTCCATGTCAGCGTTGTATCCGGTGTATTCCGAGTCTGTAGAGGGCGCTGCTGCTGGATCCTGGCTTGGATCAGTATAGTCCGGAGAGAAGAGGGAGGAGCTTGAACCTAGCTTGTACCTTTGATATCCTAAGAAAGCTTGACCGGCCTTTAGACGATGGGGATAATGGAGGAGGTGGAAGGGAGGGGTTTTAAGGGTGGGGTGGAAATGTATGGGGGGAGTTGCAAAGGGGATTACAGGATTATGGCAAGTGAAGCATGAGAGGAGAATTGATGTGAACACATGTAAAGCCATCAATAAGGGAAGTCAAGTTTTGGTGTCATTAGGGTGAAACGATATTCATGATATTAATGAGGAAAGAAGAAAAGGGGAGAAAAAAAAGACAAGAAACGTTAGTTCGATTAAGCAGCAAATTTAAGAATGTTAGACAGGATTAAGCTTAACACAGACAAGGACAATTTATGTAATGTCCTAGACTAACCCTTTAACCAAACTGTGCACCAAAAAAGGACATCCAACACTTGATTATAAACCACCAAGTAAACTCAAATTTAAGACTGTTTAATCAACACATTCAGAATGGCAACATTTTGTAGAGACAAAAACAGTGCAAATGTATGATTTCGATAGGATAAATATGCATTTTAAATATAACAACCATTGCAGCTCAGCTGTGAACAAGTCATCAAATTTAATCATTAAATGCCATAATAACAGTGTAGTGGGAAAAAGGGCCACAAAAACCGGCTGACAACAAAGATTCTTGGATATAACACCATGCAGACAATTTTATATGTGCAGCTGATGCCACCTAGTTAATAAAACTGTAACTGCAGCTTGACAAAAATCACTTGTACAGCCAGATTGGACTTCCATATATAAAGGGATAGTGCACACATCAATTATTCACCCTCGAGTCATTCATAACCCATTTCACTTTCTTCCTTCTGCAGAACCCAAAAGACATTTTATAGGATGTCCGTAACCAAACAGCATGGCTCCCATTGACTTCCATTGTATGGACGTTTCTCAGGTCGTATGTTATGAATCCTTTTAGCATTGTTTAGTTCTGTTTGGTTTTGTTTTACAGGTCGGAGTTTGGTTGATGTAATTAATGAGAGTGGTTTCACCTGCGATGAGGCTGATGCCGGCGTTTCTAAAGCGCTCTTAGGCCTTTGTTATTTTTCCGTTGATTCTTCGGTTATTTATTATTTATTCTTATGTTAATAAAATTCATTACTTTTCTGACTATTATCTGGTGTGTGGCTTCCTTCTTTGTCACGGTTCAGAGCCGGCTGTGACACTTGTATGGACTTTTTCTCAAAATATCTTCTTTTGTGTTCGACAGAAGAAATAAAGTCATATAGGTTTTGAATGACACGAGGATGAATAATTGACAGAATATTTTTTGGGGGTTAACTTTTCATTTATTTTTGATTATTACTTAGTTTAGGAATACATAGGGGTGGTTTCCCAGTCAGGGATTAGACTAGTCCTAGACTAAAATAAATAAGTAAATAATAAGATCTGTCCAAACTGGAAACAACTTGCACGGACATATCTTAAAATACATCAGTGCCTCCTCTCAAAAGGCCAACAAGTAATGTTTTAGGAAGTAATGTTTGCTAAAACTAGTTAAATTTGCTATTAAACTTAGGCCTTTTCCTGGTTTAACATAATCCCTGTCTGGGAAACCGCCCCTTAAAACACAATCATTTAAAGCTCTTCCAAGTTCAAAATGGTGGATTCAGGGCTTGATTGGCACAGCCAAAACCAAATAAACGGATAACATGGCAAATCTTTGTTACTATTTGCGACCTAAGGGGTCTGATTCCGGTGTTTTGTAGCTGATGCCTATAGAATAGTAAACAAGTCATTATTACAATGTTAGACAAATGGAGGTGGCGTATGAGGTGTGAACAGTTTATTGTATTCCTCTTCAAATGAGACTTTCTTAAGCCGCTCCGAGGCCAGCACCGCAAGAACCCCCTAAAGAAAAATAGTTCGGTCAGAGCAGTTGATAAAAAAAAAACATGCGGAAATACTGAAAAAACATTTCATCATAGGATTAATCTGGTCAATGCAGTGGGGCGATTTCTGCAAGGGAAGCACTTTGAGGATTTAGTAAACAAAGGGGTTAGAAATCTGCAAAGAGATTACTATGGAAAATACAGTAAATGCTCTGGGGGAGACTGAAACAGAGAAGATTAGTGAATCAGAGTGAACCGAATCTGCTTTAAATGTATTATAGTATTGTGAGAAGTCACTACAGACCCAAGTAAATATGGAGAAGAAGGAGAAGGTTATGGCGGCTCTGGCTGCGTCTCCGCCCTCATTCAGGGGGTTATCTTCTGGTTTGGCCACCTGCCACTGATTGGCCAGGAAACAGAATCCCACAAACCACATGAAAGACCAGAATGCTGGAAGAAATAGAGAACAGGTGCAAGAATTTAGATTTTCTAGAAGCCGGATAATAATTACGTGCAAACAAACAAATCTAAAATTGAGTTACAAAATATTGTCTATGCTTATTGCTTATACATTGCTTGCTTATTGCATATTGCACAGAATACAATATACTGCATCCTTCAAAATTACATTGCAAAGATTAATATTTCATACTAAAGTAAATACATTTAGATTTTAAATAGTGAGGCTACATCTTGTGTATGTAGTGGGTCATCTGGGTAATTTCATGAAAATAGTACATGTATAGTTTGTAGTATGCTTACTACATACTGCAGAAAAAAGTATGGGATTTAAAAAGAAAATCTGGTATTATTTTAGGACAAAGCACCAGCTTTACACACTGCAGAAGGTTCAGCAGTGACGGTGGGCAGTACATTTACATTTACATTTAGTCATTTGGCAGACGCTTTTATCCAAAGCGACTTACAGATGGGGTAAATCCTCAGTATGTCAGAGGAAGTTTAAAACAGATATTGTTATCCATTTTTTTAAGTGTTTTTACAGTATACATATTGAGTCACTGATGCAATGGACAAAGATGCCTGTGTTGCATGTCTACACATTTTTTGTACAAATTAAATTCTATAAGGTGAAGCAGGTTTAATATGCTATGCTATACAATATACAACATGCCAGACTCTGGACACAAGCAAGCAACACACATTTTCATCACTACACAATAAAAGCGTTCCTTACCTGAAGCACCAATATCAGCCAGCACAGCTTTCTTACGATCTTTGACGCTGCTTATCTGTGGAAAGTACACATCCAGAGCCAGAAAAGCAGCGCAACAGAGAAAAGCCAGTGCACCCATCCCCACGCCATAGTTGCAGGCGTTCTGGTTCCTGTTGAAGATACAGAACTCCTGCTCTTCCTCTGGACGGTTCGTGTAGCCCTCATTGGCAATACATCCAAAAATGACAATGGAAAAGATCTGTGGAAAGAAAAAAACGGCTGAGATGAATAAAATTAATTGAGTTTGTGTAATATCGACACAGATTTGTACAAAATTGTAATGTGAACTGAAAAGTTCAGGGTTTTTGTGTCTTTTGTTGACATTAGTCACATTTTAACCTGGTCCACATCATTGCTGTAAATTATTTGTTGCAGAAAACAAAAAATGTCTGTTTGAAAGTATTTATGAAGTTTGCTGAATTAGATAATAATAATGAAGGCATTCTGGCAAAGACCAGGGTTTTAACAGCTGGCGTCTGCATCTGTATAATGCGTCTAAAAGCATAAAGACAGAGACAGAGTTTGTAAAAAAGCTAATTCTACTCATGCAATTAAGTTCTCAAGTGCTTCTGGCCACCAGCAGGCAAACATTGCCATATTTGCTTCCTAATTGTCTGTTCCAACCCTGTAATCTAAGCCTGATAATCAGCTTTAACATTCACCTAATGCTTATACGGGGGTTTGGCAACTTTGAAACACTCAATCTGTTGCATTTCAATGCATCATTCAAACCTATATCTTTATCTTATCAAGCAAATGTTCTGTAAGAGAGAGAAAGAGCACAACATTTCACGCAGATGTCATCAACTGAACTGCTGTTGAAACTTTTCCGTCAAGTGTTTTGGCTGTGTTTAATTAGCTGTCTGGATCACAAGGCCCGTGGCCAGTGAGCGCATGAAAGCAGGCATTGTAAAGGGCCCACGCGGGACCCTGATCTTGTGATCATCATCAGCAGCAGAGCTTTTACTTGTTTTCTGTTTAAACCTGGCTGACATTGTTTTAGGTACACAGAAATGTGCATTTTTATTTTTGTAAATGTAAGATTTTCTGCAACCTCAGGAATGACAAAGTCACCCAAAAGTAATGTGAAAGACTGAGAGACTCTCTATTACTGGGAGTGAATAATGTAGTCTTATTCCATCATATATTAATTTTTTATCCTAATTATCTTGTGTTGTTTAAACAGGGGTATGAATTTATTTTCTTGAAAAATAAAATAAAAGACCGTTTCAGCAATAACAACATAAACAAACATTATTTGGGCCAAACTTAACTTCTGGTAGACTTCAACAAAGAATCAATAACTCCCGAGTAGTTTTAATTTAATCAATACAAAAACATTAATATGAATATAAACTAAATTGTTATATTATAACCAAAAACAGACTAGAAGTTAACTTCGGGCCAGCATGTGGGTCCCGAAAAACTGTCTTCAAATACAAATAAAAACCTTGGAATTTGGGAGAAATGTTGTCAACAATTCACAGAATGAAACAAAACTGATCCTTTTACGTGCACAAATACCTATAAATAATAATTCACAAAAGCTGAAAATAATTTTAAAGTGGTCTCATAATTTCTTTCCGCAGCTGTATATAAATGTTTCATGTCACATTTTGTAGTTCAGCACCTCCTGCAAGGTCAGCATGTCATTTCTGATTTGCTTTCATGGTTGTCGCTTTCATTGGTTGTCGCTTTAATTTATAGTTTGTCATTCAGCGAGACATATCAGCTGGGGCTTGTTTGTGTGGGAACCATTTTAGATCAGTCAACCGTAGCTCGCCCACCAATAAATCAATCAACACATTTAAAGAAATGATATAGCAGAATAGACCTGTTCTGCTATTCAACGGGACCCTTTATACAACTTACAATGGTGTCTGTGTAGCTGGTTGTGTAACGTGAGATAGGAAAGACAATTAAAGATGTTCCCATATAGGGTATACTTACAGTATAAGCCTGATATAAAACTTTAATTTAAACAAGAACATTACCCACAAATGAGAATTTGGAGTTTATGTCCACTAATTCATATATAGCACACTGTGGATCACTCGGTGATCTTGTACGCAAGTCTCCTGTTCTCTTTTCTTATGCAGTTGTCTTGACCCATCATTTTTTCATCTCCTGTGTTTGTTACATGCTTGCCTCGCTTTTCCTCTCTACCACCCCTCCCCCTCAATCCCTCACTTTAATCTGCTTGACCTTGTGTTCACAGTGCAGGGAAATAGAGATCACGAGAGAGAGACTGAGTCATGGGACTACAAACGAAGACCCCCTATCCATTTTAAACCCTTCACAGTAAGCCTAACATGATCATTGGTTAGGAACATTCATGCATTAATGCAGCAACATTTACTGGACTTGAAAAAATTATATAAGGATACATTTAAACAGCAGTCGCATATAGCGAAATAGGTCTGCTGTGCTATAAAAAGCAAATTGAATTAAACCGCAATAGTTGCTGCTTTGGTGTTTTTGTGGGACAAGAAATTCAATTCTAAAATGGAGATAACTCATATGGGAGATTTATTACCCTTGCTAGAAAACTCTCATGCACCGAGGAGTGTAAAGTTAAGTGGACCTCAATATTCACAAGGCCTCTAGAGATGAAGACTTGAAATGTTGCAGGTGTGTGACAAAATAAAGACAATGATGTCTGTTTTCAGTAGGTTTTGCCCTTTTTAACCTCTAGCATTATACACTTTTACTGCTGCTACATTTTTATAAAAAATCTCTTGTTCAGTTTATTTGTCAACTACCCAAATACATTTTTACCTTTATAGCCCTACTGTTAGTAGTGCAGTTAGTAGGATATAAGGGATAGTTCACCCAAAAATGAAAATCCTGTCATCCTTTACTCACCCTCAGATTGTTGCAAACCTGTATACATTTCTTTGTTCTGCTATACACAAGGGAAGATATTTAGAAGAATGTCAGTAACCAAACAGATCTCATCCCCCATTGACTCATATAACTTATTTTCCCTATATGGCAGTATAGAATTTATTTTCCCTACAATGGCCAGATACTTTAAAAATAATTACGATCGAAAATATAAAATAGATCACATGTCAGGATTAGAATGACACACTGCATCAGTGAACAGAAATCCACTGGCAAAATAATACAACCAGAGAGAAAATCCTGGCAGGAAATAGATGAATCATACTGTAGTATCATTTCAGTGTAATGTTGTTAGAGGGATGAAGAGGATCTTTAAACTGTATTTTCTCTCGGACATAATGCCTGTGCAGACAAAAGGTGGCCATATGGAGCGAGATGGAGAGGATGCCCACCTGCAGCAGTATTCAGCTTTGCCATTAGCGCTATAACAGACTACAGCAAATGACCATGCGATATTAAAAACATCATATGCACAATGTACAAAACAAGATAGGCCTCTGTCAATCATACATCTTGCAACAGGCTTTACATTAAGTATCTTGGGGGAAATTATGTCATTTTGTTGTTTTTTAAAACATACGGTTGGATGCTTTACAGTCAGAGCTTGGAAATAAATGAACAATCTAGTGTTGATGTCATGTATTCAACTCTCTTTCTCTACCAAGGACCTTGTTTCCAACAACTTCTCTTTGGCCGGATGAGAAAAAAGTGGCTAAAGTCAAAGATCCATTCTTTTAAAAAAAGACCATGTTTTTCAAGTCCTAGACTATCAGAGACTATCCAACATGGTATCTACGTAATTAAAACGAGTACAGATTACAGAATGTATGTATCGCATGCTAATGTCGCTGTTCTTTCTGTTGCGAGTTTGAAATGACCACTGAAAGAGATATCTCACATGACACATGAAAGGAATCCATTCTATACAGATGTATTCTGGAGGCGGCTCCAGAGGCAATCTCATTGATGCCTTTAAAGTTCATCCATTTTCCTTATAGCAAGCTTGTTACTATCCAGCCTGATGTCTTCAATAAATGTCATGCCAACGCAGCATCACTTATTCATTCAACCAACCAGATTCAGAGTCAGACGAACACACCTCCAGTCCACCACGATGAAGATGCTGTTCAGCAGATTAACAAAATAATCGTGTTTATTAATCGTGATAGAAAATGATTTTATATGTATGGTCAGAGAAACACTTATCTTTTTTAAACTTCTCAGGGAAGCTAACTAGAGAAAAAAGTCACTCAGTAACACTGAGCAGTCATAAAAAAAGTGAAATTAACTGTAAAACAAGACAAATCAAACATTTTCCTGAGAAATTAAATTATTTAGGCATAATTAAATATATAATAATTACTTTTTTTTAAAGAAATCAAATAATGATCTTGTATTAGACCTAATGCATGGTTCTTTTTAATAGTTAAGGCTAAATCGCCCCCCCCCTCCACCTCCTTATAATCTCTCCCACCCATCACGTGCTCCTCCTCAAATTGTTTCTACTCAGCAAAGAGCGCAAACATACACAAGACAACTGAGCCTCCATATTATTTAAAGCTTGAAAAAATGTACATGACTGTACAATACATTGTAAAAGACAACAGCATGCACATAGTGATGTTTTACTCGCATCACTTTTGGATCCACACACAACCTTCAAACTGTTAACGTTACCTGAGCTTTTCTGTGCACACGAGATAAATCACAAGTGATGACCAGACACCCTAAAAACCTCCAGTTTACTCAAGCGGGTGGACTGTGGCACATTTTCATCGATTTTATGTCAAGTGAGACTTGCAAACAAACCTCTCTTGCAGGTTAATTTCTAATATAATGTCATCATATGGCTCAACGAGAAAAGCACATGAGATCAAAGACCGACTCAACGGCCCTGAGTTGTATAACAGGCAAACCAATCGTCTTGTTTATAACGTTAACGTATTTAAGTTAATGAAATATTCATCTTTAATTACACCGTTCAAATATCCTAAAATTCGGCATTTATGCATAAACAATTAAATACGTAAACAAAACACATTACGAGCACGCAGATTAACACGTCATCACGTGACACTCGGGCTGGCGCTTAAATGATTTCATTAGCAGAATGACTCTCACCCACGACACTATGCGAAGAATAGTCTGCGGCTGCTGAAAGAAGGTAAGTGGGTCGAAGGTTCCGCCAGCCTTGCCTGCCCCGTATGCCTGCTCCATCCTCACAGGTTCGTGATTTCTCCGTGTCTGAAGTTGTTTTTCCAGAGATAATTAACCTCGGTGTGGAATCGATTTCCCCTCGCGCATCAAAGCCTCGCCTCCTCGTGCTTCGCACCCGTCTGTTGTAAGTTCTCGATCTTGGCTGTCCTTTCCTGAAGGGTTTCTTCTGAAACGACGTCCCTTCCCCTCCGCACCTCACTCATTTCAAGGGTGGAGAGAGAGGAGACTGAGTAAACACGCATCCGGGGAACACGAGAGCGCGCATTATGCTGTCAAGCTGCACGCGCACTCTCGTGGATGCTTACGCGCGCTGCCGACCACGTGCCCGAGACAATCACGGAGAGTTACTTAGTGATTGTAAGGCGGTATTAAATCAATCACGCCACTAGATAAGATTTTAGTGTCCCAAAATAAGAGCAAGCTCACGGTGCATTGATCAATGTCATTCATTTTAAATGACTGTTCCTAAACTTGTGCCACCTAGTGACTGCCCACTCTTTGAGGATAAACAAAATGCTTGGTCAAATGCAGTTTACATTTTTATTAAAGTAATGGTCATTAAACCAAGACTAAGAATGCACTTTAAACTGGTCCACAGGTCTAAATAATGTACATTTATGTACTATATTAGAATTACTAAAATAATAGCCTACGCCAGGACTATGCCTTAGTTAATTTAGGCTATTTAAGTCGCTTTTACTAAAATTTATATTATATTATAATTATAAGAAACCATTACTGATGTGCATCTTGAGAAAAAAACATGGCACTGACATATTAGTTTAGTTAGGCAAAATTAGTTTTAGTCTGGGACTAGTCTAAAGCTTAAAGTCACCATGCAAACAAACAGTTTTACACGGTGTTGCAGTGATGATTATAAATGTTTTATCCGTACACACACACACCATTATTTTTTTTTATTCATTTGCAATTTGCAATTCATTGTAATCTTTCATCAAAAACGTTAAGCTCCTCACCCCCTCTTAACAACTCTTCACCACATGACGTCAGCAACAACAAAGAGGTAGGTCTTTTTTTAGCCCTCCCCTCCAGGTCCAACTTACAACAAACCAAGGGCAAAATAAAGCCCCGCCCTACATTTAATTTCTTATTTCAGAAGCCGTTTCACTCGGATACACATCATGATATGGAAAAGAAGTAAATTGCAACTTCCGTTTCATGGTGACTTCAAGGCTTAAGACTAGTCCCAGACTAAAATGAAAATTTAAGCTGTCTTAACTGAAAATAAATTGCCCAAACATATCTTAAAACATGTCATTGCCTTCGTTTTGTTTCAAGATGCACACCAGTAATGTTTTTATCAAAGGCATTTTATTTAAAGCGACTTAAATATCCTAATTTAACTAAAGCATAGTTAAAGCATAGCTTCTTAAGCTAAGCCTTGTCTGTGAAACCTTGCCATAATATAATGTACTGTATTATTTTATATTATATTCATAAAGACAATATACAACTCCCACGAAGTAAGTTGAGGTTGAAAATGCAACCATGGAATTGGTGAGATGTACAGTATGTATGAAATTTCCTTCAAGTTATGAGGGCTGAAATGACAATAAACCGGCAACTGCATATGAAAAACAGGTAGTCGTAGTTGATATGATGGTAGTCGAATTTGAAAAAGAGAAAGCACAAGACCAAATTGAGAGTGTAAATTTACTAAGGTGTTATTTACAAATAAGTGGTTCACAGAGTTTAGTAAAAGCGCTTAAGCAGTACTTGTGTTTTAAAAAAATATGTGGTACAATATTTTTTTTAAATGTATCCATGCACATCCATTTCAAGCACAATCTGTATCTTCAGTCACACCACAAAAAAGTCCATAAAAGAAAAAAGATAACATTTTACTACCACAGTTGACAGTTGCAGTGGTTCTAATTTATGGCAAAGGTTGATACTCACTGCAGCAAAGAATAGTACGAAAACATTGTCACAGGTGTCCAAGGTAAGAACTTTGATTTTCATACAACACAAGTCCTTTTGCTGCACTGACCCAATAGGAAATGCATATTCAGAATACAAAATGTCTTCTGCCTTGAAGCAGAACCTGTGAAGCAGCTTTCCTAGCTATCCTTAACCATAAAAGAAACAGCAGCACTGCTTTCAGATCAGTACAAAAGGGCATCTTTTACCAACAGTACAAAATACAGTGTAATTCTGTGTCAAACGCTAAGATTTGATAAGTCACATTTGGAGTAAACAGATTCGTTCAGCAACCATTTCTCTCCCTTTGTGAAGTGTAGTTTACCCACACACATCTTAGTGGTTCAGCTCTAGTACGTAGCCATGAACAAATACAAATTAAGTAAAATCCATCACTACAATAAAAGTAAACTATATTGAAAATCTATCAAAACTCAAAACAGGCTTTTGCGTTTCATGGGAAACATTTTCATCCATATCTCTTTCACTAAAACAAAAAAGCTCTTTAAGGCTAGTGGATTGCTCACCAAAGTCTGTTTTAAAAGGCTCATGGTCATTCTTACAAAAAGTGGGCATCACTGAAGGAGATTTACAGAGCATCTTGATTAGCAATAAAAGGTTCCCTGGTCTCCGGAACCGGCGCCAGAATAAAAGCAGATATCATTTTCTACATAGCAATAGTCTAATCTATTTGAAGGACATCTGAGGAGTGAGAATTAATCAGTTTCTTCTTAACAAGCATCGTTCAGTGCTTATTCTTAGTGCCTAGTCTGGATGCTTGGAACCTGGTCGCTCAGGTTATTGCCATGTCCTTTCTTGTGCTTGTTCTGCATCTTTTAAACTCCTCTTTAGTGAGGGCTCATCTCAAGGTCAGGATGATACAGATCTGGATAGCGATGAGCGAGTTACTTGACGTTGAACACCATGAGGGGTCTCTCTTCTCGCTTTTGCCAGGGGCTCTTTTTATTCTCTCCGTCGTCATCTATGTCGTCCGCTTCGTTGTCATCGTCCGGGCTGGTGACGGAATCTTTCTGGACCTCGCTGGCGCTACTGCGGGCGCTGTTGTCACGACTGCGTCCTTTACGGGGAAAGGTCCCGCCTCTTGTCTGAGAGGTCTCGTCGAGCAGTGGGGCTGTAGAGTTCTCCTCAGGCGAGTACATGGCAGAATGGCTCTCGCTGCTCGAGTCGGGCATGTCTATAACCGGAAGCTTGGAATAAATCTTACTGCGAGCCTTTCTTTCACTTGCCCTGCTCTCCTCTTTTACTTTGCGTTTAGTTGATTTCCCTGAACTTTCGGCGCGGTGCTCCTGGGATAGACTGCTGGTGGCCACAGGTGCACGCAAAGATTCATTTCCCAGCTCTATGTAGGAGTGTCTTACTAGAGAGTTGGCACGTCCGTCGAGGGAAACGAACCAGGCGCGGGGGGATGGCTTTACCCCAAGCTCCAGCATTTTCTTCTCAGTTATAGTTTGCAGCTCTCCATTCATTTGCGCGATTGTAGAATCATTGAATAAAACAGGGATGCGGACTGGAGAAGCTGATTGTTCGCTTTCCCAGTTCTGGTCTGGCGGCCCCGCGGCCTGCTGGTTTGACTCTTCCGTTACATTCTCTTGCATGGCCTGTTGCTGCTGTTGCTTTAGGTGTTGACTCTGTTGCCGTGGTAGTGTCATGCTAACCTGGATGCCCTCCATATCGTGCTGCAGCTGTTGCTGCCTTTCCATTGCTTGCTCCACAGCTGACAGGTCTGAGGACATATGCATGTAATGAGCAGGGATGACCAATGTGGGCACCATGCTATGGTACATGCTCTCCTTCATCTGTTCCATGGAGTGACAGAAGATCAGCTGGCCAGGCTGCGTGTTCACAGAACTCGGCCGACTTAGGTGATCGCCTGTCTGGGACATGTAATACTCCGGAGGATTGCTGTCCCGACTGTGATCTTGATAGTGGCCAACGAAAGGTGGAAAAAGAGGAGGTGGCGAAGGTGGGTCTGATGAATAACCTTGGTTGTCTTTAGCATTATGGTATCTGCGTTCTTCAGAGTCTTCAGCAGAGCTGTAACTTCTGCTGAAGTCGTCTTGTAAGAGCGGGTCTCGGGTTCCGGTGTGAGTAGATCGAGTAGCCTTCATTGGGAAGCTTTCGCCTTTCTTGATGTCTCTTTGTTTCTGGGCGAGGCCATATCTGAAGAAGTCTTCTCTGGAGCTGTGCACATCACGATCAGAGGAAAGGATGGATTTGATGCCTTCAGGATCAGTGGCGGAAGATGTTGTCTCCATGTGTCCGCTGCTGATGAGATTGAGGTGGGAGGTGGATGTGCCCTGATCTCTCTTTGAGCTTTCCAGAGTGGAAGAGAGATGCATTTTTCGACGGTGCTGTCGAGGTTTCAGACATCGCCTTCTGAAAAAATCAAGGCATTTGTTAAAAAAAGTTATGGTCAAAATGTTACTATTGATGAACTACTTAATCAATAATTAATACATCATATAAAGCTACGAAAAAAATTAAGAGACAAACATTTTCATTTAATCAGCATTTCTAGTTGCATTGCGGTCATTACCGTCCAGTGTCTGTTGAATTTCAACAAAATCAAATCTCAGGAGTGACAAAGTCATCCAACAGCAATGTGAATGACTGACAGCATGACAAGACACATGAAAAATGTGATAAAATGATTATAAAAGATAGAGGTTATCACATACAATTTTTGATAGTTTTCCTATATAAATGTGCAAATATTACTGTTGTATTGCTTAAAAGTGAATATGAATAAACTAGTTTTTATTGCAGTATTTGAGGTCTGAAAACTGTTATTTTGACCAGTTTCTCTAGTTTGAATTTTCTGCAAATAAATACAAATAGAAACAATATTTTTATTGTAAAATTGGGAGAAATATTATTAGTTGTTCACAGAATGAAACAAAAATGATAATTTTACCTAAAAACATACCTATAAGTAGTAAATAAAAAAAGAAATTCACAGCTGTATATTCATAGTTTTTTATAGAATAATAAAAAATGTGCCACATGTACTGGCAAAAATGTATTTTGATGAAAATGTAGAGAAATGCTTTATCTTCATCTTGCTGTATCTGTTCATACAAATATCTTGACATGGCTTATTCGGGCCAAGCCTACAAGAGTGATCTTTTCACTCACCCAAGATTCACTTTGTCACTCAAACACACACATTGAGCACATACCTGCAGTAGTACAGGAGCAAACACAGCAGGATGAGCACTAACAGGGCCATGGCACCCAAAATTGCAAGCAAGAAGATGGTGTGGTAAGTCGTGATGTCTCTTAAACCAGAGGAATTCATACCAGTCCCTTTAACACAAATTTCAGGTCTCTTTAAACCAGGCAAATGAGAAACGGCTAAAAAGACCACAAGTCAATTCCAATTCAATATAAAATACCATGTGACTACAGCTGATCTCACCTGACGTTGATGGAAATGCTGCAAGCCAGTACCCTAAACTTGGAGCCACGAAACTCCATGTCATCTGAGTGCCCTCTTTTTTGATGTATCCAGCACTGCCTCGAACCCATAAACCTGCAATAAACCGGGTCTTTATTACAAAATGAACAGACATGGACAAATACAATGAGATCTTGCTTCAGTTTACACAAAATGCTCAATTAAATGTGAATGGGCAGCGTGCCAGGGACAGATTAGACCCCAACTGTGCCAAATTACAGAGTCAATAGATTTTCTTCATTTAAAAGTCATTTAAGATCTGAGATTGGTCTAGGTAACCATTCAGTATTATTCCAAGGGAATAATGGAATATGGAGCACAGGGGTAAGGCAATGCGTGGCAGGATTTTTGCAAAAAGCCCCCAAGGACAGACAGAGAGTTAATGGGTCCTGACAGGGTAAACTCTGACAAATACGATAACAAATGTCTCCCCCCACTGAAGGAGAAATGCTCTCCCTTTGGTTTATTTCACAACTGGAGCATATGATGTGAAATTGTGTTGATGTGTCTCTGTATTGAGAACAAAAAATACATTTTCTAAAATATAATCATAATGTAAACAAACATTTACTAGATTTTTTTTATTCTTAAATACATTTTGATTGCTACTAATGTCTTCCGCAATGCTCTACCCACAAAAACAAAGCATTGCAGTGTGCAGTGTCTACCTATGCACACTAGGAGGCGCTATGTGCTTAACTCAATGGGGAGGCATGTGCTTCAAAATAGGGGGCTTTCCCACAATAATCCCTCCCAAGAACCATGTGCAACAGCCTCTGCTCTCTCTGTATGACCCTGTTTTGTTTGTGCTCTAATCACCAAAACAAATACGGCCTTAGTGGCCACATGGCAAAAAAAAATCAGAACCGGGATCGTTTTAGATAAAGTGTCGGGCCGAAGTGGACGAAACTGTAATTTGTGTTGTATAACTTGTACAAAACATAACTCGGGGTGATTTCTTCTTATTCCCAGCGTCCACTTTTCCACATTATACAGAGCAAAGCCATTGACAATAGAGTCTTTTGTAGTTTTAGACCACATAAGTACATCTGACCATCACATGGACAAAAACACCACGCAAGACTACATACCTCTGTTCTACTTTAGCATTATCTCTATTTTAAACCCAGTTCTGTCTGACCACACACACAAAATTAATATTATGGGATTTTCCCTGTTCATTTACAGTATCATCTAGCTTGAACAAACACTTAAAAGAGAAAACAAATATATTTCTTTATAAAATAAGATCAATAATGCATTATATACAAATGTGCTGACTGACTTCAGCATTGAATTGAGAGATAAACCTCTTACTATATCTTTACCATATCAATAACATATTCATGTCCTGTAGGGGGCGATATTATGATAAAATAACATCTCTTCAACAAACTGGTGAACGAGGAGTACACAGAACACAAGTGTAGTATATTTATGCATGTATATATAAATATATCTATTCATTTTCTTTTAATTCTTCATTAGATTCTGCTTTCGATAACAATGCATTAAACAACAAACAACAATTTTTAACGCCTTTCAACATGCATCTGTTGAAGTGTTACCCAAACAGCGTTGACTGTGGGGATCTTGATAGCCCCCCAGACCAATCATTCATTTACTTACTGGGTTAATGTTAGCTGGGATTAGGCTGCCATAGACTAAGCCGCTTGGATTAAAATAATTTCCCATTAGAGCTAACAGAGAGTAAATGCACACTTTTAATTTTGGGGTGAATTTTTCCTTTAAATACAGAGCTGGTTGCTGGTTGAGTCCCATAAGCTTTGCTGTTACGTACAATTAACAGCAACACAAATATTCTCAGTGATTTACCTGTCCTGTCATCAAACCTCCAGACGGGGACGCTGGTGGCAGTCTTGAGAGGAGAGTCAGAGGGGAGTGGGATAGAGATGTGAATGTGTTCAGACACATGAACCTCAGTGTCATTGGGGCCGGTGAGCTGCGCACACATCGCCGCTAGAGCTGTCAACTCCACCCAGCTACTGTTGGACCCTAAATCAGGATAGACCATAATAACAAAATAGATTTAACCCCACCATGCCACCATTTACATATTCTATGTAATTCCTGTTTGAAGAGAGAAAGATGCCATACATACAACAGAAAACATGTTTGGAACTCACCCGTTGAGTTGGTCTCTAAGGCGAGGGGGTAGGGGAAGCCCCCGAGCTCATACTGACTGCGGGATGCTGTGAGCAGGGCAGTGAGGGCGATTTGGGAGGTATTTAGGGGTGGCCGGATGGCTTTCCTCTGAAGCTGTACCCACGGCTGTCTCCGAGAACCTAAACAACAAGGATTTATAAACCATCTTAAATGAGTAGCAAATTTGGTTTCAGTACTTTCAGCATTCGGTTTCCCTAAAAAGATCTCAAGTTTTCTTCCCAAATAACAAACAGCTGTGGGGTTTGTCGTTAAGTGATTCACTTCTGAATGCAGTTTTATGAGAAGAACCGCTTCCTGTAAGCACTCTTGCTGTGATAATGTATGCTGGATGCTACCGTACTTCCCTTTCCTCTCTTGTGTGTCAAAAAAACCCAGATATACACAGTATATCTACAGAGCAGGACTTTTAGGAAAAAATCTAAGATCTTGAAAATGTTTCCCAAAATCAAGGAACTGTGGAGATGTTCTAAGTTTTATTGTAACATCTACTAGATCCCATAATCCAACCCGTGCAACAATCCCCTCCTCCACTTGACTTTCTTTGTGTGCGAGAGGCAAGTAGTAACAACCGTGTATCTCTCACCGCAGGCTGTCTACTCAGATTAAACCTAAAATAGCTGGTCACTGATCCACCAAGACATCCTGGACAGTCTAGCAGTGCTCGGGGCCCAGGCGTCTCGCAGTCACAGCTATTTATATATTTACTTATCATATCCATCTCCATAAACCGTGTCTACAAATCTACAAGTCTCTACAAATTTTACCCAATACCATTTGTCTACCCATCGCTCTTGGGAGCAACAAAAACAAACATGTACGGCAGCCAATTCAGACAAGTGCGATCAGATTCAATAAGGCTATCTTTAGGTCTTTGACTCTTTGGTTTAATTGCATTTCGTACCACTGGCAGCAATTTGCATCTTGCACGATGACAAGTGTCTGGCCAAAAAATTGCTTCGAATTCCTCTGGGATTGCACAAGGATTGGGCTACAGATGGGTTGATCCCAGTAAACCTGAAACTGATGATCATGCTGTAAAAGAACAGAACGGTCTATTTGGATGGTGCACGGCCAATTGGCAAGCCTCCTAAGGAGCTTGGCCGTTCTCAATCGCTACAGAGGATCCAATTCATTTGAAATGACGTGGCTTGTCTTCTCTAATGGGACTGTGTAGTGTCAAAAAGATGCTCAGTGATAAAAAAACATCAGCTGCATCCAGAGAAAAAAAACCCAGCACGAATGTCATTTAATGTCATTCATGTTTGTTTTTCAATGTTTGTCACAGTCACCTTTGGGCCGCTCATTAGGGATTAGCGAACAAAATATGGACCAATCCAAGTTCTATTTTATACCCATCGCCCCTTCCCCTTAAAGTCAAGAGTGGCAAGAGCTAAAAACTTCCCCTAACAAATGGGACACCACTACTACACTCATACGTCATTATAATATAGATAGAACGCATCTTTTGTTCCGACACTATAATTTTGTTGCAATTTTACGTGTCTAATACAGGCATGAGCAGCTTATAACACACCAAAGACACAGAAAAACACGTATTCGCGCCATATGACCCCTTTCAATTAATAATAACAGCGATTCATATTTATAGAGCAAAATGTAGAGTACACATTCAGACATCCATCGTTTCAATGTTGGTCAGAGACTGAGAAAATTACAACTCCTGAGGGAACGAGCCCATCACCCAAATACACCACTCACAATAAAAGACACAGCGTACAATTTATCACCATTTCCATGACAAAGCCATAGATGGTAGTGGCATCAGCAGGTCTTTTGTACACAGGGCTGTTTGAATGCCATGGAGTTAATGATGATTGAATCTTTATGTGTGCGTTGGTGTGGTCGGTATGGGGTAAGAGGTTTGTGTATGTGTACCATCTATGTATACCACCTGCTCCCCAACACTAAAAATTGTCTTTCATCAACTGAAATTATTTATAACCCGTCAATGGTATGTTCATGTCATGTCTTTCAGCATTGCTCTATTCTCTAAATATTCAGAATCTGTTGTATTTGCGATGACCCGAGTCATATACATTTCAGTAATATAGGCTGGGAGTGTAGCTATTCATCACAAACTATCTTTTATACTAACAGTATCATTTGCAGACTGCCATTTTGTCAATGCTTTGATTAATACCAAAATCATTCAATAGCATTCTCTATCTTAAAGGGCCATGTGCCTGGAAGCTGTTCATTTCAGCAAGCCTCAAGAGCTTTACGTTCATCTCACATTCCTGCTCGATTCTCACCAGTTTATTCTAAGGACACTTTTCCTTTTCACTCTGCCTCTCATTTCTCATCTCTCTCCTCATTACACGTGTTCACTATAACAGATGTGCTTCAGAGTTCTGCTGGGAGAGGAAGATGTACAGTAATGTCCCTTTAGAATGTCCCTGAGAATTCTGCAAGTAACATGAATCAATGTTGGGATCATTACATTTAGTCATTTTGCAGACGCTTTTATCCAAAGCGACTTACAAATGAGGTTAACAATAAAAGCAATTGGAACAACATAAGGAAAACAAAAAGCATAAGTGCAATAAAACTGGTCTCACAAAGCCTACCATAGTTTACAGAGCTAAGTTAGTGTTTCTTTATTTTATTTTATTTTTTTATAGAAAGAGTAGAAAAGAGATAGAAGTCAGAACTGATCGGTCAGGTGCTGATGGAAGACATGTGTTTTCAGCCGATTCTTAAAGATGGATTCAGAATCTGCTGATCTTGTAGCAGCAAATGTGGAACCGATCCAGAGAGGGTTTTTTACCTTTTTGGGATGGCACCACAAGACGTGAGGCAGTGAGGATCTATGAGGCATCCATTTTAATTATGCAGATTGAAGAGGAAATATTCCAAAATATCCAATAATTGTGGACTTAAAAATAATTGTGAAAAATATGCATCTTTAAAATAACAAACATTTTTTGTATTTTCAATTTTTATTTGCAAATATAATTAAAATGTCCAGATAAAAAAACCTTTGCATGTTTCTAACCAAAAGCCAAATGCGTATAGTTGCTTTTATCAGGCTGGCATATAAAGAACAAAAACATCCACCCACACTACAGCTCTGAGTTTAGTACTGCTACTGTCTGTATGTTTGCCTGACTCACTTTAGTGAAAATCTCCTGGCAAACACAAGATAACTCTGTAAACAAAACCACTACATGTGCATGTTTCATCAATACAATAAATGCCCATGTTTATTGAACAAAATTCAGTTAGCTTAATCTATTAAAAATTGTCATCTAGTGGTAAGTACAACAACAGATAACAAAGCCTTATACACAGAAGAGCAGATCTCAGATCAGGTTTTGCACTGCACGCTCTTCCCACGCAACAGAGCCAGATATGCAACACTTGAATTATACCCCTCCTCTTTTATAACTTGCTCTACAGCCACTGCCAAAGTTGCCATGGTAATAGGTTTTAAGCTGTTTCATGTCTATCTTTGAATCCATTCTAATCAAGGTTCAGGTAGGATATAGAAAGTAATTAAATACTTTTTGGGGAGAGTAATTTGTACAGTTATCTTATTACACAATTGAATATGTAATTAGTAATGAATTACTTTTAATGTAACTTTTAGTGTAACTTACCCCTCACTGGTGAACACAAACATATTTTACACCCCAGTTGAAATGTCTGAATCTGTTGATGAGGTCTTTCCTTGTGCTGTCCATTTATCTGTGGAACAGCTTGAGGACAGTGATGATATTGTCGAGCGAGAGAGTGTAAAGAGAGCAAGCTGTTGGCGTTCAGCTGAAGTGGGGATGGGTGGATACTGCTCTATCAGAGTGCATTTAATTACTGTGAACATCAAAGACCCCCAAACACAATTATTGGACCCCTACATGCAAAGAAAGGCTTATTAAGTTGATAAGGGTCGGATAAAAAGAGCTGCGTCAGGGAATTGCACACGCACACACGAACACACAGTCTTTCATAAAACACATTACATTATAGTTAGTTCCTTGTGTAAAATCACTTCCTTCCAAGAGAGAGCAGTTACCGCACCGGCACTATCCCACATACTACAAAATTTTATTTTTTTCCATTCCAATGTAATCATAAGTTTTTCCCCGTTTTAGGGAAAAATACTGAGGTTTGTACTTCAAACAATGAAGTTACAATCAATTAATTTAAATGTCTCATCATACACATTGTTTGCTTGACAAGTAAATGTACCCTGTTTTTTAATAATTAACAAAAAAATTCATAATTCAAGCCATAACATTAAACCCATTAAACGGAAGACAAGGAACTGTTCAACACACGAGCCACCCCAACAAAACAATCATCAGTGTCTATAAATCTTGTACACTGTGTGAAACAGCCACCTGCCAAAGTGAACACTCAATGAGTGAAGGATGTGATGGAAAAGCTTGCAGGTCTAACACCCAGTCTCTGTTTAATGGCATCTGTTTATTGGCAGCACTTGAGATACGAGTCTATAGTGTTAGCTTGATTATTAAACCTGAAGACCAACTGCTCCACACTCTACATATGTGAACGCCACAAGATGTGTTTTTTCACTAACCATGTGAAACTCAGACGGGCTGAGCCACCATGGAGGGAGGAGTACCAGTAATAAATAAAATAAAAACTATAATCTACTAAAAAACACAAAATCTGCGAGCCGTAATGCTTGAGGTGTGGTGTTCATGTGCATGGGATGCTAGTATTCTGGTGTGAATATTTTCCTAACTAACTTAGGTTTTAGCTCTTTCAATCACGATTTATAATCTACACTCTGTATCCATTCTATCGAGAAAATGGACCGGTTCCTATAACTACCTGGTGCGAAACTGGCTAATGTGGCTCAACTGAGCCTAAAAAAACATGACTCACCTGGAGAACCCAGCAGTAACTGCACCACATCATCATACAGCAGGAGAGTGGCCGGTCTCTGAGGCAGTAGGTACAGACTTATGGAGGCGTATACTGAAACACAGAGAGAATGAGAAAGAGTGAGAAATGAAGTACATATGACAAGAATGGGACAGTACAACAGTAAATGTTTTAGAATTCACATTATTAACGATGTAAGATTTGATGCAGATTATGTACAGAGCAGGTATATGCAACACATGTATGACAGTTTATAATTGCATTACATAACAAAAAACTTTTAAAAGTCTCAAAAGAAGTGGATCAAATCCACACATCATGTGTGAAATATTTGTATTAGTCTTCAACACTCTCACTAAAAATGGAGAGCACCTATATTTTTCTCTGGTAATATATAGCAGGTCACCAAACTCTAGCTCAGAGATGAGAAACATGACGCAGCATCTAAATCTTCAGGGATTCTCAGCAGGATGACCACCATCAATCTCAAAACTCGCTACGAAAGAGCCTCAAGGAGTCAAACAATGGCCTGCAGTTAAAAGCTTCATACATATAGTCACATACTTTACACATTTAAAACGTTTCGACAACATTGCACCTTATTTTTAACATTTTCTTTAACTAAGACACCTAGGCGAATAACATTTATCTCTGTCAGTTGAGGTACATCACTCCTGAGTGTTTCTTTATGGACAGGAGGGCATGCGTTGGCAATGCTTTAGAACAGGGGTCTCAAACTCAATTTACCTAGGGGCCGCTGGAGATAGAGTCTGGGTCATGCTGGGCCGCATTAAGTATTCCACAAAAAAGGGTTTCAATAATTCCAAAAAAGAGGAGCACAACTTATCCAGTCTTCTCAATCTTTACAGTTTTCTCAATCATTATTATTAACAGTTCCTCAACATGAATGTTTCTACTCATGACATGTTAAGAAAGCAAGAGAGAATAAGAGTAAATAAATAAATAGCGTATGTTGTAAAATCAAATGTGTGTATGGTTAGCCGTTCTCACGATCTGTTAAAGTAGCATGTTGCCAGATCTTCATAAAACAACCAACAAAGACTAACGAAAATAAATAAAAAAATCCAAATATGTAAAAAATGTCAAATATCCGTAATTGAGCATTTTTATACAAATTAAGTGCTGACATTTATGAGCTAAAGACCAAATATCAAGCATAAAAAGCACTTAAAAATAAATCAACATGGCAACATTTGAAAGGACGCTCTGTGATACAGCCTTCCGAGCATAAACAAAACAAAGCCTGCCTGTCAGCGGTAATTTACTTCAAGAATATAAACCTGCTATTTTTCGGCTAAAGACTTCAATTTATTTACTACTGCAAAGCGCTAGAACAGCGTTACCAGTGTGTCAATCATCACTTAATGCAGGAGTGACTATACTGTTCCATACACATGAGAAATGATAGTTTATCACCGTATTTACAGTAAACGCGATTGTCACTTCTGAAACTGCAGTGTGTACATGGCGCAACACGATGAAAGACACCAGGCTTACTGGACTTCTTAAGGAACATTCAACCTGAGATTAAAATGAACTGCGAGGAGCTGCTTAAACAGTTTTGTGGCATTTCTTGAGTATTTGGTTTTTGCGTGTGTGAGAGCTTTATATTGGGTGGGGATTATGTGCGTATACCTGAGATAAAATCCTGCGGACGCCCCTGACAATAGTCATATAGAAAGTGAAAGTAAAAAAAAACTGACGGAGTTTTCTAACGCTGCATTAACAGCGCATGTGCTAAGCGTGGCAAGAAAAAGGTGCGTTTGAGAACAACCTGCGGGCCGCACTGACACTAAACTTTAACGTCAAGTGGGGGGCCACAAAATATCATCCCGCGGGCCGCAATTGGCCCCCGGGCCGCGAGTTTGAGACCCCTGCTTTAGAAGATGCTGGGAGCAGAAATCCAATGCGTTCACTTCCCATCTGCTTAGACACATTGCAATGCCCCCTGCCAACCACCAACCATTCCTCAGCATTACAGCGCCACTTTGTTTATTTCATGAATCTTATTATTCAGGATAATAATTGTCGGATTCATTGAATTTCACATAATTCCTTTCAAAATATTAACTTCATGATAAACATTTCTTTCATTTACATTCATGAAGTTAATGCAGGGGTCTTGATGACACCAGGAGCGTTGTGCAACAGCTTTCATCACCCCTGACCGCTTGTGCCTTGTATGAACGGATTGTAGGAAACGTGACACAGGCCTTTCGCAAACATTCGCACTCATGCTGTTCTGGATACGAGCACATACAGACAGCACAGATGCGCTGAACAGAAGGACACCCAGTATACCTGGTAGACTTAAATATTCTGCTCGGTAGGTATGCACAGAAAATAAAGATGTAAACAATACTGCCCTAAATAGAAGAGTGTATGAAGAACGGGAGGGTACAACAACATTTTGTGGTTTCATTTTACATAACATGTAACTTTTTGACTCAGTGTGACAACACAATCCACCTAACAATAAATATAAACAGAAGAAACGCATTAGGTTTCAAAGAGAAAAGATGACATTGCAGACGACAAATTGTGAGTAAGGAACTATAGAACAGACATCAGTAGAAGTTCAAAGAGATCAAGAATCGTCACAGTTTTATGTGCTGAACTGACATTTATTTCATAAAACGTTGGTTCAGAACCTATCCAAAGATTTGTCCATTTTATTTATTTTTTAGCCAATAGCTTTTAAATGCATTGATCTCTGCCGAAAGATAACAGTTATGGTGATTTATAGCGACTTTTAAAGAAGGAAAACAGAGTGATTCAGCTAAACCGTAACAGAGTAAGTGAGATAAGCTAAAGGAGGAAAGAACCAGCGTTCCTGACCTTAAATGATTTCATCGGAGCCGCAAGCAACAGCCTCATCCCTCCGTGAAAATGACTCACTCCATGGGTTCGCGTGACTCGCTCAGATTATTAAAGCGCTGCGGGGACAGTTAAAACTCCTCACAGTATTTTTTTTTAGAAACTCTCTTTAAGCATGGCTAGGGACAGCGAGACAGGGCAGATGGCTGTGGTACAAAACAGATGAGACTAGAAAATGCTGTTCTTCAAAAAGCTGAGTCACTCATATGGAGACTATTTTAGACCAGAATGCATTTCCATGCCGGTCCAATCTGGTCTATGCTGGCTTTTTATTATGGGCATAAGGACATCATACAGATGCCAAGAAAGGTGCATTAAAATTACAGCCATTTTTACAATTCTTGTTGTTAACATTAATTGCAAAATAATGTATTTTATCATAACTGTTGCTTTTATAAGATCATTTGGCACAGTGACTATATGACATCACAGCCAAATCCATTCCGTTACTTCCTTTTTCCTCAATTTCCTCGACCACATTCCAAACACATAGCATCTCCCAATTCAGTGAGACTTGGTGGGAATGTGTAATGCCCTCCCAAGAGTCTCATGTCATACTAAACATGCCTTCTTGTACCAGCCTGGCTGGACCTGCACGGCACGATACCCCATTTGCTGGCTGCCTTTATATCTATAACCCCACTGGTTAAGTGGCTTCCAGCTGCTACTGCAGACAGCTTTATACTCATGATTTTACTGACCCCCTCCCCAGAGGTCTGACCGCATAACCGGGTGTGGTTTGGGTGGAGAGGGGCGTCAGGGAACGCGGTGTTGTACAAACAGAATTACACCAATCAGACGGCCAGAGAGTCAGAAGAGGACGCGGCAATCTGGGGTCTGAGCGAACAGCTGCTGGGTATCACCGCGCGGGCCGGCGTGCTCCACACCCCGGCGAGTGTTGTTTAACATTCCTGACCGTTTGTGTGCAAAGCTCCATCTGGAGTACAGATCTGACTGGTCGACCTGACATCTAAATGAAAGAATCTAGCCAACAGATCGCAAATCGACAGTGGGATTCAGAAAGTTCACGGAGGCGGTTTACAGTGCCAACAATTCTCCACACGATGATCAACTGGTTGATTGTTTGTCTAACAAGAGATGACTAGTGAGGTTGATAAGGCTTAGAAATGTGTTTTTTATTCCTTTTTTAAGTTACTTGGAAAGTACATGAAACTAAAGCAGCAAATTCAATGGCGGAACTGCAATTTCCCACTCTCTTGCCATTTCAAACCCGTATGACTTTCTTTCTTCCGCAGAACACAAAAGAAGATTTTTTTTAAAGGAATGTTGGTAACCGAACAATGGCGGTACCCATTCACCGCTGTTGTTCGGTTACCAACATGCTTCAAAATATTTTCTTTTGTGTTCTGCGGAAGATGGAAGTTCGTACAGATTGAAATGGACGTGAGGGCGTGTACATAATGACAGAATTTTCATTTTTGATGAAACTATCCCTTTAAATCTGCAGTCAATCGCTAAGCTACACCCCACATTTTCAATGAGCGATTAACATGCTTCCAGTAAAACCCACAAAATAAAGCCCTTAAACACCAAATGGGCTGTCGGCAGCAGTTAAAACAGGAAGTCATGAAGTCAAGAATTTAATAGAATACGCTCTGCTTTACAGCAGAGTTTTATTGTTGCTGTTTGAAAAAAGTTCAGTTGTAAACTGAAAAACGGATGAAATACTTACAGGGAATGCGACTGGCATGCCAGGGTGCTGAGTTTGTGACAAATCCATGCTTTGTTGCCGTGACGATGACCCACGTTCCTGGTCGATACAGGAAGTTAAGTGTGACGATGCCATCCTCTCCTGTCAGGCTGGATGCAAAAATTGTCTGGTTTCCATACACCTGAACTGTGGCGTCTTTTAAAGGTGAAAGGTCACTGTTGTCAAAGACCTGCACTCTAACCAGCACCTCTGTGGACACAAAAACAAAGAAAAATGTTTTTAACGCTAAAGTGTATGTGAATCTTTCTTCTGTGGAACACAGAAAAGATATTTTGAGAAATGTGTCAGTGGTTTTGTGTGCATATAATGGAAGTCAATGGGGGACAATGTTGTTGGGTTTCCAACGTTCTTCAAATGATCTTCGTTTGTGTTCTGAAGAAGAAAGTCATACAGGTTTGGGATGACATGAGGGTGAGTAAATGATTACAGAATTTTAATTTTTCGGTGAACTATTGCTTTTAGGCCTGTAGAACTGGCAAAATGGACCAGACGTTGTGTTCCAAAGCTAAATTCATGTAAATAGCAACTATTTAGTTCTAGTCTAAAACCCATCTTTGCTTTGACAGTTTACGTTGGCCAACTGGCCTACATTCAACTGATAGATCGATATATTTAGAATAGATATCTCGGTCCTGATCCAACTTACTTTAGTTTGTTTACAATGAAGACCAGAAAGCATTGAGTGCTATTGAGCCGGTCTGTCTGCCATCACGTTCGATTGACGCTGGGCAGATGCGGTCATACTGTCTGGTTTAGATCCTGGACATGTGCTCACTGTTTGTGAAGGATGACCCTGTTTATCACCACACAACTTTTACAAGGGCACGGTCAGAGCAGGTTTTATGGGTCTGTATGCGTGAGATTTGTTTCAATAAGTTCTTAACATTTCCTTGTTAATACTTTCTAATACTGTCAGTTTTTTTTAGTTATTTAACTGTTGTTTAGGTACGTTAAAGAGACAAGTTCGTCAAAAAATAAAAACTCTGTAAATGATTCATATTTATGTTGTTCCAATCAGATATACTGTAACTTCCAGGAAAGCTGAGTCAAAGTTATATAATAGTGATCATCATTCATTTTCATTACAGCATCTTTGACATTATGGTATCAATAACCTTTTTTGTGTCCTACTGAAGTAAGTTTTTAAGTAAACTATCACTTTAAACTCATCTTTTCCTACCAAAACCTCTACCTGCTCCATTCCCTCAATGTTTGATCCTGTTCATGCTCGCACACCACGCGTCCTTCAGAACCTCTAGTTCCTTTGATTCTAAATGGGTCAATTGATGCATGTTACCATGGTTACAAGATGTCAGCAGGCTAACTGTGGGAAAAAACGGGTCCCTGCATTTCTTGGCGAGGGGACACAAGTTTCGTTCAGACTCAGTCAAGCACTGCGGATCTCACACCATTGATAAAATTCAAACAATCTGTGTTGAGGAGCATTAAACCACAATCCAACCACTGCATGAACGGAAATGATCATGTGCTTTTGGAGAAATATTTCGATATTTCAGAACACCACGCACCCGATGAGGACCAAATGAGAAAATACCTAAAATAAAAATAAAATTGCACTTAAATTACAGGTTTGCAGTTAAAATACAGAAGAAAAATAACAAACAAAACAAACCAACAAAGAATAATAATAAAGAATATCTAAAAATGTAGAGTTCTTGTAAGTCAATAAAAACACGGTACTTTTTTTTAAACAATCACTGGCTTCCACTCAACCGGCTAGGTTTCCTGTATACAATTCCACTTCCTGTCAATTGTTTGAGCGCAAGCGAAGCGCTCAAATCATCCAGGAATATCTTCCGCATCGTAAAAGTTCCCAACCTCTGTATTTCAATGTTTATTAAAATCTAAACATTAGTCTTATTTAGACTAAAGACCAATTTAGTCTCCAAAGAAAACAATTGGTCTGCATGTGAGAATAGTGACAATGAATCCCAACCACTCCGATCATAGGTCTCCATGATTATTTCTGTCCACCAACACAGTGTCTTTAAAACAAACAACACCTTATTATTTGCTTGTATTACGAAGCTAAATCTTTTCCATTCACTCTTCTGAAGAACGCAGAGGCTGTTAGAAGTAGCTTGTCCCCGCAGGCCATGTCTCTTACGGTTTGTTATAAGCAACCGATGAGATTGCATGCAGTGACAGTCCAAAGCACTTCGAGTCAAGTGCTGAGGATATCAACCAGCAAAGTCTCGTTTTATGATAACAAACACTTTGGAGAAAAACAAACACTTCCAAGCCTGTCGAAATAGTATTGGTCTTCTGTCTCACTTATAGCTCAGAGTCAGAAGTGTCCTACATAGCAGACACCTAAACATCTAGAATATTATCTTGGCCCCTGGTCTCAAAATCAGATTTGATAAGTTTCCTTTATATCAATGTTAAACTACATACAGATGGTCATGAACTCAACAATTACAGGCATATATGTTAAAGCGTGGCATTATATGTGGTTTCTACTAGGCCCAGAGGTGTTATGAATTCTTTTCTCTCTTTGACAGGTGTCACCGATGGACCACCCTGTTGTTTTTTCAGACGGGCAGTTGAAGTGTTAACAGGCCTGCAGGAATGTCTGCCGGTCTGGAATCCCATTTGCCAAAACCACAGTGTTTCTCTGGGATACCTAACGTCTGTGACATAATGGAAGATTAGCAATAGTGAAACTGTGAGTGCTGAATAAACCCAACACATTTCAGAGCTAAATCAAAGTGTTAAATGTATATGTGGTCCAAGATAAACACTGATGGAGTGTGCCAAATGCTCTTGGTACTCGCCTGCAAGCCACTCATTTTATTGAGAACATAAACCTTAGTACCTTAAAAAGTGAAAATAATGTCTTTATTTACTCACCCTAAACCAAACAGTTATTGGGCACCATTGACTCCCATAGTATTGCTTTGTAAATTCCATTGTTCTGTTGAACACAAAAGAAGATATTTTGAAGAATGTAGGACAGCAAACAGTTCTGGGGCACTTTTGACTACCATTGTCATTTTTCCTACTATGGCAGTCGATGGTGGACAAGAACAGTTTGGTTTCAAGCATTCTTTCTCTGTGTTCATCAGAACAAAAAATGTATCCAGATTTGGATTAATGACGGCAGGATTTTTATTTTGGGGTGATCTGTCCCTTAAAGCTTAACAAAGAAAATGTTTAATAGAAAACTACTCCTATTTATTCCTGTGCTATATCATCCAAAAAAATCTACCTTATCTACAGTATATAGAGCATATGCACACGAGATGATTACTTTTTTACCAAGTGATAACAATGTGTTTGGTAAGAAAACGTTCGAATTTCGGCGAACAGACAGCACTGGGTGAGCTTGTTAAGTGCCTCTGTGATCATGCCTCTGAGTTCACATTGGTTTTTTTCATATTTATTGATGCACCTTAAACTGATAGCCTGAAGTTCTTGTCCTTTTTGGTTGTCGACGTATGGCGAAGTGTTTGAATAATTAGACACACTTTGTTGATCGTAATCCTATGTGCATCCTGAAGCTAAACACCATTGTTCCCTATGGCGCCGGATGTAACAGAGCTGACAGAGATTTTAGCGGAAGGACGTCATCGCTCCGTGTGCATATACCCCATTGGAAATTGATTTTGAAAATCAAGAAATATTCGGAAATGCTTAATGCATTTTTACATGCTCATTTATGTATGTAAAGAGTGTATGAACAACTGTTTTAAAAACAAGACGTTATTAGTTCTTCAGACAATTTCTGCGTGCACTGCATATTGTTAAGACACATAATGCTGCATGAGATAAAAACAAGTGTGGGAAGAACGTTGCTAAGGGCAGAGAAAAATCCAACACAGGATCAGATTTTAAGATCCGCACAAACAACCCAGTCAAGCAGAGCGCAAGATTTTGCTGGAGGGGGACAAATATCTTCTAAAGGCTCTGAAGGTGTTGAAGCATCCCTAGAGAGGAAGAGCGCAGCAAAAATCTGTGGAGTCAGCGCTAATGAAGCCATTGTTGCTCAGGGAAGAGTTTCTGCAAAGCCTGATGAGAGGAAATGTCTGAAATGCCAAGCCTAATATACACAATATTATCACTTGTATTTGTTCATCGTGTACTGCATGTGAGCGATGGACTGCCGCTATAAAAAAAGAGGAAGAGATTTAGATCATTTAACAAGAACAAAAACAGTATATCAGCATAACACTCCTGTATGACAAATGACTAGTCAGTTTAAAGCTCTTTCCCTCTATTCGTGCATCACTGTTAACAAACACTGTCTATTTTTTTTGTCACCTTTTATTAATTTCAACCAAAACATCAGGCAAACCGTCTGCTTTTTCCTCATAAAAAGAAAACTGTATAAGGATTGTAAAAGGATTACAAGGAACCTCTCTAAAATCTAATCCAGATTACAGTTTTTAAAACTAAACTCATATTAGACACACACAGTATTTGTCATACCACACTAGAAGACATCCTGCTGGATTGTGTTTTACAAGCACTGGGCCTTTTTACAAAACCGAGGATTAATTTAAATGTCGATGATGTAATCTCCAAATTTCCATGCGTTTCTCCTAAAGCTTTTTTTACACCCACCAATCAGAAATCTAAAGACAGGCACCCCGTAATGATGTAAAGCAGGATCTCTTCAGAGGTCGGGTTTACAGGGGTTTTGTCGATGATAAATCTGCCGTTTCCTCTGAGTGTTAGGGTGTCTGGTGTCAACAAAGAAATTCCTATCTTTGAACAGCTGCCCGGGGAGTTTGAGGTGGGCCGGTGCCCAGACGCGCACTCCCTGTAGATGTGACGGCCCGTGTGACCAGAAAATCCTGCAAATCTGTTCTGTACCACTTCGACCACAAACTACAGTTATAAAAGCCATAAATATAAGACGTGTCAAAGCAGATGACATCGTCTGACAACATTCAATGACCTCACAGAAGCACAAACTGCTCCGATTCAGACTAGAAACACAAATCAATTCATTTCATATTCTTGTTTGTGAAAAGGCCTGGAACAGTAAAACCGATTATTTTCTACAGCTGGTTAAATATACATTTATGTTAAATTATTTCTCCGTTTTTAGATTGTTTTCAGATTGTAAGCAGTTCAGTGATGCTGAAATGACTAGAGATGTAACAATGTACAGTGATACAAACAAGTTATGCATTGTACGAAAGGTAATATTGTTTAATCCTATAGGTTGAACCTTCAACAAGTCACCTGGGTCAACATAATGCTTTTATGTTTTTTTTTAGTTATGCTGTTTTCGCTTTTAGTTTTCTTTTAAAGGGACAGTTCACCCAAAAATAAAAATTCTGTCATCATTTACTGACCCATGACCCTCATGTTGTTCCAAATCTTGTAACCAAACTAAAAAATTACATAGGCGGTCAAAAATGCCCCAGAACGTTTTTGCTTTCCTACATTCTTCAAAATATCTTCTTTTGTCGTCAACAAAACAAATAAATATATAAAGCATTTTTTCCCACTATGGTAGACAACAGTTGCCAAAAACTGTGTGGTTACAAGCACTAATCCAAATATCTTTCTCTGTGTTCATCAGAACAAAGACATTTATACAGATTTGGTGAATTGTTAAGATTACGCTTTCCTAGTTCTGTACCTGTTTTATTTATCTAAAAATGTAGATTTATTTTTCCTATTCATGTTGGTCTAAATATTACCATTTAATCTTATTGTCACCCCTTATTGTGTGTATTGTGTCATCAGCACGATTACATTTTTAACGTTTAATTTATATCTACACATGGCTGACTTGATATCACTGTAACTCCAACAAGTCAGACAGGTTCTGAATTTCAATGACATCCGATCAAACATGGAGTACAATGCAGTGATTGTTACCGAAATAAAAGCATACGGCCGCAAGCTGGGACAGCACTCAAACAAGCGCTACCATAGAAACACTTGTCGTTGCATGAGGAGGAAGGAATACAGGAGAACCTCATGAAATCCACTATAAATTGACAACACAATGACTCATTACGTGGCACCTGGAAAGTATTCTGCAGCTCTGTCAACACAAAAGACAAGAGCAAAACAGACACCTGGTTTTCAATAAAACCTTCCCCACAAAACCTTTAGCTCTCTAACTGTTCTGAAATCAGCCTTTATGACCCAAAACCATATGACAAGAAACTGTACAGCTGTTTTTAGAACTGTGTGAAATGGGTAGGGTCAACACCTGCCTAGAGGCACAGACGGATTCACTAAAATCTCCAGCAGTCGGTGTGAATTAGTGTCTTGGTTGGTTTGTCCTCGCCAGGCCTTTGTCCTGAATCAGAGGTTGAGGCTTTCGGTGTCAGCTTGATTTGGATGGTGAGTTGCATGCAACACAAACTCATGAGGATTACAAAATGTCATGCTTTAGTTGATGCTTTGCTAACAACATCTGATGCATCAATGTGATTCAGACAACCGTGCATCAATCCCTTAGTTCACCACCACTGTAAAGCGAAGTTGCCTTAAAATATGAAGGCGCATTCATAAAACCAGGCTCTTATGGATATTTCTAACAAGAACAGGGAAAGCACACAGGGTATAAATTTACACCCAAAACTCGTGCAAAATACGTATAGCAAAATCAGCACCATCACATTTCCTGGAACATAACAACTAAAGCAGAAAAGTGTCAGGAAGCTACCCAGCCATCCTGCTATTGTGTTAAGATACTTGACCACAGTGGACTAACAACACTGGCAGGGATTATTTCAATAGCTATGCAAAATGCGCACAGCTATTTTAAAGACAGTCTTGAAAGTCTGGGAGAAATTTAATAAAGACAAAGGCAAGTTTAACAAAATGCAATTGACTCTTTTTCATTGAATGTTAAATGTCAGATAAAATCAATTATTACTTCCAGAACCATGACATTCACCATAACATCTCTGAAACCTGAGAATAATCCTTGAATCCCAAAAGGGATTTTCTTACAGTGAAGGCTGCAATGCAAATAAAACTATCGTCAAATGTAACTTCACATATGAACTAATGTTCTGAATAACATCACACAACCTAGGAAAATCTTACAACCTGATTTTCCTAAATTAATTTTCAAAAACACATTAGTATGTATGACGTGTTTAATATGTGCATAAAGAGATTGTGTATCAAACACGGCAGTATGATAATAAGATCTAGTGGATGTGTCTTGATTCCTGGCTAATTTAAGATATTCATATGTTAATAACATTGGAGGACCTTGAAGGATCTGACAGAAATGTCTTTCAGCACTTGAGACATGAGACATGCTTAGTGAGGCATGATGGCTTTTAAAGAAACAAATAACTAACCTCAAAGAAACTTCTGTTTCAGTTAGTTGTAGTTTGTAACTTTGTATAACTTCTCCTGAATTACCAAACTTAAGGGAGAAAATATCAGCCTAGAAATCTGTGGCTGAGTTTTCAGAGTTTGTATGCTGCTCAGAGCAAACAGGAACGGAGCACATGATCACTGACTGAGAAACAAATAAATCCACATTAATATTCATCGGAAGTGGCTGAGGAAGAAAAGGGTGTTCACAAAAGAGTTCGCATAAACAAGATCCGCTTGGTCTTGTGGTGACAAACTATGTCAACTAATAAGACAAAAGGTTGGGCAAGTAAACACTACATTTTCTGGTCTGATACTATGTTGGCCAACAATCGTCTGATGATTTGTAATTTACGTGTTTTGAGTCATGTTATTTCTAAACAAAAACAGGTTTTTTTATTTATTTCAGACATTACTTAAAGACAAATAACATTAAATTATTACTTTAAGTACATATTCATAAAAAAGAGTTGATGTGAGTCAGGTAACAATTGTTGACTGCAACTTATATCTCGTTAAAATGACTCCTAACCATCTTGCCAACGTGTGGGTGGTCTTTATAATGCAAAACTTTATATGCTTCATTGGCAGTGCTTAGTTAAACTATACAACGTTACTTCTTGGACTCAATATAGGAAAATACAGGACTAAAATGCGACATACGCCAGTGTTTATGACGTCCAGGGCCCGTCAAACGAACTTCTTAACAGATACGCGCCGGGGTCAACTAAAGGGCCGCCGAAGAGTTTAAAATCCTTTGTTTTCAAACTGAAACTCCCATAAGGCTCTAAAGTTAGTGCGTGCAAATCCAACGCTGCGTGATACACTGTAGCAAAACGCGCAAAAGCTAAAGGCTTTACATAATAAAGCCTAGAATCGATGGCGCACATAGCGGCGCGCTCCAGAGGAACATCACAGCCAAACGCGGATGCTACAATCTGAAGTGAAGAGAAACGACAAACTCACCGACTGCTGTTTGGGTCGCCAGTGATTTTGCCAGTGTCCTCCATGCGTTACAGAGGAACAGAAACAGAAGAAAAGAGCGGGGTGTGCGCGGTGGACGCATTCTTACAGCTACATCGTCTGATCCTCCCTCAGTAGCAGTTCATCCATGTTCGGTCGCGGGATGGACGAGACTCTCTGCTCCCGGGTCCCACTCCCTTCAGAAAGAGCCGCGCTCCGCTTCTCTCTGCTGGCCTTGATGGGAGGGGGTGATTTTGGGGTGTAGTGCTCCCATGCGCCCTCTGGTGACAGTGGCTACACTGCACTTAAACGCGTGTTTACATTTAACATTTATAGGAAAAGTTCACCTAAACATCCTATATTCATCCTTATGTTGTTCAAAACTTGTATATGACCCTTTCTTCTGTGAAACACAAAAATAAGATATTTTGAGAAATGTCTTTGGTCCACAATGGAAATCAATGGGGGACAAACACAAATGGTTTTAACATTTGCAGTTTTTATTGCTCATATTTTATAAATAATTCCTATGTGATTATGCTTTTAATACATCTAAAATATTTCATAATTGAACATGTAATAAAACATCTTTATTTTATTATTAATAAATATAGTGGACATGCATGCATGTCATTTTTACATTTGTGCTTTTGTAAAACGTAACGCAGAATTAAATGCTATCGGTTATTAAGAATGATACAAAGAAGTCTATTCTGCTCATGTTTCATTTACAAGTGAACTGATATTTCTACAATTCATTGATCTCATTCTTCCCATCTGTACTAAGGTTAATGAGGGCATGCCTTTAGGTTTTATCGACATGTACATTACATTTAAATGTGAGATCATGAGTAGTGCATCAGTTTTCCACTGAATTCTATTTCTGTATACAGTATGTAAACCCCCATGACCCAAATCGTCTGATAGGCGGGTCACCCAATGCATATAATTTGACAAACCACCATATATGTTTAATTAAACTACAGAATACTCGTTTAAATGACTCATTATGCAATAATGGCACTAAACAATAATGATATTTAATATTTATGTGGCACAAGGTCAAAGGCAGAAGAGTGATGTTTATTAAACAGTGTGTGTGTATGAATTCATTGATAAAAACAATAACTGGCTATTATAATATGTATGTGATGGCCCAAGGACAACAATAAAAAGCCCCAAACTACTTAAAGCTTCAAAGCATTATCAAACTCAAGTTGTTTCAGTCTGCTCTCCACTCAGCCGCTGCATGTCATCACCATCTTCATCACAAGGAGGACGGTTGCGCTTGAAAAACCCCCACCTTAAAACACACAGTGATGCATGTTAATATAAATGGAGATTTACATGGTGAGCATGATCTGCTCTTCGCCCCAAATGACTTTAATGGAACACGTCGCCCTCTGCTGCTCAAGACATGAAATACCTTCCAGAAGATGATGTTCAATGCAGCCAGCAGAAGCAGTCCAGCAATGATTGACACCACAATCCACCACACAGGCACCTCCTCGTGTCCATCTGGCCGTCTCCACACTATATTTGTACGTGTCTAGAACGGCAGCACACACCACAGTGTTTCTTAAGAGTTGCATATAGTGAATACTACAACCAAAAACTAATGAAACCTCACCTCTGCGTTTCCTCTGGGCAGCAGAACAGGTTGGATCTTTGAGGGCACATCTACCACCTCAAAGTGAGCAATAGAGTGAAGAACATAGTTTACGTATGGTCTCTGAGCAGACAGGAAGCGAGAAACAGGGAGAGAAAATGAGCAAACCTTCAATGAAGTTTTATTTCTGTAAAGCTTTTCCCAATATGTGTTTACAACATTTAAGGCGCAACAAATTATGCAGAGAAAGTTCATGTGTAAGCACCCAGTGATTTAACTAAAGGTGACTATGATGAGGAAGGAAGATGATTTGTTTCGTCAAATTCAATTTCTGTCTAAATATAAAAGTAAACATCTCTTTTTATTATTATTTTTTAAGTTTGAAATTAACTTTAAAAAAAAGGTATAGCTTACTTGCAGAAAGGTCTGCACCCATAGTCTGCTCATCACTCTTATTATGGCTCTTTCATCTCTCTGCAGTCCGACAGCCTTACACTCGAACAGAAGACACTGGTCACCATTGGAGCAGTTCTGCAGGGTGTGAAAAATATGGAAATATTATTTAGAAAATATATATATACTTAAAGGAGCATATGGAGGTTTTAAGCGGCATCTGGTGGTGAGGTTGCCAATTGCAACCAACGGCTCATTCCACCGCTCCCCCTTCCTTTCGAGAGCTGGCTGACACAGGAAATAGATGTCATCAGGTTTTCACTTATTTGCCGGAGGAGATTATGTTTACAAAACGTGCCCCGTAGAGCATTTTGTCCATTTAGGGCTAGAAACAACATGGCGGAATTCATGTAAGGGGACCCGTGATGCATGTACAGTAGATAAAAAAAGCTCATTCTCAGATGATAAAAAAACACTTCATTATGTTAGGTCTTTAAACGCCTCTGAAGAGATAGTTATGTATATTATATTGCATTTCTGTCAATAGATCCTCCAAAAAACTACACACTGGACCTTTAATAGCCCATATAATTTAATTCAGATAAAAAACAGATAATAAGAAAACAAAAAAAATGTTTAAATGTTTAAATAATAGGCTTGTTAAACAATATGCTTGATTGTTAAAGTTGATTGTGATATGTGAGTAAAAATAAAAAAGGGTGTGGTTTGTTGGTCCTCTATATTAAGCAACACCCCCCTCTTCTGGTGAAACTTATTACAAAAAAACAACTCAAGGTTTGGTCGATACAGTGATAAGTTTTTTTTAAAAAGGGCCACAACACAACTTATAGAAGTGAAAATTCTTTACCACATGGACAGTTTGTTGCCACAGCTGTTCATGCTCTGGTTTTTGTGACAGGTCACGTTTGTTGAAATGATGAACTTGGGCTACAGTGAGGTTGTTGGACTCCATCTTCACTAACTGTGTACGGAATTCAATAAAGAACAGGGTAAGATTATTGATATGGACTAGAAAAAAAACACATACAAACACAATAGAATATAATGAAAATGTCAATCATTTAATATCATAATATACAAATCTTGTACCATCATGGTATATATTGTTGCACGGTAAGGAGCTTTTGAAAATGTGCTGTGGAGAATTTAATAGTACAATAATGGGGGGGGCAATTATTATAACTCAAATAAAAAAAAATGGTATTCAAGGTGTAGTTTTAGCATTGATCAGCAGGGGATGCTCTTACCCCACGTGGGTCGATGTTGGAGTTGTCTGTTTGACAGGAGAGGAGATCTTCAGAGGCATTAGCAAACACGTACAGCAGATAGGAGCCGTTTTGTACAACCGGAAACTCTAGTTTTAGATTAACGTTGACAGGACTGGGACCCATATTCCTTAACTGAAGCAAGAGAGAGAACACGTGCACAAGTTTGCCAAAAATCTGATGTAAAACTGAACTCTCTTTAACAGTAGTTTACAAACTCTAGAGCGATTGGATTCATTTTTCATCATGAAAAAAAAAATTAGCCTCGAAAGATACATACAATTTGTGTGTGTGGTTCAGGGTCCTGCCCAATTTTTAGTTTTTAATGTATAATGTAAAGAAAAAGTTGAAAATCAGTTCTCTGTATCACCTCATATACGTGCTCTACAAGCGGCCCAACTTCATCCAAGTCTTCTGGATAATCTTTTCCGTCCCATTTAGCAATAGGCAGGACACAGTCAACGGGAGAAGATACTCTGTTTATAAATAATATTAGATTCAGTGTTAAAGGAACAGTTCACCCAAAAATAAAATTTCTGTCATGATTTACTTACCCTGATGTTGTTCAGAATATGTATACATTTCTCATGAACACAGAAAGATATTTGGAAAAATGCTTGTAACCAAACCGTTCTTGACCACCATTGACCACTACAGTAGGGAAAATCGCTTCATACATTTCTATTTTGAAGAATGTAGGAAAGCAAACAGTTCTAGGGCACTTTTTGATTATCACTGACATTTTGTATGGTAGTCAATGGTGGCAAGACACGTTTGGTTACAAACATTCTACCGAATATATTTCTCTGTCTTCATCAGAACAAAGACATTTATACAGATTTGGAACAATAAATAATGACAGAATTTCCATTGTTGGGTGAACTGTTCCTTTAACATCACATAAAATGAAATATAAAAAATGAAATGAAAGATTTGTGGGTATCTATTATTGGGTAAATTCTAATAAATTTTGTTTATTTTCACTTTTAAAACGCACAGTGTTAAAAATTTCCCAAAATTCTGATGACTCATTCTTGTCCAGTTAAAGCGATATGACCGTAGCAGACTAGAACACATTTAGCAGAAGTATACTGTAGCGATGTTTGAGCAAAACCCAAGGCTAAACTCTTTCATCCTGATTCTTTCTCATTGGTGCATTTGTATTCTACACTGTATTTGACAAAACAAATACGTTTCAGCTTTCAGCTTCATTCAGGTGGGAAGTAAAAGTGATGAGAGAAGATGACAGCGGCACCAACCCACGCATCTCCAGGGAAGCTGCAGCAGTTACATTAACATGTAATTGGACCAGGTTACTGTCCGGGTTCTGGCTGTTCTTACTGCAAATATTAAGGAAGATCAGGAGACAGAAAGAATTAAGATCATTGTCAAATTTCAAACCACCAAAACAGTTACAGATTATTATGATGCCCACATGCCAGCAAAATAGACATTTCTAAAGCCTTTCTTATATGGTTTACCTTTTTATTTGCATTTGGAACGTAATGTGGTTCTCCACCTGTTCCAGTCCACCCATGCTGAAGTAAAGACCCGCTTTCAGCTGAACGAGAGAACACAAGATCATTTACAATGGGCTGAACACCAAGGTCGAAACCCAGAGAGATTGTCTATGATGGGTTATTATGTCGATTGTTATTCTGACCTGATGTCCAGCCTCCATGGGGTTGCCCAAATCGCACACCACCACGACTGACCCGTTCTGTTTCCTCTGACTGCACACCAAGTGACCGAAGTCCTATGACACATTTTACATTATGTAACACAACCTGGCAATGATGCTGCTATTCCGAAAACCATAAACAAACATAGCGACATAAGGAGAACAGTCAGAGAACATTTGTTTGACTCGAACAAGTTGTCTGGCCAATGCATGATAGTTTATCCAAACCGTGATCCTTTTGGAGAGCTTGTTTGTCTGTACCTTTTCGACTACAGCCAATAAACACTGTCGCCTTTAGTGTTTTCAAGCAAATTGACATCGATTTCCGCAGGGTGAGGACTTTCACTCAACAGAACGGACGAGCTTGATGTTCTTTGGCTCACGTGTCTGTCTGAAACAAACAGGAAATGACAAAACCCTCACCTCCCGGTCGCTCACAACACCCTGATAGTGTGTGTGTGGCGGCGGGGTGATACACAGCTCGGTCTCGTAAGCTCCCTCCCCTCGATTCTCTGCCTCCACAATCAGCAGCGCCGGATTCTCATCTCCAATGAGGATTGGATCTGTTGACCTGTTAAGAACACACTTGCTAAGATACACGTACTGTATGAAGCAGCGTTTAGCTCAGTCATGGATAATAAAGAAACTCACGCCATCGCCTTCAACCTCAGATCCGGGATACAGATGTTATCAGGACCACAGTCTAGTATTATACGTGTCTAGATAAATAAACAGGTAACATAAATATACGCCGTGATAGAGACAAAACCCTATGTGAACTGTACTGTAGGTCTTCACCTGTCCGACAGCGACACTTTGTCCGTGCAGCACTGCATCTTGGGAGTCGGCCAGGCTGTAGTTGACCGAGATGTATATTGGACTAAGCTTGTCCCTGAACTCAGGCTGAAAGAAAAGGACAGATACAAGAGTAATTTTTACTCCGACATCGAATATCTTTTGGTATGACTTGACAAAAAGCATATAATGACACAAATACATTTCACAAATGGTGTGCAGCTGAAGTCTTCTAGCTTTAAAAACATACAGAATAGAAGGTCCAGCAAAGACCTCTTGTGCCGCTTGTCAATATAAAAAAAAGAACTAGTCATTTATGCTATGTACACGGTTTTATAGTCCTCTCAGAAGCATTCAGTGGTGTTCAGAAACATGAAGGTCACAAGACCTTAGATTTCCCTATTTTGCTGCATATCAACAACATCTGAAAGATACGAGAAAGCACACCAGTAGATAGGCAGTAAAATTCCTGCAGACTTCCACGTTACCCCCAGCAGAGAGCTGGAAAAGAGCGTACGGCTGGTTGGACTGCAGCAGGAGGGTTCGTCTGGCCATACTCTGTTTCATCTTGTCCAACTGCAGCTCTGTGTTCAGCACTAGAGGGAAATATACATTTATAAAGCTGTTTAAAATCCTGCAACTTATTAGCTGTAGCTTATTGTTAATGTTTGTTTGGCCAATGTGAATGTTGAAATGAAGCAAATCTTATTAACTGTATATCTATACCGACTCTGGATGCTTTTAAATCCAGTCTAAAGAGGTATACCATGTTTGTACATGTACAACACAATCTCACGAAATCAGACTGACATGTTTTATTCAAAGTTATTTTATATATTGTCTTGTATTTTCTTAATATAAGTGTAAATACTTTTTTTGGAAATATTAAACACTTTTCATTTTTTCACTTTTATTTAATAATATATGGATCACTTACCAATCTCCTCAGGAATTCTGTGGCCAGATACTCTAATGCATGCCATAATTATAAAGCTGTAAAACAAAAAGAAAATATAGGTTTTTAATGAAGAATTAACATGCTTTTACTTTTGCTTTCACTCTTTCAAGATTTTCTGTCATTTATAACACAACAGTTTATAACACAAGATCATTTATGAAAGACTGAAAGGTCCAGTGTGTCATTTTTTGGAGGATCTATTGACATAAATGCAAAATAATAAACATTATGTGTTCAGAGGTGTATAAAGACCTTACATAAGGAAGCGTTATGTCTTAATTACCTTAGAATGAGCTATTTCTATCTACATACACCGCGGGTCCCCTTACATGGAATTCGCCATGTTGTTTCTACAGTAGCCCTAAACGGACAAACTGCTTTACAGATTGTGTTTTGTAAATAAGTTATCTGCTTCCGCAAAGAAGCGAAAACGTGATGACATCTTACTCCTGTGTCAGCTACGAATGCTACGAAACGGGGGGAATTTGGGGGCCATGAAAAGTATGTAAAAAGGATAAAAAAATGCTTGTGCTGGTTGGCTACTTTATGAAAAAACACTGGTGGGAAAAATGAAGGAAAAACAATCAAATGTATTGTGTGCACATAAGTGATGATTGTCAATGAAGTCGAAATGCCCTTGAATCTGCATTGTAAAGGTGCTTTATTCTAACAATGGATGTGGGTGGATCACCAGCACACTGTACCATTTCTGACACGACTCCTTGAGAGGTTTTTCACAGCTGACTAATGGAGCATTTTAAATGCCAGCTACTTGAATCTCGATGATATACAGAAGCCGTTTCTTTAATAAGTTCAGAAGCATTACCAAGTAATGAAGGTGCTGCTCTGGGGGAGCTGACAAAATTTGTCTTCAGGGTTCAGGAGATCAGGGAAGAAAGAAAGTCGTGCTTGCGTCCTCACTACAGCTTGTGCCCTGAGGAAGCCAAACAAAGCTTACAGGTTGTAGAAATACACATACAATTATGCAGAACACCTAAGTTTGCTTTTTATTCAGCATGATGAATCTTAGTTTTACAACAGAGGTTCTTTATTGACGTGCTGTGACTCAACAACAGGGTGAAACAATGCTTAATGCAATGCATTTCAACAAAATCAAACCTCAGGAGTGACATGAAGACATCCAACAGGAATGCGAAAGACTGACGACATGGCAAGACACACGACAACTGTGACAAAAGTCGAGGTTTTCACATATTTTTTTTTCTTTTCCTAAATACATATACAAATATTGTTGCATTGCTTAAAAGTGAATATGAACTTGTTTTCTTTGCAGTATTTGTGGTCTGAAATAATACAGAGCATCTTTTATGCTATTTTGACCTGTGTCTCCAGTTTTCGTTTTCTGCAAATAAATCCAAATAGAAACAATGTTTTATGTAAAATTTGGGAGAAATCTTGTAGTTCACGGAACGAAAAACTAAAATTATGATTTTACCTAAACACATACAATTTATGTCGTCAATTCAGAAAATGTATTTTACTCTTATATTTACAGTATATGCCATGTAAGTTGAAAGTGATAAAAAATGATTAATAACCCCTGGTTTTCGACCTTAATCTTGTACAGAAAGGGCAAAGGTTTATAGGAAAAATAATGAGCATTTAAGGCTGTTTGCAGTAATAGATTTTAAACTTCTACCTGTAGGTTGCCACTTTGCTCACACCCCAAGCACCAACAATGAGATCTAAAAAGAAATAAAAAACATCATCATGATAAGAAAAACGTTGATCTTTGATAATATGAAGACCGGCTTCAAAACCAATTCCAACTAAGATTATAACATTGAAAGTCAAGTCCCAAAATGTGAGTACAGCAGCACTAAAGGAACAGAGAATTAAGGGACAAACAGTGTTGCTTTTAAAACGCCATCAAACTATTTATTTAAGCATCCAATAGAGCCATGTTGAAAAAACTGAATTTGCCCTGAAAAAACAGTACACTTTGTTTCTATGTCTGGGAGATCTTTCCACTATAGACGAAGGCATTGAGATAAAGAGCAACAAGAGTCTCTCTCAAGAGCTGGAGGTGTTGTGTCTCAGAAAGCTTTGCCATGTCCACTCTGGACCCCAAAGTCTGAACCCTCCATTTATAACTTCAGTAAGAGAGACGGGGGACTGACTAAAGCGATCGCTTCAGCTGGTGACACTTCTGTAAAGCACAGACATCTCTTCAATCTTCTCAAGGGATTGAGGGGAAAGCCTGTTAGAGGAGGTTGCTGTGAACTTTAAGAGAGATCTTTGAGACTTCGATTGGCTGCATCACACTCTTATTTGTGGGTTTTGTAATAGATGGGTGGGACTGATGGGTCTATGAGGTTGTTGGGAAGTGACTAAGGATAATTTAATTCATTGATATGATCATAGGTCCAGTATTAATAGAGATGATAACAGAAGGTACATGGAGTCCTCAACGGAGAGTTCTCTAACCATTATACTTGAGAAAAGCACAAATCTAGAAATGCTGTCATTATTTACTCAGTGTTAAAACCGCATTGCTTGATTTGTGCAATATTTCACAAACCTGGGTATCCATTATCATCAATATCGGTTTCCCCTCTTATGCTGAAGCCAAACATTGGTGGATCTTTGAGGTTCTGAAAGGGGCTCTCAAGGACCTGAGCATAGGGGGTGGCCAAACCGTCACTCCGACCCAGGAAAATGAACACTTTACCCCCTTCACCAGCGCCAGGTGCCCCCACAGCCACATCTAAGAATAAAGAAGGAGACCGGGTCAGACCTTATTTTAAACACAGTCATTCTAAATTATGTCCTCCAAAATAAATTTCAAACAATACATTTCTTTTGTAGGTGTACAAATGACACAAGCATACATTCAGACAATTAAGATTTTAATGGAAATTGGGAACTGTGTTCTCAGGTCAAAGGCATTTTTAAACGTTTGGTGGTTGGGGCAAGTTGTCATAGGGTTTACAATTCAATGGGGTAACACGGAGCCTTGGCGTATTTCCGTTAAAATCTCAGCCAGCTCGGTTACATGCAACAATGGCATTTTTCACTAGTTCACTTCAAGATGCATGCAAGATTACCGTCAACAAAGTTAATTAAATTATCCAAACACCTCGTCATACATCAACAACCTAAAAGGAGAAGCAATTCATGCTGTCTGTTTCAAGCTACATCCACAAATATGAAAAGAAGATAATTGAACTTTTGCACTAACTCGAGGTATGATCACAGAGGTACACACCAATGCTCAGCTGTAGTGCTGTCGGTGCGCTGAAATTCTTGGTGGAAAATGACCTCAGCCCTATGAGAACGGTCTTGGTTTAGCTGGCTGAGATTTTAGCGGAAATACGTCATCGCCCGCGTGCATATGGCCCGTTAAATTATTTCTTGGACAAACAATATATTGATACATATTTTTTGATTTTTTAAGTTGTGTATCTTTATGCTGTTTCAAGATGATTTTGTTGTGTTTTGTAATTTTTTTATTGTTTTATGACAACTTAATAGTGTAAAGACAACTAACGGCAGTCTCTCCTGTCAAATGACATAAACTTCTGAAAAATGAGAGCACCTGCTGTCAAGTGACTCATAAGATTCATTTGTTTGTGGAAAAATGAGATTCTGTACAACAGACACAGTTCCTCATTTAAAACCCATTACCATCTGTAATAATCCGTACACAGGGCATTCATATTTCTCTTGTACCTGTGTGTGATGCATAAATGGTTTTTGAAAACATCAAATGCAATGTTATTTTCTGGCCATCACAGTTCTCACCATTAAAGCCATCATAATCGATGTCACCTAAAGGTGCTATGGCACTGCCAAAACGCCCATAGGACCATGTTCCCGTCAAAACCTGGTTGGGTTTGGAGGAGAGTAAGAAGCCCTCTCCTTGCAGATAAACATACACCTGTCCCACTTCTCGAAACTTCTGGGTGGACAGTTGCTCCATGAAGAGCGGAGCTCCAATCAGGATGTCATCCCACCTGATGATCAGGGAGGGGACACACATTTCGATCTCAATATGCAATACTCATGAACTATTAGAAGGGAAACAGGTCTTTGCAGTGGTCACTTGCCCATCTCTGTTGATGTCTGTTACTGTTACTGAATGGCCAAAGTAAGATGCTATCTACCAATAAAACAAAATACAAAAGTTAGATTTATTGCATGCAAGATCAACAACATAAGAGCTCACAAATTTTACAGTATAGAGCATTTCCCTTTTGTTAATAGATGAAAGAAAGCAAGAATTTCCTTCACATTATCCACAATAACAGTCTTACCTGGGTTCCACCGAGACTCTTCATGATTTGCAGGGGTATTGTTGCACCGTTTATTATTTTGACCTGTAAATACATACAACCACTCCATATTCATTTGTAAATCACACAAGGGCAAACCTGACGTGTGAAATCATCTGTGTTTTAGGTGACCATGGGCCAGAAATCCAGTCCAATTTTGTAAATTTCCTAACGTTAGTATATCAAAACTTTATTTTTGTGAGTGGATGCAGCAAAATTGCAAAGAAAAATGGCCAGAAACGCGCCTACAAACTTTGCTCGCTGTTGCCCGCTCTTTGGGAACTCAAGTTTGGTATATGTAAAGCTTAGAATTTCAGCTTTCGGGTTCATCTACTTTCCACAACGGCCTGCTATAGCACCATTGATGAACAACTTTAAAGGCGTTTTTTTCAATATTTCGATTTCTTTGCACCCTCAGATTCCTGATTTTCAAACAGTTGTATCTTGGCCAATATTGTGCTATCCTAACAAACAATACATAAATAGAAAGCTTATTTAATTATGATGTATACATCCAAATAAAATACAGAATCGGCCCTTGTGACTGGTTTTGTAGTCCAGGGTCACATATTGCAGGTGTCTTACAGAGCCGGCGTTGTGCAGATCATTTGGGACACCGACAACATAATCTGCAATCACACAGAAATGTATATACAAAAAGATATTCGTATGAGCTCAAATCAGTCGTTGAAAACAAATAAAACACACAAGGAACTGTTGACCATTTATATTTTCACCTGTAATGCCGTCTTCATTGAACTGTCCAGCAGCAACAGAGTAGCCTATAACAATACATTATGCAAATGATGAGACACCGTACACATAGAAACACATAAACCAATGTCAGACAACACATCATACCCAAGTAAAGATCGAAATAGTCACGTCTTTGTGGCGTCCTGGTCTCTCCACTTACAAAGTGGATTGAAGAGAAGGTGGAACGGCTGCTCATGATGTTTGGAAGAGGTGCAGTGATGATCTGACCTGAGGTTCATAGCCATGACCAAGTGTTACGATAGCAATATAATCATAGCAAACCTCATGTCACTTATATGCGATACAATAGTACAAAATCAAATATAGTATATTAAATGAAACACAGTTAAGTGAAAACAGCCTTTCTGTATTCTATACGTGGTGAAAGAGAGCATGCTTCACCTTGAAAGTAATAACCTCCAGGTGCACCAAGTACCACTCTGCCATCCTGTCTCACAACATTATCAGTACAAACATAAAAGCAGGAGAAAATAAAAGTGAAAACTTATAATAGAAAGATATTTGCTTGATACTAAATGGATGAATAAATATGCAAACACAAGTTTTTCTGCTGCCATTAGAGAACATAGAAGAAACCTTAGTGATGTCCGCAGTGAATCCAGCTTCACAGTAACGTCTGTCAGGATCTGCACATACAGATTCACTGAATCATCTATAGTTAGACAACAATTCAATGGCTTCATTTATGATTTCTGTAGTCTACGAAATACGCAATATACCAAGCAACAGCATTCATCACAAGACGTGCTCGAAATAATAGGAGTTTGTATAATAGTTTACATCACTAAATATGGCAGTAGATTTAGGTCCTTACAGCCTCTCGTATAAACGGCTTCCACATAACGCTCCCTGCAGGGGGCGTAATTCACCACCTCTCCTGTTTGCATGTTCAGAAGCTGGCAGTTCCCAACAGGCGTGTTCATGGCTTCCTCTTTGTCCATTAACACATTCCAGTGGAACATGGGGGCACAGGCCTGCCTCACAGGAACAATGTAGCATTTATTTTTATCAGCAATTTACAGTGCGTCTCCAGTGGTTATGTGTCGCCACAATGTGTCCGTCAGCCTTTATTTGACCATGGAATTACATTTACAGTTGTAAGAGATTTTGCCATCACGTCATTAGAACATTCTTATAAAGACATATTTTGTGTTTTTATGGGTGTAAGATATATGGGAAGAAAATAATAAATAATAACAGCAATATAGGTGAAAGGTGAGAAATAGTATAAAAATTGTCACAGGCCTAGAATTGTGCAAACTGCTTTAACTTAGTATACGATCAAACTGTATTGACTTTTTGTGCGTGAGGTTTTTTATTGTAAACTGCAGTGTGAGTAACTCACCAAGATGTAGTCTTTGTAGGTTCGAACTGAAGCACCCAGCCACTGGTTTGACTTATGAGCCATCAGAATATTTTTATCATCTGTGATCTTTTCATCACCTTTGTATCAGAATTCAGCATTAAACCACAGGTTACATGCATGACATAATTTTATTACATACAGTAGGCTACTGACCTTTCTGGTCAAAGTTTAAAGTCTGACATGATTCTCCAGTTGACATCCAAGGACACAGAAACACAGAGCCACCACGAGAGACCCCAGGCTGACTCGTGTTTGCTCTGGGTGCTCCGATCACCACACTTTTACTACAAGGAGAAAAAAAACGTTCTGTAGTTGGTAATACAAAGGTTAACAATGTAAATAGACTCATACAACAATGGTAAAACTTGCATTTAGTAGGAAATAAGATCTGAGATGTTTTCTTTCTCTGGAATATCACAGAAGTGTAAAATCCAATTCAAACCTAGCCATAGATGAAAATTTAAGTTTTTGGACTCCATACAAAAACTGCAATGGCACAACTGACATTTTTTCTCACTTTTGGGAAGAAATTTGTCCCAAAAATATGGTTAAGTAGACCTCTCCATGCAGTGTTTTATGGTCTATAGGAACTTTCCATTGACAAAATGGCATTTATATCTGTATATTCTATTCTCTAACCCTTATTTTAAAATGCTCTTTTCAGTTTTCCTATATTACGCCTTTCTCATGGTATGCCCACAATGACCCACATTTCTGCTATTACTATCTCTGTGGGTCTCAACTACCTAGGGTTTACAACACACAGACACAGTCAACTATAGCAAAATCAATGCAGAATTTGCATTATGGAGGTCAGCTGCACTCACCTTTTGCTGCTTGACTGATAAAAATCCACAGAGAAACCGAAGTAACTGTCTTCCGGGCCAGAGAACACGGTGTAGTTCTTCAGGTCCAGGTTAAATCCACTGATGTGATGTGGATAAATGAGAACCGACAACAGCACAGAGAAAATCAGCAGGCTTACGTTCAACCTTTCCTCCATCTTCTCAAGTAGACTGCTGGTTTGAGTCTGTTCAATACAGTTCTCTCTGTACATTACAGCATTTACTACACTTGTCTGTGGTTTCTTGAGTTCATATGACATATGTGGGTGTCTGTGTGTTTCCTTCAGATAAGATGAAACATGTCACCGGTTTCCTTGATGCTCAGTAAGTAATCAACTAATTTCAGACTTGTTGTGGATTTTTATGTGTACTAGAGAGCTTATGCTATCAGCCAAACAATGAATGTATAATTATTTTTAAGCAAACCACCAAAAATGCATATCGAAGGTTCAATTTATGTTGATACATTCCAGCAAACAATCAGAGGTGCTTTTGAAACAACACTTTTCATCAGGAAGAGCAATGTGACCCTGCACAACAAAACCAGTCTTAAGTAGCACGGGGACATTTTTAGTAATCGCCAAAAATACAGGGTATGGGTGAAAATTACAGATTTTTCTTTTATGCCAAAAATCATTAGGATATTTAGTTAAGATCATGTTCCATAAAGATATTTTATAAATTTCCTACCGTAAATGTATAAAAACTTTATTTTTGTAAGTGGATGGCCTGCTACAGTGCCTCTGATTAACAACTTTAAAGGCGATTTTCTCAATATTTAGCTTTTTTTGTACCTTCAGATTCCAGCTTTGTAAACAGTTGTTGTTGCGCCAGATATTGTCCTATCCGAACAAACCATATATCAATAGAAAGCTTCTTTCTTCAGCTTTCATACGATGTAAAAATTTCGAAAAATTGACCCTTAAGACTGGATTGGTCGTCCAGGGTCACAGATATTAGTTTACCACAAAATCAAGATAACAACTTACATAGAAAGATGGACAATTTGTTGAGAAGATAACAGAGAAAGTGTCAGAATTGAGTAAACAGAGGTCCGGCTGAGGAAGTCTCACCCGAAGTGATTACATTTCCAATGCTGTTTTTTAAAAACTGTTATTTTGGTCCTGAGCGCACCCTGAACCATCTTCAGGGTCTGTTTTAAATGTATAGCACTTAGGCGCAACTCTGTTTTTAAATGTGCGACACTGACTTGCCATTTTACATGTCTTCCAATAACTATTATTTTTTTTCTGCTAGAACGAAATCACAAAGATTTGGCTGTACTGTAGTCACTTCACTTCAAGTCAAGTCACTTATTTCTATAGCACATTTAAAAACAGAGTTGTGCCTAAGTGCTATACATTTAAAACAGAGCATACAACAAATCTTACATTAAAACAACAAATCTTAATCAAACGCTAAAGAAAATAAATAAAATTTAAGAGCAGAAACTTGCTAGTGAAGAGCTAGCCTCACATTAATAGTCATGCTATTCAATAGCCTGGGAGCTGTAGCAGAGAAGGCACGACCACCTTATGTCTTGTAGCGACAACAAGGGACGGTTAAAAGAGACTGATAAACAGATCTGAGAGCCCCGAGAGTAGGGAATCAGAAGATCACAAATATATGTTAGTGCCTTACCTGACAAAGCCTTGTATACAAGAACAGCAATTTTAAAATCAATCCTGAACTGTACTGGGACCCAATGTAAGGATGCTAAAATTGGAGTGAAATTATCCCTCTTTTTTGCACCAGTGAGAAGCCTCGCTGCAGCATTTTGAACAAATTGCAGACAGGGATCTTAGTTTTAGGCAAGCCGCTATAAAGGGAGCTGCAGTAGTCAAAGCGCGATGTTATGAAGGCGTGGATTGCGGTATCCAAATCTTTATGGGACAGCTCTTTTAATTTCGTATTTGGTCTCAAATGGAAGAAACTTCACTTCACTACGGTGCTAATCTGTTTCTCAAAATTCAACAATGAATCAAACACAACCTCAAGATTTCGTACATAAGTTGGAACACTAGCTGAGAGAGAACCCAAACCAGAAACAGTTATAAGGTTGGCCTTAAATATGAATTTCACTTTTGCCTTCATTTAATTGCAAGAAATGATTAGCCATGTAGCATTTTATCTCTTCAAAACAGTCAGAGAGCATGTCTCAGGAATCACTTTTATCGATCTTTGCTGGAAGATGAAACTGCGTATTGTCTGCATAGCAGCGGTACGAGATCTTAAAATTCTGAAAAATGGCCCCCAGGGGCAACATATACAGTGAGGTGAGTAATGAGCCTAAAATGGAGAAGCTTCTATCCTTCAGATAGGAGGCCAACCACTGCAACTCGACCCCCTGTATACCCACCACATTTTCCAGCCTATGTAACAAAATGCTATGGTCGATTGTATCGAAGGCAGCGCTTAAGTCCAATAGGACTAGCACCGCACATGAGCCAGTTGGTCCATGTATCAGCACAGTAGAGACAGATAACAGATGTTGGATCAGGTGCTGTTCTGACCTGTCCTTGAAGGATTTCATACAAATCTGTGCTTTCTGCTCCACAACACATAGCCCAAAAATGACTATTACCTGTAATCTTTTGTCAGTAACAGATTATGGAAATCAGTTATTTGATAATATGAGCTAGCACCGCTGAACCCTTGAATGAGACACAGACTTCTGCAGAACTGAGGCACATATAATTCGATCTCAGCTCAGTTGAACTTTATTACGTTCAAATCTATTAAGCACAATCTAACAATATCTCAAAAATGTACAAAAAACTAATTTTATTATGTGTGATTCCATTACCTGAAACAACACAGGTTTTTTTTTTTTTTTACAGTTTTACAAATTCAAAACATTTACAGCCTTTCTGTGCACTATTTAGTACTATTAAAGTGATAGTTCACCCAAAAATGAAAATTCTGTCATCATTTACTCACCCGCTTGTCATTTCATACCTGTAGGACTTACTTTCTTCCGCAACACAAAAAAAGATATTTTGAATTGTTTTTTTGCATTTTAAAAGTCATATAAAGAAACACTACAAACTGTATTTCTTAAAACAGAAGGGTCTAATTTAGGGGTCTAGGCTTCCATAATGTTTTCATACTGATCACTCATCAAGTGATCTGCTGAAAATTATTATTTGGGCCAATTACTCACAGAGATGATATAAAAAACTATTATTAATTTAAACAGAATACATTTGGAAAATCATAGTTGACATACAGTGCATGCATTCATATCATAGCGTACTTGTATACTGTGAACGGGAATTATCTCCTTATTTGCTGACCTCATCGCCATGAGATGACCGAGGCACACGGACAGGCTGATGACGGCAGGGGCCATGGGGTAACATGTTGATTTGGGATGAGTGGCAGTCTGGACACACACACTAGCTGGAATGTAGCCGTCATCTCCATTTACAGAGCCTGACAGATACACCCCAGGGCCCACCTGAAGGAAGGGAAGAGCAGTTTTATCTGTTATTGCTGGACACTATCTGTCTTTTCAGACTGCCACCGTTTCCTTTTCTCATTCACTCCAATTACCTGGCAAACCCAGTTCTCTTTCACTCTCTTGCTCTCTATCTCCTCCAATCTATCTATTCCCTTCTTACTTTTTCTTCACTTTATCTGACAAACACCTGTTTACTTAGCTATCCCTAAGACTTCTTTGGTGTTAATACAGCTGAGTTTAATTAATCTATACACTATTCCTAATGAGAAACCCTTTTGCTTTGATTTTTTTTTATAAATAAAATGTCCTTCTAGGAAAATTTATGTAAGACTTAACCTGATTGACCCTGTTTAATTTTTGCATGACATTTAAAACATGATTTGTTGGGATTCATGTTCTAAAGTTTAAAACATACATGAATAGCAACACACTGAAGCAACACTGAAGCCCCTTGCCTTACCCCAATATTCCTTGGACAAAAATCTGCCAATAGGGTAAGAAAAACAAACTTAAATTTAGTTTGACATTTTCTTAAGTACCAAATTCAAGTTTATTTTTCTTACCTCATCGGCAGATTAGTTTTTTGCTTGTTTTAAACCTCTTATATTTTCTTTCCTAAAACAAGACTTAACATCTTAGATCACTTTTCTTGTCAGGTAAATGTATTTAAAATTTAAGAATGTGCACTGTAATGTCATACCGTGCAGACGAGGAAAACAATATCATGCTGTTTATACAGTTTGTTAATTATCACCTATTCAATCAGAATTAACATCAAAATTAGCTGGAATTAATGTATATCCTTGCATTTCAGGATGAAATTAAGAACAATTTGCGACAGATCATTAGATTAGATAGTGGAATGAAAAATCTTTAACTGCCGGGCAATTATCCTGTGTTCATTTAATGAGGAATTAAATCCTTGGTTGTATTGAGCGAGTACAGTTGTTTTGGTGTAAAATGAATTTCGATAAATGGAAATAGTCTCCTTTGGAGGAGATTTTCATCAGAAGTAATATAATTAAAATCATTATGTGATCTTAAACAGCTCTCGGGGGATGTATTCAGTTTACTGTGTCGCTTGTAACGGCTATTCATTCAACTATATTTGTCAAGGATCCTGAAAAGTTGAACTTAATGATTGGATCATGATACAGAAATGTTAAGAAAACGATACATCATTAAGAAAAACCTTTTACATTTTACAAACCTGCATTTCCTGGGACTCTGTCACAGATAAGCACTAAAACACAATGGCTATTTGCATTTATTCTTAGACCTCCACATAAAAAACAATCTTATAAATATGCTCCAAACAACAGTCTCCCCATCCTTATTTATAGCTAGCCATCATCTCGGGATGCCTGTGATGTCATCATGATGTCATTTCAACTCTTGCTCCATCCTCTTTTTTTCACTTGTCAGATCTTTCAAAGGCTTCAAAGTTTGGGTGCTTGTGTTGGCTCGCAGACACATATTCTCTCAGTATGCTACATGTGCTACATGTCCCCCTTTTCAAAACACAGCAATCCCCTGCATATGATTTCACCTGCCTGAGTAGCTACGCTTGAGGGTCGGACTGAATTTCATCTCTTTATCAAAAAGACTCTCATATGTTACACTGATATAGCAGAGACTGAGGGAGATTAAGATGTGTCAAATTTCAAACGTTTCACTAAGTACCCATCAAGTGTTAAGATCTCTGCAGGTGATAAAGATCATAGAGGAGCCAAGATTTTTAGTCTGACGGCATATTTAGAAGTGACATGCTCGAGAGTACGGTTAAACTTCAATATCAAAGTACAAAGATAATTTAAGGAATTCGCAGATAGATCTAAGAGGATTTGTATTTGAAGGACATTTGGAAGCCTAAAGGAAAGGTTTCCTGGATCGTGTGATGGAAAGTTTTGTGTAGTGTATGTTACAGACATGTGAAAAGATTATCTGTAAAAGAAACCGGACATTTTCTGGCAGCTGGGGCACCAGATATATTCCATAAAATAATGCAAGTTTTTGACCGTATTTCAAAAATACATAAAAATAAAAACAAAAATGACAAACATTAAACATGAAAGATATGTAACAGTACAAAGAGAACAGTACAATTCTGTAAAAATACAGTGACAACAGTCAAACCTGCTTTATTGCGTTTTCTTGCACCCCCCCAAAAAAAGATCCTCACATTTCTGTAAAAACAAAAAACATTATTTTATTTTTTAACATGCATGGCAAAGCATTTAGCATAATGCATTTTTCTTAGTTTTAAAATAGAAAAATAATTAAAGAAATTACAAATGTTAGAATAAAGAAAATAAAAAACAAGTTCTGTTGGGCATTCCCATTTCAGTCAGTTGATGGTGTCTTATCATATGACCAGAGTCTCTGATTTAAGTCGGCTCTAAGATTTATGTTCATGTTGCTCAGCTAAACCTGTGGTCATGCTGAAATCTCTAAATCATTTTCTGAGCCTCTACAGGGCTCCAGAACTATGTATTGAATCCAATCTGTCACCCCTCCTGCATTTGAAGATTACATGTGGTCACCACAACAGCAAGAGGGATTTCAAATAAGAAATGGAAAAGGGCTATTTGAATTCAGTTAAAAAATCGTCACTTGTGGATTTTTTTAAATGCATTACTTTCCACCAGTTTTTACTTTTTCAACTATTCACATTTATTGCCTATCGCGTCAAGTGTTGCTGTGCAATTTATACAAAAGTCAATTCAGACTTTTAGAGAGTTTAAGGTTTCAGGCAATTGGGCCAATTGGGAATAAACACTATCCCAAGTCAGGTTTGACTGCAAATGACACTAAATATAACTGTCTGAAACTTCTGTAAGGTCCACTTATAAATGAATGTATGAATAGCTCCATAGGTGGAACATGGCACTATAAAAGCCAGTGTCAACACAAACTGTGAGCTGATATAATGCCTCGTAAATCACTTTGGAAAAAATCATAATGCTGAATGGATAAACATGTTTAAATGAGCAATAGTGTCATTATGGTCATATATAGCATAGGCGTGATTGGGCTACCGGCCAAATACTGCAGGTGCTGATATACGGCCATATCTTTACTTTACACAACAGTTCAACACACAAAGGAACTAATAAACATAATAAGAGAAAAAACAAGATTAATGATCTGCCAATGTTTGTTCAAGACATGTCACTATCAACAATGTAAGGTAGCAATGCATGCAACATGGTCAGTAACCCAGTCCTACATTTTCATTGCAACACAACAAATGCCAAGCATGCACACAAGTATGACTACACAGTTTAGACTCCATTTAAGAGGTGTGCACACCCCCAACTCCTTAATTTTCAAATATAAAGTATCATGGCCACTGTTATATGACATAAAGAATGCTTTGTAACCAATTGCACAATATACAATTGTTAAAATGACCACTTGAATAATCAGCGCACTCAAAGACCGGACCACCTACACACGCCCTGTCCTTCACACAAGAGTCGCGTTCATCATCAGCACCTTCAGAGGTCGAGTAACACTGAAGAAAGATCTTCCCCCACACACGCTTAGCTCCTCACAATCACATGCGATGACACATCCATTTTCACGCCTTGTCCTCCAGCCTGCTTCTCAGCAGAGCGAGACTTTGACTGCTAGTTGACCTTGAGTCATTTTAACACCCCGCCAGTGACATTTCAACTTCAGACAAGTCTTTGTTGCTGCATCGGCTGCAGCTGTGATGGCTTTTTATTTGAACCAAAAATAGATTCATTCAAACCTAAAATGGCAGAAAGTGAAGGTAAAGGCAAGAGAACACACACACATACACATACACACACATATACGTATGTGCACTCACACATACAAATACACACACACACAAACAGTAAACTGATTTTTTAAAATGAGTTTTGTTTGTTAGTGTCACAAGCCATACTAACTTCCATAACGACCAATGAATTTTACATTATCATGTTAACATCTTCCACACAAATAAAAATATTTGTATTGCTACCGTTTTATATTGAGTTTCAACATCAGTAAATTCCAAGTGGTTCAAACAAATTTCAACTGCAGTTTCTAACTTTGGTATTACTAGAGTGACCTTAAAATAGCCAATTAAACTACTAGCAAGGGAACAATTCAACTTTGAGCAATTAAAGTTTAGTGCAATATACTTTTTGTACACTATACACTTTTCAGCAGACAAGCAAATTACAAATTGATTAAAATAGATTAAAACATGTACAAATGACATTGAATATGCCTCGCTGTGCTTTTTCACCAACCACTAGATGGCAACATTAGCATGTAACACACAGTAATCAGTCAGATTTACTAGTTACAAACCATCATTTAATACAGTGATTCTCAAACTTTTTCATTGTAAGGCCCCCTTTGTGTAGAGTGCTTCGCTTTGTGCACCCCCCAAATAAAGATTTATAATCTTAAACTTAGAATTTTAATTAAACCTAAAACATATTTGGTTATGCAATGCTGGAACATCAATTATTTTGGTTGGTGGTCTTTTTTTTCTGATGTTTGATTGCATAAAATTTAAGATACATTTATGTATACAATGCAACAAATGATGTGCCCCCCTGGATGCATATTGGAGCCCCCAGTCACATATTTAATATACATGAATGCTAGCAAGGCTAGCATATCTTTACCATAACAACCTAGATAATGTCTGCTTTTAAAATCTTAACAATTAAAATAATAATTTGTAATGGCACAAACAGAATGATGTTAATTTAAAGGGACAGAACTAAAGCGGGCACCTCACACTACACCACTTCTCACTCCACTCCCAATCGACACTCTTATTTAGTCCACACTTTGCCGGAGAGCTTTTTGCCAACCTCACATCACGTTTTCCCCCACTTATTTTCATTACATTTTGAAATTATTATTGAGTAGGACTTGTAAACAAACAACAAAAAGTTGTTATTCTGGCAAAGTAGTTAGACACATAAGAGGATATTTGTAACACTTTTACTTTTGATTGTCATTTGACCTGTAAATAAAATTGTATCACATTGGCAATGATGCCTGTGACTGACTAACATTCGTTCTGAATCTGATCATAAGAGTCTTGCGCATGATATCACCCCTGCTGAAAAAAATGAAAATGTAATGAATTTAATTATAATGGGAATTGAATTGGTTGTAATATAAACAACAATGGTACTGGTTTGTGATTGATTCTATTGTTGGGATGTTCTCTGGCAGATGGGAACCAATAAAACACCATTAAATCCTATTGGAATCATGCCCAAAACACACTACACAAGGATTTTGAAATGTTTTTTTATGGAGAAAGCTAATATGTAATAAAGGTGTTTTAATGGGAACCATTAGAATTTCTGTGATGGTTTTTGTTGAATTTCTATTGTTTTCTTCAGCAGGGACATCACAGTCTGCAATGATGTCATTAGTAACCATCCTGTCTGACTTTGGCATGCATGAGGATTCAAAGTGCAAATATCTTCTTGCCAAACCAGTTGCTATGATACAGTGTGAGCTTCTGTTGTGTTATTTTAGCCCAAGATATAGGGACAATTAGGTATAGGCTCTCAAGTAATCCCTTTAAATAAGTGATGCATAACAAATTACTACGACAAAGTTTTGAAAGCTGAGATTTTTTACCGTCGTAAAATAACATTCACCTTTAGGGATAAATGTATGCCACCGTTCAAACCTCCCAATCACCCATCCATTTTATATTCACCAAAAACAGCCTTGAGGTTAAAGCAACACACACGCTAAGGCAAACTGGCGATTTAAGCAAACAGATTTTGACACTTCTTTCAAGCCGAGTGTTTTCCAGTGGCCGAGCATCCAGTGCGCCAGTCGTGAGCATCTGTCAGGCCTGAACAGCACTGTACTGACCCTACCTCACAAACCAAGACCCTGTGGTCAGTGCTATGTGGCAACATTAACAGTGACTGCTTTTGAATAATGACACAGCATTCTATGCTATTTCTCTAGCAGATTGCCAAGCACCTGCCCTTGTTTGGGTATGATGATACGAGCTGAAAATGACTTATTTCGTGAAGAGTTTTTGCTGAGAGCAGAAAATAGCCAGCTTATGCTAACATAGCATTCATCAGCCTTTTAGTGCAAACGATTAACAAAAAAGCCACACACAGAGAACGGGACCGTCTCTGAATCACACCACTATCTGTCTCGCCTTCTGTTAAGTTCCATATGCTGCGTGATACTGCAGCACGACTTTATTTAAAATAAATAAACAAAAATCAACAAACAAACTCTAACTTTCTTAAAATATACATTGAAAAAAGCCATAAGGACAACCGAATTATAGATTAACAGCTAATATTATTATGTATCATAACAAATGATTTATAATTATAGTAATGATAACAAATGTAAAAATGTTATCCATTGGATGGCTATTTGAAAGGATTGTAGCTTATGAGATATATCTGTCTTCACAAGCATACATTTATGACTAGTTCAGAACTGAAACTATTTTACAGGCTTTTCTAAATGAATTCCATGAAAATGTCACCAGAACCATAGTGATTTATGTTAAATTAGTTACATAATATACATGCGGTGCTTTAAAGAGAGCAGAAAAAAGTTATGCAAGAAACATACACAGCTGAAGAATAATTTGTTCAAACGTCAATACGGATTTGATTTTTTAAGTTATGTGAGCTATGTGTAAAGAAGCCCTGCATTGCCCTACCCTACAAATGTATGTGCATTTATATAAGTCACCCCCATATTTTTGGTTGCTATCACACCAGCACAAAATTCAGCAGAATCTTCAATCCGTCAGCGAGGAGCTCGGGTCCGTGCTGGAGAGGGGATTGTGATTTCTGTGTGCGGTGAAGAGAGAGCGGGTTTATCTTGGACACTTATTTCAGCAGACTTGTCACATGGGAGGTCCCGAGGTATATTTCATCTGATCCCACAAGGCACTGTGGGAAAAACGTCTCCCGTGAGATGCTAAAAAAAAAAGAGATGCAAGTCAATAATAATGAAATGGATTAAATGGTTTGATGTGAAAGAATGTCATTTACCACCTGTGTTTCTAAAGTGTTTCTTAATTCCGTTACGCACAGCGCAAATGAAGAAAAATGATGTTTTTTTAGCATAACCCTGTTGTTAGTGGTACTTACTGTCTTTAATACATAAACATTTTATGTTCTCCATCAATTTTTTTTGGCTTCATAAAAGTATATCTTGTGTGTTCAAAACTTGGAACATTGCTTCCAAAAGCCCATGTTATTTATTGGAATTTTGAGCGCAGAATACATTTGGAATTAGTTAGTCATATGTTATGCACATGCAGACCCTCTGATACATCAAATCAAATCTTTGCTTCGTGGAAAATTTGACTTACCATAAATCAGATGGCACAGGAGTTTGTAAATTTTGACTGAATGTACGGCAAAATGGGAGTCCAAAATGTTCGAATACAATGAAAGATAAAAAGAAGAGATTGCACTTCCTGACTGACCATGGCTGCGTTTCCCGATAACGTTGTCTCTTAGCGCGCTACGAAGACTTTAAAGGTACACCTTAAATCAAGTTATACCTTTTCTAGGCGTGTTATCCAAACTATACCTTTTGAGGTTACATAAGGTAAACCTTCTTAAGTGCGACGTTAGGTTGATATCGATGCCTCGAGAATCGATTGTTCGCTCTACCTTGCGTTATAGAGTGGGTAAAGTATTGAGAAAACAATGTTTATTATGAAGAAACGCTTTAGAAATAGTAGAAAGTGTATTTATCAGGGCTCACTGAAATAGTATAAAGAAAGAAAGAAATGTGTGTGTGTATTTATAATTTTGCAAGTGTCCGATCCCGTACCCTCAGGGCCACACGTTTTCTGCGTTAACCATCTACATTTACTGGCTGTTTGGCTTCGCTTGTTTTTGAAATGGTCATTTATATTCTCATAGTTTTCCATCGTTTGTTAATGTTCTCCACGATCTGTGTTGAATCACATTATTGGCAAAAATCACACATTTGTGTATAGGGATAAGTGTCCCATCCAGAATGCCAATCACTCGCGGGACACCCGCAATGGCATGGAAGCCTTGATGTGCCTCCTTCACGTCGTGCATGGTGAAAGGCATACGTATGTAATCGGTGGCATGACAGAACAGGATGTTTGTCACTGAGTAAACGCCATATGGTGAACCCATATTCATCCCCAAACAACCCCAGAAAACTCCCCACGGCATAAAAAACGAAGAGCCGCCATGCAGCAGCTGATTTTCGGGGCTGAGGGGGTAAGTCCGTCGAGTTTGTCTCGACAAAGTTGGGCCAACAAGATGCAAGAGCTGCAGAATTTGCTCCCGTGCCAGGCTAAATTTGTGTAGAATTTTCTCTTCTGACATGGTAGCCACGGGACTCAAATGTTCTCTAATGAAATTGTGCAAAAACACTAACTGGCTCCGCTGACGGCGCCTTCTTTGATTTAAGACAACTATTCGCTGTCTTGCTACCATAGTTTGACCAAACTCCCCATAACATTCATTTTCCTTTGTGTAGACTACACCTATCCTGTCAAATGGTTTGCCAGCTGATGTGCCTTGGGATAATAGGCAGTATTTAAAAACGCTAACAACCATCAGTGTATGACAATTTTATTCATGAAAACACTTCAATAGCCTACACTGAGTGTATTAAACCTGAGTATTTTATTTGTAAAAATAAAACTAAGTTAAAGTAAAAATGTAAATTTAATACTAAATAGAATTTTATATTAAATTATTATATAAGATTTTATACGTGAAATTAAACTGCGATGTAGAAAAGCTTATTGTATAGCGGTATGAACCATCAAAGACGATAAGGTATAGCTAAGAGCAGTCCAGACCAACCTTACGAAAGTATGACTTACAGAAGGTATACTTAACTAAGAAGGTTTCGGAAAACACGTATTAACGATAAGGCACAGCTTAAGGTATAACTTAAGTACGACGTAGCGTTAAGAAGGTTTCGGGAAACGCAGCCCTGATCTTTTTTGCCAAAGAATAAGCCACAACACATTGCTTCACCCGCTGACCTAATGGAATGACTCTGTATTCCAAGTTAAGCTATAAACAGCACTCTAGAGGCATGCCTCTCAACTGTTTTATGTCACGTGCACTTTGACAGGCTCCTGTGCTTTGAGTCATGAAGAGCATTTGATATTTAATGGAAATACCTGAAAAGGCTTTGGCCAAAACATATAATAAGGCTATTCAGCTCTGCTCCTGGAGGGCCAGTGTCCCGCAAAATCTAGCTCCACCCCTAATCCAACACAATGATGTTCAGTTGTGCTTTATTAGTCACACAACTAAACTCTCCAGGATCAGAGTTGACATGCAGCCACGTTGTGAGTTAGGGATTCTGTCCATGTCATGGATGTCCAATCCTGTCCCCTCAAATCTCACTACAGAATTTACTCTGGATGTATAACTATATAGGTGATTTTGGATGAGGCAGGTTAAGGGGGTTGAGTCTAGGCAAGAGCTACTGTAAGTTTTGCAGGACCGTGTTATCTTTTGAGGTGAATATCTGATGGAGTCTGAATATAAGGCTATAAAGCTTTGCATATTAGTGCATATTAGTTCCTCAAAGGAACATATTGGCACCAAATGTATACATATCTGTACCTAAATGGTATTAGGACCTTTTCAAAGGGTACCGTCCCGATGAGCTTTTGGACCTTTTTTTGAGAGTGTTTTTTTGCTGAAGCACATGCCACTGAAATGATGATTCTACAGTTTCAGTATTACCTGCTTTTCCACAATACCTGCAATCTTTTAAAGGTTCCCCTTTCTGATTCATGCAGTCAGCAATTCTGTCAATGGCACAGATAATTCACATCTTTGATGTTGAAAAATATGTTGAGATTTCATCTCAGTTTTATATGCAGCCCCCGAACCAAAGAACTCGGAAGTTGGACAATCTGACAGTTCATTTATAACTAGGAAATGTAGAGCTTAAACAAACCGTGTCATTCCAATGTGAAATGCATTTGCATAAAAGTAGAAAAAGTTCCCTTCCTTTAAACCAGATGTCCAAAAAATCCCTTCTCCTGTAATCTCCTAAAACGGCACAAAAAGCCATGTGGGATGCTTCAGAGATATTTGATAATCTGCAAATGTTCTGCTATGACCTGATTCTTTAGAAATGTAAACATGTGGTTCACCAAGGAAACTCTAATTTCCTGTAATCATTTCTGCAGTCAAACTACCCATCATGCTTTGCTTTTTCTTTTAGCTAATCCCGCTTTAAACCCTTATTGTAAATGATCTTCTTTAATCTGTCAGGAAACTCTGTGTCTGCAGACAAACTTAATATATACTTAATAAAATAAATGAGACATCAAATCAGTTCCCTTTCAGTCGGTCTCTCAACGTTGTGTTTAGATACAGACTGGGACCGCGGGACCCAACGCAAATCTCGCGGGAGCGGGTGGGTTTACCTTTGCCAGGACTGGGCGGGAAAAACAAATAGTGCGGGTCCCACAAATTATAGCCGCCAGCAAGGATGGAGCCGGTGTTGTGCCGAAAACACACTCCTTGCCAGATTCTGCACCCCCTTCAAAAACACGCTGGGCGATAAACTAAATCGAAACATTTTGGTCTAATAAAAATGTAATTTGTCTCATGTCGTTGTTTGTTAAGTTATTTGTCGGGCCTGGTGCTTAACCCTCACATGAACATATTTATCGACCATATGACGAGCGTTTAATTAAGCGCAAATGTTCTGTGTCTGTTGTTATGAACGTTAGCATACCTCAACATTGTTTAAATTCTTTAAACTAAACTGTTGGCGGGGGAGGCGGGAGTGAACGCACAAATTGCAGGGGCGGCCGGGATTGATCAGAAATTCACCGGGAACGGGCGGGAGCGGGATATAAAAAATCAGTCCCGTGCAGGGCTCTACATCCATGCCCCAGCAGACTCACCTGATGAACGGCGGTGAACCGTCCTATAGCGGGCAGACTCGACAGAAGGATGAGGACGAAATTTCTGTCATTTTCGGACAGCTTCCTCCTGGCATCGGATGCGGAAGACCTGGTAGAGCCCAAGACGAGGTCGACACTGAGATGTCGGCCATTCTTGCCCGGGTAGCCGTGACCATCGGGTTGCAGTGTGGTGCTCCGCCCTCCCCGAAACGCTTGCGGCTGGATTCTGGTTCTTGGGGTCGGAGCGTGGTGAAAAGCTCTGCCCCGGTTCCATTTCTTCCAGAAGTGCATGCGGAGCTCACGAGGACGTGGAACGCGCCGTTCTTGGTGCGTTTTTCTGCGTTTTCTGTGCTTTGATTGAGCAACCTCAGTGTTAAAGGTGATTGAAATTTAGCGGCATCTAGCTGTGAGGTCACGAATTGCAACCAACGGCTCACTCCGCCCCTCCCTTTCGAAGCACTATGGCGGCTGACACAGGACTAAAATATCACCACATTTTCACTTCTTTGCCAAAGAAGATAATTTATTTCTGAAGCGCAATAAATATTATATATGGGTATACATAATTTTTTTTAATAATAAACAAACAAACAAGGAATTATATACATTATTGAATGAAACAAACATCGATATGTTGATTTTCATATTTTCTGAACAGATTTCAATGGAAGATCTTTTCAACTCAATGAAACAGATTTAAATTCGGTGTTTTGTGAGCCGAGGGTACATCACACTGATTGGTAGCTTGCAGCATTATCAAATTAGTCCAAATATTTCATAAATAGATCTGCGTGCGTCGCAATGGGGAGGTTTAAAACCTCAAACATTATTTCTGAGGACATAGTCTATATGGTTTCTGCACGCATAACATATGATAAAAAATTCCGGTCACATGCTGTGCTATTATAGTGAACAATGATTTATGCTGTAAGATGTAAAAATGTAACTAAAGCCCACGACAGCTCTGATTAGAACTCAGCATTTTTCCTTTGAGAGGTTTCTTATTTCATTATACGCTGAAAATATATGTAATTGCTTATATTTCAGAAGATGTGCTGCGCTGTATTCCTGTTAGTATCTCTCGTGAGACAACTTAATAAATGCCGTGATAGATTAGTTGGAAATATCCCTCTATTCAGAGAAGATAGAGACTTACTGACAGTCTGAAGGTAAATCCGGTTGACATGAGACGCATCCCATGAGTCACTAGTTTTCATGCCCTATTAATCAATTCTAAAATGTTCTTCTTTTCTGAGACACTGCACAAAAAATAAAGGTGTTTTTTGTCAGGAGTCTATGTGTGTTACAGAAAAAACAATTAGCACAAACATCACATTCAAGAACACCATGTGTTTTGTGTAGTCTATGCAGTTATAAGAAGCTATTTTCTTTTTAACTAATCGCACTCAGTATTTTAAGGTAAATAATACTATATCTGATGTTAATTCAATAAGTATAGGTTGTTTGCACATGACGTCACGGCACTGCGTGAAGTGCCGATGGAGGGCAGCAAGTGATTTTCTCCTTTGAAATTCACAATAACAAACTCAAAAACCTGTGTTTTGCGTCGTTTTTGACTGTTCAAATCAATCAAATCATGAAAGGTGTTTTTATTGTGTAGCAAAAGTTGATGTTCATGAAGGGGGAATCAAAATACGAATATTGACTGAGAAACGGAGATAAAAGTGGCTTGTAAACCTGAATCTGCGGTTGGGATGAGCCGAGCTGAACTGGATAACTTTCTAAAACGCTTAACGAAGTTTAACATACCCAAACAACGTTCCAGGCTGTTCCATAAAACAAGGTTTCGAAATAAGCCAGGCTCATTTTGGAAAGTCAAACTTATTGTCGGTCGATTTGGTTTCATAAAGCAAACTTAAAATAGTTTGAACACAGTTACTATGGCAACTTATGCTGGGAAACTGTCAGGCTGAGCCTTACTTGTTGCTCAACTAGAGGTCAGTTAACACTGACCCATCGTAATGTGATGATATCACCACTGATTCTCATGATGCAATATTATATCACTTAATGAAACATTATAAATAAAAAAATAATGAAATCATTTAAATAAATGATAGACCACAATAATAAAAATAATTGCTTTCCTGTGGCTCATTGGTTAGAGCATGCTACTAGCAATGCCAAGGTCATGGGTTCGATGCCAGGGGGATTGCACATAGTCAGAAACAAATGTTTAACACAATGCAATGTAAATCGCTTTGGATAAAAGTGTCTGCAAAATGCGTAAATGTAAATAAATGAATATTCTGTCTGTGGACATATATCTGTTAGATTATATCGATTTGAGCAGTTTCCTGACAATAAAGCATTAAAAAAGATTATATTGATTTGATAGAAATGTCAATAAAGTTTGATTTTAAATATTCCCCAATAAATTGATAATAGCCAGAAACAGATCAATTTCAAACAGTTGTACTGATCTAAGATATCTAATATCTAATTCCAAATAATTTATGTTGACCTACAGTTGTAGGGATACCTAGTGTGTGTTATGGGGCGATATTGTAGCTTTTGATTTTATTTCAATTTTATAATTTTTTGTAGCTTTAATTTTTCACTTTTCCTTCAGCCATTTATATTCCTTTTATTTTCATTTAAATGAACTTAACTGTAGATATGTGTAGTGTGTGGCTCCTATATTGCTTGCCAGAACTCTTCACAGGAACAGGAAAGATTATGCTAGTTGGAAAGAAGACTCTGATGTTGAAAGCACATGTTGTGTAAGAAAGTTCACAAATCTGCATACCTCCAGGTTAAGCCAAAGCCTTTGAAATACTGTTACAACTTCCAGGAGAAGAGTAGGCATGATGAGAAACACCGTTGCCTCCTACCCAGGGAGGAATCCTGTTTCAAATCCATTTATTGCATTTGGAACCCGGTTTAAAGCAGAAGGTGTGTTTGCTTCTTGTGTTTACATTTCACGTTTAAGAAAAATCCACACTGGTATTACTGCAAGACACAGTTAAAACATTGACTTTCACAGATGGTAAAAAAAGGTTAATGGTTAAGGTAAAACAACTGCACTACATAACGTTAAAATTATTTATGTGTCCGTTTCACATTTTTCAAGATTTGTAAGTGAAAAATAAGATATATAACATATGTAAATCAATGATGATTATTTAAAGACAGTACTGTATGTACTACCACATTTTTGGACACATTCAAAGCCCCTTCTGATTTACTGAGGGTAACCCAAGGAGTAATATATCACAGGCATGTGTTTTTATTTGTGTGCAGACCTTGAACTCGGTTTAAAGCTCAATTTATTGCAGAAGATAAACAACATGGAAGGCCGCTGCTTTTTACCCTGTTGGCATTCCTGGTGGAACGCTGAAATATACAAAACTGACATGAATAACCAAAAACATACAAAACATTAAAATTCTGAATGAATTATTACAATTATTCATTCAATAAAGCTTTATCAAGAAAAAGTTGGGTTACTGTGTTTTTAAGATTACAGACTCAGAAATCAAATGTGTGATTTGTGCACCATTAGTGTCACCAAATGGAGTTGCAATACAACTAGACAACAGGCACCATGTGACGCGCAAAAGACAATAAAACGCCTGTTTCTCTGCCCGTTTATGTCAGATTTTTCACATTTTGTTATGTGGTGACACAGAAATGACACAGGTCACCTTTAAAGTTGTGTACTCTGTCTAGATCTATACTCACTTTTCCTTTAGTTGTTTTTGTTGCAGGTACATAAACACTATATAGTTTATACTGAAATAAATATAATGGCAGTTCGGAGAGGCGTACTGCGATACAACGCCACACAACCTCCTCTGGCTCATTCACTCTCACACACCTACACGATCCAAATTCACACGCTGCATCACCCAACAGTGAAATCATTTTTGAGGGTCTCATCTGCTCGCTCGCTTACGCACGTTCTCTTCCACCCCCGCTGTCTTTTCCATGAAAGATTGTGGCATCCTTTAAAAGCTCTGACTATGAGCATCTCCCTCACTAATCTTCCAGAACTTCAGTACAAAGCTGCTGTTACTGAATTCAGATTTAGCAGGTGAATTCAGGTCAGCAGCTGGTACGTTCAATCCATTATATGAGAATTAACATGTCCATTAGTTCTAGGAATTAATTGTAATTTGTCATTGTTTAAATGTTCATTTATTTTAGGGGGTAATATACTAAAAAGCTGAAATCTGTTCCTAAATGGTAATTTCATTTTGAAGGATTTTAACCTTATGATACCTTCTGCCACATTGCACATGTTTGCACTTGCACTTTATGAAGTCTATTTTAGGTCTAATTCTTAGTTCTTAAAGGAACAGTTCAAAAATGTAAATTCTGTCTTCATTTACTCACCCTTGAGTTGTTCCTAATCTGTTTAAATCTTTTTGTTTCGATGAACACAGAAAAAGATATTTGGAAGAATGCTTGTAACCAAACAGTTCTTGGCCACCATTGACTACCATAGAAGGAAAGATGTATTTGTTCTGTTGACACAAAAGAAGATATTTTGTAAGAATGGAGGAAAACAGATCTGCTGCACTTTTGACCATAACTGCAATTTACGGTAGTCAATGGTGGCCAATAACTGTTTGGTTACAAGCATTCTACCAAATATATTTCTGTTTGTTCATCGGAACCAATCTTTTTTTACAGATTTGGAACAACTTGATGGTAAGTAAATGATGACAGAATTAGTTTTTTTGGGTGAACTTTCCCTTTAATGCTATGTAATTTAATTTAGTAGGTCCTGTACCTTATTGTTTTAATATTTTAGGTTAAAATGAAACATACTTTTAGTAAGGACCGTCTCTTTGTTGGTCTTCTTGCTTGTGGTGGTTTGCGAACCTTTTCAATGTTACAAACATGTACATGAACTCAATCCTTACATATATCTCATTTAATACACTGAATCATCATGTTGCATGAAGCATGCAGGTTCCTCCGAATCTCAACAGAATACAACCGACTGCATTGTTATTGTCACTGCAGATATTTTTGAGTCAGATTCCCTGCAGCGATCGGTCTTTCAAAGGCCATTGATAGCGCAGTCCTACTGTTGACATGTCAGTATACTGCAGCCAGCAAGTGCCAGGCCTACAACCTTCACCCATCAGTCATTTAAGGTAAAGTTAACATACTCTGAAAATTCTGTGTTTTTTAGTTGGATATAAATGTATATGCTTACAGGAGTCACCACTGAGGTGGTTTAGCGCCATTCTTTGGCTGATACTATTCACACCACATAATTCTTTCTGTGAAGCTGCTCTTCTTATTAAATGCCCTACTTTCCATTCAGCTCATCTTGTTTTGATTTGCATGCGGTTCTCATGGGGTTTTCCTCCCTCGTTTCTTACCTGCACTGATGTGGCTGTTAGCTCTTTCAAAAATACAACATATACTGTATATCTATATTGAATATAATAAGAACATACCGAAACTCTTCTATGAAATAAATGAATTCTTCGGCTTTAAGCTTCAAAACGATCATAAAAAGCACCATGAAAATACCATAAAAATTATCCGTATGAAATCATACAGTAACACTGTGTCAAAAAACAGACTGAAATATAAACTCTGAATACTTTGAATGCTTTCATGTCTTTATTGTATGTATTAGACCTTGACAGCCCCTGCTCACTTTCACTTTATTTGAAAAGAGAAGCTTGAAGATTCAGCTAAACTTCAACTTTTGTGTTCCACAGAAGAAAGATGCGAAGAGTGACGGTGGGGCACAATGAGGGTCAGCGAAAGATAGCTCTTACATTTTTTGAGTTTTTACATTTAAGCAAAGTATCGAAATACAGTAGGCACACTTTCCTACATTTACATTTATTCATTTGCCAGACGCTTTTATCCAAAGCGAATGTAAGATCTTGATATCTATTATAAAATAAATCATAACAAGTTAACAAAAGTTTTACTTTTGATTAGTTTCTGAGTGAATTCCAAGTTAAATGTTACGTTGATCAATTTCAGATGGCAGGGACCTAAAAAACCCTTGAATGGTAGCTCAATGCCTATGAGAAAGCCATGAGTTCAATTCATAATTTATAAAAAAGGCCACATACATTTGTCCTCTAAAGATGCACGGCACTTGCCAGGACTAGCGGATGACCTTTCAGCTAAAATATCCGGGCTGTAAATGATAGGCTGATAATGTACAGACATTAATAGGGAGGAGAATTACAGGCAATTAGAAAGTGCTGCTTACGAGGGGTCACTTTGCCCTCCAGGATCATTATAGTTAATGGCGGAGCATTTCATACCTCATATTGATGAAATATGCACCGTGTGCCCTGAAAAAATATAATCCAGGAGTAAGTGACTCAAATAGGCAGACATTTTGTTTGGCGTCACTTCCCTGTCAGGTTCAGTTTGTTATGTGTCAATATTATAATGGCTCATAAAACACTTTCAATTACTAAATGTTAGTAATAAGAGTAGCTTGTTGTTGTTACTTAATTATTTTCCCTGTTTTCATGTAGACACTTAAGCAGAAATGTACCTAAAAATAGTTTCTAAATTGTTTAAAATCTATGGACAGTGTGAGCAAGCCTTTACAATACTCTGGAAGATGAAGTGTGGTACATTTCCGGCGCAATTTGTCTTCAACGCTAAAAGCAAAAATGCTGTACAACATGGCACAATAACAGCCAATCAGAACCACAGGAATATGCTAGACATTCCACAAAGACCTTCACTACTGGTCTTTTAATAGACATGGTGCTTCAAATGATGTCATTAAATTGAAAAAATGTAATTTGTTGTATCTCCACTAACAGCTTTCCGCTATTATAATCTTTATAGATTTTTATAGACAATTATAGACTTTTTCGTTGTACAACCTGCTGCAATTACAGCACAGACCAGAAAAATACATGTTACACCCTGAGCTACTGAGGCAGAATAGCCATTAACCTATTTCACAAGAGCTTTTACTGTGTCCCGGATATAGCTTGAAAATGACAAACATTAGCCTACATGACTATGTTCAGATTAAATATGACAGATTACATGAACCGCAGTCGTGTGGAATTAGCATCAATATTTTTTTTATTTGGAAAATTACTAGAACAGGTACTTTATACTGTAAACTATGATCATGCATCAAAGCGTTTTGGCCCAATACCTCAATACATTTTATTATTATTGTATTGGCTTTCTTTTATCAACACAAAAAAATAAAGTTGTACAACGATGCTTTCACACTTGAAATGATTGCATGCCTGTCTATGAAAATGTTACTGCGAAAATATTTTTAACAGTTTCCCTCAGACTAAAACTAAAAGCGGTGCAAAAGTCTCGCCAACTAAACAGAATGAGGTAAACACAGAGTGAGGCACTATGTGATTGGTATCAGTTTGGAGTAACTAGTTACATGTAACGGCGTTACGTAATTTATTTACAAAATAAAAGTAACTGTAATTTGTTACAGTCACTGTGAAAAATATGTAATTAAATTACAGTTTCTTGCAAAGATTTTTAAATAGAGCAACTTTGTAATCTGTAATTTATTACATTTCCAAAGTAACCTTCCCAACAGTGATCGGTATAAACCTAAAGGAAAAATATCGAAACTCTTTGGTCATTTTTTAACACTACTGGTCTAATTGGATTCAATGATCTATGCTAAACTATGCTAAAAGTGCTATCGCCAAACCCGGAGATCGGCTGAATAGACTAAAACGGTAAAACTCAAATTGTTAACTCTGGGGGAGTTGGAGAATGAGCCTATTTCCAAAAAAAAGTGGAGTGTTCCTTTAAGGCATGTTCGTGGCACAGGCACAAAATTTACAATCTATTGATTCGTGTTCGTAGACACATTTATACAATATATATATACATTTATATTTGTAACCTGATATCAAAGGAATTAGTACATATCTAAGGAGGTGGCTAACCAACACCTTACACCACCCCAAACTCTGAAATCACAGCCGCAAAAGCAAATTTAGCTAAAACGCACACATTTCACGAGCTGGTAAAGCAACAAAAAAGTGCGACCTTAACCCCGCCCGTAAACCTAACGTCACAGGAGCAAAGTCAAATCATAATAAAACTTTATCACATTGCCACTCCGAGGCAAAGCAAAATTGTAAGGGTGATTCGCTACAGTCACGGGGTTAGCCATTACGTCAGCAGTAGCCGTTACCCTTTGTTGGTTAAAGATTGCAATCTTTCCATCTAGTGTCTTTGTCGTGGAACTGCCCATTTCAACAGATTGACCAATCTGAGTTTATTGAATTACAGCCAATCAAATTACAAAGGCCAAGCAGCAGTTCAGCCAATAAAATTTAAGACAGAACGTTCAGCCAATCAAAGTGAAGAAGACAGTCTGCATGCGGACACCAATGACTGTGACTGTGTAGTTAGATGTGAGAAGGCAAACATGACAAAGCCAAATTTTACTTACAATAAAAATGATAAATAATTCTGCTGTTTTAAATGAAATCCAAGGTGGTCTGTTCCATAATGTAATGTGTGTTCGACTTGACATGACTAAAACCATAAAATATACATTTCTAGCGTATAAGTAATAAACTATGACTGTGTATGTGATGGATTTAATTAACAGAAGTCAATAGACTGCAGAATTATTGTCACAGGTAATAAAATGACTATTTTTAACAGTATTAAATCAGTTGTTTGGCAAATGGTTCCTTTAGTAAATAATGCTGTACCAGCAATGTCCAAATATTGTTTTTCCTTCTAGAAATTTTAAATGTGGTAAAAATGTGCATATGGCAACGTGAACAAGAGAGTACCGGGACCTTTTTTCCCCCACTTCAAGCACTGTTTATACCCAACCATCACTGCGATCCCGAGAAGCCCTCTGGGTTTAACTATAATGTGCATAGCTGTTCCTCACTTCTGTTCAAAGCATCTCAGTAGAAAATTCAGGCAGAGTTGCTTCGAAATGAGTAGTTTATGCAATGCAGGCTAAACTAAAAAATTCCCATGTCATTAGCATGAATGTGCTCTGGGTTTAACACTCTCACAGCCTAATGGGCGTGTTAGCATAACTGCACACATAATCATCACTTATTAACATGAATTAGCATTGGTGATGACTTTCACAAACCATTTAATGTTTAGCAATGACACTACGCTGAGATGCTAAACTTGGCACGGTTACTGTCATGTACTTTCTAATATAGTGGTATAGTATAACACACCAGATGGCATCAATAGGGCATTTATTTCTTTGCATTCCATAGCCTATCTATTAATTTATAGCTGAGTGCCAAAGTATGCCCTCGTCTCTTCGGAGGTGATTCATAGAGCATAAGGGCTCACAGGTGCTTTCTGAAATAAATAAAGACTGATACATATTAAATTATAACCCGCTGCATGTAGTTATTTTTCTATAGGTCAAACGGTATGTAAAATCTTTAAAAAAACGGATAAAGTACTGGCAGAAAATTACCAGTACATTTTCCTTTATTTTACGGACATTTCCGTTAATGCTTGAATGCAATTTAATGCAGTGCAAAATGTAAAATACAGCTAAAACAACTGTAAAAATGAATACGGAAAATTCCTTCATATTAATACAGTATATTGTGCCCTATTTTTACAGATTTGTTTTAATGATGGTTATACAGTGGCGCTATAATGGTTTACTCCAGAGTTTGTGTGTGTATGTCTGTGTTCAGCAAGGATGACATGGCTCTCAAGAATCGATGCATTCGAACACCTGCTTCACACTTGTTTTGCTTACCTTTGCCAAATAAAGCCTCCTGTCAGAGGAGTATGATTCATGAACGTCACTCCATTCAGCCTATAATTCTAAGCAGTGCTATCCTTTAGATTGCATTTTAAAGGGCTAGAGTCAGAGATTAAAAGAGAAAAAAGGCAAACTCAGTTATAGCTCTTGTTTCTAAGGCCCAATTTTCCATGAAGGGTGAATATATGCATCTTTCCTGGACACGTCCTGGACAGGATTTCGTGTGCGTCCTCTGGAGGTTGCATTTGTCGACGATACCTCAACAAGGTTTAAGCAACGTTACATTTTAAGGTAAGAATGAAAGTACAATGATGATATGTCTCAAGATAAATAAATGACATATTTTAAACTGAAATGTGAGAACCTCGATGAGATATTCATTCGAGAATGCTATTTCCGGCACCCTAGTTAAAGTGAAAATTATATAACATACAAGTTATTTTTCTTATTCCTTCTTGATTTGTACCAAACAGGAAAACTGTAAAATAAAAGAGGAGGTTGATTCCCAAGTTAGATTTAGTGAAGAATGTGTAGATGTTAGTATTGTTATGATAAATTATTAAATTCTCCATGACATTTTACAATGCTACAAGGGATAAGAAGCTGTATAGAACAAGCTTGCCTGGTGGAGACTGCGATGATGAAAGTTTTTACATTAAAAAATGTCTGCGATGAATTAATCATTTAATATAATGTGCAGCTCCGATTTTTATATTTTAGGCAAAATGTCAGCAAACTCTCACGAGAGACCGCCTACTGGCGTTCCCAGGAAATGCTTTTCTGTAATTACCCTATATAGCTCCATCACAAAAAGAAAGCAAAAATATTCCTAAAGATTAGCATTCCATTAGCTTTGTGTGAAACACAGTTGTGCTTGGGCGTGTCAAATGTATAATCTGTAGCCATTTGCATTACAAAGTCGAGAGGTTTAATAGTCTACATAACAAATTGCTTGTGCATGTCATTTGTCAAAAAAAGCATGACTTTGATTTGCAGAGAGTGAAAGGAGTAACAAACTCGGCGTAGGTTCAAAAGGTTCAATGGGTTTGATTAGAGTATAGGTAACCGCAACATGTGGTGAAAGACATTTTAGAAAAAGATTTTCCCTTTTAAGACAAAAAAAAACGAAATCTATCACAGGATGTAGATGAAGAAACATCTTTTGCCATTAAGTGTAGTTCCAGCATGCTCCTTCAGGGACCCGATAACCTTCCAACAGGGACCCGGTAATCTGAATACCTGGTGTAATGATAACACAGAAAGAGTTCATGTCTGATTTGTGCAATCACTAACTAAAACATAGCATAATGAGATCCTGCTCCTGTAACTACATCTGCTAGCATAGATTTGCAATTTGAGTTGATTTATGAAAAAATATGAAGTTAATTTATTCCAGTGTGGGAACTGCACCTGTCTTCTGCATTTATTATAATTCCACCTCTCACCCAGTTGTACTGGTGCAGAACATACAAATGATAAAACAATGATATCAGTTTGTTACTTCAACCACACATGCAAACCTTGGGCCCATGTCCCTTATAGCACACATTCATCTTAGAGACGACTATTGATGTCTGTGTGTACATCTGCAAGACATATATATATATATATATACTGTATATATTTTGATTGTTTGCTCATCTGCAATACATCTCTGAGATCTCTCCTGTCAGATGTCATATTTAGAAGATGTCTGTGAGATATTTATGATAAACAATGTATGTAAAACTCCTCTAAGAATAACTAAATACAGGAAATTCAAAGCCTCAAGTCGAAACTGTATATAAAATAACATGACAGGATCCACAAGTGATGTCAAACTAACATGCATTTAGCCTACATAACCTTGAACGCATTTATATGTGTGTCTGTTCCTTAACTATTCATCTACATTTAAGCATTTGGCAGATTGTTCAAAGCGAACTGCATTTTAGACATTTTTTATCAGTATGTCCTTGGGAATCGAACACACAGTCTTCGCACTGCTAATGCAACACTCCAAAATGAGCTACGATAACACAAAACTGCATTCATATAAACTGATTCACAGATTTTTACCTTAAAAATCTGAAGACTGATAAAGCTGTATAAACATGTTTAGAAATACATGTCAGGAATGGGCTTATTAAAGGGACAGTTCACTTAAACATTAAAATGATGTCATCGTTTACTCACCCTCTTGTCATTTCAAACCTGTTAACTTTCTTTCTTCGACAGAACACAACGTAAGATATTTATGTTTAACATATATAATACATATATGATACATATATTATATTTATACATAAGAGTAAATGATGACAAAATTTTCATTTTTGAGTGAACTATCTCTTTAATACTGTGTGTGCGCGTCTTTTATTTTGTACAAAATGACAGAAGCTACTGCCCACTCAATCCCTATGCATGGGTTTTACACACTTACATTTATGCATTAACATTGCATTGTACTATACATTTGTTTCTGACTATTGGCAATCCCCTGGGATCAAACCCATGACCTTGGCGTTGCTAGCGCCATGCTCTATCCACGGAGCCATAGGAAAGCTGAACACTCATTGAACGCCTTGCTCACCCGTGCCTACTGGAGGTCCCCCCGCAGCGGTGACGGTGTGGAGGTGAGGAGCGATGACAGCTTGGCCCCTGATTGCCACTCACTGTAATCACAATAATTACAAAGACTCTTGGCCTTTCACTATGGCTCAAAGGGGCACTCATTAAACTTAAGCTCGGTGAAGGCACCAAACACAGAATATGGTCACGCTGGTGTTTCTTGGCGTCATCACAAACATCTACACACATCACGCTAGTACACACTTAAGTCTGACATCAGAAGAGTTCCAGTGAACATTTTTATGTTGACAACCAACATGTGCAAATATCCTAGACGTCTACACACTAGCCAGATGTACGTTTCCTACTTTTTTGTAGGTAATATTTGAGGTGCTACAACAGGGTTGAAACCACATGAGAAAGAGTAAATGACAGAATTTTCATTTCGGGGTGAACTATCCCCATAAAGCTCAATATATCTTGACTCAGTCAAGAGCAATTCTTCTATTAAACGCTGACAAGATTGAGAACGAGGGCTAAAAATGTCTGAGAGGCTCTCGGCTCATCTACAGAAATGTCACCAAAATCAATGAATCTCTGCTTTTCTTACCTCTGAAAGACTAATGTTTCATCCTCGAAGGAAACGTGAACCAGTGTCCCCACCGATATCTTTTTCTCTGTTAAACCCTTACAGGTGAGTGAGAATGTAGGTGTGCGTTGATCCCTCTGTCAGGGTGTATGAAATATCAGAAAGGCTTATGACACGACCTGATTTCAGATAGTTTTCTAAAAGCTGGATGATAACACTAACACATGATCTTGACGTTTGCTCAGTTTGGCAGTCGGAGTGAGATGGCAGATGTAACACGTGGCGGGTACGGATGACATGCGTGTGAACTGTGGCTTATTTTCTCACTGTCTAACACTAATATGAGAGCTGTCAATCATCTTCTGGTATTGTATTGGTTTGTAAAAGCAGGACAAATGTCTGGTAAATGTTTGAGCATGTAATGAAAAAAAAACCTTTTTTGAACACATCATTATAAAAAAAAGTCGGTGCCGCAGTGAGTGCTGCCTTTTCAGCAGCTCTGTGTGTGGATTGTCCTTTTACATCCTTTTGTGCTCTTGTGTGCTCTTTTGTACTTTTTTGTGGCACCTTAGTGTGTTAAAGACTGTTAAATATCTTGTCGATATGGATTATCGTGTTTTTTCACTCATTTATTCGAGAAACCAGCTACTCGTGTTGAGAAAAAAAGCCCACTGCCGGTGAGGTTCCCTGTGTACCGGATGAGGTGAGGAGAGCGGCTGGCGAAGAAGTGCCGATACAAGCCTTCTTCCGAAGATTGTTGAAGGAAAAGGTTACTATTGGTAAACGCTTCATTATGTAAGGTCTTTATTCACCTCTGATGACAAAGTTATGTATATTATATTGCATTTATGTCAATAGATCCTCCAAAAAAATACACATTGGACTTTTAAGCATTGGCAAATAATGAAATCTGCTCCTGCCTGATGTTGACGGCCAATCGACAGTCGCACATTCAATCCCGACCTGTGACAATCCCTAACTGAAACATTATAGGGTTTGAATTTTAAATAAAAAAAGGCCTTAATATTTTATAGCTCTGCCACTGTTATGACACGTAACTACAGGGTTTGGAAGAGACAGCAAGTGCCCAGCATCCTGACAAGGCCATGACAACATTTGATCTGAGAGGTGCCACCGTATCCAAGTCCAAGTGTTGCTTTTCCCTAAGGCTGGTAAGACACCCACACATATGATCTGCTAACCTATAGATCTTAGAAAATGTAAATCAGACCTTCAACACCAACACATCACCCTTGTCATTGTTTTTTAATGCTGTTGGAACAAAATGCATAGCATTTATGACAAGACACCAAAACAATATAGGTCAAACGGATACATATATTGAAAGGCTCAAGCCAGCCTTTTAAATACTATATCACTGCTAAGCTGTGAACACAGTAGACATACAAAAAATAGATTGACGTAAAATATTCATTAAAGGAACCCAACAAGAGTATGTACTGTACGTAACATTGTTCGCTCTATAAGTTACGCTCAATCTATATGCAGTTGTCTCCTGTTTCGGCAGACCAGTAAGCTTCGCCTGTCTACTGTCATTTCACATCCTGCTTTCCAGTGACGCCAAAAAATAAGTAATTGGTTTCCCCTGCAGGAGACTGCTCCAAGACGCAAAAAGCTCTAATGAAATCACCTAAAGCAGAGAGGCCCTCGAGGTTGTTTCTATAAATACAAAGCAAAGGCGTACAACGTTGACATATTAATTTTCAATCGGCACATCCAGGGCCGGGTGGGGTATTTAAAAAAAATGTTGAGACGGGGAGATGTGAAGTGGAGGTCTTTTTCAATTAATGACTTCACACACACTGGGTCACCTGTGTCACGTAGGCATCTACATGTCATTATAGTGGCTTGAAAAACTTTTCTCTCCACTGTTTATATTAGCTTCAAAGAGTATCATTCAATTAAATATTAGTTATTAGTTTATATTATTTAAAGGTCCAGTGTGTAATATTTGGGAGGATCTATGACAGAAACGCAACATAATATAGGCTACAATACATAACTTATTGTTCAGAGGAATATAAAGACCTTACATAATGAAGCGTTACGTTTTTATACCTTAAAATTTGCTATTTCTATCTACATACACCTCGAGTAGCCATAATTTAGCACATCTCCTTGGGTAAAGGAGCGAAAATGTCCTGTGTCAGCCACCGTAATAGTTAATAATTGATTTTTACCATCCCAGTTTGTCTTGTTCAACTATTCTGCATTCATAATATGTTAGAATGGAAATTATAATAACAAATGACATCTCTGTGTTCCTTTGAGGCATTTAAGGAAGAGATAAAATGTCCTATACTCCTTTGCTCTGTGTGACATCATGAGGGTCTGACCTCAGCTGAAAGACCAAACCCCATCAACGTTCTCCCCCCTTAAACAAGCACAGACATGCACAAACCCATTCACACTTGTCAAACACAACCACGCAAACCAATTTAATTATCACCGACGTCACGTCCTGTCATAATCTCCCATTGTTTGCTTGTGTTTCTGCACTGACCTATAAAGGTCATTGTTGCCACTGGTCAGAGTAATTAGAAGAAACAAATGTTTCACAGTGAGGGAGAGCTACATCGTCCTGTGAGCGAGGAAAGTGCAGATTCTGGATTATCCATACATATGACTTAAAGTCAATAATGTATGTATACTGAAATAACACTGACATTATAATAACCATCTGTTAGTGGACTGATAATTGACATTGCGTAGACTATTATTGACATTCTTTCAGAGAGAGAATAAAACATTTAAGATTAGAAGGGACTGTTGGAAATATTGAGCCAATTAAACCAAAGCAAACTTTGGAAACCACGACTTAATAGGAAATATATTGACTGGAATTATATAAACAGGGCACCCGTCACAAATCTTTAACCTGGTTTTGTAAAAACTATCAACATTTTTCTGCTATCGACATTGCCCACTGGAATTTCCTTTTGGTGATGAGGCAATAGTAATATAAAATACTTCAGAAAGCATTTATAATTAGGTTTATTTTCATACTTAGATTTTTTTCACTGCTTGGATGTTCCACTAAACCAAAGAAATAAAATCCACTGCTTTGTTGAGCATGGCATTTGCATCACACAAATATGTGGATGGTCAATATATAGCATCAACATAGTCTCATAGTCTCCATCATGACCACAATGAACTACATTACATTAAAGGCAGTGCAAATTATCATCTGGTATCTACTGTAAATGATGTGTCTTTTAATCTTTTGATCACATTCACGAGTCTCAGTCAACCATATTAAACTTATTTTTTTTTAATAATAATTACATTAGCTTACATTCTTTCTGACCTGCTTATCTGATTTAACATCCATGCAAACAGCATTAGCAAAGAAGCAAGTGTTGTTTGATTGATAAATGACAGTGGGATTTCTATCGCATTGGGATTTTTATTCTATTTGTTGAGAGTCCATTTATGTTTTTGGATGGAGAAAATCACAAATGCATTAAAGTACCAGTTCCGGACATTTGTGGCTTGTAGCGTAAATGTCACCTGCTGCTGTCTGCAAAGCCAAGTAATAAATCAACAAAAGAAGACAAAAACACTCAACGCTCTTGACTGAATAACTTTGGCAGCTTTAATAAATCTACACACACACAAAGACATACTAGAACTGGATGATGAACTCCCTCAATGTGTTTTCTTTATTGTTTCTCTTGTAGACTAAAACAGAACAAGTTACATTTAAGACAAAGCTCAGACATGAGAGAAAATTGCCAAGGGTCAGAAGAAAACTCCGTCTGAAATTCTATCCCTCTTATTTTAGAAATGATTGTTACGCCTCCGGGCAGCACACAGTGAAAACTGTAAATCTATTTCACGCTTATAAGAGCCCTGCAAAGCCCACTGTTACAACATATACTGTAATATTAGTAGATTTGTTCGCCTTGCAAAAAGAAATACTATGGTTCAAAAGAACACTCATCAAATTTTAAATGGACATCAAGATGTTGGTACTGTTACAACATACAAGGGTAAACTTTTTATCTCAATCTTTCCAGTGTTCGGACCTTAGCTCAGAGAAATGTAATAATGTCTCATGGTATAGTAAGCGCACCATTTTTCATTTAGCCCTCAACTGAGAATAGAATAGGGTGATATCATTATGATGTTGAGCAGCAAGCGATGTTCCTGATGCCCCACAATACACAGCTATACATTCAGGCAGGCAATGTAATTTCTGAAAGCATACCCAATTCATTTCAGTGTATGTATTTACTGAAACCATGATGGGCAGGTACACGGGACACTCCCAGGGACACGCTGCCCTGGGTGGCAAAACACCCAGCAGAATAGGAGAAACAAATAAACCTGGACTAAAACACGCAATTATTTGCTGAACTGGAACTGGACTCGACGGTGAGCCTTACGACTTCTCTACAACTTATGAAGGAATCAGGTGTTCCTGGACACTGAAATGTTGCGCGCTATTGAGTTTCCTGACATCGTAAGCAGTCATTTTGCCATGTTTTGCCACCCACGGTGGCGCGCTCCGGCGTGCTCACGTGGTAAAGTGACGACACGTCCATACCCTCAATAGAAAGGGCATGTGAGATGTTATTACATTGATAGTCCAAGTCCCACTGCAGACAAAATTTACATTTCTGCAATATATTTCCATGCCAAGCCATACCTGGTCGCACATCCGTCTATTGTTTAGATGCAAGGCAAAACTGCTATATTGCGTTATCAATTTACTTTGCTCTACAAAATGAAATACCTTAATAAATATTACAGCTATTATTATTATTATTATATAAAACAATTACATATAAACACTATTATATACTGCATAAAAACTATTTTTCAATGTTGAAAGTCAACTCCAATAACCTCCAAATAAAGTGTATTTTCATGATCTAAATGCTCAAACCCAAATAACTGTTATTAAATAGCTGAATTAAAGAGACTTTTTAGTTCTGCATTTCTAAGTTTTTTTTCAAACAACATTACATACAAACATTGACAACAGAGTGGCTAATATACAGGATCACCACCACAGATGAGAGTCTAATTTCTCACACATTAATATTATTCAACCATCTGTTTGCATTAAAACAGACATGTTAATGGGGAAAAGGCCTTGTAATGTTAATAATTGACGTCAATGCAGTATGATGAATGAATTATGTACTCATATTGGACATTTCTATTAGCAAATACACCACTGGGTCCCAACAACTAGAATAAAATGCATGTTATGGCACCCCTTTTATTTTCTGTTCCCTGGCTTAAAGTGAGTTCACCCAAAAATAAAATTTCTGTCATCATTTGACTTTCTTTCTTCCACAAAAGAAGATATTTTGAAAAATGTCATTAACTGGCCATTCATTTGTAGCTATTGTTTTTTTTGTCCATAGAAGTCAATTTGTGTTCATTTACTGAACCAACTTTCTTCAAAATATCTCGTTCTGTGTATGGCAGAAGAAAGTCATTCAGGTTTGTAATGACAAGAAGGTGAGTAAATGATGACAGAATTGAAAGGCTGAAATAGGCATTTGTTTGGTCGAGGCCAGTATCTGAAATTATGCCTCATAATTGACAGATCTAAAAATGCTCTGCACTCTGCTCATCAAATAAATAGCCCTCATCACACCAAAGACTCGACTGATTTGAGAGGCAAATCAACATTATACAACAATAACAATTTAATTAATATAATTGCATAATCAACATCTCTCATATCTATCATCATTTTCCTCAATCTCAGATTTGCCTTCTCTGAAAAAATGTCTTAAAAATGTGCCGCAACAATGAATATCGGAAGCATAATAATTCATTTGCAACAGTTTCAGGAACAAGTCAGGAAGGCATCTATGATCCTTCAGTGTGTTTTGTTATGAAACTTATTATTTCTGAATATTGTAGAGCTGTTGACTATTGGCTTTCCACTAATTTCAAGAAAAACAAAGACTTTTAAAAGATTTTAAGAAAGTGCTGGTGCCAGACTTTATCCCCCTCTTGTCACATAATAAAAAGAAGCCATTATGGCTCGTAAGAGCACACTGCCTTGCTGAAGATATAGTATATTCGGCTAAAAGTATACGATTGCAGGAACAATCATTTTCTCAGAAGAATAACCTGGTTCCTGGTAATCTCTGATGATCTTTTCTGATTGCTGACTTTATAACGGTTCACAAAAGGATTGGGACTGCCGGACTATCTGAGAACAAAATCCTTACTGTTTCCTGACAAGGGTTACAAAAAAGATTTAGCTAGAAAAGAGTCATCCGAGATGAAAATAAATGTTATTAAAGGGACAGTTTACAAAATGAAAATTATGTCATCATTTAATAACCCTCATGTCATTCCAATCCTGCATAACTCTGCAGAACAAAAAAAAGATGTTATGAAGAACGTTTGCCAACCAAAAAATATCGGCCCCCATTGACCTCCACTGTATGGACACAAAACCAATGAGACATTTCTCCAAACATCTTCTTTTGCGTTCCACAGAAGAGTCGAACAGGTTTTGAACAACATAAGAGTGAAAAAAATATAAATGGTCATCATCAACCAATCTGCAGATTCTGACATTAAGGCATTGGTTTTAAGTAAGGATTAGGTGAACGATAGATTTAAAAATGTTATTTTATTAAAAACATGGGGTGCTGACCCAGAAACACGTCCTACAGGTTTAAAATCACATTGTGTCTTAGAGGAAAATTTCACCTTCAAAATGAAATTTCTGTCATCACCATGTGGTCATTTTAAACCTGTGTGATTTTCTTTTTCTGTAAGAAACAAAATATGATATTTTGAAAAATGTTGGTAACCAAAAATGTTCACAAAATTGTTGTGTATGGAAACAAAACCAATGCAAGTCAACAGGGACCAACGGTTTTCTGGTAGCTACCATCATTTTTCAAAATATCGTCTTTTGTGCTCTGCAGAAGAAAGAAAGTCATACAGGTTTGAAATGACAAGAGGTGTTTAAAAATGGTAGCATTTTCATTTTGAAGGTGAACTATCCCTTTAGGGATTACATTACCTGCACTTAGCTAAACACAGGTTTACAAAAAAGTACTGTACATGCCGGTCATTTTGTTGTTAACAATGGACCTCTGATGCTATTAAGAGTGCTGGGGAGGCATACACAAGGAGTCACTCTCTGGATGGTACGTGGGGCGATTACTGAGTAATGCTGCCCGCGATAGCCAGATAATCTCATTGTCTGACTGCAGGTGCAGCCAAAGTCATGTTTAACATCTCAGTAAATCTGATACGTTAATCACCGTCTGGTGCGACACAGAATGCAGAGGTGTTCTGCAGGAACTTCGATCTTCATAAACCAAGGATACGAGGGTCTGTAAAATTGTGGGTCACATTGAAGGATTATGGCTGCCGTGTAATGTTGGCTTCGACAAAGGGCACCTTTAAAGAATTGTAAAAAGGTTGGTACCAGGTACAGAACTGTGACAATACGGTTTTACATTACATCAAAAATCTGGCAACCCTCTACATCGGCAACAACTCTGTGCTTTCTACAAAATGGTGCTCGGCACTCAAAGTGCACAGAAAACCCCTTTGACAATTTAATTCAATATTGTACAACTATATAGCTTAAAGCTTGTATAGGCTATAATATACTGCACACATACAGACATAATACATACATTTGGAAATACATACCTTTAACAGCATGGAAAGAGAAGAATCCTTGATCGCTGATAATTTTTCTCAAGCTCCCGGTCATTAAATTCAAAGCACTGTTGCATGCAGGTGTCCCCTGACTGTCTTTTACTTAGTAATCCCATACAGATTGATAGCCACCATCTTGATGTGGGCCACAATAGTGCAGATCTCATGGATTTATAATAAAGCGTAATGCTGCCACAATGGGATGAGGGTCACTTGAGAAGCCACACAAGTGGTTTGTAACATATTCCTCTGAGGGGGTTACAGGGGCAGTAATGATAACAATAGGATGGCGTATCTATTTGGCCTCCTACTGTAGGTGTTATTTGAAAGGTACTGGACTGGACATAGACAGAGACATCAAGTACAGCGAGAGCGATTCGACAACACACAGGGTGGTCTGATTTCACAGTACTTTGATGTCATGCTGCATATTTACTGCATTTTAAAAAGCCATAAAACCCATACTGAGCAGAGTTAGACTTAGCACAATTTATATCAGCAAATAATTGCGTCTTTCTTTGTTTCTCCTATGGAATTTTTTCAATTTTGCAAATAGCTTATAAAAAAGTACACATTCGAAGGTGAGTAAATGACGACAGAATTAACATTTTTGGTTGAAGTATCCCGTCAAAGTGATAGATCACCCAAAAATAAAAATTCTGTCATTTACTCACCCTCAGATTGTCTCAAACCTGTATACATTTCTTTGTTCTGCTAATCACAAAGGAGGATATTTGGAAGAATGTCAGCAACTGAGCAGACCTCGTCCCCTGACTGCTATAGCTGGGAAAGTTAATACTATGGTAGTCAACGGGGGATGAGATCTTCTCCGTAACTGACATTCTCAGTATTAAGATTTTTGTGTACAGTGATGAAAAGCTGAGATGAGCGTTTACTGCTGTGTCTGACCCTTATATATCGTGACCTTAAGGATCTCATTGTTCTTGTATTAACATTTGACCAAAGAAACCTGAACAAAGTAAATATGTCCATTATTTGCTAATGGCATTGTTTATTTATGACAAGTGTGATTTTTATTAGTTTACATTTTCTGTGTCCTGTTTAAAAAGCCATTTCAAAGTTTAGTGAAATACAGGTCATTTGGATATGTGCCAATGTATAAAGTGTATTTTAGCAGCCAGTAATTCATATTCATATCAAATATGGACCCTTGGAGTTTTAAAACCAGTTTGTTTATATGGTCGACATGTATGACATGTTTAGTTGAGTAAAGTCTGAAATATTCTAACTGCATAATTATTTGAGGTTAATTCATCCTTTTTACTGTAGTGCAATAGAAAAACACGGGAAATGTATTTGTACATTGGGTTTTAAGATTATTCTATTAACGGTAGGCTATGTTACTTGTTTCATGTTGTTAAGTGTTGCTTTAGTTGGTGGAATCATCTGATCTACCAGCCTGATAAGCTAAGACCACAATGAAAATATACTTACAGGCTGTGAAGTGCCAGACTGTCACCGTGAAGTTTTAATGGTTGGAATGGCCCCACTTTTTAACCAAAGCTTACGTGCATAGCCGGTCTTGATTTCTCTCCGTTCGTGAAGCAATCGTAGGTGAAATGCGCTGCACAAACTTGCACATTGGGATTGTACTTTCCTTGAACAGTATTGTAAATAAAATGTAACCATTCGTTTTTAGTTGTCTTATCTTTTGGCAGGGCAAACAAAGACGCTTTCTTTTCGCAACGAAACACAGCGTCTCCGCGACATGGCTGCGGCGGTGACGATACAAACGAGATTCACAAGTACGCCCACTTTACTTGGATTTAGATTTGGCCGGTCTTAGTCAAGTCATACCACGAAGTGACGTACATTCGTGGGGGTGTGGTTACACGAGGCGTTTCAGGCAGGCCTGGGTGACCATTTGCTTTTAGATAGAATGCATCTTTTGTTCCGACACTTAAATTTTTGCAATCCGACACTTTAATTTTTGCAATTTTACGAGTCTAATACATGCATGGGTAACTTTTAACACACCAAAGACACAGAAAAACACGTATTCGCGCCATATGACCCCTTTAAATGAAAGCGGGGATCTCTCCCAACATAGTATATTTATAAGGTTAGAAAATGTAGCACATTTTAAAATAAAATGAAATTGTGGGAGATATTTCAGCAGACCACTTTTAACAGACTATCACTTGTTTTTGGTAAGCTTGTGTTACAAACGGTTCAGTAATACAGTTTTCATCAGAGCATGTAATGTGTAATTTAATCAAAATAAATATTTATATTTAATATATATATCATTTTTTTCCATTGTCTATTATAGATGAAAATACAAATGAAAATTACCTATTGAAACTTATGTAAATTGTGGCGATCCTTGCTAACGTCCGTCCACGACAGCGTCCTCAGCATTAAAAGTTGCAGTTGCTTTTAGAGTCGTGCAGTCATGACAACAATACCGAAACTGTCCTCCAAATGATGCGGACTGCACAACTCTACAGGAACTCAAACGCAATACCAAAGACGTCAGTTTGCATTACTGTATCCACATAAATATCGCAGACGGGATATGGAAACGTGTTCTGTACACGGTCTGCTGTGGACAGAACACTCACACTGTTAAAACACAAAGCAAAGATATGCAAGCTAGCAATAAATATTAAACGCTGAGAATTAGTAAAAGAAGCCTGAGTGCCAAGATCTCTGTGTGTCACAGAGAGAGTGCACCGTGCAATATAAATGTGTCTGTGTGGCGCAAGGAAAAAACGGGCCCAACCTGATGTTATAACACTTGTTACATATTAAAAAAGTTCTGAGAAATATTGACATGTAAAAATTGTTGGTTGATCAGTTTGGTGTGTAAGCATACGTGGAAACTGACAGGTAGAGCTGACACTGGATCTACAGTAGTCTTGTTACAGTAGGCCTTAAGACATTTACTTTACTCTGTTCATTCTGTGATTTATTCTCGAATATATTCATATCAATGAGCCTACAGAAGACATGGTAAATTTGGACAAAGCGAAAACAAACAACAGACTGAATAAACAAGCTTAATCTGTGTATATGTTCATAACATGGCACATTGGCATGCCGCGAATACATCACCAAGGCTTATAGCATTGCTTAAATCTCTGTCTTTGTGTTCGTGAATTCCGTTTCATTGTCCAAAATAATGATCTCTCCATGGCAACCAATGTCTGGCTCTGTTGTTGCATAGCAAATCAAGATCATTGCATGAATGCGTACTTGACATTTGATCAACATATTGCAGTGTGTAATCAAATGTGTTGTCGTAGCTGTATATCTAGCAAAGCTGCAGAACAGAAACCATTCATTACGAATGGTAGAACGTGTCCTATTTTAAGGATGATTATAATAAAGCACTAAAATGCACCATGGATCCACTCAACATAATGGATATTTATGAAAAGGCTTGAAGCAGGCCAGCGTTTTCCTTTGTCTCACTCACACATCGGTTGCCAGAGCTTGTGAGCGTTTCTAGTATTTTAGAAGCCTATGGATAATAATGCAGAAAAATGGAGACCTCTACAAATCTACATGTGGAAAATCTTGATCATTCTGTTAATTAGATAACATACACACTGGGGAAAACTTTATTAGGTGTGTTGGGATATTTGCCTCAGTTTCTAAGCTATTGAAATGCTTTTGGCCAAAAGTTGGCATTCAGCGGAATAGACACAGCAGGGTGGAGCAAAGTCATTTTATTCTGTTTCAGTAGAAGATCTGATTTGCTTTTGTGTTGGCAGAAGTAGGGGCAGGCGGGGCACAAACAAACGCAGGCCTTTTATACAGGGTCAAGTAATTTTAGCTTTTTTTATTTTCCATTATATAAAATGAGTTGAACTGAAATTACAATATCAGGGTTAATCATTAACAGTGTCAATGGATACTACTGTATTAGGATATTCGCTATTGTATATTTTGGACTGTAGGTGAACAGTCGGCCCCTTAATGTTTTTAACTTATAACCACACACATTCATGTTGCTCTTTGGTTTGATAGAACTTCTTGAATCTCAGAACACTTTGATATATATAGTAGACAGATGTAGCAGCCTGGTGTACAAATTTTGGGAGATCTCACACTAAAACCGCCACAGTTATTCACAGTTAGACGGAAAGTGATACACCATTTCTGGTCTTCCTGTTACGATTGGCACTGAAAGTCTGGGTGCTGATTGATCTTCACTGTTTACAAGCGCTAATTCCGGCCTCTGCTTCTAATTTATGCTCTCAACAACAGAGGAAATATGACGGTTCGTGTTCCCCTAGCAGAAAAGATTCTTGATAAACAGATTTAAAACTGGAACAAGCCGTGTTCATAATTGAATAGCATTTATTGAAATGAAATAATAATTTACGAACAGTTTCCCTGATCATCTGTAAACTTGTTTTATGATCAGATAATTTAGAAACCAAGTTGTTGATTCATTATATTTGCGTAAATATAATGCGTGAAGCCCTTTTCAGCACAGCACCACTTCAATCTGTCCTACGTTGGAAAGTCCAGTGAAAGTTTTTGATCTGGCTAGCTTTCATTTAAAGCACCTTTAAGCCAAGATTTTGTCATTAATGCCCTTCTGCTCCCTCAAAATGAATGCAATACTCAGCACTTTCAGATGAATTTTCAACTATAGAATATAATTATGGAACCGAGATTCGCTATTAGTCATGGTTAGCAAGATGAATTGCGAACAGATGTGTCTGCCCTGAAGTGATGCAGTCAGAACACAATCCAGGATGATTCAGACATAATAAACATACATGGCCTTAATTAAAGACTACTACATTGACTCTTTTATTGCTACTAAAATAAAACTAGTGTTTGAAAGATAGCCCCCTAGAGGCGTTTATAAATCTTGTGAGTAAAACGATTGTACCTTTTAGTAACAGAATTTACAATATCTGTCAATAATGTGATGCTTTATTTTTCTTGTCTTTATCTGTTATTCGCCCAGGCCTAGGAAGTACAGAGGACCATTTATTTAATTTTGTACATTTTTTTATTTATGACTTATTAAGTATAATTCATTATTTTGCACTCTCTCACCGGACTTTAGTTATGAACTCCATTTCCCAGAACTCTGTGCACTCACTCATCATCACTGATTACAGTCACACCTGAATGTCTACTTGTTCAATGTTCCTGTGGATGTATTTCAGTTGCCGTTACCTCATAAAGTGGATTTGAGATACTTTGGTGTACATCGTGTTTCTCTGCAGTGTCTGTATCATTACAGTTCTCCTGATGATATTTAAAAAAATTCAAGGAATAACGATGAATGTGAGAGTGAATAACTATAGAGTATATTTACAAAACACATTGCTGAGCCATAGCCACAACACCACAAAGAGAGACGATTAAAACGGAATGCCAAAATCTTCAAATCAATGCCGTAAGACATGGGTGAAGTGATCTGTTTGTGTTGAATTTGTGATTCCTAAATCCGGCTGTTAACATTCTCGCCTCGATCATTGGCTCCTTGAGTTTGAACCTGCAACTTTTTGGCTACCAGCCCAGGTTTTTAACCACTAATATTCCCTTAAGCAGGCAGTCAAGAGCCAAAGTCTCAGAGTGCATCCTTCTCTGATGTAAAACGTTCTGACTGAAGAACCCTCTAAAATGTTTTTCTTTGAAATGCTTCGAGAAGAACATGCTGTAGAAATCATTTGCTAACTGAGGGCACCATATGATTCTCTGTGGTAAGCTCTAGGGCTGGTATGATATATATTAAGAATTCAAAATAATTACCTGTCTAGGAAGATTCTGAAATCGCTAATGCTTCGAATATAGCTTTAGAATATGCCCATTGGCATTTCCAGGAACTACAGCTGTTTCTGAAAACACTCCTTATCTCCTATATAGTGCACTATATCAGGTGTCCGCCATTTTGTAGCGGTGTCCGAAACCCGAGTGAACTTCTTCATTCCCTATATATGTTCACTCCTTTTTACCCACAGTGCACTCTGATTTTGGGTGTACATTCGATGTATACTCGCTCACTCATTATTTTTTCACTTGATTAGCATCAGCTGGAGTACACTGACCTTTAAAGCCACGAATGTTGGTTTATACACACTTGTGTTTGTAGTTGTTGACAGTTATTTTCCACCTTAAAAGAATAAGCAGATTAAATGAATGTGACAAACAGTAGTGTTTTATTTTAAATATATTAAATCATTTTATTAAATGTGCTAAATAAGCGTGCCTGCATATACATATGGCAAATAAAGTCGAAATGAATTTAAGTATTTTATAAACAATCCACAAAGCAACACAGGTGTAATGTAAGCTAATCGTTATGTTTATGACTACATCTGTGACTGTATTGTCAGACGCAGGATATATACGACATCTCTCAAATGTCCTGTAGTTGATTTTCAGAATAATTTTTCCTGTGTGAACCACCTTGTATAAAAGGGATTTTGAGCTTCACTGAGTCTGAACTATTTCTGTTTTCTCATATTCATTACAATGCGTATTAAAGAAATAGTTCACCCAAAAGTTAAAAAAACTTATTTTTTGAAGAACTGGCACCCATTTCATTTGCAGTGGTTTTGTGTCCATACAATAGAAGTCAAATGGTTTATTTTAAAAGGCAGCATACCATATTTTTACAAAGAAATAAACATTTGCTACATATTGTTGCATTGCTAAATTACTCTAAGATTTTACCTTCTGTGCTTTAAATGTGCTTTCTTTTTGAAGAACATTATAAGACCAGGAACTAGTCTAACAGCTGTCTGCAACACTTCTTATAAATGTAGAAAGATTTATCTATACTTTTTGCGATGAGCAGCGAGGACATTCATATCTTAAGTTTCTAAAAGTTCTCTGATGACTAATGGAATCGCCAGTGGTGCACCTCAGGCTACCTGAGACCAAACTAATGGAAACTGTGGCATTCTGTTAAATTGTATTAGACTTTATGGCCAGGTTCTCAAAATAGCTTCATTAAAATATAATGCCTGCCATAATGCAAAAACTGGATGTGATCCACAGTAAAAGTCTGTACAGATGTACCTTCATACAGATGTCTTATGTTAATCAAATACATTTCTTTTTTTAAATGTTTTCATTTTCTAATTAAGCTAATTCAGCTATTGATCTTCTCATAGGCAAATGCCAGAGGGGCTGCAGAGCATTTTTTAATTGTGGGCCGATCAGACTTTTAAAAATATATATAAAACAATAGTTTTACAGGCCGATAGCGCATAGGGGTTTTCCCGGTGGGCCGCTGCTCAATGTGGGCCGGCCCACTCTTGAGATATAAAGAAATAATAACAATAATATTTTTATTTTGCTCACTTGTTAGTAGCTGTTGTGATATTGTGTCCTAGTGTTTTAAGGCAGCAGCGTTAACAAGTGCTCGTAAATGTCAAAAGATTGACCAAACAAATAAATAAAGACCGGGTTCAAACAATTCCACCCAATCAAATTACAGATACCAAGCAGAATACAGCCAATCAAACTTTCAGCCAATCAAATTGAAGGAGGCAGAATTTACTGGCGGTAGGCGGGCACTTAACATGCACGAATTCCAGTGTGGAGATTCAGTTCTAATTATGACCGTGTAGTGAGATGTAACAAAGCAAACATAACAAAGCCAATGGTTTTACAATAAAAATGTTAAATGGTAAGATACAGAGATTCAAACTACTCAATTTATTTAGAAAAATGGTTTGTCACAATCTAAGACTTGTGTTCAAGTTAACAGGTCTAAAAACATACTGTGTGTTTATAGTTTATAGCATATGAGCCATAAGATATGGCTTTGTGTATACGGTCCATTTTATAAGCATGGAAGAATTTAATAGACCGAAGAACTATCATAACAGGTAATGAATTGACTTTTAATTTTTCTGTCAAATTTGTATTTAATGTACAGTTTTAAAAAGCTTATTAAGCTAATACGTAATACTTATTTACTAAACTAATATAGTAAAGTTCAAAAACTATATTGTATCTGCAGTTTACCATAGTAAATAATATAATAGTATATTACTGTATGTGGACAAATATATAATTATTGTCTAGAAAAAGAATGGAAAACACAGAACTAAATTATTTTCCCAACTGTAACATAAATGTCCTTCGTCAGTTACCTGCCTATTTATGAGGTAAAACAACACATAAATGTTTTTTAAGTTTATATATTTTGTATGTTTTATGCTTGTGCTACAACTGCTACAAACGTTTAAACCTCTGTAGCATCAGTGTTACATGCAAAAAAAGTTCATGTACAGCCCTGCCAAGGATTCAGTCCAATTTAGCAATATCAAAAATTATAGCTTTGCTTTCTGCAACACGTCCGATCATTTGCCTTTTTAACGGAGGCATTTATATCCTACATTAATGTAATACGTTGCATTTATTGTTGGATGGAACATTTACACTCCTATTTATTTAGCGGCAAAGTGCAAAGACAGTGAGAGCCTGCTAAACGGTCATTATACACCTCAGCCAAGACTTTATTTTAGAATGAATCTATTGTTCAGGTGTTGTAGCATCGCTTTATATACCGTTTTTGGATGACTCCATCCATTTTCCTCAGCATTTCTTCACTGTATGTGTTGAGGAGTGCTGAGTATCTCTTTTTGTAAGCGTAGACAACTTTCAAGGCACTTAGTTCACTATTCTGGCTTATGCCATGGAATTTTTTATCTGAATATGCAAGCAACATTTATTTCCATTGAGAGGTGCATTAAAGCGTGGTGCCCCATCACAAGAGTAATGTGATGGCCGTTCTTTGACTATTAGCTGACACTTCTGTGGCAATTCCAGCACCAACTGGGTTTTATTTGTAATGCATGTCTTCTTTTCAAAGGCAATGTTGACATCAAAGGTATTTCATTAAATTGTAATGTTTCATTGCACCTTTTCCTATGTTGGGTGATCATTTGTCGATTTGGAGAGTGAAGAGATTTCAAATGAAAAGACACAAAAAATACTTTCTTGTCTTCTTATTAAAACTAAACACAATACAGTTTCACATTCCTTAATGGGGTAGTTCACCCAAAAATAAAATTCATTTGAAAATGTAATTTCAAACCTGCATTACTTTTTATAGGGAATAGGTACCTCCGTTGTTCAGTCCAGAACTTGCCTTTTTTTTTTAATTGCACAAAAATCCAAATTTTAAAATACTTGGTGGTTTCTTCTAGTGCTAAGACCTGACACTCAACAAAGTCAATACTTCACGACACCAAACTGGTGGATGACCCCTGCGATCTTTTAGAGTCATTTAAGCTGTTTGTGCCAAGCAGAGATATTGTCTGAGTAGTTCACTTCTGTTCCTCTGCGTCTACCGGGCTTTCTATCCAGGGGATAAAGCCTGAGGCGTCTCTCACGGTTAGAATAAATCAGATCCAAGGCCAAAACTATTCGGCGATTCTGTCTCAACTGCACACCGAACGGATGGGCTTTACAGCATCTTATATCATGCCAAAAGTCCCCACACTTCCGTTTGCTGCTGCTGTCATTTTTATAACCATGCCATCCGACCAAGAGTCCGGTAGCATGGGCTGTAATGTTCCACTGTGGGTTTCTTTTGATAGAAGAGAAATCGCCAATGGCAAACCAGCAGAAAGATCTTTAAATGGTGTGATATATAATGTGCAGCAGTTTCATAAGAGGCATTAATGTTTGGATGAGCCGATGTAACCTCCTTACATAGCTTGCGGAAAAGTAATAGTAATTTTTATTAGTGTTTAATGCTTTTTAGGTCATCACAGAGTCTAACCAGATCTGAGTTCCATCTTAATAGACATTGACATTCACACTATCATTTTCCAGAGGAATACTAATGTCTCATAGAGAAAGTTCATAAAAAATAAACATCTTTCAACCTTTTTTGGGGGGAGGGGTTATTCTGTACAAACAAAGTCTGTGAAGCAGACATGAGCTCAGAATATAGGAAACAATGTGGAAAGAGCTCATGCCAAACAAGTAAAGCCTGTATGATTTATTACTTTCCCTCTGCTCTCAAATGTTTCTAAATTAGCATATTATTCATATGGAATGTGATTTTTTTTGTCAACACTGATATTAACATTTTACGATGACCACCAGGACTTTGTTTGGATAAAGTAAGACTGTTTAGTCCTAACTAATTGCTAGTCAGTGAGACTAGAAGAACTATGCCCAGGTATGTGTATTAGTAAAGTATAAAGGGGCCAGTTTTGATTCAATGTTGACATTCATGTGTGTTAAATCAGTAACACAGCTGATGAAATCATACAGCATGCCTCTATAACAGCTGTATTCTATTTTATCTCTAATGATTTTTTGTTAAATCGTGTTTTTCAGAGTCAGTCACTGCAGTCCAACAGGTTTTGTTTTCCTTTGAAGCTCTTGTACATGCTGTGATGTTATTGGTAAACAGCCTTCTCCCATGTTTACGCTCAATTATTACAGAGGTTACCCATCATTTAGCAATTTTCTTAAACGCTGCTACAGTCAGCTCAACAAAAAGCATTACACCAGGCAACTGTGACGTGGAGATAATATGAGTTACTTTGGTTTATAAAGCGAGATTTTTGAGACATGTGGCAGTGATTCGAGAAGGGATGTTTTATCACATTTTCATGAATTTAACTATTTTTTTATATAATATTTTGAATATTTGATCATTTTGGTACAAATTCATAATTTTCTAATCAAAAGATAAATATTTGCATTTAATCTGCAAGGGTGTATTAATGCAGGAAAATATAGATATTATTTTAAATATACTATAATACAAAAATGTATTTGTTACCAACTAAATGTACAGTAACGAGAGTTAAAGCATAGCTTGTATATTATTAATTTTACATATTACATATATTAATACATTTAGTTTAAGCCCAAATCTAAAAACTGAATCAAAATCGATAAACAGCCTATTCAGCGTGATTAAGACTAATATTAGATATGAGACTGATTCAGACTCAGAGGAAGCATCTACAGCTGAAAGCGATATACCAGGAATCTGTCTGATCCGTTGCAAGCCTCAAAAACAGAAATAATCAATAAACCATCAGATCTGTCACAAAAAGCATATTTGACGGAAAGGCTGAAAAAGGTGAGAGATGAATGATCATATTTCAGCGAGCTCAAAGAAGTGATTGCGTTCAGAGCTTTCTTTTTCAACATGGAGGGAAAGTCACAAAAGTGCTTTAGTGACTGAGAGGGTCTCAGTGTGATTTATTGTGTAGGGAAAACTTCAAATGAATCCAGAAGAACAGGAGGAGGGAGAGAGGTGGTATTTAGAGGTTTTCTCAAAATATATTCTTTTGTGTTCCACGAAGGCAAGCACATTTTCTTTGAATAAGAAACGGTACACAGATGAGTTGCGCATAACCACAAAGGGACATGTTCATTTTAAATATTTATTTTAAATAGCCCTGTTGCAAGAAAGGACCAGGTATTCAGTATGAGTCTACATAGTGGGAACAGTGTCTCTGTCTTGAGCGCAATAGACCTATTCATGATTTATCTATCCATCTTTCTATTTTTTCAGATTTGCTTCTGTGTTTGTATCTGTTACAAACCAACCTCATCATTGATCATATCGCTTGGAAACTTGAAAGTCTATGATAAAAAGTTTTGCTTGTTTTATTCTTTAAGGCTAAGCGCTTTGTGGTGTAGGAAGCATCCTTTTGATCACGAGCAAGTGAACGTGGACATGCAGTTAGGCTGTACGCTAGCTCGAGAAAATGTAGAATTAATCAAATATTACATTAATGAAAAATAAATCTCTGATACTCTATTCTGTTCCAGCATCTTTATTTACACTTTACATGGTATTTGTACAGTAATTAAATGATAAAGAGTTAAATTATGTTTAGTTGGTTTTAAAAGCTTTTTGTTGGTGAACCAATTGAGTCTATATAGTCCAATTTTAGACTCAAGAATTGTGCAAGGCCACAGAAAACACCATTGGTGTTTTAATGCAAGTATAAATAAAGGTCCTCTGGATGGTGTTCTTGGGGTCATAGTCAGCATTTCTCTCCATCCAAAAACAGGAGTCAATTTAGGTCTCACAGCACTTTCTCCAAAGCCTTTTCTGAATCATTTTGATGTTCACCGTCAAACTTCATACAAGCCAGGCGGGCCTTCTTGGGCAGGAGGACCTTGTAGGTGATTCAGGATTTCAATCCATTGTTGCATAGCAAGCGACCAACTGTGGTCCCAAATGTCTTGAAATCATTAAAAAGCTTCTTCTGTGTAGTTCTGGGCTGATCTTTAACCTTTCTCATGATCATCTTTACCCCATTGGGGAAATCTTGCATGGAGCTCCAGACCAAGGGCAATTGGTAGTTATTTTGTATTTCATCTATTTCCAAATAATCACACCAACAGTTGTCTCCTTCCTACCAAGCTGTAGTCTGTAGCAGTCGCGATTTCTTTAAGACTGCAAGGGAAGCTCAGCTTCCCCTATAATTGTCAAAAAATGAATGGTCAAATATATGTACTATTATGTTAACATTTTATTGACTAAAAATGCGTTAAACACGTTCATCTCGAACGAAAACAATTTCGTTCAGAATCAGCTACTTAGGTCGGCTGACTCGATTTCCTTCTCATTCATTCCCGTAGCGTACAGTGCATTACTCTGTTGAAGCCCAGCGTCCATTGACTTCAATGGGGCTGCTTTAAACAGTTTTTTTCAGTGCTTAGAAACAAGACGGTCATTGGATAATGCTGCGATTATGTCCCGCCCACGGACGCTCAGCGTCTCTGGGATGAATGGAGGAGTGGGCTGGCCCGGACTCCGAGCGTCTGCGTGATGATTGGAGGGTCTGTCATCTCTTTTTAATCCACTTTTATGTCCTAAAACGCTCGTTTTTTGGGGTCGACAGCTTATAAAAACGTATTTCTTGTTTTTTTTAGCTTGTTTGCTATAATTTTTTACACATTGTCACATATCAGCTTTTAGACATTTTTTTTTTTTTTTTATAAATCATAAATGACAAGGAGGCGGCAGCTTCTCGCAATGCAAAGAGACGGTTGGTGTGGGCGTGGGCGTCTTCAGATTATGACGCGTATCACTCTGTGTCTCCATTTCCAACTCAGTCCCATCGCGGATTTTGCATGTGTAGTCGAAAGACAAACTGCTGCAACCTTCATCGTATATTTCACACAATTTCACACCACATTCATTGTTTCAGTTTAACATAATTCCCACATTTCCTCCCGTTGAGTTAAATATATATATATATATTAGATCGTTTGTTCATTAATTCATATAGTCTGAACTAGCCAGCTAGCAAACTGCACACGATGGCAGACAGTGCTAATATTGTCGACCTGATTTTGGCAAAGCCATTAGAAAGTCTTCCTTACGAGGAGAAACTTAGAATTAAACAGCAGGGCAGATCAACACCTAAGATTGATTTAGTGCAAAAGATAGGGAAAAGTAACAGGTCTTTTCAGCTCTCCTGGTATGACAAAGTTAGCTGGCTGACTGGAAGTGCTGTGAAAAAGAAAATGTACTGCTGGCCATGTCTCTTGATGAAACCATCTCATGGATGTGTTGTTTGGTCAAAATTGGGGTTTGGAGATCTGTCAAACTTTGACAGGGCATATAAAAGGCATGAAAATAGCTGCTGGCCATTGAGAGGACACTGGTCAAGTCACTGGAAAAGACGCCTAGTTGGTACGACAGGGTTACAGAGCATTTTCTTGAAAAGGAACGTAGGGCAGAATTTACATATAAATAAATGGACAATTTTTATGATTTAGGCCGAAAATGAGCTTCCCCTCTTTAAAAGATCAGCAGCCGCCACTGGTAGGTAGGTAGGTAGGTAGGTAGCTAGGCAGGCAGGCAGGTAGGTGGGTGGGTGGATAGATAGATGATAGATAAATTGTCTTCTAGGTTTTGCATTGCAGCAGCTTTCCATCTCTCTCTAGATATATTTAACCAACGAGAAAAAAAATCGAGTCGCCAGTGGTGTCTTCTGTGGAGACAGCTGAAGGGCTTTGCTCTACTCCGAAACGTCATTACTGTCTCTCTTCTACCATCCTGACACTCAAAATATTGAGAGGAGTTTTCTGGTAAATATTGCATGACGGACACAGACCACAGCAGACCAGGAAAATACAAGGGCAACAAAAAAAATGACAGGGTTTAGAGGGAGGGGTAAATAAACAGTATTGTATATATTTTGGGAGAGAAGAAAGAGGAAGTTAAACATGAAAGCCGTGATGGAAAGAGAGAGACATACACACAGACATATATATACTGTACATGTATACATACATACACACACACACACACACATGTAAACACATATATATATATACTGTGTATACGTGCTGTTCTTCCAAAACCTCAGCTATCCAAATTAGTTTTTCAGGATAGGAAAAAAAAAACACATTTTTAAACAATTAAATACTATGTTGTCAAAGTTGACAATCCCTTTTAATACTTCCTTTTGATTAGATATTTGCAAATCCCAGCAACAAACATAAAGGGTGATCAATCATAATGAAAGTGAAATAAGTAATTGATCCCCCACCAACCAGTAAGGATTCTGGCTCCACAGATTGGTTATGTGCCTATATGGACCGCAGATTATTCCTGTCACTTTAAGAAGTACTCCTAAATCAGCTTGTTATGTATATAAAAGATGCCTGCCAACAGAATCTGTATCTTCCATTTCAACCTCTCCACCACCAAGTCAAGACCAAATAGGTTTCGAAGTATGTCATGGACAAGATTGTAGACCAGCACAACCCTTGAATAGGCTACAGACCAGTGGCGGCTGCTGATCTTTTAAAGAGGGGAAGCTCATTTTCGGCCTAAATCATAAAATTTTTCCATTTATTTATATGTAAATTCTGCCCTACGTTCCTTTTCAAGAAAATGCTCTAATATATCTAATATATATATATATTTAACTCAACGGGAGGAAATGTGGGAATTATGTTAAACTGAAACAATGAATGTGGTGTGAAATTGTGTGAAATATACGATGAAGGTTGCAGCAGTTTGTCTTTCGACTACACATGCAAAATCCGCGATGGGACTGAGTTGGAAATGGAGACACAGAGTGATACGCGTCATAATCTGAAGACCACGCCCACGCCCACACCAACCGTCTCTTTGCATTGCGAGAAGCTGCCGCCTCCTTGTCATTTATGATTTATAAAAAAAAAAAAAATGTCTAAAAGCTGATATGTGACAATGTGTATAGCAAACAAGCTAAAAAAAAAAACAGAAATACGTTTTTCTAAGCTGTCGACCCCAAAAAACGAGCGTTTTAGGACATAAAAGTGGATTAAAAAGAGATGACAGACCCTCCAATCATCACGCAGACGCTCGGAGTCCGGGCCAGCCCACTCCTCCATTCATCCCAGAGACGCTGAGCGTCCGTGGGCGGGACATAATCGCAGCATTATCCAATGACCGTCTTGTTTCTAAGCACTGAAAAAAACTGTTTAAAGCAGCCCCATTGAAGTCAATGGACGCTGGGCTTCAACAGAGTAATGCACTGTACGCTACGGGAATGAATGAGAAGGAAATCGAGTCAGCCGACCTAAGTAGCTGATTCTGAACGAAATTGTTTTCGTTCGAGATGAACGTGTTTAACGCATTTTTAGTCAATAAAATGTTAACATAATAGTACATATATTTGACCATTCATTTTTTGACAATTATAGGGGAAGCTGAGCTTCCCTTGCAGTCTTAAAGAAATCGCGACTGCTACCTACACCTACCTACCTACCTACCTACCTACCTACTATCTATCTATCTATCTATCTATCTATCTATCTATCTATCTATCTATCTATCTATCTATCTATCTATCTATCTATCTATCTATCTATCTATCTATTACATCGCTCAAGCTCAGCATGTGACGTAGAACTTTTGTAAATAATTCCAAACCCCCACTTTTTCTCTGAAACCACATACTCAGATGTCAAATTAAACGTGATCTATTTATATATACCAAGGAAAGCAACAACAGACCACAAAGCAAAAAATGAATGACAGTGCGAACCAAAGAAAATGTAAAGAAGGGGAAAAAACTAAGTGAATAGCTTGTTGTCAGTCCTCAAAACCACTGTGTGAATTAATCCTGTTGCGGTAGCCCACGCAGGAGAGGCTGTGGGACAATGATAGATATGCAAGCCAGAGTCTATCTGTCAGCCAAATATGCACCACAACATCTGCTCAAAAGTACTACAGAGACCAGTCGGCCACTAAGGAGCCTGACATGAGGGGGGCAAAATAAGGATAAGACTTAAGCAAGAAAAACATTTGAGAATAAGAGAGACAGACGAGGGATGAACAAGAGGTGGCGGCGAGTCTGTGAAATGTCAGAGCTAAACCCGTGATTGATTAGAAATTGAATTAGCATGGCAGCGCTGCACTGGAGACCCTCAAGATTATTTCCAGACCTGAATATCTAATGATCTGTGCTTTGGCCAGGAATTATTATTAGTTCTTAATAAACAGACCAACTAGCATCAGATGTTGACAACAAATCCTGGCTGGTGTCATGTGTTGAACTCCACTCTGTTTGTTTAGTCCAATGTAAATTCATAATTCATGATAATGCAGTTTCCACTTAAAAGACATTAAATAACATTCTGTGCTTAAACTCTCTTACAGTAAAGACCCAGTGAAATCAAAACGAAGGTTTTGGTCCTTTTATTAAAAATGTGTGAGCCTTAAGGACGTCAATAAACTAATAAGCTATATCGCTGACAAAATTCGCATTTAGGAGATATAACCATCAGAAGGCTCATGTTATGTGTCAGGGTTGTGTTCAAGTAAATGCATTTACTAATGTTTGCCACTGTTAGTACACGCAGGCATCTATAGATGTACAGTATACGCTCTCAGTTTATCTTTACTATACACGCTTGGTTTCTCTCTCTGGTAGGTGTAGATACCAGGCCACTTGACTGGAGGTAATCCTGTCAGTTCATCCCTGGATCCATTGAGTGGGCGCGTGCAGGTCAGCCAGGTTCCTTGCGTTAAAGTTAACTTTTTCAAAACCAATCGCCTTCCTAGACAGTGAGTGACCTTACATGCTACAATTTTATCAGATTTTTTTCTAGTCGTTGTCAAAAAGCAAGCAAAAATAAAACGTGCTACCTACCTAGCATTAGTAATGCAGTCGTGGGGATGTTTCTGCCTCCACCTAAGCTCCGCCCACAATTTGTATACATTTAAATATTACAAGAACGTAATTTTACTGCTAAATCAATGCAATTTTAAGTGTTTATTAGTGTCTTGTGTTGCAGCGTCGGAGCTCAGATTTTGTAAGTAATATTTTGATATGTTTGATAGCTTTTTTGCAATTTGGAATCTCATAATTACAGAAATTCCGACATAAATCTGCCAGTGAGATCTAGTAACCGTTTGGGTATTGTCACAACAGTAATTAGCCAATCATAGTACTGCCTTCTACCATTTGTTAGCTACACAGTTATAGTAAGATCTAAATAAGAAACCAAGACACCGCCTCTTCCTTTAAAACGTAGTTTCGCTCTTGGACAGTCTCGCTTCAAAACAAGTGCTTTACACAATAGTTGATCTCCCTTCGTAAAGTTTGTTTGTATTCCAGATCACCTTCCATTCCAAAACGCCCCTGATCCCCACACTCAAAAACAACCAGACGCGAGCAGAGCCACTCAAGGCTAGCGGATTCATCAGGTGGAGTGTTCTGGCAGGTCGTGCCGTAAAGCTGTCAAAAGATCCACTCTCTCTCCATCAACTAATACATTTATGAGATACGTGTATACCGCGCGGCTCTGCCATCCCATAGCGTAGCATGGTAACCAGAACTGAGTAGCAGAAAGTCATGATGAAGTGTGTGGACTAAAAAAAATGGCTGATGACTCTCTCCCCAGTCACCGTACATCACAGCGACTGGCCGTCTCAACGATATGACCCGAACATGTCACGTCCTGTTTGACTCCAATGGTTTAATTCGCCCATCAGCAGGCGTGCTAGAGATGAATGACCGTGTCTCTGTTTCTGCATCTTTCTCCCTCTCTTTTCCTGTCTGTCTGTGCTCTTGGTCTGTCTTGGTCTGGCCTGTGTAAATTAACCGTCTGCGTGTCGGAGCACCGTGACAGGGACCAGGAACGCAAGCTTGCTAGTGCGATGTTACAAATTGCAAAATCAATGGTGCCAGTCCGCTCACCTCTATCTGTCCAGCATCTACTGACAAGATTAATTCACATGAACTCTGGAAATTACCTCCTGCTGGTATGTAGGAGCGAGGGAATGGGGTGGGGATAGGTTGGACAGGTCATGGGATTTATTGCTAGATTACATGCTATGTATTTTCGACAGTTGTGGGAGCTTGGATGGGACATGGACACAAAGCTCTCGGTGTCCATGATGGGAGGCTTATTGTGAGATAATTGTTTTATTTCTGCAACATATTTGAAACCTCTTAAAGTAATGCAGTTTTTAAACAGAGGATTTGGATCAAATAAATCTCTATTTTAAATATTGTCATATTTTATTTATAACAACAATAGAAAATCAAAACTGGCACTGTTTTATTTGCATTCACCTGATTCATCCAGATTTCAGTTAGTGAAGTACCTGGTGTGCGTTTAATTGTATTCTATTCTATTGTGCGTCTTTCATATTTGGGAATAAAATTCATCTGGTTTCAAACGACTAAATATTAGACTCTTGAAAGGATGATATTAGATATTTAAATACTGCCATTCCGCTTGTACATAAAAAAGATAAAACTAAAGGGAAGTTATAAAGGTTGCCTTAGCAAAAAAGTTAAATACGTTTATGTTGAGACACATTTATTAACTGGATATAGATAAAACCATAATAAACAAATATAAGAGTATACAAATTGAAAAATAGATAATATGACAAAAGGACATCTAAAAATTCAACTAAAATGAATATAGACATTACTTTAAAATACTGATAAAACTAAAGATAAAACAAAAAAACCTTTCATCAAATTTCATTTCCAGTCAAGGTTTTTAAATAATGAATGTGTTCTAAAAATATATGACTGACTCCTCCCGTATGCTCATAAGATCACCTTAACTTAAATTTCTAGGTTATAAACATGTTTATTTTTTCCATTAATTACAGATTTGTATATGCTAGTAAAGAGCTTTACTGCTTCTCTGTTTAAGCCGTTACAACACTTAAGGCCTCTGGGGAGCTATACCGTGGTTCATGTCTGAGCATTACTCTAAGGCAGGGCTTCTCAAAGTCTACTTTCAAAGGTCCAAATCTGAATTCACGAGTGTGTCAAAGGTCCGGATAATTGGTTGTTTCAAAATTAGTTTTTAATACACATCCTTATTACTTTTTGTAATGAATTAACATTACTTTTTTGAAAACAATAGAGTATTTTGCATTTAAAGTACTTTTACAACAAATCCAAAAGTGGAAAAACATACCAAGAGGTCAGTGGCGGCTGCTGATCTTTTAAAGAGGGGAAGCTCATTTTCGGCCTAAATCATAAAAATTGTCCATTTATTTATATGTAAATTCTGCCCTACGTTCCTTTTCAAGAAAATGCTCTGTAACCCTGTCGTACCAACTAGGCGTCTTTTCCAGTGACTTGACCAGTGTCCTCTCAATGGCCAGCAGAGCTAGGCTGCTTAAACGGCCTTGGCCCATTGTGTTACGGGTATAGGACTTGAGCCGCTTTAAACAGGAGAAGCTCCTTTCTACACCTGCAGATGTAGCTCCAATTGTTGCCACTAATGAGAACAGTTTGTAAAGCTGAGGCATTGCACTGTCCAACTCCATGTCTTTAAGGAACACCAAGTAATCACACAGCTTTCCCCTGTTCCTCTGCAAGTCCTGATCTGAATACAGGACTTGAAGTTCAGACCTCAGTCTCCCTGAATCAAAGTGATGGCCATAACTTTTCAGGACACTTTGGAAGGCCTCCTCTGGAAATGCTTGTCTCATGTCATCAAATTTCCCTGGATTGACTAATTCTAAGAAAAGCATACTTTCCAAATTTGAAAAACGTCGAGGAATCTGCTCCAAGATGTTATCAAGGATGGCCACTCTCTTTGCATCGCGAGAAGCTGCCGCCTCCTTGTCATTTATGATTTATAACAAAAAAAAAAAAAAATGTCTAAAAGCTGATATGTGACAATGTGTATAGCAAACAAGCTAAAAAAAAACAAGAAATACGTTTTTATAAGCTGTCGACCCCAAAAAACGAGCGTTTTAGGACATAAAAGTGGATTAAAAAGAGATGACAGACCCTCCAATCATCACGCAGACGCTCGGAGTCCGGGCCAGCCCACTCCTCCATTCATCCCAGAGACGCTGAGCGTCCGTGGGCGGGACATAATCGCAGCATTATCCAATGACCGTCTTGTTTCTAAGCACTGAAAAAAACTGTTTAAAGCAGCCACTTTGAAGTCAATGGACGCTGGGCTTCAACAGAGTAATGCACTGTACGCTACGGGAATGAATGAGAAGGAAATCGAGTCAGCCGACCCTAAGTAGCTGATTTTGAACGTAATTGTTTTCGTTCGAGTTGAACGTGTTTAACGGATTTTTAGTCAATAAAATGTTAACATAATAGTACATATATTTGACCATTCATTTTTTGACAATTATAGGGGAAGCTGAGCTTCCCTTGCAGTCTTAAAGAAATCGCGACTGCAAGAGGTATAGGCCAAAAATAAAATGGTGCAAAATACAGAGAGCAGCCTTATGTGAGAAATGGCCACTTTTTATAATTCAAACTGTCTCGTTACAAATTAAACAGAACAGCTTTGTGCTGGATTGGGGCAAAATGAATCCGTACCTTTCTGTCCAGTCATCTTTAAAAGCTCTGTTTTCTTCGACTTTTCTTTTTTTAGTAACGGACATCCTCACCTATAGAACCGCGAACGCACCTCGCTGAAGTGTCGTTATATTAACCCGCTCGATTACGTCAAACGTCATACGCTTACTGGATTTCACGGAAGCAATTGACATCGCGAGAGCGATTCAAAAGCTTACAGAGCAGGCGGGTCTCGTCTCTTTCTCTCTCGCGGTCATGTGATGTCATGCGTCGATTGGTCTGAGCGCAGCGGCGCCACAAGTCAAACAAGCGGGTCCGGATTTAACTCCCTCCGGGTCCGGATCCGGACCGGGGTCCGGACTTTGAGTAGCCCTGCTCTAAGGAATGATGTTTAAAACCTAACCTCAAACTTGAGTATTCATGATATGCATATTTATACACACAGTAAAATATTACTTTACTGTAAAGACAATGTGAAGTTCTTAATGTGCTTACAGGTGTTAAAAAGAATCACAAACACACGTGTAGCACAAACTCATGGCAGGGCTTCTGAGTGGCAGGTTTGAAATGGAAATCAACATGCATATACATCATCTTAGACATATCTTTCTGACACTACTGACATTTAAAAGCTGTAATATTTCCTAAATCCATTTCAAAAGTGTCAGCAAGAGTGACACCTGCATTTGAGAAGAGTAAATAGTGTTGGATCTTATTCTGCCATCTGCTTGTCAAGATCTTCATGAAAAGACCCTGAAAAGTCATTCAGGTGTCACAGTTGTGTTATGTTTTGTTAGGTTTTTTCCTCCCATTGTTAATTTCATTATTAGTTAATTAGTTTTCACTTGTCCCTCATCATTGTTAATTAATCCCACACCTGTTTCTGTTTTCCCTGAGTGTCTTCCTTTTGTATTTAAACCCTGTGTTTTCCTTAGTTCTTTGTCTAGTATTGGTTTTTGTTCAAGTGAGTTTTGCGACTGTATTATTAAAGTATCCTTTGTTTGTATTCCCGTGGTTTTTAGTTCTTTTGGAATCCGCTACACGTGACATCAGGATTCTTTCCTGCAGTTGAAGTTGTGCCACTTTATTATGGTTTAATTGACCAAATATGTTAGAATCTATAGTTAACTTAGTCTACGTTAGGAACATAGTATAAAAGATATGTAGTATTCTTTTAAAATGTAAGGTGTAGTCTGCTGCAGATTATAAAAATGATATCCACTAAGTTTAAAAAAATGTTTGACAAAATGTTCACATTCATTCCATTTTAATTCTATACCAGAATCCAGACATTATTCAAAATACTTCACGGTAGGATCAGGATTCCCATGTGGTTCTCCTCTAGTTTGGGGTCAGTGTCTGATGTCTCTGGGTACAGAATCAGCAGGGTTAAAAGAACTGGAAAGTTCATTGGTTATTTGTCAAAGTAAAACAGGTGTGGACATCTACTCTGTGACGCGGGGGAGTCAATACTGGCATTTATCATCTGAAAACCTCATTACAGATATTGACACGATGGCTCTTTGTAAGACAATTGCTAGGGTTGGTTTGGAGATACTGTATTGTTCTGTTTAGATGAGGAATTGACTCTAAGCCCATTTCATCATGCAAGCAGACATACGATATCGAGAATTATTTTTTCTCTATATCGTAAATGTTAAAGAGTTTGAAATATCGAAATACTGTGAAAATGTGTTTTTCCTAAATGTATGGTGGAGGCTTTAATGCAGGTTTTAATAAAGCCTTAGCAGGTGCTTGGGTCCTGATTATGTCATAAATACTGTTTTGATTGTATTAGCAAATCATCTTTGAGCAGACGTTGAGAATAATTAAATCACTCCTGTTGACAGAAGATGAAAGAATATTGGCAAGCAACAGTTGCCCTGTGTTTACCAGTACCAGAAAAATGATGAATTTGAAAGCAAATTTAAAGCTTATATTTCGTTCTTCCCCCTCGACCAGATGTTTCCACTGGATAATGGCTCACAAACACGATCCTTCACATATTTTAAAAGACATGTACTAATGGCAAAACACAGGAACAATAATTTAAACCAAGCACTTCAATTTCACCAAAAACAGCATAACCTTTCAAGCCAAAAGGCCAAACGACCATTCAGAGATCAGGCAGTGGAGGTCTCTGCACACACAGGACTCTTAATCAAACAAATGAGTCCTTTGTAAGCAGCAGGCACGTCCACACTCACAGGTTCGGCTTCTTTTTTCCAATGGCTGAATGCACGTGAAATTATTTTAATAAATCACGAGCTGCTGGAAATGCTTCATTGTTCACGTCATTGTTTAATCAGGCAAGTAATGCTGTTCCACATCGGCCTGGAATTTGATAGCCCCCAAGAGCAACTTGTGACACCTGTCAACATTTACAATAACCCATTATTGCATCACAATAAGCATTTCTGCTTTTCACGTTCATGCCTATTCAATCACAGTGTTGCAACTATTATTATTAGACATTTAAATGACTTCTCTTGCAGAGTAATGATTACAGACGAATGGAACCACCATCAAATTTAACATGACGTTCTTGCAAGATAGGGTTATACTTTTAGTTTAGTTTTGCCGTCAACAAAGAATATGTCGTGTATACTCATGGTGAGAAATGACTTAGTAAGGGCGATGGGCTGAATGGGTTTTGGTCCATGTAAAAAACAGTTCCAATTGTCTCATGATTGAAGACCACGGAGAGCGAGGTGTATGGCAGCAAACCACGACATTGCGTTACTTAGATCACAGCCACGAGTCATAATGTGTTTAAAGGTGTTTAATAAGTTCTGGGCCACAGTAAATAATTTCTTAATGGATCTGCTGTGTGCGCAAGGACAACGTTATGCTGGAACTAAACAGGGCTCCTTTACAAATGCTTCTTTAAGGCGATTGCATGCATGATTTTATGCACTAGCAACGGGTGTTCCTGAAATAGCCAAACTCATTAATTAGAAAGGGGTGTCCATATGCTTTTAGCCATGAAATCTAAATCCATCTTCAGTTTGAGCAAAACATTAAAACTAATGATGCATTGCATGCTGCATTCCGTTCCCATATAAACGTTTGGAGAGGAAGAGGATTTAGTGTGTAAATCTATTCATGCCCCACCTCTCTGTCTTAATGGAGCCTCATGAGAGACTCATGACTCATGGCAGCACACTAGACAACAAATAGATTACAGCGAATATAGTGGGGGAACGAGTGAGCCACTTTACACAATAAACCCCACAGCCACTTATACGCAGTCACTGTTCTGGTGAGTTTATTTGGAACAATAGAGAAGTAAATGTGAAGGTAGAGAGGGAGTGAAGTGGGGAATGAGATGAGAATACACAGCCAAGGGCATTTAAAGATGCCATCCAGGGGTGGTCGATGTAAAAAAAAAAAGCACAACACATAGCTCTCTCAAACACGGATTTGAAAATGTTTATTTTATTTTTTATAATGTAATATTTAAAGATGTACTTTTTTCCTGTTTATACATTTTTACTCAAAGAAGATTGTGTCATATCAGTTAATGTGAAATTGTGAAATTAAAACCACTCAATAATCCAGATGCCTTATATTCAATTACACAGAATCAGGACCAGAAGGAGCTTTATTACCAAGTATGTTTAGACACGCAAGGAATTTGACTTGGCGACACAAGCTTTGTGCAGAAGTGTACACATGGTGGCAATGGTGCAAAATGAAAATTAAATAATCACAATAATGCACTATGTACAAAAGTGAAAAATATAGACAAAAAACAACATATAACTGTTTAAATGAATGTGCAGATGTGTTCTTTACAGGTTTATCGTGTTGTTTCTCTGAATTTACAGTTTCAAGATGCTATGTGCAATGTGCAAGTGTGCAATGTGATGGACAGTGTGTAGTAAGAGCTTTTAATTAATCAGGCTGAGAATAGCCTGCGGGAAATAACTGTTCTTGTGTCTGGCTGTTCTGGTGGTCCGTGCTCTGTTGCGCCGGCCAGATGGCAACAGTTCGAAGAAGGAGTGAGCTGGGTGAGTGGGGTCCAAAGTGATTTTCTTAGCCCTTTTTTCCACTCTGGAGGTGTAGAGATTTTGGAAATTGGGCAGGGGGGCACCAATAATCCCACTTCAGGTCCTGAAAGATGGTATTGCCCAGGAAACTGAATGACTCTACTGCAGCCACAGTGTTGTTCATGATCTCCACTGTTTTGAGCGTGTTGAGCTCCAGGTTGTTGTGATTGCACCAGACAGCCATCTCTGTAACCTTCTGTCTGTAAGCAGACTCGTCTCCATTGTTGATGAGGCCGATGATGGTTGTGTCACCTACAAATTTGTGAGAGTCCTGGATGTGAGTTTACCCAGCTTCACTAGTTGGTGCCTGTCTGTGATCCATTGACAGATTGGGGTGGAACTGAAGTCCAGAAATAAGATCCTTGTGTTAATCCCGGGTCTATCAAGGTGTTGCAGAACATAATGCAGCCCCATGTCGACTGCATCATCAACAGACCTGTTTGCTCTGTAGGCAAACTGAAGAGGAACCAGCAATGGTCCATTGATGTCCTTCAGGTAGGCCAGGACCATTCTCTCAAACAACTTCATATCCACGGACGTGAGAGCGACAGGTCTATAGTCGTTAAGTCCAGCGATTTACCGGAATGATAGTGGAGCATTTGAAGCAGTGGGGAACTTCACACAGCTCCAGAGATCTGTTGAAGACCTGTGTGAAGCTGGGGGCCAGTTGGTCAGCGCAGACTTTTGCAGATCAGATCAGAGCGGGTGTGGAGTGTTAGTACGCAGACTAAAACAATTACAACTAGGGATGGGAACCGAGAACCGGTTCTTCTTTAGAACCGGTGCCAAGTGAATCGATTCCTTGGAACCGTTAGCGTACCTGCTTAACGATTCCGCTTATCGGTTCCGCTCGTTGCAAATGTGTCAACGCGCTGCGTTGTTTTGGTTACGCAGCAAACATGTAATCGAGGCAGAAGCGATCTAAAGTGTGGTTATATTTCACTAGAAAAGACGCCAATGCGGTCATTTGCAACAACTGTAAAAGTTTAATTTCGGCAAAGGGGGGAACTACCTCCAATATGCAGAAACATTTGGCCACACAGCACGCAATTCATTTGCAGGACTGTCACGTGTTTGATACACTACTACTTAGCGACACAGCAACAACAAGTGAGTCAAGCAGCAGCGGAGCTAACGAGACGTCATCTGCTATTAATGCCGAAGGTTGTGACACTGTCCCAGCAAAGCCTCAAGGAGAGTAACTTACTATGGGTAAAGATGTGAAAGATTAATAATATATAATTGTCTCACAAGCTAAAATGTTTGTTACTTATTTTCATTAACAAGATATGTTGGCTTTTAAACATTCTTTTTGGCATTGTGGGTAAGAAAAAATATGAAGACTTTTGTGGGCTGCCAAGGACTTTTATTATATCGGGCCTGCCCATAAGAGGGGTAAGGCGGCCATTTTGGAGAAAGATCTTCTTGTTTGGTGAGGTGGCATGTGTTGGTTAGCATCAGCTCTGGATCAATTGGCGCACTTCTGAGGAACATGAGCTGGGGAATAACTTGGTTTTGAGGGGCCATAAACCAGTGGATTCTACTTTTTCACCTTTGGGGACATTGGAACTATTTTTGCCTTCATCTGGATTTTTGCTACCTGCTTTCCATATCTTATCAGAAAAGGATTGAGACGACCTACTGATAAGTACTTTGATTATTTTTTCCTGTTCTTTTTACTTGCCTGTGGATTAATTTACTGGGAGCTGCATCCAACGCTTCAATTGAAGAACTGTCATGCATGGGACTGTCAATAACCTTGTTGTTGTTTGATGTTATTGTAAGACCAGCAAGTAGAAGGCAACAATTTGGTCAAACGTTTCCCGTGATAGTAATTAAACCCTTCTGGAAAAAGTTGTGTTTGTTATAAGGTAACTTCTCTATTTAGTTAATGTGAGCGCCATTTCATTGTGTAAACTTTTACTATATGAATAATAATCTCCATTGTCAATCAAATTTAGATGATGATGACCTTGACTGTTTAGTCTGTGTTTTTAGTTTTTAATGGCACTTAAATGGCACTTAAATGGCAGTTTTATTTAATTTTTTTGTCTGGACCAATGATGAATGTGAAAAATTCTATAGGTCCCTGGACTTTACTTTGTAGCCTACTTTTAGGTTTGTTCTGAGGTTGCTACACATAATTTGTGTATACTCTGAGTATGTGCTATGTTCTTATCAGATATTAAAGCGAGTTAATACAAACAAATAAATTTGTACTTATTCCCTCACCCAATGAGAATCGATAAGAGAATCGATAAGGAATCGGATCGATAAGCAATATCGATAATGGAATCGGAATCGTTAAATTCTTATCAATTCCCATCCCTAATTACAACCAGACTTCAACTAATAAATTGAATGTTTTGGTCTTCACATCCAGCCACATGAAAAATTAAGAGACCGTTCCAAATGATTATTTAATCAGCATTTCTTGATGTTTTGTGGTCATTACAGTCCAGTGTCTCTTGAATTTCATCAAAATCAAACCTCAGGAGTGACGAAGTCATCCAACAGCATTATGAAAGACTGACAGCATGACAAGACACATACAACTGTGATAAAAATCAAGGTTATCACATTAATAAAACATATTTGAACATTTTTGAAAAACTGAAAATTATTTCGGAATGGTCTCTTATTTTTTCCACGGCTGTTTGCTCTAGGTACATTTTCCACATGAAATCCCCCACAATTTGACATTTCAATATTTCTCTTTCATTCTTTATTTATTTTAAAAAGTATATATTGATAAAATTGTCATTTTAAGGGTGAACTTTTCCTTTAAAGCGTACATAACTAGGGATTTTTAAGGTTCTATTTCGTTTATGGAGTGTCCAACAACAAGTTTATGTACATAGAAGGTGTAAAAACACTATTATTTCGTTATAATAAGCAGTTAGTCTTACCTTACTTCTTGACTGACTCTCAAATGATTCGTTCCGTCATTCATCCCCATTCATCAAAGTCTGATGTGATTGGTCAGATGGTCTAGTCTGCTGTTATTGGTCGAGCGCTCACGAGGCTCACGAGCTACAGTGTTTGGGGGAGAAGAGTGAAGTTTTCGCAGTCAGTCGTAGCAAAACGTAGGCGGGGACTATATGTAGTGACGTACATCCGCGGCGGTTCGCAAATCGGACTAGGGACGACTCGTTTGCGTGATTCGGATCCGACTCCCTTTTTTTCTAAGTAAGTAAAATTTATTTATATAGCACCTTTCACAGACAAGGAATCACAAAGTGCTTTACAACACTATCAGAAAAAAACAAATCAAACATACATATAAGAAAATATAAACTAAAAACATTTTTTCAAAGAATGACACAAAGTTGAGAACCGCCCAACTGTTAATATTAATTAAAAGCTTGTCCAAAAGGTGCGTCTTTAGAAGTTAACATGTTATGTACTCTTTAAATTCTCTTTAAAAATCTATGGTGCCTACCTAAAAAACATATTTTTTGGGCATCATGACACACATATGTTCGAAATGACTCTAAATTCTAAATAACCCCTTATCAAAAAGGCTGGTAGGCAGCTTACCAGGTTTTGAAACACAGACTTTTTTTATATTTTAGTTGGTTTGACTTTTTCTCTCTTTCTGTTGCACGTTCTGCTGGGGCTTTTGTTTAGCATCAGGAGCTGTTGAATGAGATTGAGAAAGTCCTTTGAGAGCACACAAACCAACGTTCCAAGACAAACCAAGATGTGTATTGAAATAATATAACCATTTGTGGCCATGGTGGATTAGTTTACATTGTTGTCACAGATGAGAACTTTATTCTTGAACATTATGCACAAAAATCACGAAGGAGATCCGGTCGCTCGTTCTCAAATGCTCCCGATCTCCTTCGTGATACGAGACCGGTGCGTGCACAGCTGACGCCCATTAACACTCACTCACCGGCCTCGACTCAAGGCCTCGCCCCGCCTACTCCACTACACTGTGAAAAGAACTCTCGGAAAGTGCACGGCTGTCTTGCAGAAAGATTAGCATGTCACATGATTGCTCAGTGAGTCTTAAAGTGTGAGTCTGAGTGTTTATTGTGTGTAATCCTTCTGTGTGTATTTCTCATTGCATTCCATTCTATCTGTTCCACGACTATCTAGTAGTGTGTGTTTTTTTGTGCTCAGCTTGATCTCATTAGTATTTAAAATGCACTTCTAGTTCAATACATAGCCATTGTATGATTCAGTGTGTGTGTGGCCTTTCAGCACAAGCATTAAACTGGCATGAAGATGGCAATCAGATTTATAACCACTGACAACCTGTCTAATAATCTCCATTAATATTTCAGTCTGTTTCAAAGTCCATTGATTTTCTCACTTGATAATATCCTGCCAAGAGTTAAGTGTCCAGGTTATTATTATGATATGTTTTGTTGCTTTTTTATTTTTCCCTTGTAATCGGGACAGTTTTCATTTGGTGTACTTTATTCAGTGTTTTGTGACAATATAAATATAATTTACACTTTACAACAGTTTTTGCATTGGCAAAAATATGAATTATCAAATGAAACATTATAGAAAAGTGCTACCTATCAAGTGTTAAGACCTCAGCAACAAAATGTGTGTTTGTGCACAAATACTGAATTAATGTGCATCTAGATAATGCAGGATTTTGCCTTCAAACTGTAAATATGTTACAAGTTACTTTATGTTCTCTAAAAAACAAAGCATGTCCTACAATTCTATGGGGTGAAAATCAAAGGGCTCTCATGATCTGTTTAATTCAAGCCAGAAAACAAACTAACACAATACAGTATTAGATTATTTATGTATTTTGTGAAAATGTAATGATGTGAAATAAATTATGATGCTATACATAGATGTTTTGCAGCCTAACCCATCGCATAACCCCCCCCCTGCCCCCCCAAACTGCACACAGTCGCACATGGCTACATCCACATATTAATCTGAAAAATTGCACGTAAAGCATATAATATTTCTCAAAATGTAGTAAAATTAACATAAATGAAATGGTAAATAACATTAATAGAAAAATATCCAGTACTACCAAGATAATGAAGTGTTTGTGTGTTTTATCTGTTTCCTAAGATCATTGGAGATGAAAGTGTCCTCCTCCAGATGCTAAAGATATCCACTGACACACAATCACCCTCCCTCTTTCCCCAGCAGACTCAGGAATTATTGTGCCCGTAATCCAGGTTACACATTTAAACATGACACAAATTGTATTACGTTACACAATCTCTGCTTTAGCAGATTAAGGATTGGATCACACTAAAGGTAAACTTACACACAATCAGTTTTAGAGCACATCTGAGCTTTTGTGCTTTGTTGCCTTTGAAGCCCACGGCTTACTGAAGCCTCAGCCAAATGACATCAAGCAGGAAGCTCAGAATATCCAATGAAGGAAAATAATGCACAGCCTGTAAAACTTCCTGACATGGGCATCTGGACAGAAATCGTGATGGACAGCAACTCTCTTAATGCTGTTTGCTGTCTCTGCAACTTCAGACATTTCTATTCAAAGCCTTATAGTGTATTTTAGTGTACATGTATGTGTTTTCAAAGGGAATCAATCCCTTTGTGTTACTGTTGCATGGTTATTGTACATAAAACAATTTGTTGTGCCAGAAATCATACATTCACAGGACTAAATAAATCAAGTCGCGTTTCTGTAGATGATTAAAAGCCAATGGAAACACATAATCTTTATTTTCACAAGCACAGTCCTCTCTCTGTCTTCTGTCCATTATTAAAGCAAAAAGTTGGCTGATGTCTGTCATCTGCTCTTGAATGCCTAAAACGCTGCTTTTAGTCCATTTACAGAACACGATTAACCAGCGGCATACACTTTGCCTTCTCCACATACATAAATAACTGGGCACTTTGTCACATTGTGCTAAAAGGGCTTTGGGGGGCTATATTTTTTATTTTATTGTCTCCTCGTACCTAGTCTTCCACTGCTGTCAGTCTGTAATGGCAAAAGAACTTGGAACACGGAATCTTATTGGAAATTACTGCAGTATTAAAGCAATAACGTAACATCTTAGTCCTGTGTCAGCCACTGTAGTGCTTTTGAAGGGAGGGGTGGAGTGAGCCTTTGGTTGCAATTCGCACCCTCACCACTAGATGCCGCTAAATTTCATACACTTGACCTTTAAGTGTATTAGTCATTTGGAAACCAAGCAAGTACATATGGTGTAACATCACACATGTTTGTCAACACAATGTTCAGTACAAACATTTTGTACAAAGCTGTTTTGAACTCGACTGCCCATTTTAAAGGCGGTCTGTGGTATGATTCATGTAAACGGCATGAACGAAAGCCACTGTATTTCCCAAAGAAATGTCCCTGACATCTATCAAACATCAAACAATCTCTTCAATACAATCACATGCATTGATTCAAAGCCGCATACTGTTTTTTGGGGAGAAATAAGTCTCATTGAAAAGAGCATCATGATTAAAGTACAAAGCAAAGGCGCCTCAGCAGCTCCCAATAACAAGTCAACATTATTAGAGTTATAGGAACAGACATTTTGAAAATCTGAATCCCCTTCTGAAAGGCCAAATGAAAGAAGAGACAACAAAGCTTCCTCTGAGCTAATACCCTCTGTTAAGATAGCACATCCTCCATCTATGATAACGAAAGAGATTCCAATGAATAACGTTTTTATACTTAAGAGTTCATATATAACAAATGTCTTTTGAGAGCTGGACCAAAAATGCTGGAAGAGCTGGAAAAATCTTATTATGCACGACTGAGCAAAAAAAATACTAATTTCGAGAGCGACACCCTAAATTCCAATACAGAAGATGATATTTAATCATCGATGACAAAAATCACATCCTATGACTCATAAATCAGGGTTAGGTATAGACAAATCTGTCAATTGTATTAATAAAGACATTTTTAAATACTTTTAAAGATAACCATCTTATAAATGTATTCAGTATAGTAACCCTAAAACAAATACATTATTGTACATATCCTTACTATTAAATGCAAAATAATATAGATAAACATTTTTTTACAATCATTTTCATACAGCTTAATTTTGTAAAAAACTAATATTCGGCGAACTATATACAAAAACATGAATTTATATATCGTACTGGACAGTTAATCAGCGTAAAAGTCATGTGTCTATTAATAGCACACGGTTGTTGATTGAAACTTGGCCTGAATCACTGCAAAACTATACGTCTTCATTCTTCTCTGTCAGCTCGCTATAAATGCTAGCGTCCCTAAATCTTGGGCCAGTTTCCCAGTCTCAAAGACTGCTGAACAGGGAGAAAGTGCATGCTATATTTAGCTTTGAAACATCAGGGATGCAGAGAGAGAGGGGAGAGAGAGAGAGAGGGAGCTAGAGAGCGAGAGAGAGAGCGTTAGAGAGAGAGCGCGAGAGAGAGAGAGGGTTAAGGAGAGCAAGCCTTATGTCACAGGTGCCATTGCATGGATGGATTGTTTTATATTCGTGATTTACTCGAGTTCCTTCAGAAGTTCGGAGGAGGTTTAGAGAAGGTGTTTGATTCACCCGCATGCATCATAAACTTTACAGATTGCAGATTAACCAGGCCTGCTTCTTAATGAATGCCACAGGGTGGCTATATTTAGAACTACGACACAGTGACGATTTTTGTAAGAAGGTCTTGTTTTTATGATGTTGAAGTCGAGACAGATGTTTTCCTGGATTGTCTTTTGTAGGATGAGGTTTAGCAATAAATACAAATCACTTTTCCAATAAAATAATTTCATTTGGAGAAGCTGATGGGGACATGGTCAATGTTTTTGCCGTGTCCATGAGATGTGACCATGTTTTATTAAGACTGATCTCTGACATTTCATACCCTAAAAGGCTCCTGGCTAAAAAGATCATAAAATCAATAAAAACAAATGAAGGGATCATCTGTGTGTTTCAGGATTTTGAAAAAGCGAGTAACCTTCAGTGAGTTTGTTTTGTGTAAGAAACTTAACCTTGTGTCACAAATCATATGTGTTTCACAACCAGCAGGCCTATGTCCACTATACAAATTAAGTTGCTTTACAATGCCATAGAATATTTTTTTATCTAAATTGTTCCATAAAGAACCTTTAACATCTGAAGAACCATTTCACAAAAGGTTCTTTGTTTTTCAGAAAGAGATGGTTCTTCGAAGAGCCTTTAACTGAATGGTTCTTTGTGTAATCAAAAATGGTTTGGCATCGCTGTGAAGAACTTTTTAAGGGGACCTCAACAAATTTACAAAGGGAACTTAAAGTGATAATTCACCCAAAAATGAAAATTAATTTACTCACCCTCTCGTCATTTCAAACCTGTATGACTTTCTTTCTTCCGCAGAACACAAAGAAGACATTTTGAAGAAAGCTGGTAACCGAGCAGCTGTAATGTGTCTGCGTTCTGTTAGGTGATGTCTTTTATTTTAAAGGTTAATTATGATGTCATGTTGTATTTTGTTTAGCCTGTCCTAGTGTTTCCAGGTGTTCCTTATTTTCCCTCATTATTTTGTGTATATATTCCCCAGTGCTTGTCTTTGTTGGGGTTGGTTATGATTGGATGATGTTTTGTACTTTTGGATTCATTCAATTTTACCTGCATATAGTCTCATCTTTAGTACGTTACAGAATAACCAACCCAATAATGGATTTGCAGGTACATTTTTTTGTTTAAATCAAGATGGGCGCAACGTCGAGGAGTATATCAAGGAGTTTCTTGATTAAATTTTTCATGTGTCTTGGGACGACACAATGTTGAAGTTTTGTTTTCGGAATAGGCTTGATAACCATCTAGCTGACCTCATACCATCTGAGACAACCCCCTGCTCACTTACCCAATACATTGATCAGATTCTGTTTTTGTGTTGATCATCGTTTACAGTGGGTGAGGCAGAGGAATATATTCCCGAGCCCGTTATGATGCATGTGTTTACCCCAACGAACCTGGTTGATTCCGTCAATAATTCTTTGGGGGGAGCTATAATGCAGAGAGTGCTGCAGCCGATGAGGCCAAGAGCGAGGGTGTCGCAATCATTAACGCTGGATCGACTGTGCTGTAGCTGGCTAGGCCAAGAGCGAAGGTGTCGCAACCAATAACGCCGGGAGCGAGCATGCTGTAGCTGGCAAGGCTGAGACGGAGGGCACCACAACCGTCGAGACCGGGGCAAGTGTGCTGCAGCCGGCGAGGTCAAGAGCGAGGATTCTGCAGCGAGCAAGGCCAGGTGCAAGCACCTCCATGACTTTAAAGACTCTTTTAATTTTTTCAGAATCCATCTCCATGTTGTTCATGTCTCATGTCATTGCCACTTAGACTGTTTTTCATGAAATCCACGAAGTGTCTAGACCTCATGCCATGCTCTATGCTCACGCCTGATCCATCATGGTCTACAATCAATCCTGCTCTGCCATGCTCTTCGCTTACACATGATCCACCATGGTCCACTGTTAAGTCAGCCCTATCATGCTCGATACCCATGTATGATTTACCATGCCTACTTGGTCGTGTTTCTCTGCCTCATGGTTCAGGCCCACCTATCATACTCTTGGACTTCAATATTATATGGTGTTTCAAGGGTGTCAGGAGCCACAATTTTAAGGGGGGATTCTGTAATGTGTCTGTGTTCTGTTAGGTGATGTCTTTTATTTTGAAGGTTATATTGTAATGTCATGCTCTATTTTGTTTAGCCCCATCCTAGTGTTTCCAGGTGTAAAAGCGACACTGGCTGTGGTTGAAATGGAAGGACATAATATAGGCTGTCAAATGACCACGTAATAAAATGGTTGTGTGTGATGTTACGCCATACGGAACCGGTGCTAGTGGGGCTAGAACAGCCCAAGCCAACGGGTTGGCGGGTATGGTTGCGTTGAGGTATGATGCCACCTAGCTACCATCAAAGCAAGTGTTGTTGAGGCTGCAGCCACTAATCTGGATGAGCTAATTGACACCGGAAGTGGGGTTCAAAGGACAGGTCCAGTGGAGGATAACCAAGAACTGGCCAGTGGTGCGGAAAGAAGAAGCCAATGGCTGTGGTTAAGGAGGATGGACACAGTATGGGCTGCCAGGTGACCTTGTAACAATGCGACACACACCCAGGTCTGATCAACCTGCGGTGGGCCACCCTTGGCAGAGGTTGTCTTGTAATAAAGCGCCGAAACACTCTATGAGGCTGATGTATACAACTGAAGATGTGTCGCATTGATGGGAACCATACAAAGGGCATTGTCAGCAGCACCTCACCAAAAGGAATCTTTCACCCATGATATAGGATGTGATGAAAGTGGGATCGGACACACAACTCATGAGATGTCTCTCTGGGAATAGCAGGAAAAGGTAAGTATACATATGCTATGTATTTCTATAATAATTTATCCCCCAAACACAGAGGATGCCTACCCAACGAACCCAGTGAAACCTCAGACTTCTTTCCTCTATTCATATTCTTGATTGCTCCCCCTGTCATGCATAAGATATGGGAAATGTACTATTGGGCAATTCAACTGTGCTGAAATAGTGGGACTATAACACCTAGTCCTATTAAGCAAATCGGGACCCTCATTATATTGTTATATATTCTCCATTTGTTGTCATTGTTGTGGTTGGTTATTAATTGCTGTTGCGTTCATTTCCATGGATTTATGATCATGTCTTGGATTATGTTTTTGTACTTTTGGATTCAAAAAATTGTACTTGCATTTAGTTCCAGTCTCATCTGTCAACAGCACTGGACCCTATTCACTTCTGTTGTAATATTCTATTGTATTATGAATGCAAGTGAATGGGGTCCAGTTAACAACATTTTTCAAAATATCTTCTTTTGTGTTTTGCGGAAGAAACAAAGTCATACAGGTTTGAAATGACAAGAGTGTGACAGAATGATCACACTCTGATGACAGAATTTTATTTTTGGGTGAATTGTCACTTTAAGATGACTAAAAATATTTAAAATAAAACGAAACAAATATTAAAATAAGCTACAGTATGAACAACTAAAAAGCAAGATAGGCCTTACATGTGTTACTCTTAAAATAAATATACATCTTAGTAATGAAAACATAAAAAAAATTATATTATGTAGAAATTGGGGGGCTTCAAATATCGTTGTGGCTGCTTAAGCAAAAAAAGAGACAATGTTTTCAAAATGCATTCCGAAACTTCACGCATGTATTTTGTTATTTTTTATGTGTTTATTCTTATTGTTTCATTATCATTATTGTTTCAAAGCAGCTTTACAGAAACTAATACTACAGTGCTTTCATTTATACCTGTAATTGTTTTTTGTATCCGCTGTTGGATATTGTATGCCTTCGGAATCAATCACTGTATGAGATTTCAGTTAGGTGCCTTAAGACAGACATCAAAGCAGCTCACTAGGCTTAACGTGCAGAGAAAAAAACATTTAAAAACGAACATGACCTTTTCAAACACATCAAGCAAAGTTTTTGTTCCATACCATCAGCTTAGCCCATGGTTAAAAAAATCCTATTTTTTTATCACGTTATGCAGTGCCAAGCAGATCATTGTGGTGCAGAATCGAATCCAAGTACAACTACAGACTGGAACTGGCAACTTGTTATACATGCAAACTGGTAAACTCAGATTTCTCAAGCCCTTAAGTGTGAAGCTGTGGTTTTGGAATCACTTAATTTAACTGTATTTGGCTGTATTTGGTGCAATGTTTTTTTTCTTCACACAGACGTCCTCATGCACACACACGTTCCTCCTAAGAAGCCGGCGATGAGGCCATATGACTTACTCAAGTTAATGACCTCCACGGCCACTTGACAGCGAGCTGCGGTTCTAATTAGCTGGTGACGGGTTTGGTTAATGATCCAGAAATTAGGTTTTAAGCCAATATGGCAAGAGGAGGGTGGAGAAAGGAGAACGTGTGTCGTGAAGCATGCACCAGGCAACCCTGAGGACAAAAAGAGCAGCGGCTACTCGTGAAGCCCGATCAATATCTGTCTGTGATTAGTCACCAGCTAAATAGTGGCCCCCCTGAGGATATGAACTGAGGACATGAAATGTCTACAGAGACACGGGCCAGAAAAGATTCAACACCACAGCGAGATGAGCCGATGTCATCCTGGTTGAAGTCGGGATGTGTTTCACTCTACTGATCGCTGAAGAGCCATATGGCAGCTAATCAAAAGCTGTTTTGTGAAGAAAGCTCTTGTCCGTGTTCCTTCATGACGAATCAGGTGATGAAACCCTCTTCTGATTGAAGTGTTTGTTTCTTAGCGTCTTTATTACAGGTAAATCTCAGAATTGTCAAGGTTAGGCACGTTAGGCTCAACCTCAGAAATGGCAAACGGACTGTTGGCTGAACTTCTGATGCATTAGGCACACTTTCTCGTCATCTGATTGGTTGAATTCTACCAGATTTTTGGTAGACGTGTGTGTCACATTCTGTAACGGTCTCCCTTGAAACAACTCCAATCCGTTTGATCGAAGTAGTAAGCTGTTGTGTTTACAACATTTGAAATAAACATTTGAGGGCTCACAGCATAACTTCTGACACGTTCGTGAATATGCACTGTTCTGTTACTGTGGGGACATGTCCACGCCTCTAAACATGATGCGGCACAAAACGAAACATGATTGGTTGCTTTGCCTGTCAGGCAATATGGCCTCTTGGGCGGGCCTTGGCCAATGAAAGTGGCCAAAGTTCCCAGACCTTCAGTTTGAAGGCACATGTTTGTGTTGAATGAATTAAAGCACTTGCATGAAACAAAGACTTTTACAAATGGTATAGATGCTGATTTTTAACACACCTTCTTTTGGCCAAATTCAAGGCAGCATTGCATGTTACACACAATACAATACCATAATGCATTGCATCGATCTCAGCAAATAGAAGCGAGTGAGAGAAAAGTCTATGACATATTTTTCAATAGTATTGTTATTAACATTATTATGAAATACTCTTACAGATTAAATCCATGGATGAAAACAGCTGAATCAACATCGATAACTCATTTACACTTTTCAGGAATGCATATAAGCATTACTTTATGTTATCTCTTTCATGTGAAATGAGACTGGAAAGCATTTCAACAAAGTATTTAAAGAATAACACACGTTACCTACCCATAGTACCCATAAAACATCACACCCTCCTCCTCAGATGACTGTTCTGTATATCACCATAAAAAGACAACGTGTTCACAAATCTTTTCCATGAACGGAACCATTTCTGCCTTTATCTTTTGACCTTGAGATGAACAAAGAGATCCATGTCACCATTTCACTACAGGTCAGAGCACTAACCTCAGTTTGCCCCAGAGGATTTTCCCTACATTTCCTCTGCTATAAGTGGCTTTGGATTAATTTGGGTCGTTGTAATAGCATTTATCTGTACTATAATCACATTATCTGATACATGATAAGTATTGATGATATTAACTTTAGAACTGAGAATTAGTGTCACGGGATGGTGTGTACCAAGGAGTATATATTCCAAAAGTAGAGCTTTAATAATAAATCCCGACAGAAAGAAAATCCAACAAGAGTACCAACAACCAAACGTAACATTAACTTTAAACCGGACAATGAACACAGGTCTTAAATACAATGGAGAACATAATTAGAAGAACACAAACAGGTGCAAACTAATCAGTAACCAATGGAACAAACTAGTGAGGAGAACCGAAAAACAGAGACCCTACGTTCCAATCCGTATCCGTCCTAATAGTATTCAAAAGTAAAATTAGTATGTCCCAAATCGTAGTATGTTGAAAATAGTATTCCAAAGATTCCCGGATGGTCCACTACTTCCGGTAGAAATTTGAAGTGCAGAATAATGCACACTCTGACAGCTGATATTACCCACAACTCACCACGAGTATGCGTAGTTTAGTGACGCCCCACTGCATTCATAAATTATATAACTGATGTCTCTAAATTAACAAATGTAAGTACACAGTAAACATTACATACAAAATAATGAATTAATAAATACTTTAATGGAAAGAAGAGCTGTATTTTGATGTGTGTGACAGTTATTGGCCACAATGTTGTCTGCTCTACAGAGCATATTTTCTGAAGTCGTTCTCCTTCGGCAAAGAAGCGAGAATGTGACAAGATCTTAGTTCTGTGTCAGCTGCCGTAGTGCTTTGAAAGGAAGGGGTGGAGTGAAATGTTGGTTACAATTTGCAACCTCACCGCTGCATCCCCATTTTCCAGAGAATATTTCTGACCCTCTCTGTGAAATCCAGGCTAATATCTCAAAATATAAATATGAGTTGAAGAGCATCAAAGTAGATATATTCCCATTAAATGACAAAATGATGTACTGTCGGTTAATCGCTGTAAATAATTATATGATAATTTCGAAACACAGTATTCTTATTTTGTTTCTTGCTTTTGGGTTTACTACGATCTAACAGTGGATCAACTCACTGAGTTACTCTAGCGTGCATATAACTCAGACACATGCATTGCTGGTCAATAATGTAACAAAAGCCTTACCTCCAGTCACTGCCATTACAAGAAAATGCCTATACAGAATAAAATCATTCAAATTTATCTTGATATAAAAGGTAAGCAAAAAGTTGCTTATTAGTTGCATGTTTACATCTAAATTTGATTAATTGGTTTTTGTATGAAAATATTTCAGGAATATTGCGCATTACACAGATGACAAAGAGAGAGAGATGATATCAAGAAGGCTACATATATCTAGTATTGATCGGTATTGAATTTTTGTATTCTAAATTCCTTTCCAGAACACCTCAGGTGCTTGCTGCATAATGCACTCCGAATGTGAACCTTTTTTGAAATCAATGCCCTGACATTTTTTGGAAAGATGAAATTGTGCAGAGAATGACTCATCGTGCTAAAAAAAGAACGAGACTGGCTTCCTTGGTGTTTTGTGCCACCTTCTTCCACCTTGTGAGGAAATAAAAAGAAATCATTATTAAAAAACAAACTTCTTTAATGAAACATACAACTAGCCTTTTACAAGAACTATCTGCATTTACAATCAAGCAGAACAGAACGGACAACCGATCACCTGCACACCAAACACAGTTTATTTACGGCTGCTGTGTTGACCCTTTCAGAGGGAGTTTTGTTATAAATACTATGAGGCTGACAGCAGAAACGAAACCACGCTGTACTTCGAGTGTGAGTTATGTCTCAACCTGTCTCAACTCTGTGGGTATTCAATTATTTATATGCACAAAACAGCATCCCTGCTGCAAAAGGTCAGTGTTTTCAAAGTGTTGCTCTGCAAATAGGAACTAATGCATTCCACTGAATCTGAACGCTTAATTGAAAATGACGTTCGGTGAGTCGCGGGGTTAATTAGGTGTGAATTTTGACATTTTTGACAAGCAGACACCTTCACATTACTACCGGAATTTAAATAACAATGGCTGTGCTCGCACAGCAGCAGAATATCAGCTTGTCTTGTCTTTTTTCAACCTACTTCATACCAAATGTGTATGTTCCCAAACAGTTGAGTAAGTCGTGAGATTGACAATTGTATAGACTCCCAGAGAATGCAAACGTGTTTGACTTCACGCTTTCATTTATACAGACATTGATAGATCTGGTTTTGTAAGCTGTTGTCTCAACAAGTCAAAGCATAGAGCCACCGAGCTCTGCAGGGTCATGTTAAGAACGGAGATAAGTGCTTGAGATGTCAACAATCGCTGAATTCAGAAAATGACAAAATCATCATCACTAATCACTTTACATTGTGAACGCTGACAATGCACAGAAACACTCACAGGCAGAGCGCTCAAACTTGTATAGACATCCGTTGAACGAAACATGGTTCTGGAGCACGGCCTTTAAAATGCTAATCAAATTCAGACACAGGTTTGTTTGAGATCAATGAAGTTCAAGATGGCGATAAAAGACGTTTAAAGGGGGTGAAGCCATACTCATAAACAATCAGATGGAAATGACCTCTCCTCTATGCTTTACAAAACGAGATTCATTTACATGTTAAGTGGCTCCTAGCAAAACAGCAAACAATGATAATAGGAACAAATACAATATTAATCATGGACATCATCAGAAACCGATGCTGAACCTTTTAACAACGACAAAGAAACGCACTGATTGGAACGGACCGTAAAAACTGCGCTCGGACTTAAAAATAACAACTTATGGTATTTACACACATAATGAAGCAGGGAACAAACACCTGCAGATGGCCTGTTGCACTTCATTTCATTTCTATTACTATTCAACCACATCAGGGTAAATTACCTCTGCATAATTCAAATGAAAGTATCGTATTTACATACGCCGGTGGTTTTGAATGATAGAAAGAGAGTGAATCGTGAAGCCCCAAAGATGAGAAGCACAGACCTGATGTGCACATTAAATCTCAATGGGGATATACATGTTGTTATTGTCTCCCCTTTTCTACCGTCAGCAAAATGTGGTTCTGTTGTCCACTATAGGAAATGCAAGGAGGATTACCCACCTACACTCTAAAAAATGCTGGGTTATTTTCAAATTGAAACCCAGCGTTGGGTCGAAAGGGACAAACCCAACCATTGGGTTAAATTAAACCAGAACATTTTTATATTTGACCCAACAATGGTTCAACACAACCCAGCAAAGGTTCATGTAAAACCAAACGGCATTTTTCGAATAGTCTGAGAGAACCAGACCATCGATGACCAAGCAACATAACCAAGAAATAAAGATCCCTGGAAGAGTGGACAGAATCTCTGGGCGGCTTATTATTCCAAGCAAACTGAAACAGAACTCAAACATAATTTTAATACAATTTGAATATGAAGGAAACATTATTTAACAAGAACAAGGACAGTAACACTGATAATATTATCACGTCTCAACCTGATCACCCTCCTTGCTGTGCTCCTACCACAGTGTGCTTAAGTGCCTCAAACAAAGCATTGATATCTTTCAAAAATTTGATGCCACCAACCCGGCAGACTTCTGACTCTCCCATGATTTTGCCTCTCCAATATGTGTTCTTAATAATAACCTTTCAGTATTTTTTTTGTCCGCAGCAGACTGATAAAACCTGCACACTAAATGTGCACTGCATCACAAAGAACTGAAAACCAATTAAATCCTTATTTTGCTTCCGTTTCTACACCGAAAACTTCTGTTACTTACTTACATTTGATATCGTAATTTGCAAATTACAAATTCTACACTGAGTTTGAATATTTGAGGCACAGAGCAACGCATCTCATTTGAATGTGACATTGTTTTATGTTAACAAAACGTAAAATATAATTAGAATAATGACTGCATAGTCAGTGATTGCAACCAATCTTATTTGCGATCATTTATTGTGGAAAGTGGGGCAGCAAGCGCAGGAAATAAATGGTTGATGGCAATAAATAATGGCAATATTAAACACCAAACAGCAGCATGTCTCACGAAGAAAGGTCGATCTTATCTGAAGAAAATCTAACCTGTCCCCATGCAGCTAAGATGAAGACTTTTGTTTCACGAACTCTAGGTCTACCCTGTAAGAACAAACCACTTATGTAATCGCTTTGCTTCGTACACTGAGGTCAACCCAGAGGTTTCCTGGTTTGCTGGCTTTAACCGGAGGGAACAAGGTGAAAAAGCATGCAGAGGACAGCATATAGAATCAACTGAGGGAACAGATCTAAATGGTTTTGTACAGCCCCAGTGACCATTCACACAGTAGCTATATGGCTACACATCATTGCTGCGGTGCACAAGTTTCTTCCATCACATGCACATACACAGAATGAGGCAAGCAGGCGTAAATTAGAGATGCACTATAGTGAGATGAGGGGAAACTGATGGCACATCATGTGACTCTGTGCTAGTGAGAAAGTAAAATATTGGGTTTGGAACACTAAAATAATTAATATGGAGGCATTTTTAAAAAAACCTATTCATGAAAATGATTCCTGAACTATTCAGGATTCCAAAGACACTATAGACATTGTTTCTGCCCATTCAACTAGAAAAACAAGACCGACAAATCTCTCTAAGCACTGGTATTTACTGGTACTAGTTGGTATTTCTGCACATTACTCTGTAATCCATAACATGAAGAGAGCAGATCATTATTATTACTCTCTCACCACTGAAGAGTAATTCTTAATCTGACTCAAAAGAGGCCAGACCACCTGCTTAAGCTTCCTCACAAAAGCACACAAGGGAATCAATTCATTCATTTTTGTTGTGTGAAGGGTTTCAGACGGCTTCCTTCTATTTCTAACACATTAAAAAAAAACACTGCATGGCACTTCCTGAAGCCGAAAACCCCTGTGGTTTACACTTTTTAGAATTCAAAGTATACTTTTACAGGAATATTTGAAGATGAAGTGGTTGAGCCAAAATTGCTGTTGGGCTGGTAAGGATACGCCAACAAACAGAGTCACATTTTCTGTTTACACTTTCAGGAAAATCAACTTGCAAATGGCTTGGGGTTGTTACAGGAAAACCGTTTTAAAAGCGGAAAATCCAACACTTCTATCCAGTTTTGGAATATTATGTATTTGTCATGATCCAGACTTTTACCATCTGATAATTTTTGGGTAGATATAAATGTTTAAAGAAACTGAAATATCTGGTACTATTTAATACATGCAGATTTATATACAGCAATATATAAGTGAAAATTGATATTTCGTATTCATTTAAAGGTTTGTGCAAACAATAAAGCAATAAACTACTGGGGAAAACGTGGGGATTATACTTTAAATGGCCAATTATACTTTAAAGGATTAAAGTAATATATGTGACCCTGTCTGTGAAAACCATGCAGACTAAAGTCCCAATATAATCCAAGTATGAGATAACAACTATCAAAATTTCATTTCAGCCGTTAATTTCAATATGATTTTAATGGCTTTACATTACATATACATTTTCGACTGAAGTCCTCACAGAATGAGATTTGATGCAGAACCTTTTAATGGACATTCCTGCTTAGATTTCTGTCTTATCTTGACATTCAGCCTCTGGTATTTCATTAAAAAATATGCTCGCATTCCATAGATCCAAAGTCCTCTCTTGTCTGTGGAAAAGACAATTCTGCACTCTTATGGAGTTCTGCACTCATCGTACATTTTGCTACACCAGGACTGTACAGTATAACACACAAAAAGATCAGTGAAACGTTTTATTTCATTAAGTTCATATTGATAAATACGTTGATCTTTTCCAATTCACACTTCATACAGGTGCAATTAAGATACCATGTTGTAAACATTGGCAGCTTAGCATAACAAAAGTCAATGTATGTTCATTTCAAATATGAATCAAATGTTTCTAATCTTTTGTGGATTCTGATTATCAACCAGGCAGAAAATGCAGTTTTAGCATTTCACCAAAGAAATCTTATCAAAACACTCAAAACCACATAGACAACACATACAAACCACTTACTGAAGCACAATTATTTACACTTCTTTTCATCGCTGTATGTACAGTCAGGAACATTCTGCTTTCCTTATATGGCACCGACTGGAAATGACATCATTCTTCTGAGTGTACGCAACAAAAACCCAACCAGCATGTACTGGAGTTGACGTCACGGGATAAGTGTATCACAGTTATGGATTTGTTTGGATGTTGTTTTGCTGTGCACTCTTGAAATTGTTGTATTATTATTGCAGGAACATTTTATTCAACCAAACAGTACAAGCTTGTTTTACGGTAGATTACCCATTTAGCAGACGCTTTTTATCCAAAACGTAATCCACTGAAATCTGTTGAGAAACATAAATGTTATTGTGCCGTTTCTATTCAGATAACCACATCTCCTCTGTTTATTTGTACGTGTTTATTGCGTGAGATCCACGTACTCAGTCGGCGTGAGGTCACAGGTCTGAGTATGAAGATTTACAGACAATATGAACTATTATCAACAGATACATTGGAAATGTCATATAACTTATTTGATATTACATTAAAATTGAAGTCAGATCAGTCTTAACCACAGAGTCATGTAAATTGAACCAAATTGTAACAAATTCTGTTTTTAAGTAACTTCATGTAGAATCCCTGAGGCGAAGCAGAACACGAGATCTCTTCAACCACGCCATTGGATTCCATCATTGGACCAGTGGGTTTTTATGTTGAATTTACTATGAAAGACTGTATTGCAGAAAATTGCACCGTCTTTGTTTGAATGCACCGAGAGCGTTACATTAGCCAATTCAATGTGATTCCTGTGGGATTTTCTTTCCTTTTTGTTGTTTAAATTTTAAAGGCGAGAACATTTATATCACTTATGTATGTTGAATTGGTCTGATTGGACCTCATGCTGGTTTTAATTTAATAATATTAGCAGTTTTTTTTCTGACTGAGCGCGTTGACATGCACAGTCTTACACAGATTATGCTTAATAAGCTGATATATGTAAGGTCATGTAAACAGGAAAAACTGTTTTCTTTTATCAGGGAAAGCTCATAAACGGCATAAGCAAAATCCCCTCGGCAGAGGTAGTTTTTTGCCCATTCCTTCGATTTTGCACTGCATGTAAATGTCTTTACCGGTTTTTTCTCAGTTTTTTAGTGCGCATGTCTGAAAGTGCAATAGTAAATGTCCCAAACGGAAGTAATAGTAAAATAAAGTATAAAAAATTGTCACATTGCAAAGAGAAAGCAGTCATACAGATACGCCTTATATATACGCCTTTTCACTGAGCATGCGACATAATTCCTTGTCCAGGCAATGGTAATGTCAAGGTTGGAATACTGCAATGGTCTTCCTGCAAAGGCTATCCAACCGCTCCAGCTGGTTCAGAATGCAGCAGCACACCTCGTCATCCAACAGCCCAAAAGAGCTCATGTGACTCCCCTTTTCATCGCTCTCCACTGGCTACCGGTTGAAGCCCGTATCAGATTCTAGTCACTAATACTTGCCTACAGGACTATCACTGGATCTGCACCCGCTTACTTTCACACCCTTCTACACTCCTAAACCCCATCAAGATCCCTGCGTTCAGCAAACCAGTGGTGTCTTGTATTGCCTTCCCATAATGGCAGTAAATTGCTTTCCCGCTCATTCTCCTTCACTGGTGGAACATTCTTCCCAACTCGGTCCGGTCAACCACATCTCTCATAACATTCAAAAAACGACTTAAAACCCATCTCTTCTGTGAATACTTGATAGACAAATGAAAAAAAATAAACTTTAATACTAACCCTCTCTCTTTCTCTCAACAGGTAGTGCTCTAGTTTTTGTTGAAACCTGTACCTTTGTATTGGCACCTATTGTATTATTTCTCCTGTATGACATATCGCTTATTGTTGCAGATGCAGCTTTATGTTTATTTCCAAAAACAGATGGCATCCTGAAGGCATGCAGTACATCATTAAATTATCCCTGCATAACTGTTGATGGGGTGTTCCTTATGCATGTACGCACTGATTGCCAAAACACAGACATATGAGTCATTTTCACTTACTGCGTGCAGTTCATGACCGGCATCTTTTTGCGCTGGGACCGCTCCATCTATCAGTTTCAAACGATCTCCATGGTTGATGCGTGGCCATGCTTTTCCTGGAGAATTGTCCAATAAAGGACTAAGAAAAGTTGTTACAAAATGGAATTCACAGAATGCAAGCCAATCAAATAATAGAATCAAACTAAAGAATACAGAACTTTCCGCCGATCAAATTGAAGGAGGCGGAACTTAATGTAGATAGACGAGCGCTTAACATACATGAATCACAGTGCAGTGATTCAGTTTTAATGATGGTCCATTTTATAAGCATGGAAGAATTCAATAGACTGCAAAATATTTTGGTCAAATTGGTATTTAATGTACAGTTTTAAAAAGATTAATAACCTTTTTATATTAATCTTATACGTAAGTAGCACGTTGACCATGTCAAGCATGAGAAGCCAGCACATTTAACATTGTAACGAAGTCAGAATGCATGAAACATCATTGCACATACCCTATAAAATAACTAGATGATGAATAGTTAAAAAATAGCAGTTTATGAATAGCAGTGTTTGAATGAAAGAAATCCCTCTTCATGGCCATCCAATTGAATGAAGTGGTACAGTCTTGATTTCTCACATGTCGGATTAGGAAAAAGCTTTCGCTGGGAAAAATGAGGCTGATTTCGTCTGAAGGTAACTATCCATTGGAATTCCACACCATTCGAGAGAGCCCTTTCATTATTATTGAGCTATACACCCATGACCTGTCAGACTGATTGAATGTAGACTTTTTGGGTGGCAGGACTCGGTTCAGTAACCCTGAGTCTTATTCTTATTCAGCTTGCAGTCTGTTTATTTTTTACCTCTAAAAGCAAATCGCCTGCTTGATTTGATCTTATTTCATTTTTCCTCTTTCAATCTTGCCAGCTATGACTTTCTGCTCACGTACTGTACAAATAAGATGGACAAACAATTCAGTGGATGTCAGTTATTAATATTCAACCATCAAGAAAGGCTTTGTTGGGTGTATGGTGGGGTCTGAAAACACTGATAAAATGCATCTGTTTGGTATTTTCATATATATTATAAACTTAACATAAATTTCAGCCTTTATTAGTATTTGGTATGTCCCCTTTTGAACTAGGATGTGTAAAACTTTAGGATATCCAAGCATGACTTGAGGATGGTGTGTTGTATAAAAAGTCAATGTCACAATGTCGCTAATTTGATTAGTGCAGAATATATTTTTTTATATTATGCCATAAAAAAATGGCTTCTTCAGATCATGGTGCTAACAACACCAAGGCCATGGGTTCGATCCCAGGGGATTGCACATACTGTACTTAGAAACAAATGTATAGGATAATACAAATTAATTTGCTTTGGATAAAAGCGTCCCAAATGCATAAATGTTCTAAAATTCTGAATTCATCTAAAATTGTATTTATATAATTGTATATTATCTATAAAAAATCGACACTAAAGGAACAGAGTCACCTGGTAGTGGAGGAGATTCGGCGTCAAGAGGAAGCAAGTAGATGCACCAGAGCGGTCTCCAAAGCCCAGGAAGGCCGTTGGATGAGGTGGAAAGGCATTGAATGGTGCAAAATCACTTGGAGTGAGCTGTGGCGTATGGAAACAAACAGGCTAAGATTTATCATAAGAGCTACATATGATGTGCTGCCCTCACCAACAAATCTACATGTTTGGTGTGGACAGGATCCAGCCTACCACCTATGTGCAGCTCCAGCAAACCTTAAACATACTCTTGTGGGTTGTAAGAAGAGCTTGACACAGGGGAGATACACATGGTGCCACAATGAAGTACTAAAGTGCTTGGCTGCAGCAGTGGAAATAATCTCCGGTATACCAATTTGGCAGCAGAGGCTGAAGATCGGGGATGGACAGCGAAAGTGTTCCCGGTGTTGAAATGTTATGCCTAACAGAACCGGGGACACTGAGCTTGCATTAATGGTGTGAGTAGTCGTGGCCTAATGGTTGGAGAGTCGGACTCGTGACCAGAAGGTTGCGGTTCGATTTCAGGGTCGCTGGGTAACGGCTGAGGTGCCACTGCTTACATTTACATTTACGCATTTGGCAGACGCTTTTATCCAAAGCGACTTACATTGCATTTTTCTATACATTGATACATAGGTATTTGCAATCCCTGGGATCGAACCCACAAAACGCAGTGCTCTTACCACTGAGCTACAGGAAAGCTTCTGGTGTATATGTGTTCACGACTTGAAGTGCGTGAGTTCACTACTCACGGGACGGGATAAATGCAGAGGTCACCATAGCTGACAAACAGGTCACCCTCGGAGGACAGGTCCAGTGGAGGATAATCAAGAACTGGCCAGTGGTGCAGAAAGAAGAAGCCAATGGCTGTGGTTTAGACGGATGGACACATCATGGGCTGCCAGTTGACCTTGTAACAATGCGACACACACCCAGGTCTGATCAACCTGCGGTGGGCCTCTCTTGGCTGAGGGGTTTCTTGTTATAAAGGGCCAAAACACCCGATGAGGCTGAGGTGCACAACTGATGATGTGTCGCATTGATGGGAACCATACATAGGGCCTTATCAGAACCACCTCACCAAAGGCATTCTTCACCCAGGATAATGGATGTGATGAAAGTGGGACACACAACTCATGTGATGTCTCTCTGAAAATGGCAAGGAAAGGCAAGTATGCTATGTATTTCTATCCCTCATTTATCCCCAAACACAGATGATGCCTACCTGACGAATCCAGTGAAACCTCAGACCTCCTTTCCTCTCTTCATATTCTTGACTGCTCCCCCTGTCATGCAGAAGGCGTAGGAAATGTCCTATTGGGCAATTCAACTGTGCTGAAATAGTAGGATTATAATCTGTATATCTATACTGCAAAATCACAAACCACCATTGAAATACTCGGTTTCTTTCCTGCTGCAGGGCCAGGTTTACACTCGTAAATTTATTGTAAAACTAAGAAGACATTTATATATTGCTATCGGATATAACAGGCTGTACTGTCCCGTCTAGATGTGCTCGGTTTTTGGGTCCTTCCCAAACTCTTTTGTTGGCTAATCGTACTGGCCTGTGCATTTCCGAGCAATCGTATATATTTGTATAAATAGTTCAGCATCTGAGGCTGCCTCACATTTCTTAAGGTGATTATAATGTTATGCTGAAAGAAGCATTTAGGGAGATGAGACAGATCTTTAAAGGGCGTGTGAGTCATGTTTAAGGCCTTGTCAAAACTTATCTTTTCCTATTCTCTGGGATACTGCAGAGGGACAAGCAAATAAGAGGGTTTCAGTGACATTTAAAGGGGGGATTTGCGTATTAATTGCAGGCCATCACTGATTCATTTTCCCACGCGCCTGTTTTTTTGTTCATCAGAACACAGTGAAATGTACGTATCGGAACGAGTAGATAATGTTTCTCTCGCATGGAACAGAAGGTTAAGTGATCGTTGAAATCAATAGAAAAACACAACACGCATCAAGGCTGCACCATATGCATGGCATGACGCATAAATGCGGTGCTTACCATTTCATGTTCATTGTCATTCAGAATGGATGAACGATACTGTTCATGACATTGTACTGTAGAGCATAATTTGATATCATTTTAGTTTTCTAGTTAAAAACTAATAATATGTATTTTATAAATGTACCTGATAAGCAAACTGACTTATTGTCTCATGTCTGCTTTGTTTTGTTTTGATTGTATTTTCTTAATAAGCCCACACTGTTAGCTGCATATCCCTTTTGGGCCTTATCATCAAGGAAACAGTTGGCATGGCTTTTGTGCCCTGTTGTCCCTTCCCCCGTCTCTATTTGGACAAGCAGAGAATTTGGCAACAAGAATGGCCAGTAAATAAAAGCCGTTTACAGCTTGTCTGATTTATGACCCACAGCTGTCATTCCGGGAAAGTAGGTTTCAAGAAGAATGGCATATATTGGGTGCCCGCTGCCGTAAAAAGATCAAACAGAAAAACAGGCAAGGTTTGCCCGAAGTTTACCACCACCACCATGACATTGTTATGAGTCCAGTCATGTTGCAGCTTCCAGGCATTACTGACCCTTGATCCACATGTCACGGTTGCGTGACTGACGTGTAATGCATAGGAACTGACTTTCGTCCTTTTTTGGAGAGGATGTGACGTGGTTAGAAGAGCAAGGCATTATGGGTAATATGTTTAGAAGGGCGTGTGCCTGACCAAAACATCAAAGTTCAGAAATAATTTGGAAATCAGGGCTGATTGCCCGACAAAAATGCTTTTTCAACAGTTAACACCTTGTTCTATATAATATATATAATTTTAGTTTTTTTTATATTTATTTAGTTTTTACATCATATTATTAAAATATATTTGAGATATATATATACTGTTTATATATTATAGATTTTCATCCCGAAACGAGGGACTTTGTATTAAATGACTCAATACTAGAGAAATCTTGGAATATGACTGACAGCCGTGACAGCTATTATTCAGAAAACATACAAAAATGTCTGTACTCCCTAAGGGAAAGAAAATGAAGTTTGACAAAGTTTTTTTTTCATAAATCATAAGTCATTGCTCTAAATGAAAGGACAAGGATTCCCACTGGCCATCTATTAACTGAAAGGTGTGTGCACAGAAACACAGAAATTGTCATAACTTATTATAGTCACATTTCAAAAGGGAATATGTAGTGTCATGATTTCCTGAAGCAAAGCCTTCAAAGATTTCCGTGAGAAATGATTTAGTATTCATATCTGTGCTAATAAATTAACCTTCTGTGACTTCGAATGCACTCTCTCCTTCTCAGCACATTTAAATATTCATGTGCATTTCTTGCTCAGCTGTTCGGAAAGTGTATTATGACCTAGATAGTACAGCTATAAAATTGCACATGTAGTTTTACACAAAACCTTTTTGTCCATTGTAACTGTTCTCTGCACAGTTGTCTGCATCTTATCTGATTTTAAATGTTTTGTAGTGCGGTGAGATTTTTAATGATAGCGGTAAGAAGGGGAGAATGAGAATGTTGTGTACGGCCTTGTAATGAGGGGTCCCTTGAAGGTCCAAGATGATCAGCTTTATCTAAGAGTGTCAGTTTCAAAAAGAATGACGGTGGTATTTGGCTTCTCAGGGGTGTAAGTGTGTGTACAGTACGCTCAGTCTGGTTAAAATCTTCCTTGTCTGAGAGGTTCAATTAGAGCTGACCTTGAGTGACTGAAATCGATGGCAGAACACTTTATGATCCGGGCAACAGACTCATTCCAGTGTGAAATAAGAGCGTGTAGGTCACATCATGTCTTGCTGAAGAACCGAGACAACGCTTATATTCTAAAAAGCTGACGTTAGAAGGTCGGTTCCCAAGACTTCAATGAGAGGCGATTAGTTTTGCTGTGACAGTAAAATCATTGATCACAATCAAAACATGCAGCAAAGCAAAACACAGCGATCAATCCCAAAGCAATACTGGAAGAATGTTACTGTAGATGTGCAACGATTAAACAATATCACGCAAGCATCCAGAATATCAGCACAGCTTTGGTGTGAGAAAACCCTTTTGCATGCTGCATAAACTAGGACAAACAGTGCAACCATGATATATTATATTAAAGCACTCTTGAAATGCCGCTTGTCCAATAAAGTTATAGAGGTCCGTAACTAACTGTTGTATAATAAATAATAAAGAATATCACTGCCGGCAGCAGCAGCATAACCAGCAGGGTGCAATTGAGTTACCGTGGGCCAGCCTGTGGGGAAATCTAAGACAACTGAATGAATAACAAAACCAGAACACCTCATTACCAAACCCTCCAAGGTCTCCAGTAACAAGGATTTTTTCTGGCCCATCTGAAAAGGTTGCATTGTACGGTGACATTCAGAATTTAAGAGCTACCATAACTGTCCTCGGGTGACTTGTGAATAATTAATAGACAGGAAGTACTAACAGCTATAACATTATCATATTCCCAGTACACTAGAGGAAGACGGGACTCGCCACGTCGGATTATTAGACCCTTCAGAGTCTGGAGTAGTCATTACATTATACGGCTGAAACCGTTTAAAGCTGTATGTCTGCCGGAATGAGTTTGGACGTTCCTGTAACTTGCAAAAAAATCTATATACTTGATTTATCATTTAAGAAGTACATCCAGCTGTTTTATTCACTATAGACCACTTCGGAAGATGTAAACCTAGCTGGTTCAAGACTTCAGATTTTGAACACTACACAAACGTTCAAACAAAATATAACCAACAGAACTTATATACTGTAAGTAGTCAAAATTGTAATCAAATATTTTAAGGTTTTATGTTATATATGCAAGATAAAACTAATAAAACTTGATGAAAACATTTAATACAATAAAATATGAATATAGAATAATATAACCAAAGAGACCTGAAGTTAACTTCGTGTTTGATGAAACCGTCTATAACCAATTTTCTTTACGGTGGCTAAAGTAAACAAACTCATGATGATTTAAAAATAAAAACTATTTCAGCATTTTCATGACAGTTTACAATAAGGTTGAATTATATTAACATTGCTAATGTATTAGCTATTAGACAACATGAGCTAATAATGAACAATATACTTCTACAACAGTTAGTACTTCTAGTTAATGTTAATAGTTAATGTTACTTTAAGCATTTATTGATGCATTCTTAAAATCAAAAGATGCAACTGCAATAGACAAACATGAACAATTGTATTGGCAGTTGTAACTAACATAATCAAAGATGAATAATTTTTGTAAAAGTATGTTGCCATAGTTAGTTCATGTTAGCTAACGTTAACGAATACAACCCCATTGTGAATTCTTAGCAAATTTTATTTTCTCTGCGTAACAAAAGATGTGTCATGTTGAATGTCAGTGACTGACAGCCTCAGTCCCCATTCACCTTCTGAAAAGCACAGTAAAACAAATCTATACAATTGCTTTGTATGTATTCAAAGTAAGTCATACGGGTTTGGAACAGCAGGAGCAGGACTATGTGTGACAAATGACGAAATGTTCTTGTTTGTTTGAACTATTCCTTTAAGACGTGTATGACAGGGATATGAAAATGTATTGCACAGAAACCCAGCCGGTCCCCATCTGCAGCAGCAGTAACAGATTGATTGATGTGTTGCAGAGCTCCGTACTCCATTTCAGGTACAACACATCTGCATTCGGCTTGGCACTGTCCTTATTGTTAAACCACCAAAAAAGCATTTTTTACAGCTTTGGATTGCCTGCATTTAGCATCAAGCTTTGAGGAAAAACAGTTTTCCTTGATTGTACAGGCCAACATTTTACTTCCATTGTTGAACAGTAACTGCATTTTGATAACTGCAGAAAGACTGCTGTGTTTATATCCCGTTTCTGGCTCCAACTCTAACTCTGTCACCTTTTTCCTGACGCATCGTATGAAAGACAGGAGCGATCGCTGCGATTGCCACAACTCTCCTGGGGATGGGAACTGGGTCAGGGGTTCGGTTTGTTTGCGTCTGTCTGTAGTCCTCTCATGTTACGCCACGGCGCATAAAACCACGGTAATTGAATTGCACAGTACTGAATAAATCAGCAGAAACTGGAGACTGACGTGTATGTGGGGGGCAATTTAGAAGAGATTATTGTGTAAACATTCTCTTTGTTTTTCTCACTTACAGTCTTAAATATGTTTTGATAGATCATAAATAAGGTTTGTTTTTAAAAAAACATCAACACCACTGAATATATTTAACTTGATTTAAAATCAAGTTTTGTTTCTTTAGAGGGTTTCTTCCGAGAGTTTCATTCCAGAGGTAAGCTGTATTGCTGATTAGTTGTTCACTCTTAACTCAATATCATCATTGTCTAAGAGAAATAATTGCAACAGTAAGCGCAATACTCTTAAAAATGCTGGGTCATTTTCTACCCAGCAATGGGCCAAAAAGGGGCTCACCCAACCATTGGGTTATAAATTAACCTATTCTGGGTTGTTTTAATTGTTGGGTAAAATACAAACATGTTTTGAGGTTCATTTAACCCAGTGGTTGGGTTTGTCTTTTTTAACCCAACACTGGGTTGAAAATAACCCAGCTTTTTTAGAGTGTTTAATGAGTGAAGATAGACCCTAGTTGGGTAAAAGATAAAAAAACAGCCGTTGGTTTAAATTAACACATGAAATGCACATTGTTGACTAAAAAAATACATAAAATCATTCCTGTGTTTAGGGTGATTTCTTTTTGGGTGTGTATGCACTGAAAGTTGAGTAAAAAAGACCTCCTTTGCAAGGGATGTGAATGTTGTGCACAAGCCTTGCATCAGGAAGATTGCAGTATCATAGTCTAAATTGTTTACTCTGAAACAATAGTCATGTCACGACAAAGCAAGAAAACTGGCCTGTGTTCAATGTCTCGATGTACAATGTACTGTATGTGGTCAGACAAAACTTGACCTCAGCCCTGATTGTACCCTCAGAGTTGATAATTTTTTGATCATCTGATTTTTTTGGACTGTAAAATGGATGTATACTTACAAATGTGTGTACAAACACTTTTTCACACAAAAAGTTAATATGAGCAGAAAGCTGCATCTCCAGTCAGTCATTCATGTGCAGATCAATTTTTGGAATTACAAATAGCACTATACTAGCAATATACTATACTTGTGTCATCCAACATAACCCCTGTGAAAAAAGGAAACCAAGTTTGAAAGCATTGTGATCATGCTCTTGGCAATAGACACAGGTAATAGCTCAGTTCAGACCTCACAGACATCATTCTCAGTCCAAAAACTGGGATATAGATTAGCAGATCTGCATGACACATGAGTCACAGTTATTATTACTATTTCTGGAATTGTGTTGTGGAGTGTGGAACAGGTTTTTGAATGTGACACCGGTGCAGTAGTCATAACACTGAAACTTGAACTCAGCATAATTACCATCTCAAAGATTAGAGGCACATTAAATTAGGATCTCATGCAGCCTGCTTGGCACTTGCTGGTTACGTTCTGCAAACTAAAATTATCTGATCATTTGTCTCTCGGCCGAATCATTGCTTTCACAAGAGGCGTGAAAATGTGGTTTGGCTTGACAGGGCTTAGCAGATAACGCACCATAGAGGTAGCTTCACCTTGTTTTTCTGTGGCATGTTGTTGTGGATCACTTCGGACATGCCACTTGTCACCACCACATTCATAAAAATACTAAAAAAAGATTTGCTGGGTATATATATATATATATATATATATAGGCCTATGTATATATATTTCACATAGTGTTACACTATGCTTGTGTTTATTTTAAAAGGAAAGCCAAGGTTTAGCACTCGGAAGTTTGTAACGAAACGCTAGTGAATATGTTCATCCTGCTATGTTCAGGTTATCAGATATTTCCAGATGCTCTGCAGATTTTATTTTTAAATAAATGTTGATCCAAAACACAATTTCACTAATAAGCGGTTTTATAATTTGATAAACAGAAGCTACCGTGAAGTACTACGCAACAGGGAATAAGAAATCCACACAGCAATTTTCAGTAGTTTTATTCTTTGTGTGTGTGTGCGCAGATGTGTGTATGTAGACTGAATGAATCATAAACCTTGTGCCGGAAGTCTGAGGGCATCAAAGTATTACTTTCACCCTCTTGACCCCTGGCTAGTGTTATTTTAGAGTATAAAAACATTCATGATGTCATCCCCTTTTTACTAAATTAGCAGTGAAGAGCAAGACAAATTTCATAAAACAACCCTTGAAGCCGAAAAACTGCTCGGCCTCCATGTCACTGGAAATAAAAAATACTGGTTTCGGTGAAAAAGTCAAATTCCGCTTAAACACTCAAGGTTTTCTAAACCATTTCATATTAATACTCATAGCCAATTATTTGAACATGATGAATGGAATGGAACAGATATAAGAGCAAGCACTATTAAAGATGACAAGAACACTCATTAGCATGTGTAAGCCTTAAAGGAAAACAGCCCTGGATCATTTTCAACATAAAACACATAGAAAATGAATGTCTGTCCCTAGAAGAGCTTACTAAAAAATTCCTGTTCGCATCCCCTGAAGCAGAAATTGCCTTCGGGGAAGAAGAATTCCATTACTTCCCTGTTCAGAAATGATTCAGCGAAGATAGGTGACAATATGAATGAGTCATGCATGCCGTGTAAGCGCAGCAATGGATGTCAATGTGTCATTAGAAAGCTGATAGCGTGTCACAAAAATAAAATGTATGAGATGTAGAGCAGCAGGTGTTGTGATAATGAATAGTTTTGCTGTGAATGGCTCTCAGGGAAAGTATGGAAGAGAAAAAAATCTCATTCAAATATTCGTTTTATTTTCAATTTCTTGTTATAAAAGTAGATCAGATAAAACATTACAAAAACAACAAAAAATTAAGCAGTAAATAAGTAATCGTTACTAATAAACTTAGAGCTTTAGTTAATTTTGATGGTTGTTAAAGTATGGTAGAAAATAAGAACAAATGTAGGAGGTGTTATATACCAGAATGGATGGTTGTTGGGGTTGAAAAATAAGATGGGCAAAGATTATGACATCACCAGAAAATGCGCTTGTAAAAAGATCAAACATTTTAATTTGGAATGATATTGTCACAGACCCTTCTGTTTCCCTGCCTGTTTTCCGCCGATTTCCCCTTGGACTACATTTCCCATGTTCCTCCTCTCTCACCTGTCCCTCGCCTGTCCCTCATCAGTAATCACCGCACCTGTCAGCAATCCCGACATCATCCAGACACTATTGCTGTGTCTCAATTCGCCTACTCATACTATGCAGTAAACATATGTACTGCTTTTGTTATGGAAAAGCAAGCCCGGATTGGCTAATCGAGAGTACCTGGAAGATTCCTGGTGGGCCGGTGTTGTTATGCCACTGCAGGGGCGGACTGGCCATCTGGCATACCGGGCCGAAACGCAAACCCATGGGCCGAAACGCAAATCCAAATGGGGACAGACGGACGCAAACGCAAATCGGAATGACAGCACCTAATCCTGGGACATACTTACAGGAAACGGAAGTGGCCGTTTGTTGCCTTGACAACATTTGACCATTAACACACACATTCAAATAAAGTTCTTCTTTCCTTTTTAGTATTTATTCATACATTTTTTTATATGAACTTTATAGTTATATTTATTAATTTAGTGACGCATTAGTTTTTTCATTTTATTAATGCAGTGGAGCGCCACTAAACTCCGCCCTCTGGCGGTGAGTTGTGGGTCATTTTAGGGTGTGCATCTTTCTGCACTTCGAATTTCTACCGGAAGTAGTAGACCATCCGGGAATCTTTGGAATACTCTTTTCAACATACTACGATTTGGGGCATACTTATTCTATTTTCGAATACTATTTAGGACGGATAGTATGTGGAATGGGACGCACCATATATAAACTGTGTCCCAATTCAAAGGCTGCAACTTTCTTAATTAACCAACCTTAGAATTGTACATATGTGAAACACAATAATGCGTTAATAATATGCATGAACAACATCATGTATAATATAAAAACACTGACAGTATCAGTTTTCTGCAGATTACACACTTTTATTTACCTAAAGTTTCAATTTTATATTTAGCAATATGCAGCCAGTAGGTTCCATTCGATGTAGCCTTGTCAGCCCGCGGAAACAAGGTCGCATTTTAGGCTGTCTTTGAAGCAGCCTTCGAAATGGTACAGCCTTACCACTATTCAGTCGCGCTGCTGTGTCGCTAACGGTCCTGAAAAGCAGACTTCGAAGCACGCAGTCCACGAATTGTGACACAGCTATAGACTCTCTCTGTTCTCCCCATCATTGTCTTGTCTTAAATGTGACCATAAAAACTTCACATTTTGTCATATAGTTTTGTCACATGTTGTTGCCTTCATTAGCATCTGAGTGATCATGTTTCTAATTTGATGTAGTTTTTTATTTTTTATGTATAAAGGGTAGTTTTAGATTATGATGCTGAATCTGGGGAAATATCAACAGATTCAAAATATTACATTTTGAGTTTCCTATACCCCAGAATTACCTTTTTTATTGACGGGATCTCATGATTTTCACTTTATAATTGTTACAATCCGTCTGTTAATTTCGGATCATAAGTCATTATTTAATACTAATGAGGTAAGACCTGAGTGATTACTTAAAAGTTGCAAGTTTTTCACTTTATAATACTGTTCCAGATCATATAAGTTAATAATTTGGTAAGACCAGAGAAATTATTAAAAAGTTACCATGGTTTTCACTTTACATTACTGTTCCGGATCATAATCACTTTATACTGATGTGGTAAGACCTGAGTGATTACTTAAAAGTTACTATGATTTTACAGAATGATTTCACAGAAGCAGAGAAATACTACTTTTTTAATAATTGCTAATGGGTTTCCAAGAATTTCTTAATAGTTAATAATGAAAACACAACTCTTCAGCTACTGTCCAAAACTCATAATAAGCAACAAGGAGATATATGTCAGATATATTTGAGCTAAGTTGGCTGGTGGGAGGTGTATTTCTTAAGTTTCTTTCCTTTTAAATAAATAAAACTGAAAAAAGGATAATGATTTATTAGATTTATTTCATCGATATGATTGATATGAAATCTTTTTATCTTCATGAGGACAATAGTTTGGTGATATAAAATGATGAAGTTTATTGGTGGAATTGTATTTTTTATAGTAATCAATATATTACTTTTTTATTGACATAATTATTTTTAGCAGCTGTTATAAGTATTTAGTAGCAGTGTCTGCAGATACATGAGGAGGATTTGGTGGGCTCTCAGCCTTAATCTGGGTGGTCCAAACCTCTATTAATGAAAAAATCAACTTTGAAAAAAGGGCTGCTATTAGTAAACTTTTTGGATTGGTAGACAGAGAATTGTGTGAGAAATTAAAATTGATATTGTCTAAAATGTTTCGAAATGCAATTGAATTACCATGTAAGCATCAGAGCATGTAAGCATCAGATCTATCCTGTAGCTCAGTGGTAACAACGGAAGGTTGTGGGTTCGATCCCAGGGTATTGCAAATACATGATAATGCAATTTAAGTCGCTTTGGATAAAAGTGTCTGCCAAATGCATAAATGTATCAGAGCAGTGTAAGACCAAAGTGTTAAATATATTTTCTATTGGCCACCTATTTTGATAATTTAGACAGAGAGTTTGGAAGAGCAGGCTGCACTGGTCACCAAATCAAATCCAAAAATGGACATTTCCAAGATGGATTTCTATACTGTAAATTGGAATGAATTGTTTAGTATTAATTACTGTAATTTATTTACTGTAGTTTATGGATTTTTAAAAATAAGTTACAGTAAATACAGAAAAAAAGTAAGAAATAGAGCATAGGCTGATGGTATGACAAATTGCAGTGGCAGTAAGCTCGTTTCATCTGACAGACACAGCGAGGTGCCACTGCGTCAAGCGTTAATGAACGAATGGCGTGGCTCGAGCACTTACGCATCCATTTCTGATGAGCCGTGAGACAAAATCCAGTCTAATAACTCACCTTCAAGCAAGTTGTTTTTCACAATGTGCCCCTTATGAATGAGAGAAAAATGATAATATCCTTTGTCGTCCAACAATGCAAGTAGGCTACTGCAGAAGCAAAAAATAGATAAAGAGAATAGAAAAACAAATTATGTTAGATATACATGTTTTCATTCATTTGTTTTAGTGTGTGCATCTGCTTCACAAACCTCATAGGAGCATCATGTAGCAGGCGCAGAGATCGAGACGTAAGTTATTCGCATAAAAGCACACGGTTTGCCCCATTGTGTGGCGTTTCGTTAACGCGTGGAAATGATTTATTTCCGAGAATTCTAGCGCAATCTTAATAGAAAAATAAACCTACTCGTTCGGTTTAAATGATGATTTAGTGCCCCACTTTAAATCTTGCTGTGCAAACGTTTGTGAAGAGAAAAAGAGAGAAGTTTTCAGGGACAGTTATAAGCCTGAATTTGTCAAACTCGTTATTAAAGCTGCTCGGCGCGTTGGTGTTGATGTTCAGCGCGAGTGCGCAACACACTGTGAACCGGTTTGAAGATAACGGACGCACAGCCCGCGTGGGAACCACACAGAATAGTTTACACCGACGATCTCAGGAAGACTTTCCTGTATTGTCGTCACGCTTTACGCGCTAGACAACGTTATCCACACGCGCGTAAAATCCGTGCAGCTATTTGTTCATTTGAGCGCAGCAACGCCTCCTTGCTGTCAAGCAGGACTTCATAGGAGCGCATTACAGTTGACCGATGGGACACAATCTGAGGGTCACCCGGTGCGAGGAGGCAACATAAAGACGAGCCGCTGTGTTTACAACCACGAATCGTTTTGAGAGAGAGGAAGAGCACATTTTAGTCCGACGTAACCCGTAGTACTTTGGGAAAAGTTCTGTTTGAGCCGCAGGGGAACGGGTCGACATGCTTTTCGTATCTTAACAGGGGCCACCAACTGAGCTTTACGCGCGACGAGTGTCGCGCATTTGGGGCAGAAGAAACTGAACAAACCATATACACCTGCCTCCGTGGACCTTAAAGAACTCTAACACGCCTGCACGGGGAGGATTAAGTGCTCATCTGAATTTCTAAGTAATACGGATATATATCTTTTTTTTAATGAAAAATGAAAGAGCGCTTCAAACGCGCAGAATTCACCATGACACAGATTGATTCTCGGCTGTAGGTTCTGGACAGAGGGTGCATATGTGTTGTTTCTAAAGCAGAGGTCTGTCACCCCTGAGCGAAGCATCCGGACAGCTGCATCTGGAGCGCTGCGCTGTTTGAAGCTTTCTGCAGAATAACACTGAAGCGATGAGTCGCATCATTCATCCGCAGGTACGAGTATTGCTTCGTGAACGCGTTGATTGTTCTGATTGTTCTCGTTTCACATTGCTTAACATTACATTCTCAGACAATGGACGCTGGTAATTTACTTTTTAATTTATTTTGCTTATTTTTATTTAGTCGCAACTGAGTGCTCTAAATGAAACGCATTTAAAATCCGTTCAAACTTTTTCCAAACTATTTGCACCCATTCATCTAACGTTGTTCATCGCTTTTTAAGTATATATACCTTGTTCAATTTTAAAGATAAAAATTCAATCTCACCATTTAACAGTTATAATGAAACAAACATTTATTATTAATTATTATTGTGTTACATACATAGAATGCAATGCCAAGTGTCGTTTAAATAACAATACACACGTGCGTAAAATACACATGCGTTTACCCCAGCAAACACACTAACATTGATAAGTGCAGACTAATACATTTTTGTCACAAAAAAAAACAAAAAACTTTTTGTGTCTACTAGCAGTTAATGGGGTGTATCATGAAAGTGCGGGTTGACTTCGAGATTACGAGGGAAACTGTGCAGCTAATTAACGACGAGCCTTCGACGGGGGAGATCATTGCCAATGTGACTCAGCAGCGTGTGGGTGTGCTATTGAATTCTATAGACGGGTAAATACAAGCAGGAACAGGATCGAAGCAATCCTTTGCCAGTCCTCAGATGAGCCTCGAGACTATTTTAAAGAATGCCATTTCTATCTTATTATGGGAGCTTGGCATTGCATCACAAACACTTTCATAAATTATAATTTATATAAAATGACATCTCTGAAATGTACACAAGCAGCACTTTTATTTTGGGGGTTTGTCACCGTTTTGGGGAGCTGCCCAGCTTGGCACCATTAGGAAGACGTGTGGTGAAACTCTGACAGTCAACGTGGGGTTGCTAGTAGCCTACTTTTAATAATTGTTTGATTCCTGTATGTACATTTTATGATTCATCGCTGTAGACGGCTGTGGTTATTTTTCTCGGTTGCGTGACTAATATAACTGTGTAGTGCATGTATTTATTGAATGAATATGTGTGGCTGTGATGATCAGTTTGTGGATTTGTTTGTAGGCTTCGCAGAGGTTAAGAAACGCCTCATTTAGCTGGTGCTTTGGTCAAGAATGAACACAATTGATCGTACTTAAAGGTGAAATGTGTATTTTTCCTCTCTGAAAGGGACACTTCACCCCAACATAAAAATTCTGTCGTCATTTACTCGACCTCTAGTTGTTCCAAATCTGTATACATTTATCTGTTCTGATGAACACAGAGAAAGATATTCGGAAGAATGCTTGTAACCAAACAGTTCTTGGCCACCATTGACTAACATAGTAGAAAAATGACAATGGTAGTCCAAAGTGTCCCAGAACTGTTTGCTTTCATACATTCTTCAAACTATCTTCTTTTGTGTTCAACAGAAGAAAGAAATGCATAAAGCAATTTTTCTGGCTACAGCTGCATAGCCATATCATTTGCCCCTTTTAATCTCTGCGTAATAAGATGGACGAGAGAAATTACACACTCTACCTTGATCTTTTCTCCCTGCCTCGGCACATTAGTCTGGTCACTGTGATCTAAGAGGAAAAAATGTAGCAGGTGATCCAAATAATGGGATAGCCACTTTCATTCCTGGAGGTAATAGAAATCAGAGGTTTACAGACTTTTTGTGCCAATATATATAACAAAACTCAGGGCAAAAGAAAACTGACACATATGACAGGAGAAAGGCATAAGGGCTATGGAATGTGTACTAGATTTTATCCATGCCTCTTTTGGCACTGGTGATATCATTTCATTCCCTCCCTCCCGCCCTTTTGATAGCATGTTTCCATATAACAGTTCCACCCGGCTGTTTACAAGGCATTCTCGTGTCTTTCATGGACAACTCGTCAGCTCAGAAAGCATCGTTTTTCTAACCATTTGTGTTTTCAGATCAGACTTCCTGCAGGAAACATTACGTCTGTGAGGTCATTTTCCCCACGGGCATCCTTTTGTGACTGCTTGTTGTGTGCTGGTGTGCAAGAGAAGAATGATTTCAGCCATACGCCATTACTCGCTGCCGGTACTTTGGCCTGGTTAACAACAGAAAGATTTTGTCAAATTAAAGTCACTCCGGTGCGGTTCGACAAGCACGCGGCTCTAATGAACTTATCATGGAGGCGTGAGGTGCGTGGGGTTTCTCGCTCTATGCAGATCCCAAGACTTCCAGCAAAAGGTTTAAGAAATAGATGAACAAACATCTCAGAGGCAGGAAGGGAGCCGCTTGTCAGTTTCTCAGCGAAACATCAGAATTAAAATGTCAGCTGCTTTGTGGTGTGTCGGGTCCATTGGTTATTTATTTGCTGTCATGATTCACTTTCGCTGGGAGACGTATTTGGTATTTGCCTTTTCTCGCGTAATGAAATTCAATTTCGTACATGTCTCATTATACAACTTAGAGATGTCTCAAAATAACAAGACAGGATTTATCTTTTGCAAAACAAAACCTGCAGATATCACACACTAAGCTAAATTCACATTCCATTACAAAATTTGCCTTTTAGGGACATGGATTAGCCGTTTCCATCGCATTCAAATGTATGCAGCACTCACCGTGTCTTAGCAACGGCAGGTTCGCCCTAATATTTTTTTGGTCTAATATCCCAGGGGTCAATATCGGGTCTATAATTTAGCTTGTGGAATGCACCGCACTGTCTAAGCGTGACTAACTGAACGAGTAGAGTATAAACACATATGAAGCATCCCAATGCTCATATTTCTTTTCAATGAACATGTCAGATGACCTCTTGCACCACTTCTGCATTAGGTATAACTTTCCTGCAAACGATCAAGGCATCAATTGTTTTTTTGTTTTGCAATGTAAATTGAGGCTTACTCGACGCCAAACCCCCGGTAGGTGTTTTGTAGCTGCGCAATGTCTTTGTTGTGAGGGCTTTTTCAATTATTGCCCCGCCGCCTCATCTCCTGAAAATGTAGCATACTATAGTAATACTGTTTAGCCATTTAGAGCTGCTTTTCCAATGTCTCTTTTCAAATCCCCTCTGCCGTTCTCAGAGTTAGACTCTTGAAATTGAACGAGCTGCTGATTTCCAACCTTTTTCGGCTCTTTGGCAGACAGGGATGGTTTTTATATGCATGACAAGTGTGAACTTGTGCTTTCCTGTCACTCACGATATTGGTCTTGAAGTGATTCATATCTTTCCCGGGTTCTCTCTGTATATGATATTAAAAGTCATTTTCTTCTTGCCAGAACCATAGTTTATATAGTGTCTCCAAAAGCCACAGCCAGTTAAAGGCATGATTTTCCTGTAGCTTCCCAAACAGCAACAGATTAAATGGATTTAAAGTTGAGTGCTATCATCATTTCTCTCTACATTAATCGCAAATGCTCACCCATTTGTGGTTTAATATGCAGCTGTGAGGGCTAGATCAATGAAATGTACCCCGGTCTTAAATAACAGAAATGAAACGTTTGGTGTTTTGTCACTTGTCGCTTTCACAACCAAAAGGACAAAAACGTCTGATGTGACGACAGGCCATCGTTAAGCATCGCTTACATATTTTTTGCTGAATACATTTATTGATTTGGACATGTGAATCAGTGTTGTCTGATATTAGAAGTCATAGCACTCTGCAGGCTTCAGGTTGATGGGTACAGGCCGAGGCGTTGTGCTCCTTTGAGTGACATTAAATGCTTTAAAAAAACAGCTGTACAATGACAATAAAGATATATTATATTCCTAAACTTGAGCTGAAATTATCCCTCATGCACATCTGGTCAGTCCAATGGAGTCTTTTCACAGATAATTTCCTTCAAAGTCATAGTTCACCCTCATCATCGTGTTGCACTCGTACAACCTTGTTCCCTGCAGAATGGTAAAGGATATGTGTTGCTCATCGTAAGAAATAGACGTAGAGCTCAGTTGCAATTTTTGACTGGTTTATTAAAGCGATATGTAAGGTGTTTAAATCCAAGTACCTTCAAATTATCTTTACTCTTTACTAGGCTATTTTTATGCTATTTTCAAACAATAATGTTGGATAAAGCTTATGTGTATGGGTACAGATTACCAGAATCAATTTATAAGGAATTAAACATCTGATCGGTCAAAAGTCCAAACCTTCTTGAGTGATGTATTGTCTGGAATGCAGAAACATTATGGTGGACTGTCAGCTAGTTGGACGTTTTAAAAGTTACTTTGGCCTTGTGTGAAGATGTATTATCTGATTTATACGTTGGTTGTTGGTGAGAAACATAATAATGTGCTAGTATTTATCTCCACATCTGGAGGACTCCATATATGACTATATCGTTCCCTTTATTAAGCATCCGATTTTTGTTTTTATCATCAGTAGTCAAGAAACACTTGATTGAATAAATTATTTTTGGCCCTTTGTACATTGAAAACAAGGAAAGCAAATACCAGAATGAAAAGTGATTGACTATTGTATTAACATACCGTATCATTTTGGTGTAGATGTGAAGTGAGCGTGAGGGTAGAATTGTGTAAACTTTTAAACAAATAAGAAATATTGTGTTAGCCGACTCACAGCTCTTCTCAGATCCGCCTCCCTTTGAGATGAAATGAGTGAATTAACTCAATTAGCTTGTCAGTGGCTCCTCACATACAGCTGCTACCTGGCAGATGCTGTGCATACATAAAGACCAAGCCTCATTAATCCCTTTCCAATCGATTTTCTTCTTCCATCCAGCGTTTTTCACACACAGAACCTGTGTCCCACTTTAAACCGAGCGTATGTACATCAGAGGGCTTCGCAACGCTTCCCAAAGGGCATTTCTTCCTTTGTATTGTTTGATCAGGATGCTGAACCGTTAGGAATGATGTTCTTGTTTACTTCTATTTTTTACATTTTTAGGGGGAAATGTAGTCTCACAGCAGATTACAAATGCAAATTAGTGAGAGCCGCTTGTTTGGAGAGGACAAAATTAGATCTCTGTTGAAAGCAAATTTGGCATTTGCTTGCTTTAGCTCTTTCGATTGTGAAAATACCTTTTGTTTGCAAAGAAGCAAATGGGATCTGTTTAACTGTGAAAAGCGAGTTTTGATTATGAAAACGTTGAGTTTTAGTAATGCTTTTGAGGATTCACGTAGTCTCTCTCTGTTTTCCATGTGTTCATGGCGGCATCTGTTTCCTCTCATTACGTTTTTAATTTAGTTTTCAGTTTCGCTGGCAAGACAACTAACGGCACTTAACACACATCGGCTGCGGACAATGATGAACAATGAATTCAAAAAGAATGAATTATGGTAAAAGCTCAGGTTTTAAAACTAGACAGAATGCATTCTTTAGTGTGCAGGCAATCCCATAATGCACTAGGACAAGCTCAATGTTTTTGCGGACTATAAGCTTACAAGTGTTTTAGACATGAACTCTCTTCTTTTTTGCCTTTCTTGACTCGGAATTTGAATAATAGACACAGAGAAAGATATTTGGAAGACTGCTGATAACCAAATAGTTCTTGGACTGCCATAGTAGGAGAAATGACAGTGGTAGTCAAAAGTTCCCCGGAACGGTTTGCTGTCCTACATTCTTCAAAATATCTTCTTTTGTGTTCAACAGAACAACGAGTAGTAATCAATGGTGGCCAAAACTGTTTGGTTACAAGCATTCTTCCAAATATCTTTCATCAGAACAAAGACATTTATACAAATTTCTAACAACATGAGGCTGAGTAAACGAAGACAGAATTTTTGGGGTGAACTGGTCCTTTAAGACCCTTCATCAGATCATTCCCTGCAAAGTGGAGGCTTCAGTTCAATCTTGCAGAATAAAAAAAAAAAAAATCCTGTGGCGACATCCTTATTTCCTGGCATACTTGAGCTACTTTATTTGCATCTGCACATTAAAAAATACTTACGTGTTTACAACGGCCAAATTTACTTGCACTCCCACATCCAGGTACCCATATACACATTATGTTGGGGCAAAAGAGAACAACCCTGTATACACTCACACACAGACATTAACCTCTTTTCTCGTAGGATTAATAATGCAGTACACAGGCAAAAGGAGCGGCGCCACGTCCAAGTGTCTTTCATTAATTTCCCAGCTATGCCTCTGTGGAACGCTGGCATAAAAGATATTGACTCCTTAAGCTAACACTGCAGCCCGTGTCATCTCCATTTATTACAATTAACAACCCAGCAGCCCTGAGTAAAGCTGAACAGTACGACCTCAAGGTCAGAGGTGCAGTCCGGAGTACAGAATGAACTCTCTGAGCTTTAGATAACATTTATTATTTAATTTAATTCCTTTTTATTATTTTAGTCAAATTGAGACTGTATTGGTATAAAGTGTTTGTGGGGGGCCGACATTTTGGAAGATAATCATATTATTTTTGGAGTTTTGTTTTTTTTGGCCTCGGTGCAAAGCTTACATTTTCTGCTGACTGACAACTTTACGACTGAGCTGAAGCCTCTGCCAGCGAAGATGGACTTTGAGGCATTGGATAAGGCTGAGGTTAAATTTGGGATTTTGGGAGTTTATTTTTAAAACTAGGATGAGGTTAGGAGGTAGATCAGGCGGATCATGTCAGCCTAAAAGCTCTTGAACCAGTTGTTCTAAATTTAGAGGGAAAATGCATAATGCATAACACTGAAGCTGAGAGCCTTGCCCATTCATTTCCTGACATCGAGAGTGTCCTGGGATTTAAAGGGATAATTCACCCGGAAATGAAAAGTCTATCATTATCAGAGTTGTTCCAAATAAATTTCTTTGTTCTAATGAACACAGAGAAAGATATTAGGAAGAATGCAACCAAACAGTTCTTGGACCTTCTTTAAAATTACTTTATCATTTTTTGTTCTGTTGTACACAAAAGAAGATATTTTGAAGAATGTTGGACAGTAAACAATTTCTGGGGCACTTTTGACTACCGTTGTAATTTTTCGTACTATGGTAGTCAATGGGGTCAAATAACTGTTTGGTTACAAGCAGTCTTCCAAATATCTTTCTCTGTGTTCAACCAAACAAAGACATTTGCACAGATTTGAAAACAACTACAGAGTGAGTAATTCGTGACAGAATTTTCATTTTTGGGTGAACTATCGCTTAATTTAAAGGAGTGAAATTTTGTCAGTCAACCTTGTACTCCAAATTTGACTTACTTTTTATGCTTAATAAAGCAATATGCAGGAAAACTTATTGTTTATAAAAGATGAGAGATTTTTCTGTTTTGGCCCAACTAGCCCGAAGTTAAAAGTAGATCTGAAACCAGTTTCATCTTTTTGATTCAACACATTTGCGGAACCCATCAAGTTGCTGTTCAACGCTTGCCTGTATGTTCTTCCGCTTGTCTCTTTCACACCAGCTGTCATGTTTATAATCTAACTGTGAAATGATTTTACACTACTGTCACGATGAGTAACCAACAACATTTCTTTATATGTGTAGACAAGCCTGCTCACAAATCTCAACTATAACATGCTCCGTACTCTCTGTGCGCTCTGTTCACATGCCACACTCATTCAGCTGCCTCCCACATATGCGTCAAACGTCCCAAGTCAGGGAGCTCACATATGCGAAGTTACGTCACGGGTTTGTCCGTTCACTCTATCATAGATGCATGGTTCACACCCACATACACATGAACTTGCATAGCACCCATAGTTTCTAAAAAGCATCCCCTCCTGAGTAAACACGCACACACACAGAGTGCTCAGATTATCACGGGGTACAAAAACATGAGGGTTATAGGGCAGTCTGTGTAAATAGTTTTGCAGTCATAAACAGGATCCTTAATGCAGACGCGGAGGACAACAGACACATGTTAAACAAGCAGATCTAAAGCAAGCAAGAAGACAAGAAGGTGTTTTCCATAATATGGTTCTCTTTGGTGCCTTTGATTTGTTTCCAAAGAAAACGCAATCCAGGGCCGGCGCCAAGGGGGGACACTCGCGGGCCATGCCCCCCACAGGGTTGTTGTGCCCCCCCCACATGACACAGTTTTAAATTCATGTAATTCATACTGAAAATAATTAATACAAAGTTTTAAGGTTTAAATAATTTTAAACAAAGTGGAAATTAAAATGGTAGCCTGTGTTTACTTTGTAAAAAAATATATTGTCCGGTTGTTGTGATGATGCGTCATTACGCAGCGTATTAATGTTTCTAGACGTGTGGATGGAAGCCACTAGCAATTAGCAAAGTTACAGACGCTCGATGCTTCACAAATGGAATGCTCAGTTGGTTCAGCTTTGGAAAAGGACAATTTTCAACCGAATGGAAGGACACAGTTTTAAGGAGGTTTAATGTTCGCACGCGGTGCCTTCAGCTTTTCTAAAAGGTACGTGTGTTTCATTTACTTTTAGCAAGCCTTGGTGCGAATCAGCATTAAATCACAGCATAGATTATAATGGCTAACCTGTTGTTTTTGCTGTTACTGTGTGTGGTAATATTGTTTAATTTGTGTTATTCTTGTTCACTTGTACGAAAAATAGCATCCTGCACGAGTGTGCCCTTGCACAGATGTGGTAGTTTTGACTTTTTTTGTATTAATGATGCTGATTGTGTGCCCCCCACTGGGATCCTGTGAGTCGTGGTCTGGCGCCGACGTAATCATATTTATTTATAGTGAGTTTTATTTTGCAGGTTAGATAAAGTTGTTATGTAACATTGGATTAACCTGCAATAGCATACGAAAGTGCATCAAATGTGTTTTTGATGAAAGTTTTTTTCATCTCTGTTACAGAGTTGTAACGATTGTTGCATTTTCCGAAAACAAATATTATAATTGTGATGTGTTTATTTATTTTTATTTGTTTATAATAATTTGTTATTCATATGTATTTACTCAGGCTTATTTATTTGTTTTATTTATTGAAATTTTATAAAATTGTATCAATTAATTAATTGATCTATTTATTTACTTGTTTTTATTTATTTATTTACTTTTATGTATTCATTCATTCTTTAGTTTTTTTATTAATGTTTATTCTTATAAAATCACACAAACCGGCATGAATATTTAGATATTTTGAATCATTCAAAAAAATTTTTTTACAGTTTAAGTCTAGTTTGTACCCTATTTGTAGAAAATGCCAGAAGCGCCCATTCCCCCTCATTCATTTCCACAACAGCTCTCTTTCTCTTAAATGTTGCGCGCATCTTTCTGCGCAAGTCCACGCCAAACATCTCCCCCTGTCACCTCAGTTTCCATAGCGTCTTAGAGGCCTAGCGCTGGGCGACGGTCAACAGCATCACTGTTGTTGTGCGTCTTAACTGCAGATTTGAGGGGGAGCATAATTTTCTCTCTGAGTGACTAAGCCATGTGATCTGAGAGGAGCTAATCTAACCCGGACCACCTGTGAAGGATCACTTCCTTATATCAGCCAAACACCCTCAGGTCGGCGACATATAACCCTTGTTATTGACAGGTTGAGCTGGTGAGACTGTCGGAGTGCAAAACTAGACTGGACGGGGCTCAGTTTGCAGTGGGTTTTAGGGGCTTTGCAATAAGCTGACCTACATATTAAAACGGTTGGTTCCCATTGCATTCCGCCTGCAAAAGCTATCAGCAGGGGCATTCACATGAACCAGATGGATTCACAGCACGATCTGTGAACCTCTCGAGTCGTTGACTGTTTCTTTGCAGTCATACCTTTAAGCATTCTTGGAGGCTGTTTAAGTGTTGAAGACAAATGAGAACTTATTGTGAGGATACATACGCTATTCGTCACTGTCATCGCGGAGAGAGGTGCATTGGCGTGCTTTTTGTTCTTCACCCGACTAGTTTTGTTTCAGGTTGGAGGATTGTATCATTTGTGGCGTTCGGAGAAAAGAGAAAGCAAAACGAATAGAGAATCTCATCCCTTACTTCACAAACCCAGGAAGTTCAAAGTCAGTTTTAATCGCTTTGCTGTCTTTTCCGTACACAACTGTATTTGCACTTGAATTCATGAGGTTTCTTTTATTTTTGACTTTGTCTCATGATAAAAAGTATTTTAAGAATATCAAACTTCTGAGCTCTCCCTGCCAAAGAATTCTTAAAGGGACAGTTCACCCCCCAAAAAAGTCTGTCATGATTTACTCACCCTCATGCCATTCCAAACTCATTTTTTTTCCTTCAGAGCACGGTAGGAGGGAATGAATAAATACTGGAGCTTTCAAACCTCAAAAAGAATGCAAACGCACCATTAAAGTAGTGTGCTTGAAACTTGTGCACTTCAAGTTTTATAATGTCAGCCATATGATGGCAGACTAAAGTTTAGGTCATTATTAACTGAACATTCTGGCACACACCCTTAACTCTTCTGGCATGTTTATGAGAGTCTGTGAGAGAAGTCTAATTCATGAATAAATTGTCCTTTGAGTCAGATTTCTTTCAATGAATTGCTTGAGCCAGTTCACACAACTGAATAATTCATTCACAAATCAAACAGATCCATTCAGCTCACTTACTCAATGAATTTGTTCGCTGTGGTTCTGCTGTTCTGATCTCACCGGAGGGGAAATTTGATGGTGAATTGTTTTTCTTTATTTGCCAGATGCTTTTAACTCTTACAGTGCATTGCATATGTGTTGCCCGAGGATAAAACCCATGACATTTACTGTAATTGTTCTTGTTGTTAAGCAATCATATGGCAACGGAAGACTTAAATGTAGTGTAGTAGTTGTCTGAACCTCTTTTATTATATTTAATAATGCTTTTGTGTCCTTTTGAAGCTTTAAAGCTTCATTACATTTGCATGGAAAAAACAAGCGTTATTAAATATTTCTTGTTGTGTTAGATGAAAGAGAAAAAGTAATGCGGGTTCGGAGTGGGGGTGAGTAAATAAAGACAGAGTTTGTCATCTTTGAGTGAACTATTCCATAAAACTCAGTGTGGTTTGCAGGCGTGACGTTGCTTTCTGGCAAATTGACACGGTTTCTAACAGATTTCAGCCAGAATGGTTGATTAACTGCAGATGTGATAGATTAACAAGGAACAAGTGTTACAAGAAGCTTCTGTACTTCAACAAACCCAGCCACTGTGAACCAATAATCAAAGCCTTTCTTTTTCCATCTAAGTGATGTGTATAATGTTTCATTCAACATTTCTATTTTTGCAATATGGCAATTTAAAGGGCCATTGTATATAACATTGCAGCATCTAGTGGTGAGGTTGCGAGTTGCAACCCACGACTCACTTCACCCCTCCCTTTCGAAGCATTACGGTGGCTGACACAGGACTAAGATGTCGTCACGTTTCTTCTTTGCCGAAGGAGATAACGTATTTACGAAACGCGCTCAGAACAGTTTGACCATTTAGGGCTACTGTAGAGACAACACGGCGAACTCCATGTAAAAGGACCCGTGGTGTATTTAAATAGAAATAGCTAATTCTAAGGTAATAAAACAAAGCTTCATTATGTAAGGTCTTTATACACCTCTGAAGACATAGTTAGATTGCATTTCTGTCAATAGATCCTCCAAAAATGACACACAGCACCTTAACCTTATTCTTTTCCATCCCCAACTTAAAGATCACTTTTTTTATTTTTTATTTAAATGCCATACAGACATTAAGTATTATAGATAAAGTTTCATCACGTTGAAAATTTTGACAATATAATCGCTGTCGGGCGGAATCCTCACATCTCCAAAACCATTATTTTTCAGGAAATTGAAAAAACTGCATTTTTTTTAGTTATTAAACATTGTATTGTTTAAGTTGGTTTATACCTTATATTGCTATCATATACTGTCGTGTACCAACATTAACACAAAATTTCCCCAAAACCATGTTTAATCGGAGATACAAGGTTTATGACTTGGGAGCAGGGAGATACGAGATTACGCTGTCATTGATTAGAATGCTACGCACACAGACGTCGCTGCTGCCAGCAGTGTTCATCAAACTCTGCGGTCATATTGAGCCTTTTGACAAGAGACGAGGCTTTAAGGGCTAATGAAAGCTAATGATTGTGGTTACATACATATTCATAAACTCCATTTTAAACGTTAGAGCTATGAGTGATGCAATACCAAAATAAAACTTTAAACTGACTATGCTGTCTAATATGCGAAAAATGTATCTGCACGCAAATAAAGTCGGCGGTCACGTTGAGCCTCTTGACAAGAGACTATTAACTAAACTAAACTAAACTAAACTAAACCTTCAAAAACTGGAACAGGTAAGCACAAGGGTAGCACACTGAATACTGGTCCACAGGAAACACACATGAATACAATGACCGAGCACAGGACAATGAAACATGAGGACTATTTAAAGGGGTCAAAATCAACAGGGAACAGCTGCAGGGGATTAGCTAATTAATTAACACTAACTAGGAAACGAGAGGGCGGGGACACTGAGAGACATGAGAGAGCATATAGAAGACCAGAAGTGTCAAAAGTGTCTCTCCCACACAAAACAAGGGATCCTGCTCTGATTCTGCCTCAAGACCAAGAAATACCTGACATGATGAATCATGACAAATTTCATCAATTTGTGGAAAAATTGACCAAATTTGGACATAGGAGGTTTCCGCCCGACAGCAACGATGTACATCATGTTAATGCAATATGCTATCGAGATGCCATAGTGAACTTTAAATCAGACAGTTCATACATAAGGGAATCATTTTGATTATTACACCACAGAAGTACATAAGAAAGATCCTCACCGCAAATGTCTCATTTTTATATTTGTTGAAAGCTTGATTGGAAGTAAAATTGTGATACCAAGTAGGAGTATTCTGGTATATTGCTCCGGGACTCGTTTTGAGGTCAGGGTCTCAAGAGTCTCCAAGTATCCTTCAGTAACACACCAGCCTTTCACAGATAAAACATCCTCAGAGAGGATGACTGCAGGTGCTTGAAAGACATGTAACATTTGAAAGGATTCTCCTGTTGTTGCTTGATTCGCAGTTTAAGTGGACCAGCATGTCACAGAGCAAATATGAACCTGAGGAAGAAAGGACAGGTACCCTCATTTTAACATATGTTGTTAGCCTGCAGTGGTATTATAAAAAATACAGCTTTTAGTCTGCGTTTATAAGCCATTTAGGCTATGTGAGTGGACTCCTAAACTTTTAAATTTCACCTTTTTCATATGTATAAATGTATTCTTTAGTTTCTTTCTTCCGTTGAACACAAAAGAAGATAGTTTGATGAATGTTAGTATCTGAACAACGACTGTGACTTGCATTGGTTTTGTGTCTGTTCAATAGAAGTGCTGAGTGCCATCGCTGTTCAGCTACCAACTTTCTTCAAAATATCTTATTTTGTGGAAGAATGACAGTCATAAAGGTTTGAAATGAAAAGCTTGTGAGTAAATGACGAAAGAATTTCCATTATTGGGTGAACTATCACTTTAACTTGAAATCACTCTAATTTACCATAGTATGCATTGTTTCAAGTCTTGAAAATGCCTAATATGAGGAGAGGAAAGTAGTTGAAGGGGAAATTGCCCTTTTGCTTCAGCTACAAGACAGACTTATGAGAGGATTTCCATATTCACAGTTTAAATTAACCAGTTTATTGCTTTAAAGTTTGTCTCTGCCAGGAGAGCACCGTCTCTCAGTACCTCATTCTTCAGGTTTGAAATGAAAAGATTTGAGCTGCAAATACACTTATCCGGATTGGAAAAATGTGTCCATTACACTAGACGTGGCGCTTTGGAATGTGATAAATCTCTGGAGTTGTTTTCTGAAGAAAATACAAAAAAAATGAGGACAGCAAGATTTAGCCAAAAATAGTGATTTGTTTTAATCCCTTTCGTTCATTGGTTTCAAATTTGTAATGGAATCTCAGTTGGACAGTTACAGGATTTGCATACTTTTTGGGATTTTCTTTCAGATGCACGGTTAATGAAGTTAATATAGATTTAATGATATTTCATTTGGCTGTGTGGACTAACAAAAATAATAAGACAATATATATTTGTGTGAACTGTGTAGGTGCTTAGAAAAGAGATAAAAAGAAATTAAAATGTGTTTACACAATTTTGCATCCAATTCTCAAGTTTTTATTTATTTATTTTTGCATGTGTTTGACAGCACAGTAATGTGTCTTGGGAGCCCGATGTTTTACCGTTGTTTTACTGGGCTTGCATATATATACACCAGCTGACACATGTGCTGTCCAAAGCCCAGCTGGCCCAATGTAATATTGATGCCAGACAGCAGACATGCAGTTTGAGGGCAAAATTGGCTATTTTTATCCTGCTTTCATAAGTGTCAATATATTCACATTCAGTTTGTAATAGACTATATATGAAGTCCAAAAGTAGAATAAAGCTCTGAGATATATCCCCAAAACTACTAGAGGACTGTTTTACCACAGACACTCTGATTGGAGAGAGAGGGGAATAGCCCGTGACATCTCATTAAAGTGTGTGATAAGCACAAGCTTTATGCTCATGAAAATTTTAACATGGATTCCCAACGTGTACTGTGTCTGTGCTAAAGCCAGTTTCTAGAGTGCAATGTCTTTGATCCTTTAATCTGCTTAATGTCTCGTCTGCTCTGATTCCTTATCATTCAGCGATCATTCATTAAGGAGGATGAGTTTGGTGTGGATGACGCAGAGCTGGAGATCTGCTTTATAGCACACAGTGACTCAAATGAAGCTTTGTGTCCTCTAGAATCAGAATTTGCTGTCCAAGTATAAAGAGTAAAGGTATTTTTGTGGATAACATGTTTTCTGTACAGCTGAAATGCTAATGTTATGCAAAAATGCTATAGACATAACATTGACTAGTATATTTTTATACACACTACACTCGAAAAAAATTGCCATCAATGGGAAATTAGCTTTATGAGTCAATTAAACTTAATTATATTGAACTGACTTAAAAAATCTAGTTGTAAGTCATGTCAATATAATTTAAGTTTTTTTTAACAAAGCTGTTTAACTTAAATTTTTGAGTTGAACTCTTTTACAGTGAGTGTACCATTCAAGTGTTTAGGGTATCTTGACAGAAATGTTAAGGGAGAAAGATTGTGTACAACAAAATTCACATGAAAAACAACAGACAACACAACTTTCTATTGTGTTTGCAGACTGTGCACTTAACGTACACAAAAGTGTGCTGTACGATTCAGAAATGAGCCGTGTATGTTGGTGAAGTCTAATTTACAGTACTACTAACATTCAGTCCAATTTAAAGACAAATGTCCACAACAGGGTTTTTGAGTTTTGTAATGAATGACATTTGAATGTCGAATGTAAAAATGATTTGTTACTGTTAAGCATTTAAAGCATGTAAGTTCTGATAACTGCTGTATTATTTCATAGTTTCCAATATGGACATAGTGTTTCAGTGAGGTTAGCCAGGGCTAATGAACTTCTTTCATCTCCTATCATTCTAATCTCAAAACAACAGCCTTGATGCTCGATTCATAACTCACTATATCCATTACCAGCCTGGCCTGAATTAGCTGTGAGTTGTCTGGCAAGCAAAGCTTCAAGCGCTCATTCACAGAATCCAGACAACTCGTTGATACAGTGTTAGATGATTAATACTTCATATCAAGCAGAATTATGAACACCTTCATGGTTTATTTTATAAACGCATTCAACAATTATTGATATTGGACTTCAAAATGAAAAGTGTTATGGCGTTCTGCAAAGTTCTGCATATTGGTAGCTAGGCATGGGCTGACTACCGGCTTCAAGGTATACATTATATTGTACAGTATTAATTGTTTTAAAAGTCACGTTTTTAAAAACAACTAAAATGTTCTGTTATAGCTATACCGTTATACCGAGCAGTTTTTTATGTCTCATGGAAAGTGCCAATCCTCCAGGTTGTGTACTATTTTTGTTTATGCTTAATTTTTGTTTGCTCATCTGCATTTATTTATTTATATTTGTATGTATAATTGAATGTAAATTTAATTACTAGAAATGCATGTTAACAAATTACTTGAAAGGGGTGCCGTGCTTTCAAAAAGTTTGGGAACTACTGTTTTAACCTGACATACTGTACATGTTTATTACTGTTCCAAATATGTTGTGTTGCTAGATGCAATATATTGCTATTTACCCAGACATTTGCAATAACACATTTTAAAGCTGCATGCAATCGCAATACCGCTATACTGGGAAACCGTTTCGTTTTTGCTTAAGGTTATGCCATCAAAATGTCATACCGGCCCATGGTATTATAGTATTGTGACGGAGTTTTTTCCAACACACATTTTACAGGTCGCACACGTTGCTAGAAATAATACAACATAATCTTGTTATAAATATATCACTGGTTGGTTTAAAATGTAAAAAAAGACAAAGTAGGCCTACTGTACATAGTATGTCTATTATGGATGGGGTTTATTTTGTGATAACAACTGGCAGGATGAACAGCAGCTGTGAGGCAAAACACAAAGTTCAGATCAGACGAACATGCATTTTGGTTTCACTTGTTTTTGAATTGTTTTAACAATGCATTTCCAGAACACCAAACATGAACGCTGCATATAACAAACAGTCCTTGAGGTTCTGGTTACATTGCTCAGATTTTCCATGCAAGTCATTTGTAATCTTCCACGTTAGGGGTCATGTAGTTCATGATGAATTAATTTAAGTTGAATAAAAAGAAGTCAGCCCCTCCACCAGTACCATTTCATGTTGATTACCATTGATGGTTTTCAATCAGACAACCAATCAATAGAACATTTTGGTAGCAGGGGTTAAAAACTAAAGTGCATGCCGACACACATGCATATTCCCTGTTTATAGTCACCCTTGACAAAGACTTTGCATATTAATTATCTGTGCAACTTATCAAGCACACACAGACGTGTCCACACGTGCAAGTATACGTAAGTACACACATAGCGATGTATATGAGCATGAACATGAATATTAGCCGATCTCATAATCCAGTATTCACAACTAAAGACGTGAACATAAATAAACAAATACACTGTAAAAATTGACACAGATATTTACTTAAAAAAATGAAGGTAACTATTACAGCATATTTTTAACGCAATATTCCACGAATAAATCAAGTAAAACTACCTAAATTATTTAAGCACGTCACATGATAAACTTTAAAAAATCAAGAAGAAATACTAATTTGAGCATTGGAATTAACTTGATCTTTTTTAACTTCAGTTTAACATGTATTATGGTTTCCAACATATATGATGTAAAAGTAAGCTGAGCGTTGACTCAGAACTGACATTAGCACACTTTGTGAATAATCTCTCCCACAACCTCTTCTGAAAGATGGTAACCATGAAACTCAGAAATGCAAACAGAATATCTTAGATCTTAAAGACAACTGAACAATAAACACTATCAAGTCTTTCATTTTATTCTAAAGCACATAAAACAGCACTTTTTCACAAAAATTACTCTCCTAATGCTGTCGCATGCAGAGCCTGCTGGGAACTCTCAATTCCCTGCTCAGTTAGGGAAATTAACTTAAATAATTAATGCAGTTCCGCCACAAAATAATTAAGTAAAGATCTTTGTACAAGATTTAGAGGGTTGAACATGATAAAATTAAGTTGAATTCACTCAATTATTTGTGCATTTAGAATTCCGAGATATTTCTATAACTTTAACTTTTTAACAATTGTATTAAGTAAAGTTTACTCAATTAATATCATGAAACATGACATGACACAGAATATTTTTTACAGTGCAGGATTGATTTCTTTGTGGGCAGATAAAGATGCATCTTCATCCTGAAAAGAAAAACCCATACAGGTCTGTAATGACATAAGGGTGAGCAAATGATGAAAGAATTGTCATGTTTGGGTGAGCTTTTCCTTTAACTATTCTGAATCATTCTTTTAGCCCTGAATATATTTCGGCTGGGTTGTGGAGCAACTAACCAAAATTAGTTAAGTAAAACTGTTGTAATAAATGACAAGAGCCCATTTGATTAACTATTGTTATGTATGGTAGTTGTTGTTTTAGTACATGATACAGAACATCATGAATAGCTTGCGTACAGTTTTTTTTTAATGAAACATGTTCCCAGTTCCCAGCTCTATTTGTCTCTCTCTCGTTCACACTCCCCTGCGTTGGCATCACATAAAGGCCATATGGTTGTGGTGTGGTCTGTGGCTTGGCATAAAGACAGTCACTGTAGAAACACACTCTTTCACACTGAAGAAGACTCTTTTATTTAAATGAAAGGAAATACCAATCAAAACAGTAACACTGCAAAAACACATTAGCATATTCATTCCAGTAAAACACAAGAATACTGTTCATTGTAATCTTGAAGGTCACTTTAATTTGCATGTTATGTAGAATGAGCCCCTCTCTTTGGCTTACTGTGGAAATTGGTTGAAAGAGTAAAAAAATACATGCAATTTATGCTGCAGAATGTTGCTGTTGCTACAATATATTGTCTTTCAAGGACATTTGAAACACATCTGCTCAGTAAATGAAGATTCGAAAGCATTTATATGTCTAAGCCTGTATATCTGTAAACAACTGCTCTCTGACAACATCATTTTTCCAAATTGCTACATTTGATATATGGTGCTTCAAATATATTGTAACTTCTGTACTTTGAGTTTTCGAATGACTATTCTCCTATGAAGGGTGGAAGAATTAAAATGAATGAACTTTTATTTACTTTGTTATTTGCACTTCAGCAGAAAAGAAAGTACGTCTAAATGTCATTATGGCCTAATAGTGAAATTCACTAAATGTAGACACGTTCATTTAACTTATTTTTTTTAAAGCTTAGTTCACATAAACATATTTTTGTTAACTCAATAGCTTATTATTAAGCATCTATCTGAATACGTTTTTAGAATTTATATGTTATTTTAACTCTATTGATTCGAGCTCCAAATTTGCTTATTTTAGGCAATTTATTATATTCTCATTTCAAAGCTGTATGACTTCCTTCCTTCCGCAGAACACAAAAGAAGATATTTAGAAGTATGTTGTTAACCGGCACAGTTTCACTTGCATTGGTTTTGTGTCCATACAATGAAGGTGAATGGGTGCCGGTGCTGTTTGGTTACCAACTTCCTTCAAAATATTTTCTTTTGTATTCCGCAGAAGCAAGAAAGTCATACATTTAATTTCTTGTTGAACTATCACTTTAACTAATGGTGAGCATTGACTTCTGTTTCAGTTACGTTTGTATTCTTTTTCCCACTGTTCAAAAACACTTTATAAGTTTATGTAAACATTTTTCACTGTGTGCAACATGAGTTGCAATCCTTTAGAAAAAGTCTATCTGGAAAATCGTTGTCATTACCGTAAATTTGATTTGAAAACAGATTTTTCTTTAAAAAAAGCGAGACATCACATGTGGTATCGGACCACATTAGTGACCTTAGCTTCACACAGTTCTATTAACCCACAAAACATTCAACAAACCGACTTTATACTACCTCTGGCACTCGCCCTTAAATCCCCAAAGACCGAAATTGTCAGATAGAGCGGTGAGAAAACAATAGCTTTACACTTTCAACCGGCAGTCTGGCATCAATCCCTAGGATTTCTAGCCTTTGTATCCTGAGATCATCCTTCCTTTGCAGCCCGGCAATCTCCAGCGCCTTCGGTTTAGCAGATCACCATTGAGTCTTTACTGAAAGGGTTGGGGCTTACACTAGCACAGTACTCTGATTCAGCCTTCACTACCTCTGGCTCCAGCCAATCCAAGCATTTGTCTCCGCTCTTTTTCAATGGCAGGCCAAGCCAGAGGAGAAGCGTGTGGAACACATCGTTACGTGTCCGTGCGGTGTTCCTGTTTGGAGGGCTATTGTTAGAGCAGGATTACACATTACCAACACCGCTGCCAGGGAACAGCCGTCTCCTCGGTTGACCTCATAGAACCAACCGCAAACTATAATTTCTCCCTTCAGACAACGGCAAAACAAGGTCAATGGGCTGCTTTGGGATATTGTCATTGCTGTTACTATATCTGCAGGGGCAAAATTTTATATTTGTTTTAAAATACCGGTCACACTTTTCCATACTGTTGTATTTGTTAACATTAGTAAATGCATTAAGTAACATGAACTATAGAGAAGTATCATTTCTGCATATTAGTCTTTGGTAATGTTGGATTGAAGGGATACTCCACCCGAAATTAATGAACATAAAACAATGCAAGACAATGGGAAGCACAATTTTTTATGTAGTAGTAAGTAGTGAAGTAGTTGCTAATCTGAAAATGCGTCTGTTCCAATCCCGCATTGAGTGGCATTCATGCTAACCAACAGAGTGAGCGCACCTCTGTTATGCCTAATCAGCACTGCCCTAGCCAACTGCGTAAACGTCCGTCATTAAAAAACAAACAAACAGAAAGGAGAGAGAGAGAGAATGTGTGTGTGTGTTTGTGATTATGGCGTCTGCAGAGTCAGATCGATCATATTAGGCAAGTAAATATGAAAGAAAATTCAAATTCAGAAGACAGTACACAGCCCGTGTACTCCCGCGTCTCTTGAACACAGCCGGTTTCGTAAAGCTCTTTAATAGTGCGTGAGTCCGGCTCCACATAGCAAGTCTAATTGTGTATCATATTGATGCACGCGTGCACCCAGTATAAACTCACTCCTGGCTCCGCATTTCAAAGAAATGTAAATTCTAACTGTTTTGCTAATTTCACTTGGATGAAATGAAACATTCAGCACATTTTCTACTTGTTTTTAAAATCTGAAATACTTAAAAATGTACTATTTTAATAATTCACTAACACAATATACATTTTATGGATTTAAGGGTTATGGGAGTTGTATTTGTTTTTAGGAAACTACAATAGTGTACACTGTATTTGGATTTTATATGTGTGATGTAATCTTGCAGTTGGGAACCAATAGAACAACAGTAAATCCTATTTGAATAATGCCCTAAACACACTACAAAAAGGAATTTTGTAATGTTTTTATTGGAAACAATTAGAATTTCTCTAATGGTTTTTATTGTTTTCTTTCAGCAGGGTAACTATACCCATACTGTGCTGCACACTATTGACAATATTGAGCTGAAGTTTTACTTTTTTATTATTAAATCGCAAATCAAATCGCAATTGCAATGTCTGTAAAAAAAAATCGCAATAAGACATTCTCCCCAAATCGCTCAGCCTTTCCAGTTATCCTCGACATGCATGCAATTGATCTGAGAATCGTTTTGAGAGTTGCATGAAATCCACTCAAACAGGTGCATAAGTGTCTATTTACAATGTACAAATAGCCTGCCTTGTTAGCAGAGTCTATTTGCAGAAACTATCTCCACCCAGCAATACTGTACGTGATTGAAAAAGAGAAAGTGTAAGAACAATGCCAATTCAAACAGCAGTGGCGTACGGTGTAGAGTCTGTATAGCTTTGGCACTGTAGACCAGGGTTCTAATCCACCTCTCGCTGACAACGCTCTTTTAACTTTTTCTATCACGTTACAGATCATAATGGCATTTGTTTTCAATAAACTTGATTTAAGACTTAAAATTCATTTTTATTTATAAAGTTTAGGTTTAGGGTAAGGTTAGGTGTAGGTGTAGGGCATTAATATCTCAATAAGTTGCCATCTTTTTTATAAATATAAATAATTATTGATAATGTTTAATGCACAACAATACTGAGCTGCAAATAGTAACGTTATCTGTCACTATTTATAAGTGCCAATAGCATCTAACTACTATTTCTACTTAATCCAAAGGAAATGCAGCTCTTTTCGGTTTACATTTATGCATTTGGCAGACACTTTTATCCAAAGCGACTTACATTGCATTATCCCATACATTTGTACATAGGTATTTGAAATCCCCTGGGATCGAACCCACGACTTGCGTTGTTAAATTCAATGCGCTTACCACTGAGCTAACTACTGCTATTTAAACTTAGTGTGAATAGCATCCGTCGCTATTTTCACTCAGTGTATGCTCAGTGTTGCCTTTATTCATTCTTTTTCATTGTTAAACATTTGAAAGTAAAAGGTACATAGACCTCCTGGCCACCATCTTGAACTCTGTGCGGTAGCGATAAGAAGCTTGTGACCAAGGCTGGTGATCATTTCCAGAAAGCCTCTGCTGTAATACACACGACAGCACAACTGAACCTCTCTTCTCCAACTGAGAGGAGAAAAGGCAACTAACGGGAGAGAAGGCAACTGAAGGGTGAAAGTGAAAAGACACACTGGGGTGAGGAAAACAGAATCAGGAAACGACAGTTGAGAAATAAAGGCAGACAGATAATGAAAAGAAAGAGATGGATGTTGTAGTGCATACTGAAGATGGCCGGTTAAAGTGTGGCTTTTTATCCTTTTGGTCTATGAGCAGGATTAGATGTTTGATTCTGTGCCCGAAATAGACCTGCCTCTGAGAAACATACATGCTTGTGTTGGATAGAATTGAAATGCTCTAAGCTTCTCAACAATTGCTTCTGAAGAGCTAATCGTAGAATGTTCTGGTCGAATAAGAATCGGTGCTGGGGAAGAGAGTTGAAATTGCATTTCCTTCAAATTTCATTTACAGGTCACAATGTGACAATAAAATAATGGTAAAGCCATTAACTATGCCTGTAGGGGAATTTATCAAAATGCCATCTTTCATTTACTGTATCATTGCCTCATAAATGTTTAATGTTTTGTGTCACATTACTGTACAGTGTGTGTTAAATTCTGTCACATCTAAGTCCTGCTTAACCAAGCATTCAACTGTTTAGATCATTTTTTACATGATACAAAATGTATGCATTATGTTGCATTGGTCTTCACATCTCTTAGCCCTTTTGACTCTATGCATAATACAGGATAAGAGAACAGGCTCAGTGTTTTCTCAAATAGTGGCTTTTGAGTACCAAACATAAATCTAAATGTCATTCACAACATGTTAAAGCTTCCCTCAAGTATCTGCTTATTGCAAATGTTTCTAGAGCTTTAATCCCACAAGGTAAATTTCTCTGTTAGAAGGGCCTGGGTCTGTTCTGCTCAGCCAGTTGGCACTTTTTCCTTGCCCTCTTTTTCGGAAAGGTTGAGTGTTCCTCTGTGTCCTCCCTGTGTTCCTCAGGAGAGGTGAAGGAACTAGGTAAAGCAATGCATTGGCTAGAAGGTTAGAGAAGGGTCTGATTTTGAAATGTGAGAAGGAATTGAGTTGTCACACACCAAAGGTGAATTGAAACAACAATCGTTTATTTCTTGGCCTCATGGCTTTTCATTAGTTAATCTGTAGTCTCATGGGAAGCATCCGAGGCTCTTAATAGCTTCCCTGTGAAGTCTGTTGTGTTTTGATAAAGGAGGAAAATATACAGTAATGTGTGCGATGTGTTGTTCCAACATTCGAAGAGATCAAATATGTGCAAAGTCCTCTGGAGGTTTAAGAGCTGCTTATATAGATGCACATTGGCTTTCCAGACCAGCGCAGTTCCTCTTACACTCTTAAAAATAAAAGTCCTTAAAAGTTTCTTCACATAGAAGAACCATTTTTTTTCAGCCGGTGAAACTACAGACCCTTTTTTGAGGGTTTAAGGAATAGTTTAGACAGTATTCATCCCAAACAACAACACAAAATGTTGTTGAAACACAAAATATGTTCAGACAGTGATAGAAAATCTCTTGCAAATCCATCACGATCTCGCAAGAATTTATAACTACAGTATTTTAAAAAATGTCTAATTAGAATGAATTTGTAAATCTTACAAAAACATACAATTTATAGATAAAGACAACAAGGAAGCCCACCCCTAAATCTAGCTATCACCGGTGTGAATGCAAGTTGCACTTAAACATATACATTTTTGTGAATCAGCCACCTTGAAAAATGGTAAAAAAATTGTAAATCTCCTAAAACAGTTTCCTTCTTAGATATTACATTTTTTTGTAATATTTAATTTTAAACTGGCATGACACATTTGGTTGTAAGAGGTGAGAGCCAAAGCTGTCAAAGACAAACCTGCCAAATCATTTCTAAATCTGACTTGTGAAGATGCTTCAAAACTATTCTGCTCCACAAATGCAAAATACCTTATCTCCCTAGAATGTGGAACTGAGAAAAATGACATAAAATATTTTTTATTTGGTATTTTCTCATAGGCTTTCACAACCCATTATTTTCTCAAAGCAACAACAAAAACAAAATGTACTCAAGATACTAATCCACATGATAAAGGATGTCTTGAATGTCCCAAAATATCTATTTTTCAACCAAAAATAAAATGACTGCCTTCTGCCTTTGCTGGGCAGTACTTTTCTTGTGTTTCTTGTTGTATAGAACAGTGCATCCCATAGAAAATCAGCATTCAAAACATATGCTGATGACCAGCAATGCAGGGCTGCGTTTCCCAATAACGTTGTCTCTTAGCATGCTACGAAGACTCTTAAGGTGCACCTTAACTCAAGTTATACCTTTTCTAGGCATGTTCCCTGTACTATACCTTATGAGTTTACTTTCCTACGTCCCACGTTACCAGGTGCTGTCCATGGCGGTGGTGCTGAATTAATGGAAAGCTATCGTTCGACAATCTATTATTCACTCCATTCAGGGACTGCTTCACTCCGTTGTGTGAGGTAGAGGCGTTCTTTATAAAAAAGCTCTTTTGAAATAGTTGGAGTTGCATCTATTAGGACTCATAGGATAAAAATAAACCAAACTGCAAACTAAATCCATCCAGGATATTGTTTAATTGTGAAATGAGTGTGCGAACCCGCAATCCAATGCCCAAATTTATCAACCCGCTACACTAACTGGCAGTATGGTCATTTATATCAAAGGTTCTCAAACTTTGGGTCGGACGGTCACGCAAAGCCACTTGCTGTTGCTGTGCATTAAAAGTCTATTCCAGCAACTAACAATTACTTGTATAGTTCACACGTTTATTGTGCTTGGACACTGGATTTGCAAGCGGCGCATTTACAGCACGATTTATTAAAACATTAAAATATAATCAACATTATTAATCACACTTACAATATCAAGGGGAACATAGGAAAGTATGCCATACAATAAGGTATTTTGATATTGAATATCAAATAATCATTCATTCATGACAAGAAAATTAAAAAGTAAAGGAAGTGAATGTGTGTTGTTTCCCTATCCCTTCCGAACATATGACTTACAAAGGTATACTTAGCTAAGAACGTTTCGGGAAACACATATTAACTTATTAAGATTCAGCTTACGGTATGACTTAAGAATGATGTAGCGTTAATAAGGTTTCGGGAAACTCGGCCCAGTTCATTTCAGTGGGCAATTCCATATCTCTTTGTGAAATAAATATGTGCTTACAGGTGTTAAAAGCCTCGTGGGTAATGCTGTCAAGCACTGTCTGTGTGTATAAGGCTTAGACGCTGGGTTACAGCGGCTGAGGGCGATGAAATGAAACTGTTCCATGTGACAGGAACATCTGCAGGCATATCCGTCCATGGACACTCAACTCGCCATAGGCCTCCTGCCGAAACAAGAGAGGCAAGACGAGGTTTGTAAAATGGACAGCAAGAGGTTTAAGAGAGAGAGGAAAAACACAACGAGTGTGAAATATTTCTGGAAGAACTTTAGGAAAAGGCAGTTTCCAGGGCTTAAAGAAGATTAAAGCGGAGTGAGCCAGGAGCAGACCAGCGAGATGAGTGTTAGTCTGCCAAATCAAAAAACTTCCCAAGGGCGGGTTTCTCCCCCCACCCTCCATTCTTTATTTCTTTATGCTAGCTTGAATGTGTGGTATAGTTGTCTTTACAGTTGTACAGCACACAACTCTGTAAACCTGTCCTCATTTGACAGAGGTCAGAAACCATCAGACAGAGAAAGGCAGACTGCCCTCGGCTGTTCACCCTGTGGCGCTGGAAATTTTCTGTCATTTCTTTAACCGCCAGCAATGTTTTCAGCAAGTCTTTACTCGACATGACAGTCTTGATTTCTGTTGACATGATGCGTCTTTGTGGATAGTGTAAATTTTCTTGGTTTCATCATGGGCCGTGGAAGTGATTTAGAGTGATGGCTGCTTTCTCTGTAACCCTGAAAGCGTGTAGAGGTCATGTGATCGTGCGGTGATGTGTCTTACTATACTAAACATATTTGTGTTTGAATTCTTTAACAGTATATAATAAACTATAGAAACATACGTTGGTGTTTTGTCCACACTCTCAAAAGAAAGGTGTTTAAAAGGTTCTTCACATCGATGCCATAGAAGAACCATTCAGTGAAAAAGAACCATCTCTTACCTTTTTCTAGTCTGACGAACAAGGTATTACAACCACATCCATTACACCAAAGGCAAAATCATTGCACCCTTGTGCCCTGACATGTTCATTCACTAAATGATTTACTCCAACTGAACTAAATGCAATTTATATACTTCAAACAGAATCAAATAGAGATGTTTTATTTAACAACAGCTTTAAGACTAATGGCTCTATTAGAAGAGAGATTAAGAGAGTGAGAGATGGAAAGGCTTGCTGTTGTGCGGTAGCATGAGACTGCTGGCTTTAGCTCATAGTGCCGGATACTGGGGGTGGGAGAGAAATATCGCACAGTATAAAAGACAAATTATTAATAAAGAGGTTCTTTGTAGTGAAAAAGGTTCTCTTGGATTCCATGATCTAAGGATATTGTTTGGTTAGTGTTTTGGATTAATTATCTGTGTTTTTAAAAACAAGTTATTTTTAATCTTACAACTACGATAGTGAATTGACTCAAGTTAAACAAGCAACGCATTTCTGTTTTCAATATCTCAATATGCAATAACAAAAAAAGTAATACAATGAAACTTTATAAAGTTGTATAATAATAGTCTTATCACGTATACATTTATTATATAATATGTTTATTAATAATGTAGGCTTTTGGTGTCTCATCTGGTAAGCACAACTATGTGCCCGACATCACTTGTGTTAAAAAACCAAGAGACAGATGTTGACCTCCTTTTCTTTTCCATCACATGCTGTCTCTCTCTGTATGTCCAGATGGATGTTAGCACATGCTTTTTTTTCATTTATCTCTGCAAATTTTCATCTCTTTGCAACTCTGTTGCAGGTGTTGAGCATCTGGATTACGCTCATCTCCAGAGCGACGGCTGACCTGACCTGTGACGCTCTGCTTCTACTCTCCACAAATCTCACAGGTAAGTCATCGTAACTGATCTGAACCCGCTGTTACCCTGTATGTTAAGGCTTAGTGTTATCTTGAGAAGGGTGGTCGTACATCAGTTCCGCAAGTCTGGTTAATGGCCTCTGGTGTTAATGGCCTTTCGTTTGAAGTATTGAAAAAGTTTCATGGCCGCCAACCCGATTTATAGTTTTGCTGCATATCACCAGTGCATCTAAGAACAGACTTCTTTTAACTTTATTGAAACCCTTAGTGGGTGTCCAGAGGTACATAACGTGAGTGCAATGCTTTAAGGTTAACTCAGAACGGATATTTTTTATATGTATAAGGAAACATTTCTTTTTTATTAGAAGGGTACGGGTGGAGTATGCCGTTGGTTGCTATTCTCAATCTCACTGCTAGATGCCACAAAAGTTCATACACTGGCCCTTTAAGTATCATAATAGTCGTATATGTTTAATTTTACATTTTCTGAAGAGAATTCTCTCTTTCTTTCCAATTAGGTTTCATTAAAAATCCTGATTTTACCCATGAGAGATGTTCTTGGTCAGGAATATTGTTTACCCTGGGACAACATTCAAATCAACCAATCGGATTTGAGGGAATAAGTTTACACTAAATGTGCAGTTTAGCCTCACAACCGGTGCTTCTACTACACTATTGTTTTATACCTATTTTCTGATTTATGGGATAAATCCACCTAATCTCACAGGAATTCATAACTATTTTATAAAGTGGCTCATGCGTATGAATTTGTACAAAAATTATTCTTAGAAAAAAAGCAATACTGAAGCCCCATTCCTAAACCTAACGTCACTGGCGCTAAAGCAAATTGTAATAAAATGTTCGAGTGAGATCGTACAAATCCATACGAATTAGCCCAAATTTGCCACATTGTGAAATAGTTATGAGATTGTGTTGTCCCAGGGTCAACAAACAAACAACAACTATTTGAGACAAAGCCATTATACATACAGCAGTGTCTTAGAGAGTTACTGTTTAATTCTTTGACTTTTGATTGTAAACAGCTTGAGACGTTGTTGAGATCTTTTTGAAACCCACAATGGACACATTGTGTCTTCTAGTCACAGAGCAAAGTTCTCAGATATTCATGTGTTCAAAACAGATCCTAAAGATCACGTGACAACTATCCTGTGTGTGAGATTAATCCTCAAAACTTCATGAAGTAAACCTCCCTCTCTCATGTGGTTAATTAAAAATGTCCTCTCAAATGCAGACACGTCCTAATCCATCGAGTAGACAGATTCATGAATCAGGTTTACACTGCCGTGTTTTATATGCAGAGTCGTACAGCAAGTCATCAAGAATCAATAGTCGGGTCTTTAAATCGGCAAGCACTTGCAGTTCTTATCGAATATGTTTACTTTGACTTACAATCATGTTTTTTATGTCTCATTAATAATAATAATCTTCCAAAGGTTCCATACGCAAACCAAACATCGTATTTTGTCCATATAACGCACTGTTAAAAACAAATTTTGAATGTACGCATGTAAAAGCAAAGCTCACTCTATAGTGTCCACCCCAACTGAGTGATGATATAATTAAGTCTTGAGGAATTGAACCGCTAGTTTCCAGCACAGCTGTGGCAACAAAGCCTCCTGGTGCCCACACAACAATTGCAACCTCACACAGAGCTACAATCAATGCTATGTAATATTATTTTGTAAAAACATGCATTGAGCGTGCGAAGAGCTATCTGTAACGCTTCACGCTGCTTAATGAAGGCTTTAGTCCATTCTTAGATTCATTTTGTGTGTGCGCTGCATTGCAAAGAGTAAAACAGGCGGAGGAAGTGATTGGGGGGGTTGTGGCGTTCCTGTGGGGGCGATTGTGAAATGCAGAGAAATACCTTTGGCCCATCTGTCACGCTTGGTATCGACACAGAGCACCAGATGATGTCAAATGTTTCTGCCTCTCTCAGGTGCTCTTGCGAGTGAATCTGGCACCCCAAACAATGTAGGAACGCCTCTTAAATATCTGCACAGAGTGATAAAGAGCTCAGAAAATGAGTAGAAATGTAGTCTCTCAAAGAATATTGAGTTTGAGATTATGGGAGCAGAAGATGCGTGTTTTTTGGGGGGAAATGTTGTCTACATTAGAGGACAATGTTAAATTATTTTTGATGAGAAAAACATAATTGAATATAATTGAATAAATGTGTTATTCAAATTTTTAACGCAAAAGCAGAGTGAGAGAACAAAATAACTTTGATACATTTTGACATAATTATAGTGAATAGTAACCAAAGGATGTCAAGTCACAAAAGTGGATATACAAATAGTTTTGGGTAAAAAAGATAACATTTCATTTATTCTCTGATAATTCTCAAGTGTGGCTTTTTATAATGTGTCACACCATGACATCATTGATGCCAAATATCATTGGTTTTCATGTGTTTTGTAACATTTAAATCCCACAAATAAAATACGAGAGCTACGTTTTAGAATATGTGACCCTGTCTGTGAAATCCATGGATTTCAATCCTTTTCACATTGATTTCTGTCTTTGACATGGCCTTACTCAGTCAATATTCAAGATATCAATTTAATATTTTCCGAGAATGATTTTTCCTAGTAAATCACAAAAAAATGTCTTTAGCCAATTTACACAGACAGGGTCACATACTGGTTTAAATGGTACGTTAGTGTGATTCTATGAGCTTGAACATTGAGTTAGAAATCTTTTTTTTTTAATGAAATTCTTTAATGATCTATGGTGTAATGTAACAATCTATGTTCATTGATTGAACTAACTATGAATATGGAATTTTCTTTTTTTACCATCCCTTTATATTTTGCATTTACCAGAGGAAGGAAACCTGTCAACCCACGGGCTTGTGGTGCCAAGTCTTTGATTCCTTGAATCGTCTTTGAGTTGTTTAGCAACAGTTTGTAAACCCACACTTCTGTAACACTTTTTTAATGAGCTGTAAACACTTTACACTAACTAGCAAAAAACAACACAATCAGTAGCTGCGTCTGCGCTTTGAGTAAAAGAGAGAGAGAGACGCTTTAAAAGAAGTGTGTTAAAGTGAAATAAAACTAATCAAGTGTTTCTAACTGGTTTTATCCACTTTGTGTTTCTGCGGTAACCTAGGTGACACGTAATAGAGAGTCTTGAAAGAGAGACGTTTAACAAGCTGACCTTTCATCACCGCCTGTTGTTTTACAAGGTGATGTTTGTTTTTGGATTAGAACAGGTTAGAGTGTTGTCATTTATGACCTGTCTCAAGAGTGTAATGATGTTAAATGCTTTGTAGTGCTAATATCAGATGGAAAGAAAGTACTGTCTGTCTGTCAATCATTTTTTATTTAATTTAATTTACATTTTTATGTGGCGACGTTTATTTTAAATAATGCTGAATCTTTCCACCATCGTACCAATTGCAAACATTATTATGCAGATGGTCATCAGGTCTTCTGGGCAGAGCCGGCCCTCCCTATAAGCAAAGGTAGCTGCTGCTTAGGGCCCCGCCGCCACTAGGGTTCCCCCAAGAGCATATGAAATTATAGTTTTTCTGTGATATATTTTCTACAACACACATTCCTTTTCTCACGTAGTGCCGTACTCAGTATTTGTTTCTACGGTGTGTATCGAAATTTGTGAAATTACTGACTAAACGCAACATTGCAATATCAAAATAAGTGAGATGGCCAATCAAATGAAAGCAGGCGGGAGTTACTGGTTACAAAGCCAGGCAGTGACCAATCAAATCAAGGCATGGCAAGTTTATTTATATAGCGCATTTCATGCACAAGGGCAATTCAAAGTGCTTTACATAAAATGATTGACAAGGAGAAATAAGACGTATCTTTAAACTGCAAATGATTTAAGATCACAAATACAATTTTAGATTTTTGAGAAACAATAAAACAGCAATAAAATTGATTAAAAATGTGAGAGTATATATAAAAAGAATAAGAACAAAAGAAAAATGTATTAGAAATAGAAATAGAAGTGCAGTTGATGTAAACCAGCACAGTGCTCAGGTTGTAAATGCCCAACTAAACAAGTGTGTTTTAATCTGGATATAAAAGTGGCTACTGTTGGTGAACTTCTGGTGTCTTCGGGAAGCAGATTCCAGCTACGGGTGGCGTAATGGCTACACGCTGACTCTGATAACTTTTGAATGAACCCATTTTATCTCTAACGGACTTGATCCTTATGATCTCAGAAGTCTGTTTGGTTTATATTCAATTAGCACATCTGAAATGTATTTAGGTCCTAGACCATTGAGTGATTTATAGACAATTAATAATACTTTGAAGTTGATTCTAAAAGTAACTGGTAACTGGTTAGCAGTTCTCACGATCTGTTAAAGTAACATGTTGCCAGATCTTCAAAGATAAAAACAGCCAACAAAGACTAACCGAAAATAAACCAAGAAAATCCAAATAGGTTAAATTTTATAAGACCACAATAACTCAAATATCCGTAACTGAGCTTTTTACAAATAAAGTGCCAAGCTTTATTAGATAAAGACGAAATATCAAGCATAAAAAGCGCTTAAAAATAAATGAACATGACAACACTTCAAATGAGCGCTCCTTGATACAGCCTTCCGAGCATAAACAAAACAAAGCACGCCTGTCAGCGGTAGTTTACTTTAAATTAAAGTCTTTAGCCGAAAAATAGCAGGCATTCATTTTTATTTACAGCTGCAAAACCCTAGAACAGCGTTTCAATCATCACTTAATGCGGGAGTGACTATACCTTTTCCCTACACATATGTAATGATAATTTAGTGAATTCACTCCCGTATTTAAATTGTCACTTCCAAAACTGCAGTGTGCGCATTTAACACAATGAAAGACACCAGGCTTACTGGACTTGCACCAATGAACATTTAACCTGAGATTAAAATGAACTGTGAGGAGGTGCTTAAACGGGGAGGAGGAGAGTAAGCTTCAAACAGCTAAAAGCAAGGTTTATCTTATATATATCTCTTATAAATGAATTACTTTTGTGGCGTTTCTTGAGTATTTGGTATTAGCGTGTGTGAGAGAGCTTTATATTGGGTGGGGGATTCTGTGCATACCCTGAGATAAAATCCTGCAGGCGCCCTCGATACAAATGACAAAATGCTGATTTAGATGAAAAATATGTAATTTACATGATTCATGTCATTTAAATCCTCCAAAAGGGCTGTGTGGCTTTAAAAGGGTGTTTATGGTTCAAATAAAATAAAACATATTTTTTTAATAAAATCTTTCCAAATAGTTAAATGCATTAAACAATAAATGCCACAACCTTTGTATAGACTGTGCTCAAAATTTAAAGGGACAGTTCAACTAAAATTGGAAGAAATGAAATTATCAAACGTTTTGACAATCACAATACACTTGTAATTCAACGTTTATGTATTTTTGTTTTTATGACATTCCTACATCCCAAAGACAGCTAGAATTGGGTGTGTTCGTTTCAAAGTGTGCGTCAAATAATCAAATATTGACAATAGTTGATTTTTTGGAGGGCACAGGAGCTCTGCCTCTGGCTGTAATACTTATTAGATCAAATATCAGGAGTAGAGTTGATCAGATTTCAAGAGATCATGTTCTGTGTTACGGTTATTTGTTTAGTCATTGTTAACAGTAGTTATGAAATAAAACATTCACACATCCGAGCCTGTGAAGATCAAGGTGCTTATAAAACCCCTGCAATTAGCTGGAAAACTGAAGCCCACTCAGTGTAATTAACACCAAGTGCCCCCTTGTTCTCTGGCATGTTGTCATGGTAATGATGAACAATTTTTCAGTAGTGACATGCTGTTCAAATGACTTTTTCTCCTCGTATTTATACAGTAGGTCTAATATTGCATTTTTTTATTCCTTTAAGGACATGGCCTTGCAAAATGTTGTGAGATGTGATTTGATTCAATACATACAACATGTAATGTTAAAGTGATACTTTACCCAAAAATGTTATACATAGAGAAAGATATTTGGAAGAATTTAGCCGCCATTGTCTACCATAGTAGAAAAAAATACAACGAATTAAAAGTGCCTCTGAATTGTTTTCTGTCCTTCATTCTTCATAATGTATTCTTTTGTGTTCCACAGAACATAAAAATGATAAAGTAATTTTGGTAGTCAATGGGGGGCAAGATTTGTTTGGTTATAAGCATTCTTCCAAACATCTTTCTCTATGTTCATCAGAACAAGGACATTCATATGCAGATTTGGAACAACTCGAAGGTGAGTAAATGATGACAGAATGTCAAGGGATAGTTCACCCAAAAACGTCTCGGTTACGTATGTAACCTCAGTTCCCTGATGGAGGGTACGAGATGCTGTGTCGAACAGACAGAATGGGGTTTGACCTTGAGAACCTTTCATTTCAGATTGTACTTTTAAAAGCCCAATGAACTTGGCGAATGGCATGTCATGCCAGTCTCCGCCCCGTACATACGTAAGTAAATGCGTATACTTCATCCAGTGGAGGAAGTAGGGAAGCTGGTGAAGGGGAGAAGGAGCTTCGCAGGCGTACGCAGACACCTGCTCTACACAAAGTTTGTAGAACCTCGCAAATGTATTGGGTGTAGCCCAACCCGCAGCTTTACAGATGTCTGCCAGAGAGAGGACAGAGAGAGGACAGAGACGCCATGCGCCAGTGCCCACAAGGCGGCCACACCCCGGGTAGAGTGAGCTCTCCCTGCCAGTTGGCACTGGAGATCTTGGGATCGGTACGCCAAGGTGATGGTGTCCACGATCCAGTGTGCCAATCTCTGTTTGGAGACAGCTCTCCTCTTAAGGGGTGTAAGACAGCGCAGCATTCACTGGGCGCACTCGCATGGTAACAGAGTCCAGTTCCATACCGAGGTAAGAGGTGCTCTGCGCAGGGAAATGCTTGCTCTTGTCCCAGTTGACCTGTAGGCCCAATCGGTCGAAGTGCCGGAGTACAAGGTCCCTGTACGTACACAACAGATCTCGCGAGTGAGCCAAGATAAGCCAGTCAATGAGATAGTTGAGGATACGCACGCACTGCTCACTGAGGGGAGTGAGATCAGCCTCCGCGAGACTTGGTAAAGGGACAGGGAGACAGGGCCAGACTGAAGGGCAGGACCTTGTACTGGTATGCTCGACCCGGTCTGTGCCGTCGAAGAATCGAGACCTGAAAGTACGCATCCTTCAGGTCGATAACCACGAACCAATCCTGATGTCGGAAAGACATGTGCTGTCTTGTTCAGAGTACGCAGATCCAGGATGGGGTGCAGCCCCCCACCTTTCTTGGGGACAATAAAGACATCTCGGCCAGAGGGACGGGCTCGATCGCTCCCTTCACCAGAAGGGTGGCGACCTCAACCCGAAGCACAGGAGCATTCTACCTCGCTCCGAGGTGAAGAATGTCCTGAAACTTGGGCAGGCACCTGCCGAACTGGAACGCGTAGCTGTGACGGATCGTCCTTACTAGCCACCGCGACGGGCTGGGAAGCTGTGACCAGGCCCCAGACAACTCGACAGAGGAACTAGCGGGGAGATCTGCAACATCGCCCCCACGGGGGGAGGTTCTGTGGCTGGCAGAATGGCTGTCTCACCAGGGACCGAAACAGAATGTCTCCAGGGAGACATCAGCATTTGATGCCAGAAAGTCGCCATCCGATGCTTTGACAGAAATCTCATCTGCACGCTGATGCGTGGATCCGCTATGGGACGGTCAATTGCCCCCCATCGGAGACAGGTTAGGTGAGCATAACGGAGCCTGGATGGTCCGTGGCATTGCTGCGACGGGTTAACGTCCATGGGAAAACCCCAAATGCTCTGCATCATAGAATCCAGTAGATAATCTGGATATAATGCGCTCAGCATTTCAGTTTAGCAGGTTCCGAAGAACAAAAGGTGAATGAATGGTCACGCCATCTTCCTTTTATACTTGTATGTATGGGGCGGAGACTGGCATGCCATGCCAAATTCTCAAGATCAAACCCCATTCTGTCGGTTCAACACAACGTAGAGAGTGTGACAGAAAGGGAATTCAAAATTATTTCATGATTTATTCTGTCATGATTTACTCACCCTCTAGTTGCTCCAAACCTATAAATGTATTTGTTCTGTTGAACACAAAGAAAGATATTTGGAAGAATGTTAGCAACTGACAGGTCTGGGGCACCATTGACTACCATAGTAGGAAAAATTTCAATGGTAGTCAAAGCTGCCCCAGAACTTCCTGCTGTCCTTCCATCCATCCATCCATTTTCTACCGCTTGTCCGAACTACCTCGGGTTCCTGCTGTCCTTAATTTCTCAAAATATCTTTATTTGTGTTAAATAGCACAAAATGTGTATTATTTTTCCTACAAGTCGATGATGCCCCAGAAATGTTATTTGCTAATATTCTTCCAAATATCTTTGTTCAATCGAATTAAGAAATTTATACAGGTTGAGGATGAGTAAATTGTGATTTACATTTTTGGGTGAACTATCCCTTTAAGATTTAGATTATTGTCAGGGAACTTGAACCTGCCACTTCTTTACATACATCTTTATGTGAAGCGAACCATGCAGTCTTTACCTCTTAAGCAACTTTCTGTGGTAAATTATGTGCAGTCATTTAGATTACTGTAGATTTAATAAATCAGCAGAATTATATGATCTGAAGTTTGTTCAACAATATTTGGGGGAATAACTATGGTTCTGTCACAGTTATGTTATGTTCTGTTAGGTTTTTTCCTCCCCTGGTTTGTTTCTTTATTAGTTAATTAGTTTTCACATGTTACCTCATTGTTAATTAATCCCACACCTGATTCTGTTTTCCCTGAGTGTCTTCCTTTTGTACTTAAGCCCTGTGTTTTCTTCAGTTAGTTGTCAGTTATTATTTATGTTACGTGTGTTCATTTCCCGTGTTCCTGGTTCCCTGTTTCCCCTTTGTTTTATTATATATTAAAAGTTTATGATTTGGATTACCTTTAGTTTGGACGTCTCTTCTGCCCGCTACCCGTGACAGGTTCAACACTGGTTAAAAATATCCTTTTAAGAAATGTATGGCACTTGAAAAGAAAACTTGTTCTGCATAAGCAAACACATAAAAAAGAAATATAAAGGCAAAACATGATGCAGTAAATATGTAAAACTTTTACATTTAAAAACATTTATGGGGACATTCCACAGACTTCCACTGATTTTATGATTTATATGTCACTTTTGTAACAATTTATATAACGTTGCTTTAAAAAAAAAACATTTTATTTTCCCTAAATTTACTTCCTGGTGTTAAATTGAAAAAACTCATATGCAATGCCTAAATAAAAAATCTTACAATATGCAATGGAAACCAACATCAAGACACACCACTTTTGTTCCTCAACATTGTTGTAAAAACGAAGCAGACAAAATAATTAAGTAAATTTGGGGTTATTTGTACATGATATAAAAAATGTGTTTGCAGTACTCATCAGCCACAATTATCAACCTGGACAGTATTTTTGTAAGGAGGCACTTCAATACTTTTGGTGGATTGCGGTCTGGAATTTAAAATGATTTAATGTGTGTCATTATTTGTGCTTTTGCTATGTTTCCTCAGCTGCTCAGATTAACAAGTGTTGAGACATTTGTGATATTACAGAACCCATCAGAAATCCAGTTTTCAAGTAGATCACATCCAAGTCCGGATAGTGTTTCCTGAACGGCATACAGGAGCTGACACAAAGCACATCGAAAAAATATGTTAATCTCGCACAACTCCTGAGAGGCCTGTGGTTCCCAGAAAGAAGTACAAACAAAGCTGTCAGGATAAATTGCGTTTACAAGGACAACAGTGGGCTTCATTGTGCAGCCAAATAAACAAACTCCAACCGTAGGGTGGATCCTCAACTTTAAATTAACGTGTTTACGACACGTCGTTTTGTAGCGTATGCGTTTCTGTGATTTGAAAAAGTTTGTGGTGAGATGAATGCCCGAGGGAAGGAGGGGGCTTTGTTAATGGGAAGCACGTGCCAAGGACTGTCATCTTTCACCAGTCATTATGAAGTATAAAGGTGTTTCATTAAACTACAGTATTAGACTGAGAATCAGACTGTATAATTTGAAAGAAGCACAATATTTATTTCTTCACAGAAATTATGATAATGAGGTGGCTTTTATTACAATCTTTTTTGTGCATTTTATTAGTATGTTGAAAGGGAAAGTTTGTCCAAATAAGAACTAAACTGCTACCATTAACACACCCTCAAGTTATTTTAAATCTTAAATTTTTTTCTTTATTTCGTGGATCACAGCATGGGATTTACGCTCAACGTTTCTGGCTTTACATTAGTATATAAAAGTAATTGTGCTTGGGAAATGAAAATAAATTCTACTTAGATTTTAGTAGACGTAAATTTACATTTAGTAATTTAGCAGATGCTTTTATCCAAAGCTAGACCAATACCTGTTGAGAGAAGAAGAGGGTTAGTTTTTTCATTTGTCTGTCAAGTATTCACAGAAGAGATGGGTTTAAGTAGTCTTTTGAATGTTGTGAGAGATGTGGTTGACCGGACCGAGTTAGAAAGAATGTTCCACCAGGAATGAGTTGTGAAGGAGAATGAGCGGGAAAGCGATTTACTGCCCTTTTGAGAAGGCAATACAAGACGCCGCTGGTTTGCTGAACGCAGGGATCTTGATGGGGTGTAGGAGTGAAGGAGGTTGTGAAGTAAGCCGGTGCAGATCCAGTGATAGTCCTGTATGCAAGCATTAGTGACTTGAATCTGATACGGGCTTCAACAGGTAGCCAGTGGAGAGAGATGAAAAGGCGTGTGACATGAGCCCATTTGGGCTGTTGGAAGACGAGGCGTGCTTCTGCGTTCTGAACCAGCTGGAGCGGTTTGATAGCCATTGCAGGAAGACCAGTAAGGAGAGCATTGCAGTAGTCCAACCTTGAGATTACCAGGGCCTGGACAAGGAGTTGTGCCGCATGCTCAGTGAGATAGGGTCTAACCTTTCTAAAGTTGAATAAGGCTAATCGCCATTACGCGTTGTCTTTGCAATGTGATCATTGAAGGACAGCTGTTCATCAAATATAACTCAGAGGTTCCTGGCTGTTTTGGAAGGAGGGATTGTGGTATTCCCAAATTGGATGGTGAGATTGTGTTGCACCGTGGGGTGTACTGTTAAAATATTTATATTTAAAAAATTGCCATATTTTTTTGGATTGTTAAGGTTCAAAAACATGGTAGTAGGTATTTTATATCAATAAATACTAAAGTCTACGGATTTTAGATAAATAAAATGGATTATTTGAGGCTCATAGTTACCAGAAACAGACTGAATTTAACACCATTAACAGCAAATATTCCAAATGTAACATTTCAAACTCACAAAGACAATGCACAAAGCATCAATAAATGTCGTCCTGTGTTTTTTTCCAGCTCGCACTTTGTTCCTTTGGAATCAGACGTCCACACCCACCAACTCCACAGGTCAGTTTCCATTTCTGGTCTTTGCAGTGTGCATCTGTAAACATGACAATAACAATGTTTCCATGCTAGTCATGTTATGGGATAATCCAAGAAAATATATTGTTGAAAATATATGTGGATTAGCTGCATATTTCACATCTCATTCTACTGTAATTCTACTTCTATGAACAATTCACAATGGTCCTGTGATTCACTGCTATTGAGCGATGTCTACTTAATAACATTATAAACTTTAGTAATCAAAACATTCAATCAAATGCTCAAACGTCTGGATTTGCTGGAATGAGCAATGTTTACTCCATTACACAAGCTCTCGGAAGTATATTAAGAGATGACAGTGGTGAACCCAATAATGGAGTTTGCATGGATTTTCCAGCTGTCTGTTAATATGACTCAGTGTGTCATAAATAAACCTTATATTCCCTTAGATGGAACACAATATAAACAACACATGGAAAACTTTTAACTTTTGTTGGAAATTGTTACATTTTCACATAAGATAAAAGAAAAGTACAATAGAAGTGAATGGAGCAAGAAATGCTCCATGTCCACTCACATTCTTATCATTTTGTGAATGGAAAGGATTAAAACGGATTTAAAGCCTTAAAACTCAGTACTTTTGAATCTTTGCTGAGTACCTCAGATCTGTTTTTGATTAAAAAACAAAGTGCTAAAAATTCAGAGGCTTGAAAAGGAGGCCAAATTCGAAAGATACAAGTGTGGCCTCCAGCTAACGCAAACACTGAGAGGAAAGCACCAGAGATGAAGATGTATAGAGAGATTGTAGATTGGGAGTGATTGGAACAGATCTGAAACCCGAGTACAGACATCACCACCGAAAGCTTTAAGTGCTTATGTCAGCAAGTCTGATTTTTCTATAAGAAATGTGATACTTGATGGTTGAGGTACCACATAGAAAATAACCGGTGTTAAATGATCTCCTGTAGAGTTAATTTAAAACACTCGAAGATGTTAGACTCAATTTATAACCGTAGTCAATCTACCTAATATGCAGAGCCGCATGGAATCTGCCTCCGCCAACCTCAAGAAAAAGCTCTGCGAATTTTTGTCGATTGTCAGAACATCCATCATTCACACAGTTACTTTCAACACTTTTATTGATATCGAGTGGACAGGAAGTGTTAAAACCAGAGACAGTCACACAAGCATCACTTCAAAGTTTTTTCTTTGTTTTTCTGTCTGTCAGGTCTCTTCTGTAACACATCTATCGATGGCATTGGCACATGTTGGCCCAGAGCAGTGCTGGAGAAGTCGTGTCTCGTCCCTGCCCTGAGACCTTCCTCGGGGTCCGATACAACACCACCAGTAAGTTTATATTTTACATTTCCCCAATATGGTGCACTTTGTAAATATGAAACTTGCTTGTGACTGTTTATTATTTTGTTATACATTTTGTCTTTAATTTTGAAGCTCGTTTTGCTACAAAAATATCAAAAACGCACAAGTGAGTACATGACAACATAATTTTACAGCAGTAAGTAACTATTTTATGAGATGGCTAAATCAAATGACTTCTTACGATCTGGTTTAGTACGATTTACTTTAGCACCAGTGACGATTGGGCTTAGGGGTGGGTCTTCAGTATTGTAATGATAAATCGATGTTTTGAGACTATTACTGTGCCTGATGTGTAAAAACATGCTACAGTCTGTCACTTGCCTAAAAGGCCGAACCTAGAATTCTGTTTTAGCCTATTTTAGACCCATTTCAAATAGGTATTTTATTACAAAGATCTTAGAAAAAGTAGTCCTGCAACAGGTTTTAGAAAACACCACTCGACTGAGACTGCTCTCCTGTAGATCTTAAATGACATTCTGTTAACTGGTGACACTGAGGATCTGTGAATGATACTCCTAGACTTGAGCGCTGCTTTTGACACTGTGGAGGCATAAAAGGTAGTGCTCTTGAATGGTTAAAATCATATTTATCCAATACAAGTTTTAGTTAATATTGGTGAATACTCATCTGAGGTGGCTTCTCTGTCATGCGGTGTTCCCCAGGGATCCATTTTGGTTCCTATTCTTTTCTCATTGTACATGCTCCCATTGGGTTCTATTTTTAAGAAACATGGACTGTTTTTCCATTGTCATGCAGACTAAACTCAAATCTTTTTGCCCAACAGAATTCAAATGGTCTAGAAGCACTTATTTCTTGCCTGTCTGATGTGATTTCTAATACTAATAAATAAAGGCCAAATTATGACAATCAGAAACGATTAATTCATTACATTAGTAATCGTTTTATTACATTGACTATAAAGAAAGTTCTTTCTTACCTTTCTTTGTGGTTCTTGAAATGTCAGATGAAATTTGACGTTGTGGTTGTCGTGTCAGATATGCTTGCATTGCATCCTCTGCATCTGGCAAATCTTTTTTTATTGGCACGGTCCAGTTCAAAGTCCTTATAGCCAAACGTGACTATTTGTGGAGCTCAACTGTTGTCTGCCATGTTTTGCGGGGTTTGAGTTGTGCAGCGTTAAAGGCACAGGCGCTCATTAGTGCTGCTGAGTCACAATCATTATTTTTAAAACAAATTGTATTACTTTATTTTACTTTATTAAAAGTTCAAGTCATTGTCGAGTCTTCGACTTTAAGTCAAGTCAAGTCTCAAGTCACTTGCTCTCAAGTCAAAGTCAAGTCAAGTCATTTTCTTACTTCAATCAAGCAAGTCGCAAGTCCTGAAAATTGTGACTCGAGTCAGACCCGAGTCAAGTCATGTGACTCGAGTCCCCCACCTCTGTTTAATAATGCTATATAAATAAAAGTGACGTTGACATAGTTTTTTCTAATAATCATAATATTTTGTTTGATTCACATCGTACAATTAGCCGTGTAAAATAGTTACAGATGAGATCTGGCCGGGCTTGAAACTATAAAAAGTGCAAACCCCATTTGGAATGAATACAATATTCAAGCTCATTTAACATTCAATCTGGCCTAAAAGGGTTGATGAGGAACATTTTCTAATGCTTTCGTCTGTTGGAAAGTTTCAGGCCTTTTGGCACCCTGGTTATGAAAAATTGCTTCATAGTCGTCCCATCTGAACCCTTTCTTCTGCATAGTCTGCCTGTTATTCTCTTCCCTTCTGTTTCATGGTAGATTTAGCTGCTCGGCTCTCGCATATATTACTTTCTTTTGTCTGTTGTCAAGTCAGTGTTGTTGGACCTCACAAATTGGCAGGTTTTCTGAGGTTTTTCTGCCTCAGACATGTGGAAGTAAGGTTTTAGATGAATATAAACTTGGCGCAGCGTGCTCTGAACAGCAGTAGTCAGAATACCAGAACAGAGATGACAGCTGAGAGATTCATAACAAGGTTTTAAATTTGTATTTGTGTGTGTGTAGGAAGGAAAGGGAGTGTTAGCACGCTAGCCAAATTGGTCTGTGTGTGTTGGGATACATATAGGTCAATTTTTCTGCTGTGTTGAATGATGCAGAGTTATGTTTCGCCATTAATAACAAGCTCACTAATTGTTTTGCCGATGTGAGTGTACCGAGCATATCTTCTGGGAGGCAGAGGAAGTGTGTGTGCGTGGGGAAATGCAACTTTTTTTAGATTAGTTTAGATAATAATAAACCACAAAATGTATATATTTATATTTATATTTATTTATATTTATATTTATATTTATATTTATATTTTATATTTAATATATCATGTGTGTGGGTGGCAAAAAAAGGTGAGAGAGAGAGGGTGAAGAGAGAAAACAATTTCTGAAGCCAAACTCATTTTTAAAGATAAATGATAATACATAAATTATATTTTATTGCATTTTTTGGGTTTTTATTTTATTAGAATTTTTACTTTATATTACATTTTTTATATTTTATTATATTTATTCTAAAAAGGAAACCATATAGACGGGTGGCTTAAATGGTGAGACAGAGAAAAAGAGAGAGGGGGTGGAGAGAGAAACTCATTTTTTAAGATAAATGATAGAATATGGATGATTTGCCGGGAGACAGTGAGCTCTGATGTGAGTAATGGTTTGATTGAACTGTTTTGTCCATAATAATAATTACCTTTCCTCCTGCACCTGCAACAAAGCCCAGAAAATCCATGAAATGTTCAATAAAGCATAACACAATAGGCAGGGAACTCGGAACATTTCTCCTGCCACTGGATCGTATTTGTCGTGGTTGATAAACCCAAAGAAAATAAACTCTCTCATACACATGAAAGAAGGCCGGCGCAGTGGCCCTACGACCATGCATGGTTCTTTACTTGACTGGTTTATCAAGATTTACTGGAGCTGATAGCACAATTGATTTTAAAGCCCCACGGAAGCAGCATATTGTAGAGCTTCAGGCAAAGTACAGGGTACATCATTACATTTAGGCATCTGGCAGACGCTTTTATCCAAAGCGACTTTCATTGCTTTATCCTATACATAGGTATTTGCAATGCCCTGGGATCAAACTCACAACCTTGCGTTGTTAGCGCAATGCTCTTACCACTGAGCTACAGGAAAGCAGGAAACATTAGAAACAGGAAACATCAGAAACATATAGCCCATACAGTATCATGCACACGGTCTAATGTTAGCGTTTCTGTTCTGATGGTACACTTTAGTGTTCTTTTATATTTTTGAGAAGCAATGCAACCAAAGATCTTGTTTTCTAACATCAAATTAACATATGGAGAAAGTTTTATTACTTTTAAATGCACCAAATGTTTGTATCCGTCTTTTTTATTGAATTGGATTTTGTCTGTTTAATTTTGTCTGTTTATCTACTGTTTATTTCCTGGCTTTAGGTATCACATATGTAGTCAAGTTTAAAAATTGCAAACCTCAAATAACATTAACTAGAAAATCTTAACATTATTTTTTCATTTTTTTATTATTAAAACAGCAGCACTTATTTTGAACTCCTTAATGTGAAGTTTGTTTTAAACTTTACTCTTTCCCCTAAGTGCATGTTTTTTTTCTTTTTTAGAGTATGGTGTGCGTGCATAACTGTAAATACAGAGATGTGGAGTGTGGTACTTTTGAGCAGAATGCAATGAAATGAAATTGAACAGTTGAATGAAATAACGTGGGTTTCTGGGTTGCTCATTCTACACTTAGAGATCAATAAACTTCCAGCTCCAATTGAAGTACCCGAGTGGCTACAAGGCCTTGAGTTCATTTCGAAATCACATGTAGGGTTGTGACTAGACTCTGCGGGAAGTCTTCAAGAACCAGTTTGAGCACTCTTGGTAGATGGAGCCACGGCAGGTTTAAAGTGCAGCATTAAAAATAGAGCATTATAAAAGGCTTGTTTTCGAACACAAGAGCCCTTGAGAGAAATGTGGAGGGGAAAGCTCACTACTGTCTAGTTCTCACCTCAGGGGAAGTGTGTGGAAGTTAATTATACTCCCTTGGTGGGAGGAGGCTTTTGCGTGAAATGACATAACTTCTCATCTTCCCTCTCCACATCACTTTTCGTGCCTTCCTTCAGGCACTGTCATTCTCTCGCTGACCTTGATAGGCCCTTTTATTGCCTTGGCTTTTTGCAAAAGCAGCACCATGCAGCGTTTCAGTGAGTTTTAGTGACAGGTAAAGATGCTTCAGTGGGAGCTGAGCTGGATCTTTCTGTCATTATGCTAAGTGACACTGGCTCTTCATGGGTCACTGGCAGAGCATGTGACAGAAATGAATCTGTAACAGTATTCTGTGCATAGAGCCGTTTTGTCAAGTTCCAAATGCTACTGCAGCAGCTGCCACTGTACTGACTGATATGGGGCTGTGTGCTTAGTTTCTCAATTACGTTTTTCGAATACAATTGAATTAAAATCCCTTTTTACCACTTTGATGCTCTGCTGATGTTTTTCTGATTTCTATTTGCTTTCCTTTCCTCTAGTATACTGTATGTATGGGTCAAATGGATGTTACACAATGTTGCTTTAAGTGTTATATTCAACCATCAAAATACAAAGCCTTTGCAGGAAGACCAGCCAGGAGAGCATTGCAGTAGTACAACGTTGAGATTACCAGGGCCTGGACAAGGAGTTGTGGCACATGCTCAGTGAGATAGGGTCTAACCTTTCTAAAGTTGAATAAGGCGTATCGGCATGACGCGTTGTCTTTGCAATGTGATCATTGAAGGACAGCTGTTCATCAAATATGACTCCGAGGTTCCTAGCTGTTTTGGAAGGAGTGATTGTGGTATTGCCAAGTTGGATGGTGAGATCGTGTTGCACCGTGGGGTGTACTGTTAAACTAAAGTTCTTAATAAGTCTAAGTAAGTGTGACTTAAACGTTTCATTTATCCTTCTCATGAAACACCTTACGTACGCAACCCAAAATGAGCAAGAAGAGAATGATCTCAGAACTGGCATTAGCACGGTAATTGCTTACTGGTGACACAACACAGGATACATGTTGCCTCCCACAGCATAAGCAGATGCACTACTCTTCTGAGCAATGGTGTCCACCAAAAATATGTCAACCTTTTCTAAATATCCAAGATAAGTGAACATTAAACACGAAGAGGTGGTTTCCCAGACAGGGACTATTTTAAACTAGGACTAATTAAGAAATGCAAGTGATTTTACAAACATGCCTTACAAAAAACATTACTTGTGTGCATTTTGAGACAACACAAAGGCAATTGGGTATTTTAAGATATGTCCATGCAAGTTGTTTTCCATTCGGACAGCTCTTACATTTATTTTAGTGTAGGACTAGTCTAATCCCTGTCTAGGAAACTACCCCTAAAAGTCTTAAAACAGATAAATAAAAACAGATTTTGGAAGATGAGTAATGCTGCAACTGAGATTGTATCCCACACAGTTGTACCTATGTACGTCAACAACCTGATTGTAATAACTCAGCGTATCACTCCCCACAGATCTCTAATCCCTTGCACCTGATTACCTTGATTACACCCCACACCTGCATCTCTTCACCCTGGATACTATTTAAATGTATTTTGTCCTAGTCATGGTCTGGTTGTAATTTTGTGTTCACCAGTGCAAACCCTTGGTTTCTGTTGCATGATAACCTGTTTTTCCTTCTGTTGCATGATAACCTGTTTTTCCTTCTGTTGCATGTTAACCTGTTTTCCTTCTGTTGCATGTTAACCTGTTTTCCTTCTGTTGGATTAACGTGTTTCTGTGGATGTTACCCTGTTTACCCTCTGTTGGATTCACCTACTCATCATCACATAAATGTGCCTTTGTCTTTACATGTGCCTCAGGCAGTTGTGTGGTTGATCAGACGGTTGGATAGGGAGGTTTACAGATAACTAGCCATACTGTGTTCCTCTGTGCCTTGATTGGTTGAGTGATCTATGGAGCTGCCTTTCTCCCTCAGTAACTGAATCAATATAGCCATGGGCGAAAAGTAAAGAGAAGAGGGAGTATATAAGAGGGTAATGGAAAGAGCATTTCCTTCCCTGCAGTAAGTGTTTGGGTAGAGTTCACAAATCTCTACGTTTTAAGTGCATTTCTGACACTTTTTGGTTTGAGTGCTGGGGCTTTTGTCTGGATCTTTCTGCTTTTTATAAATTAAGGTTAGATTTACATTAATGCATTTGGCAGACGCTTTTATCAAAAAGGCTTTTTTTTTCCTCAAGGGCTTTTTTATCAGTTCGTTTGTTCCTTGGGAATCAAACTCATGACCTGTGCACTGCTAATGCAACGCTTTACCAATCGAGGTCCAGGAACAGGTTCAAATTTTTAGATGTACTGATTTGTCTGGTTAACATTATTTTTGGGTTTTGTTTGTTTACTTCTCACGGTAATGTCTATTGTTGGTTCTTCTCACGAGACCGTATGAAAAACTCTACTAAATTGCTTTAGAAGGGAAATATTAATGTTCATCAAAGTCCCCTCTCAACCGCATCTAGACTTCTGCATCTCGCCAAATTTCAAGGGGCATCATTAGTTGACAAACCACAAATGCTTGGCGTAATTTTATGAGTCTCTCAATGTACGATGTTACTCCAAGCTGTGAGGAAAATGGTTTAAAAGAAAAATCAAGTACGTCTTAGAAATAATATCAATTTCTTCTGTCACTGATGGACGACAAGCTCCAGGAGATCCGATAATTACATTTTGTTATGGCTGCCGATGTTGGATCCATAGAGCAATCAGGAATCGGATTAGTTTATGGCATCCAGTGTTAGAAATTCCATTTTGCTTTCAGTAAATCTTTTCCCCCTGGATTTGATTTTCAGGAGTCATTTCTTCACATTTATGAGGGCATGTTTTTTTTAGCCATACTGTTAAATGATTTATAATACCATCATTGTACGTTAAGTTATTTGGCTTTGTTAATATGAAGTTTAAGTCATATTTTATGTAATAACATGTATAGCTATTTTATGTGATAACATTTATAGCTAAGCATACGGTAGAATATTAACAACAGTACCGTACATACCTGGTATACAGTACCAGACATGACCTGATCCAGTGGCTTATGTTTTTATAGATATGTATTATCATGTGTGGGCTGCAGAGGTTCTTGAAGTACTTCATAAAAAAATTATACTTTGCCCCAGATTCCTGGTTGGATCTAATAATAGCCATCGAAAGCACAATACAAGTCTTGTTGAGCAAATTGACTAATGAAATAGGAAATATAAAACCTAAACTCAAATGTCTTTTATACACACCCACACTCCAGGCATTACCATAGCTTTATGTCTCATACAATGTGTGTAAAGCAAATAAGCAGGGGTTTTAGGTTTTCTGATATTTCATTTTCTGTTCTTTTATGTCACTTACAGTACATATTTAATCATTGCTCATGTGGATCTGTAAATCAATCTCAGTTTTGAATGTATAGTTCACATGTATGATATTTTTTTTATATTATTTCTTGCATTTAAGGTCATTGCATAACTCCAAATAATGTAAAAAATGCAGTGCGTAAGGTGGGAGATCTGTCATAATCATTATAAGGGATTACTGGGGCTAGTTGTCATATTTTGTACTGTAGTAAATATAAGGTCTGTTTTTAAGTCAGACACATAACATGCTATTAAAAAAGCAGTCGGGGCACGTAGGGCATTTTGTCACAATAAATTGTTCAAATGGATACTGCCATTAAATATCTTATTACATACAAACATTTGAACACTTGCATATTTTAAATTATAAACAAATCATTAACCATGTGCCCTAAAAAAGTGACAACTTGCCCCATATCAAAACATATTTTTTGGTAAACATTCGTTCTACCTTGTTGTTAGCTATACACATCTCATTTTACGTGTGTGTGTGTGTTTTTCAGATAATGTGTACAGAGAATGTCTTGCCAATGGGACCTGGGCAAAGAAGGGAAACTATTCACAATGTCAAGAAATACTCACCGAGGAGGTATGTGCTTCATTATTCATTACACTCTTTGTTTTAGAGTTACAGATAGAGGTACGGATACATAAATCATGTTTATAAATGTTATCGTGATTGTACACGATTAACTATTCACATGCTGGATTGTGGTAGCCTGCAGCCTTCCACAACCCAGTGCTCACAACAAGCCTGAAAGATGTGGAATTGCGGCATGCAAACAGATTTTGTGGACACGTTTGCATAACCTGTTTTGCATAATTCCTTCAGTGAACCAAGCGGGGAAATAACCCAGATGGCGCATAGAAATAAACAGCGCTATTAATCGGTGCAATTCATTCTTGGTATATTTTCCACTTGGATGTGGATGTTATATTACAATGACCTTTGATGAACTGAAGGGAATCAAATTAAATCAAATGTCTTTATGAGATAGAGTCATTGCTGAATGATTGGCACATGTAATGTTTTCAGTGAGGCTTTTACTACATGATTGTGCCACAAAATCCTTTAAGTCCTCACGATAGACCTCATACATTCATGCTGAGAGTTGTCACTTTGCCTTTCTGTCAAAATAACTCCAGCAGCATCTTTTATTTTATAAAGAAGGAAAATAAAAGCTAATCTTTAAAAAAATATGCCACCATCAAATAAACATTATAGGAGCCAAGTAAAAGAAATCCCGCCCTACACATCTGAAATTCTGAGTAACTATATTACAAAAAAAATGTATGTCACCGTGATCTGTGTCCAAAACAGCTGTAATCTATCCCAACAACTTTAAAGACAAATCTCTGTTAGAAACACACGCATGTCGGACAGAGACACTGATGCCACACGTCCGATTCATCGGCTGTCCTTTGGTGTGATAGAAGCGAAGGATTAATAATCCATGTCCTTTTATCTGAGCTCAAAGGAAGCGATTTAATCAGACGTGCTAAGCCAGTGTTTACATGAGGCTGGCGAAATAAGAATTTGCTCATCCAATCAGAATGTACGGAGGGGTCGGATAGAAAGAATAAAGTTCAGATTTGTATTTAGACAGCGGGGAGGGTTTTCTTCCACAGTCAGTGGCTTTCTGGAGCGTGAGATTACCAATAGACTCCAATTTAGCAAGCGATAACTTTTTTTCTCGTTACGGAGCAAACTGTTGGAATCCATGTTCATGTTGGGTTTAACAATACAACAAAAGAGAAAGCCTCTCAATTATGTCCTGCTATTTCATTTAAACCCTTGTTCTGTTGCTTGAGTCAGGTTGGATATTGTGGTGGTCATGCAGGAAGTGTACGGTAATATTCAAACTGCTTTCAGAGGTTTTTTTTATAATTGTCGGGGCAGGTAGTCACATTTTTTGTATGTTGCAATTCTTTACGATTAATAGTGTTGTCAAATGATTAATCACATCCAGAATAAAAGTTTGTTTAAATAATATATGTATGTGTACTGTGCATATTCATTTTGTATTTAAATATATATAGATGTATGTGTACGTTTTGTGTATAAGAATACAAAATGAATATGCACACACATTGTGTCTTAATTGTTAAATTTGCGACCAATTGTTTAGCGGCCCTAATTTATAATTGTCAGTTCTGTTGGTCATAAAGGTTTAATATTTTATGTTTCATTATACGTGTTTCATGAAATTACAACAGAAATGTGAAAACTATAAAACAATTTAGAAATAGTGTTACTCTTTTTACATATACAATAATACGCTTATTCATTCGGCCTGCGTTGTTTATTTATGTTGCTGTAAAAGAGACATAAAATTAACATGAAACTGCAGGGTAAACAAGTTTTATTCTTGGTTGTATCTTTTAAATAATTTATATCCATTTCCAACCTTATGAGTACCTCCTTTCTGTGTTTTGTGTAAAAGGTTGCAATTTTTCAAAACATTTCTACAGCAGGAGTTACCAGGCCTTTGGTACCTTGATTTAAAAGCATAACAGTGGAGTCTTTAAGCCTTTTTATACTTTGTCAGCAGAGCCCGGGCTGGCATTTAGAGCTGGTGCTGTGGGCCGAATAAGTGAGGTGAGTTCCTGCTGTTGAATGTTTTAAATGTGGCTGTAAAAATAATTAAATAACTACTGTATGTACTTTCATTCTCACATTAGTTGTACTATAAACTATATGAAGGTCAGTAAGTAAAAAGAAAGCTTTAGAGTAAAAGAAGAAATTATTTTGGCTGGTCCTTTATTTTATTATCAATACTGTCTAGCTATGAAAAGCTGCCCTGTCAGATATGTTATTCTCTTTTTTCAGATATTTTTGGGACTTTTACATTGAGTCTTTCAAAAAAAATGATTCTGTCATCATTCATTCACCGTCATGTTGTAAAAAAATCTGTAAATTACTCTTTCTTCTGTGGGACACAAAAGAAGATATTCTGAGAAATGTCTCTGTGGTTTTGAGTTCACACAATGGAAGTCAATGGAGGCCAGTATAGTTTGGTTGCCAATGTTCTTCAAATTATCTTTTGTGTTTTGCAAAAGACAGAAAGTCATGCATGTTAGTGACATGAGGGTGAGTAAATGTTGACAGAATTTTCAGTTGTTTTGGTGATCTATCCCTTACAATCTTTTAACAGTTTTGGGAAGGTGTCTAAACGGGTCAAACAGTATTTTGACCAAAACAGGTTTGTGAAGAATATAGACATCAGCAGTTGCCTGGTCACCCCCTCAGCAAAAACACTGTTGCTTTTAACTCGTCGGCATCACTTGGAAACCGTTTGGAAAGCGTTTTAAACAGAGGAACAGAGGATTCAATACAGACTCAACACTTATAATGATGCCATTCATATTGCAATTAAATTAGAATTAGAAACAGAAGGCAATGAATGTTTGTACTCAAGCAAACGACAGAGCTTTGAAAACCGGATTTTGCTAACAAAATAAGCATATGATTTGAAAAGCAACCTTCCCAAACCGCTTTACTTTGGCACTTCATTATTCATTAGTTTACAGTGAGCTATACTAAGCCAAATGTGGCATCATTGAGTTCGTTGACTTAATGTGTAAGGTTTCATTTGGGAAAATTAATGTGATTAATCAGCAGAAAGCAAAAGAAGATATTTTGAAGAATGTTGGTAACCGAACAACGGCGGTACCCATGCACTTCTATTGTAGGGACACAAAACAAATGCAATTCAATAGCCACCGCCATTATTCGGTTACCAACATTTTTTATACATCTTTTTTCTAAATAAGAAAGAAAGTCATAGGTTTGAAATGACACGAGGTTGAGTAAATACATTTTGGGTGAGCTATCCCTTTAAGTGGCATGAAATAATAAATAAATAAATTGATGAACATGGAAGTGTTTTCATTGTGTTATAGTGTGCAGCACTTTTAAAAATACCCTAAAAATAAAAATGATCTAAATGTACTCACCCTCATGCCATCCTAGATGTAAATGACTTATTAATTTTTTATATGGTGCCACACCACTTCAGGAACTTCAAATCTTACTGGTTCTCGCGTGGCCCATGACTAGATGTCCCATGCCTGTATCACCATGAGAAGTTACATCAATATTTTAGTTTATTGCTCTGATCTGCTTGTTAACATTTCAGGCTATGTTTTGAAGTCATTTGGATTACTTTAATGATGCTTTAATACTGTATATGTGCTTTTTGAAGCTTCACCATTTTGATGAGTAAATGAAAAGGGAATTACATTTTTCGGTGAATTATTACTTTAAGACAAGATGCAAAGCAAACAGCTAAAAACAAACATGTTGAAGACCATAAAACTGTATCGATCTGACGTTGGTTGGGTGTGGCCGTCCTCACATGTTTGTTTTTAGCCATGTCATTCATCAGCGTGAAGTGTTGGGTGATGAGCTCAGTGCTGTAGGAGCAAATCACAGCGTGATGTATTTATTCATGTCTCTTAATCCAAACCGAAAGAGCGTTTAATTAAACATTGTAGCGTGATAACAATCACTTCGGTTAAACTGAAGGTGATGATGGCTCATTAACACTTCGGCTCTGATCATTTCAAGCAGTGTTCAGCTGGACAAAAAACTGTAAAACGTTTTCTTCCAGATTTGAAAATAATTGGTTAAAAACTAACCATGGTTACCTCTACGGTAGTTCTTTTTTATGTGATACGCACAAATCAGCCTGCTAGCCAACTGGCACCGGGCACTGCTGGGACATGTTACAGAGCCTAGGTAGTCTAAAACCACCCACTTACCTATAGTACACACACACACACGCATGCCAGGCAGACGTGCGTTTGCTGCCCGCTATCTGTGCCATCTGTTTCCTGCGGGATTGTTGATTTAATAATTAATAAGTTCGCCGACATGGGAGAACATGTGGTGGTGCTCACAGCTTACGCAAATGTGGAAATGGAGCCAGCAGGGAAGGCCACACTTGCGTGAGTTTTGCCCTGAGGGATAAGCACGGCCAGGCAGGTTGAATAAACCTACAATCACTGCGCTTCTGGCTAAGAAGAAAGAAACCGAGACGGTGAAGTGTGGCAGCTGTCATGGGATTTGGACTGGACCTGGTTTATGGATTTATATAATGATGTCTGTGATCTGTGATGTCTTCAATTACTGTACAGTAGTTACTTTTGTCAGTAGTTACTGTGAGTTGTGATATGTACACTTGGTTTTTTCTGGTAACTGTAGAAACTTGGCCTTGTGGACTCTTATAGTTCACCCCAGGATGAAAATTCGGACAACATTTACTCACCCACTTGTCACTTCAAACCTGTGTGGGTTTCTTTCTCTCGCAGAACATAAAAGAAGATATTTTAAAGAAAGTTGGTAACCAGACAGCTGCGGTCCCCATTCACTTCTATTGTATGGACACAAATCCAATGCAAGTGAATGCAGGCTTGTTACCGACATTCTGCAAAATATCTTCTTTTGTAATTATTTTATAGTAATTTTTAAACAGTTTAAAAATAAATTATCTTCTTTAAAATGATAAAAAGCATAACTGGATATGTGCCCATCAGTGCCCTGTAAGACATAAGAGAATGCATAGTTAAATATATTTTTTTATAAAATATTTATATTTTCTGATTTTCTGAGAATGTTAAAGATCACTTTGAAATTATTTTTTAACATTTTGATTCAATTTTCAATTATGAAAGTACTGAAGTTAACCCTGACTTTTTGTTTGAGAATAATCATCTTAAGTGTTTCCTTATAATAATAATTTACATTTCAGAAGGGAAATATAAGTGGAGAAGCCTGTATTGAAAAAATAAATGTTTAAAGTCTCAGAAAATTAAGTTTTATTAACAAAGTTCAGGAGGAACACGTCAGATAATCAAACTAATCTACCACAGGTGATACTCATTCCGTATCCAATCAGGGGTATAAATACACAGCGTCTTAACCTCCATTCCTCGACAGTTTCAAAGCATCCCTCCACCACCCCTTCTCCACATTTACAATCTCTTAGTCTCAACCGGGGGGATACTCTGGGTTTGGGTCTAATCCTGGGAGTGGTGCGGATCCCAGGCTCTGGCCAAATCCCGGACTTGGAGCCATCCATCGGTCTGCTCGCCAAATACGCATATCTTTTCATATCCATTACATGTAAGTGTGAACTAGTGAAACAGTCGATTTTAAAGGATTGTATAAAGCAGTAAAACTCAGCTTAGTTATATCTGTTAAGTTTTTCAGCCCTTGGAAACAGAAACTTAAATCATCTAGAACCCAGAAAACTACGTAGAAACCCACGGTCTCAAAAAACCAATTAGAATCTCCACAAGCAGATTAAAGGATATTTCAGAGGCAAAACAAAATTTCCCCTTGTTTTACTCGCCCCTCAACGCATCCTGACTGAATATGACTTTCTTCTTGAAGAATAATGCAGTCAGAGACCTTTGTTAAGACCACAGAGCCGTGTCGAGCCGTTCTTTGATTGATGGATGAATTTTTCTTCCAAGCGGTAAATTGGGAGTGAATGGGGGCAATTTTTGGAAGCTCCAAAATATGGATATTTGTCTTAAACAAACGCATCGATTCGCTTCATAAGACCTTTGTTAAGACCACGGAACCGTGTCGAGCAGTTCTTTGATCGATGGATGCACGTTTTGGAGCTTCAAAAAATTGCTCCCTATTCACTCCCGCTTGGAAGAAAAATTATACATGGTATTATAACCCGACTGCATAATTCTTTAAGAAGAAAGTCATATTCAGTCAGGATGCATTGAGGGTGAGTAAAACATGGGGAGATTTTGTTTTGCCTCTGAAATATCCCTTTAATGCTGAAGTTAATAAAAATTGGTTTAGGTAGGAGTGGGATGCACTTAATCCAATTAAACGAATAATGTTCAGATGTTTAATGAGGCACCGGATAGTCTTTAATCTAATTTGTTTAGAAAGATTTAAAATAGCCGTTATCGCTTTAGCAATTGTCAAATTTTCCGTATTAAAATCTAATTTCCATTTCCCTGCTAGTGAAAAATAGGTTGAATACTCTGTTTTCCAAATGAATGGTTTCTTTTAGCATCGAGGGAAACCGTAGCGAATGGCTCGGGATTCAAATGAGCAATTGCCCTTAAACCATCTGGTTCTGCAACAGAACTGTGTACGCTTGGTGTGGTGGTGCATGAGCCAATTTGTTTCCTATGAGTTACCTGCATTGTTAGAGAGTCTGAGTGGGGGGAAATATTCATTGCTCACGCTATACGAATATCACTTCTATAGGAGGCAAAGAGTCAGCAACAGTATAGTCATTATCATGAAGTGAGCCCTGGCAGGTCTTGTGTCATACCGAAAGTATTTATTTTGTAATGTTTGCTGGCTGACTGTACATTACCTTGTGTTTTGTACAAGGCTGCTTGTCAAATGGAAAAGAATGGATATTGATTTGAATTTATTTGATATTGCATATGCGGCACAAGGAATAATGGATGTCAGGCACAACAAATATACTAAAATGTGCACACTGTGAACAATACAGAGCTCAACTCAACATTTTCTATTGATTTGTTTCCTTTACAGGAACAGCTCACAAAAAATCTGTCATGATTTACTCACCCTCGTGAGTAAAAGAAAGACTTTTATATATAATACTGTATAATGCATTTCGACAGTTTATCTATTATGTTTTTTGCAAGATATGCAAATATGCAAAAATACTGTATATAAGTTTGAGAGACTTCATTCCATCATTCACAATGCTTTATGTGAGTAATGTCTCTGCGGAATTCATTTGGGCTGTTGTCGTTTCCATGGTGATGGCCACTTCTCTAATTGGTGGATCCAAAAAGTTGCCCACTTGAGGATTATAAGTACAGAACTACTTCACCAGTAAATAAGCTATTAAATACAAATTACATTCATTGAGTTAAACACCATGACTGATGTCTTCAACAGAGATATATCACTTTACAACCCTGGGTCTGGTTTAAAGGGTTTTTTATGTTATTTAAAAAAAATCTATTTCCCTTTGGGGGAAATGAATGGCATTTTTTTACCACAGGAGCCTGACTGCTGCTCCCCATTACCTCATGAAATTTTACGCCGTTGTAAAAAGGTGCTGATGAAGTTTCTGTCGGCTGTGATGTCTTTTGTAGATTGAAGGTCAAGAGCCAAAGCATCTCTTTTTTTCCTTAGCAGCTTAAAATATTTTGCAGGCACAGAAGTGGTTAAGTTCTCAATGCTAAATGCTTCAACACAAAAAAGCACTCTGCAGAAGTCTTTTAAAAGAGTGCGAGACAAGAGCATTGACCAAGTAACTGCCATCTCCAACACGTTCCCTTCGGACTCTGTAAGAGACGGTGTGTTAATGCAGGAATGTAGTTTCGACTGGCATCCACAGCGAACTTCCAGATCCTTTAAGTTGAATCTCGTGCAATTAGTAAAGTGGAAAGTTTGTTATGAGAAACCTTGGCTCCCTCCAAAATGTCCGCAAGAGACCCTGCATTGTCAAAAGCAAAATGACAGAAAAATCCTAAATGTGAAAGCATGTGTTCCCACAGGCTCGTTGGATGGGGATGTTGGGTGTGAAACCGTCTGACTTTAGACGACAAGTAGTCTAGCCAGAAGACAGCAACGGTATCCCGAGGGGGAACGCTTTGCTCTTTTTTGGTGGAGAGAGCCTCTTCTTAAAATAGGACAACCGTGACACAATACGGGGATCAGAAAGGGCTGCTTTGAAGAGCTCTTCTCTCAGGATTTAGTTTAAAAGAAGAGGCATCAGTGGGAAAGAGTAAAGCTTTGCTCATGCACAAATAAAAAAGCAGATGGTGGTTCTGTCTGTCCCTCAGTTTGGTCTCAGTTGAAAGTGAGACTTTTAATAGGGAAGTTTGTCATTTCTGCACTGATCCAGTCGTAGATATACTACTGTATATAAACGGTAGTAGGCCTAATAATTTTTTGGCTGATTTGAGGTAAAGCAATGATAGGATTGCTGTCAGACAGTATGTATATTGAAATGGAAACTTGAGCAACATGTTCAAACACATTTCTGTCTTCCTGACTGACTGATATTATATCATATTTTTTTAAGTGAACTGACCTGCCAGCTTGAGAGATTGTTCAGTATCTAAATCCACTATTTTTAAGTTTCTCATTTTGTAAGGCACTTGAACACATTGCTTTCCAGACGATGCGCATGTTCGCAGACATTTCAGCTTTTTGGAATATCTCCACTGGGATTTGTTATTATGATAAGCAAAAAACATTGTGTTGATCTGCAAAGTCCATTCTGAAAAACAATCTCACAAGTAAATGAACAACAACTTTAGATACATTTGCTGTAAGATTTCTACAATTTCTAAATTGTAGCTTCTCTCGTCATCCATTCCTTTCTGAGGATTACAGACACTGGATCCCACAACTGACTTTACTCCCCATGCTTGGACAGTCTGTTTCTGTGCTCTAGTGGCTCTGAGCAGTTGGGGCTTTGCTTCGCAGGCCTGTGAGGACCGCAGGAAGTCAGCGGCATATTTGTGCACCAGGAGGACACAGTTAGGAGCAAGAAAAGAAAAGGTCCTGGACCCATGATGCCTAGCACATGACGCCTATATGCTCACACATACGCACACTAACCTATGCGTTACATGATCAACATATGCTACCTGGAATGTAAACCTGCCATTTGGCACATACCCATAATTCATATCAATTTTTGTATAGCAGTCTTGCAAATCTGAGGTTGGTTTGAGACATTGTTGAGATCTCTTCTATGCTGTAAAAAATCTCAACTCATCTTATTCATTTTCTTCTCTGCATGGGTTTTTTTAGTTGTACTGACTCCCAAAACCCGAACTTTGTCAAATGCGTCGGACAAATCAATTGGATAATCACAGTAAACTAAGTTTAGTTGACTACGCTGAAACACTTGGGTTTTTCTTTCTCAAGATAAAAGTATGGAAAGACATTTAAACAAATACTCCCACATCATCGCATGGGAAATGTAACTATTTTACAAAGTTGTGATTTTGTTTAAATGTATATGTAAGTTGTACAAAAACAACAATAGACTCTGCACGATCGCCAGCTCGGTTAAGTCCGGCGCACGTAATGGGTCGTGTCGTGTAGTCTATTGACAAAAAAGCCCCACCTTAATGTCATGGCACAGCAGATTATACTGAAATGACTTTTCTTACTTCTATACCTAAACATAAACCTTGAGGTATATTTTTGATTATTGGTTCATCAAAAATGAACATCATAATTTAATAGAAAACTTGTTTTTTTCTTTTTAACAAACACAGAAGCGGTATGCTTGTTGTGCATTGGGGGCGCGTCATTTGTCATAGCATTAGTCTCAGTCATGTAAAATGATCTTCACGTGCAGGGTTTATGGTTACGGAGAAGACTTTTTTTAGCTTGTTATGGCTTCAGGGTCAGTCTGTGTGTTGGCTGCAATGGGATTTTAAGTTGTTTATTGCATGTTTTATTTCTAATGGCCCTTGAGACACACACATCTGATCCTAAAGTCCTCGGTTGAGTAAAAATCTTTTTTTTAATGCAAAACATGAAACTGTATTTTCAATGCAGCATTATGTCATTCATTTAAAAATCTGAATTAATCCTGCAAGTATGACAGTTGTTCCTCAGATGTAGGTTAAAGGGACAGCTCATCCAAAAATGAAAATTCATTCACGAGTCACGATCACAAGTTGTTCCGAATCTGTTTAAATGAAAAATAGATGCCTGCCAAATTAAACTGCAATTTTTTCCATTGGTCTTAACCCTGTCAGAATATCTTAAATACTGTACTTCCATGCTGTATCGTTCTCATGGGTCAAAAAACTGGAGGAAGTATATGTTTATTTCTTTGAATGTCTTAAAGGAACAGTACAGCCAAAAAAGGAAAACATTATCATTATTTATTCAACCCTCTTGTTGTTCTTAAACTGTATGCTGTTTTATTTATTTATCTTTCTATTTTAATCCCCGTTTTCTTTGCAATAACAAATCATTGTGACCACATTTTTCATGCATTCAATTGAACAAACTTGCGATTTAAAAGTACCGTTAAAATAGTCCATGCAACCTTTGAGACTGCATCCAATGTCTTCTGGAGGGATGTCCTTCTATAGACTACTTTTCACATGCTTTTCTAGTGCCATTGCATCCATTGCTGACTGATACGGTTATTATGAACTATCATTCTATAGAGAATGGCTGTGTGAAGATTACACAGATGACAGTTATAACAGTATACAGATATGGAACATTATGGGGGGGAGAAAACAATGACAGAAGTTGCTTTGTTAGGTGAATTATTTCTATGACAGACACCATAGAAATAACATGCATAATAAAGAAAAAGTCAGTAGGTTTTTTGTATTTAAAAAAAATGTAATGCAAAAAAACTAAAGAAATTGACTTTCTTTCCCCGAAATAGAAGTCTGTTCCTCTAATGCCCCAAAAAGCTTTTAGCGTTTCTTCCATGTTGAGATTTTGATGCCACATATCTGCAGGAAGTTTATAATTTTTCTAATGTGTTTCTCTGTGTGTCTGTCTGTGATCTTTCAGAAAAAGAGCAAGCTACATTACCACATTGCAGTCATCATAAACTACTTGGGACATTGCATATCGCTGGGAGCCCTGCTGGTCGCCTTCATCCTCTTCATGAGACTCAGGTGGGTGAGAGCCTCCGCCGTGAGGACTTTTGAAGTGCACATCGTGTGGAATTGAGCGACATGTGCATTAGTCACTCCGGTGGACGTGTACAGTATGAGACAGATTTATGTACGGGCTGCTCCGCTGGGATTAAAAGCGGACAAGGAGGGCTCCAGTGCACTGTTTTTAGTCTCTCTCCAAACTCGGGGAACGTTTTCATTGCTTGGAGCTCAGGAGACTTGAGTTTTCAGTTACACTCATTGAGAGGGTAGCTGAAACAGGCGATGTTTAGCTGTGTTTCAATAACGCAAAATAGAGTGAAATATCCTGATTCCTCATCAATGCCTTCTTTTCTGGTCAACTCCATCACCATGCCCAATGTCCTTAGCTTTGATCAACTTTTCATCAGTTTAACTAAATGAGACACGGTCCCTGTCCTCCTGTCACGTCTCATCAGTACATCAATTGCATTTTAAGCCGCTGACAGAAACTTTACATCAGGTCTATGCTTCGTGATCACGTGTGACGTTTTGGTGACGGGCCCTTCTCGATTTCTGGGGTCCAAGGACAACCTGTTCAGGTTATCTCTCAGTTGTCACTTCACCTGAGAAATCGATAAGCTACGGGTCAGCAGACTGCCCCACGGCAATGAGATTTTAGAGTGATGGCGTAGAAATGAACACACCTCAGCATGCATCCAAGGACATGAGCGTATTTCTTGGTGTTCCACAGTTTAGGGGTTGGAACTGAAGGTCTTTATTTAATGTTCTTGTATATTTAATAATAATATTTAATACCTGAATACATTTTTTTTATTCTTGATGTGGACTTTTTGTAGTTTTTTTAGGGGTTTTTGTCTGTTGAGCTTTCAGCTTTTGTTTGCATTGTGCCTTACGTAGAGCACGTTTTCAATTGTCAAACAATAGTTTGCATATATATTTTTTGTTGATTGTTTTACTTTTTAATAGGGCTGTCAAGCCTTAAATCATGATTATTATAATATCATAAACAAATACACATTTAAGAAGAAAAAGTAATATAAAAATGAATGTGCACATGTATGTATATATGTCTTAATAAATACAAAATAAATATGCACAGTGGACAATCATATATAGGTGAACACAAACATTTATTCTGGATGCGATTAAGTTTGAAAGCACTACTTTTAATATAATATATTTTTTTAGTAATAATACCAACATTACCTGAAAGGTTATTACATCAATACACTATTTTCCAACCAATATTCCCATACACATACCAACAATTAAAGTAATAGCACATTGAAATGGGGTTTGTCAATGGTTAGTGCATAGCGCTAGCAAAGCCAGGTCATGGGTTCGATCCCGGGGATTGCACATACTCTGTATTGTATAATTGTATTGGATAAAGCATATGCCAGATGTGATTTCAATTCTACAATTGAACACAAATATCTTCTATTAAATTGACAAAAAAATCTAATATGCAAGGATGCCAATGCCATCAAAGCTCATTGGTTCTTTCATCTCCCATGACAAATTGTCTTTTACATGTTTTGTCATGAGTCACTCAAGAACCAATGAGATTTGACGTTATTGAATCTTCATATTTCGATGAACTATTCCTTTAATAAACCGGATGTCACATACAGTATATCAAAGTGTTCCATACACACGCACTGGTGTCTGGTCCACAAATTGTGTAGACATAACCAGCCTTTAGGATTCTTTCGACTAGATTATCTCCGATTTAATCTGCTTTGATTAATCCGGTGAAGCTATTCTGCCATCTTTCCTGGATTTTCGATTGAAATCACACTAGAAATCATCTGACTTGATTTTTTTTCACGCAGCCTTTAAAAACAGTGTTGTCCTGCTGATTAACCTCCGTCTCTGTCTGCCCGGCTAATCTTCCAGAGTCAGTGCGTCATGGATGAACTGAGACTGTGCGTAATAAAGCGAGAGGTCATAAAGTTAGTTGGGCTGGAGCTGTTTTTGTAGCAGGGAAACAGAGTAATGAAATAACTGTTGAGCAGATGTTAAGGGTACACGCTGAAAGCACTCGGACCCTTCGGCTATATTTGTGTCAGGATAGAAGGATATGAGATTAAATTCTCAGCATATTAATGTTTGGAAGGGTTCATTTCCAGGGTTAAGGATTCCAGGTTTTGAAAGCGTGTCTAGGAGACCCCTGGCTCTTAAAATGGTCGGGTTATTTTAAACACATGGTTGGGTCAAAAAGGGACAAACCCAAATGTTGGGATATAAATTAACCTATATGGTTGTGTCAAACATATTTTTCTCTAGAGGTGTAAAATTCTTTAGAATATTTTGTTTTAGGGATAAAATATCCTTACTTTATTATTCAAATGTTTTTCTTTATAAATTATAAAGCATATATAATACATTTAATAAATACATGTCAATTTTTATATAAAAAAGTGCATTAAAAATCATAGTACTTACGTTTGCTCATGTAATTGTACTCAAAATTTGTTTTACTTGAGTAAAAGTAATGTAGAACATTTTTAATGTACTAAAGTTTGAAAGGTAAAAACAGATATAAATATATATACTTAAAGGTAAAAAGTATAATATATGCTTTATGATTTAGTGAAGTCAAATTTTCATAAAGTAAAAACATAAAGATACCTGAGTTTTTCACATATATTTTCTAAATTAATTTTACCCAACCATGGGTCGAAAATAATCCCAAACTTTTTATATTGTGGTAAAATATTATAATTAGTGTCAATAAAAAAATGATTACAATGGCAGGTCAGTGTGAATATAGTATACTTTATCTGATATTAAAAACAGAATAACCTTCAGTGTGATTTCACCCTTTGTCAGTAGTGTGCTGTGAGGACTGTATTGACTAAGGAGTTTCATCCACATCTTCAGTCTTTCACAGCATAAGTGGTGCTGGGTAAAAAGATGTTGCTCACTGGCTTTCACAGACATCAAAGTGTGAAAGAAGAGCAAAGCTATAGCGCCCTATAGAGGGGCTCACCAGGTCAAGATAAAAGAAACAGACCCCTGACGGCATCGCTGTCTCTTATCCTGTTTCTTGACAAATGCCTGAAACTCAGTGACTCCTAACGTGTTCCTTTAGGGCAGAGACAGGCAGCAGTAAACTGCACATCATTTTTCTGCATACGAGCATCTGCATCAAGTTGAAAATCAAGGCAGTTTGCATAATCTACCCCACAAGGCAAGTTTTATCTATAAAAATAACTTTTGAAAAATTGTGATCCTGGGAAAGTAGCGCATATCATTTTCTTTTTTGAAATTTCCACAGTAATGTGGCTTTGATTAAGTGTGTTTATCTAAATTGGGTAGTGCCTCATTCTTTCAAACATTCAGAGCTTTCATTCAAAAAACAAGACACATCCAAGTACACTTTACAATACTCTAACTGGAATTGCATGTTTCCCTTTGAATTTGTTCATTAGATCACCTCAGGCAACATCGAATATAGGAATATAACACATTGTTAATATGGCTTTAACCTTTTAAACAGCTTTGGGTTGCTTTATAGATGCTTATGTAACCAGACCTATAAAGATATCACCTTATTTTCACATGGGAGTGATGAAGTAACAGGGAGAAATCTGAAAGTAAAGAGTGGGATGTGTCATGGGATGCGAGAAGGCTTTTGGGGGGGTTATTATTATTATGTGTAATGCAAAGTGCTTATATCAGCTTAACTGTGACTTCTTACTGCATTGGCAATTTTTTCTTTTGTTACTTTGTCACTTTTGTTTTCATTTTTGTGGAATGAACACGTAGATCTTTAAGTCAAAATACAAAGCAAGAGTTCCCCAAAAAGTGGAGGTAAAGGGACAGTTCACCAAAAAACTAAAATTCTGTCTTAATTTACTCACCCTCATGGGGGTCGCACACCGGATGCGGAAGCGTTGAGCCGCGCAACGTCGCGTCTAGGACTACTCTGCTATTAATGTGCTATTAAATCGAGAGGTTTTCTGTATTAATGTGGTGTTTTTCTGTTATTCCCAAACAGATAAATGCATCTTGCAGCTTATGGTGAAGTCAGTATGTTCATTAAAGACTATTTTAGTCAAAGAACATCTAATTTAATGTTAAATTAAGCTAGTGGCGCGTTGTGTCGATGCAGGGCTCCGAACAGCGCCCTGAGTTGTATCATAGCGCCGCCGACAGGCTCAGAATGGCGGTGCCGGTGTGTGTACACTCATAGAAAATTATTTTACAACTCTTTTACAATTATTTTTACAAACAATTGCACTACGCTGCTCGGCTCTGCGCTTCTGCATCTGGTGTGTGACCCCCTTCAGTTCATTCCAAAGAGAAAGATATTTGAAAGAACGCTAACTGTACTTTACCACCATTGACTACCATAGTAGAAAAACTTGCTTTATACCACTAACAAAATATTTTGAAGAATGTAGGAAAGCGAACAGTTCTGGGGGCACTTTTGACGACCATTATCATTTTTCCTACTATGGTAGTCAATGGTGGCCAAGAGCTGTTTGGTTACAAGCATTTACTAAATATCTTTCTCTGCGTTCATCAGAACAAATACATTTATGCAGATTTGGAACATCTCGAGTGAGGTGAGTAAATGAGGAACGTTTTTATTTCTGGGTGGGTGAACATCCCTTCAATAAAAGTGATTGATTCTTACCATAAAGCATAAAAAACACACAGTAAAAAGTGACTACTGAGTGACTAACCCAACACTTCTCCTGAAACATACCCCACTAAACGTGAACTGCAACTCAAGTGGCACAAGATAAGGAGGACCTCGGTTTTTCTATTTTCATCCGTGCTTACGCAATGAGTTCGGCAGGGTGATGGAGTCAGCAGACCTCAGAGCACATGGTCACTGTATGAGGTGGTGGCTCTCTGCCAGCACCCCCGCCGTACCGTATGCTTGGACAGACAGGTCGCTCGTCCTGGTCCCCAGCAGGGGATGTTACCAGTACATCTGCACACCATTTTGGCTCGAAGACGCTCCAGGAGGTCCGTATCTCTGGTGCCACAGGCACTGCATAAATTCAACCCGGTTCGTTAATGTCGACCCCCTGTGGAGCGAGGGACCCTAAACTGCCCTAAGCATACTGCTTTAGCTCCCTGCAGGTTTTGATTATCGTTACCATGTTCATAGCCTGAAATTGCAACACTCAGTGACTACGCCTGTGACCCCTTTCCGTACTAGCTGGAGGATCAGATTGTGCAGCCCAACTCGTGGCAAATGGCCCAGGCAGGCGATTATTCACGAAGAGACATCTTTTAGGGGAAAGAAGCCGGTGCAGTGATCAATACCAAAGTGTATGATGAGGGGGAGGTCTTGAATAGACAGCTGTGATAACGCACTTCTATTAGCACAGGCAATGGGAATGCTAATAAGTGAAATGTGTGCGATTGTGTGCAGGCATTGGAACAGTGATAGACCCACGCTAAGATTGAGAAGTGGATGGAAGAGCTCTTCCAAAAGCACATGAGCTGTTGAGTGTTTCAAGTAATTTTTCTTGGCTCTGGTTTGAAGAAGTGTGTGTGTGTCCTGGTAAATGTCCATTTTTTGGTCCCCATATGGTACAACAGGTATGAAATCCTTAAACATGATGTTTATTTGAGAATGTTAAAATGTAGAAAGTTTCCTAGGGGTAGGTTGAGGGTTATGGGTTGAATATACAGTTTGTACAAAATCATCCAGTCTATGAGAAGAGCCCGTGTGTGTGCGCGTGTGCTTGTTGTTGGTGTGTGTGTGTTTGTGTAATATGCAATACAATACAGAATTGTAGGATTACATGCACACTTTCTTATATATTTCTTTACATTTTAGAATAAAACCAAACAGTTATTAAGTTGTATTAATGCTGGGCTTTTGTTTCCTTTTTTTCATTTAAAGGCATCCTTTCAAAAACCTTCTTTATTGAATTTATCAAAGAAAGTATTAGTTGGTAATATGTTTGCACGGTTGTATTTTTGTCTGCAAAAATACTCTTAAAAGTAAAAGGTGCCATACAGAGCCATAGAAGAACCCATTTTTGCTCCATTAAGGACCCTTCTAGTGAAAAAGTCCCCTTTATAATTCTATTTTTATTTCAAAGTAAGAAAGAAATAGTTATTTTAAGAAACTGAATGATTCTTTGGGAACCAAAACTGTTTACAGTTTATAAGAGTGTAACTTTAGACATGCAGTATTCTGAGACTTTAGCATTCTATACTTTTGCGCTCCAGTCCAAACAATTGTGAAGTCTTTTATACTGGACTCGTAGATGAAGCTGGGATGTGGTGTGTGAATTGAGGCTACAATCTCTGTAGTGCAGCTTCAGTGGTGTAATGACCAGACCTTCTCTTGCCAACCTGGCTGGCCTTTCAACGGAAACACAAGCCTCTGGGCACTGACTCATTCCTGTCCTGCCACCAACATCCGCATTGCCAGACAGCTGCCAAGCACCTTAGATATCCAACAAAGCTTTAAGGTTCATCCTCTAAAGCCTGTCTGTTGTCAGATGGCAAACTCCATTATTCAAAATGAGGTAAAAAGGTAATAAAGAGGAACTTTTGACTGAATGGTTCTTTGTCGAAGCAATAATGGTTATTTTATGGCATCATGAAGAACCTTTAAAGCACTTTCATTTTTATGAGTGTATAGACTGTTTCATCGGACGTGTGTGCGCATGACCACCAGTTAACTTCCGGTTCGTGTTTGGCTATTGTCTAATATAACTATTTATATTTTATTTAACTTGTTAATACTAATTTATATGATTATTTTACTGAATAGTAGTTGTATTGAATAAAACGATTTGTTGACTTTTGATGTGTATGTTCATTTTATAAAATAAACAATTTGTTGAATGGGTCCTGTAGTTTTGACGCATTTCAACAAACCGTTTTGTACATTGACATCTAGCGGTTGAGCTTGGTATCGCAGTCTAAATTCAAAACATTGGAGAGACAAGTTTAGCAAAGTAACGGTTCTTTTCGGCTTCTTTTGATTGTTATCAGAAATAATCTACAGGCACTCTATTGTTGGTGCATACCCAGAAACATTTGTTTATGCTGTTAGGATGAAACCGCCTATAGGGTGTATACGGTTTATCCCATTGTAAATATTTTTTAACATGCTATAAATGGCCAGACTTCCAGTAGTATATGGATGTGTTAGTTGACCAATGTGTTATTGCGATAACTGTAATATTTTGGTAACATCCTCCATCCCTGCTCAGGATTAACATTATCTTTATTAAATTCCAGCTTTGTTCAGATAAGCTTCTATAAAAATAAGAATTTCATTCATTATCATACGGAGTGAATAGGGCTCTTTCTGATCCGTGCTAGTTTCATAAGCGCTGCAGTAGGCTCACTTCCAGGTTTCCACTAGAGAGGACTTATGTCCACTTGTCACCAGTACGGCCAGCCTGTAGCGCCTCCCCCCACCCTCAGATGCCATGGTGAGGGTTTGCAAAAAATGCCTCTTGGCCTGTGTGTAATATAAGTGTAGATTGCTATTCTCTTCTGGGATGTCATACATTCAGGTATGGCTTGCAATAGAAATTATTTTCAGCAGGGGTTATACTGCTGAAAGGAGCTATTGTTGCATTGTCTCTCGAATCGAGAGATTTGCAATTTTAAAATTGAGTATTAAATGGAGACATAATAGCCCCGTCAGTTTAAAGAGTGGATTTTTGTTCAAATAAGTGAAATCCCTTTAAATTAAAATGAAAAGGAATGAAAATGATTTTTGCAAAGCTATTCGGACTCTCTGAAAATTATCAGTTTAAAAGATTTCTTGGATCTATATCAACATTTAATATGACTGTAGTTTCCCCTACAAAGCCAGGGCATGAAATTAGAAACAAATGCTAACGTCTGATTTTTCTCGTGAGGTAATAAAATGTAATCTCACACGTGTCTCCTCTAGAGTTTCACATTGTCTCAAACTGTTTTCTATTTTGCAGACTTTGTAATCTTGGTAGGCATATCAAAGTCAGTGATTTCAGTGTTGAGTCAAATACTTTTCATCACATTTATCCTGAGATTATTACTGTATTGCAGCTTGTAGGGGAAAAACTCAGGAATCAGATGCAGGGTACAATGAGAGGTATTTATTGCAGCACACAGGGAGAGAGAAACACAGCACCAAGAGTCACAAACAGAGTCTATCACCAAGCTCGGGGGGACTGGGACAACAGGCTTGAGCCCTCGACCGGGGAGAGGTGAGAGGAGTGGCCCGGGGCAGCCGTGACGGGGGATGGAGACAACCTCCTGAAAGTCCTAGACTCGCTCAACGATAGAGATAGTTCATGAGAGAGATATAAACACCGCAGAGAGAGATGAATGTTACTCGAACCAGACAAACCCGCAGGGAGAGAGACAGAATCCACTTGGGACGAGAAGACCTTTCCCACAGCTGGAAGGGAGGCTGCAGCGATGAGGGTGGAGAGCTGCTGCCGGAGCTTGAGTCCCCAAGTAGAGATGATGACGGCAGAGAGACCGGGAGACCCAATCCGTGGCAATGAAATTCTCCACACTAGAGGCGAGAACGAGAGCCGTGGTCGCAGGGGCAGCAATCAACGGGTACAGCAGCAAACCCTGCAGGGTGCTAACAGCTCTGGTGCCGAACAAGACATGAGTTAGTAATCCAAACTGAGTCAAGACAAGACAAGAATTACAAGACTGGCAGTCAGGGTGGTTAGAAAAGCTAACGGTCTGACACAGGACAGAAAAACACAGGGAGTTCAATAGAGAGAAAGAAGACGGCGAGAGTGGAAACCGGTGTGAGGTGATGAGAGGGTAATGAGAAGGGCGCACACACAAGCGGACTCCGAGCACATGGCGAGCTGTCAAAACAACTCCTACATTTTTTTATTAAGGAGACATATTTGAGAAAATGTTAAGATGTAATACATTTTCAGAAACGTTATATGAAACTGCTTTCACAGTATATCAGATGCACAGAGAACACATTTGGTGGTTAATTCTCTTGTAATGTGTGTGAAACACTGGCTCTGGGTGATATCAAAACATTGCACATGCTTTTGATGCTTTCTCACCGGTCAGACATAGTAACATTGCTTTAGCACTTGAGAACCCAACTTTTGTATCCGTCTGATGAAGCTTGCGATGCAGATAATACAGACTTCCCCTTTAAATAAAACTGAGATTCTCCATGTGAGAAAATTATTTTCTTTTGGCCTCACACACACATGTATCATCTTCAGACCATCGTGTGGTATGGTCATGTGTGCCCTGCCTTTTCCCGTGTGGCCCACATGGAGATGGAACCTGCTTTGAGGCATGGAGGGGGAAGGGTGAGAGAGAGAGATTCAGGGTCAGTCACATCGCACTGCAGTAGAGTCACAGTAGACTTGATCTATGTGTCACGTTTACTGGAGGAGGTCATTGGAAGGTAAGATCAACTCGCTCAAAATGTCATTGAGCTTTGGTGAGATAGTCTCAATGGAGCACAGACACAGATGTGATGTTCTCGATTTCATTTTTTGTAAATTATCAAGTTCACCCCAAAACATGATTATTTTAAGTCCTGTGATTTAATTTATTCATTTGTAAATTATTTATTATTAGTTTTAATTATTACACAGTCTAAAAAGGAAAATAAACAGCTTACAGGTTTTATATGGTACTGTATGAGGGTGAACAAAGTCATATTTGGGTGAATCTCCTTCATCATTTATTCACAGTCATGTCATTCCGAACCTGCTTGACTTTCTTCTGCAGAACACAAAGCAAGATATTTGAAAGAACGTTGGTTACCAAACAACATTTCCTTCCATTGACTTCCATTGTATGGACACAAAACAACTCGGACTCAAAATGTCTTCTTTTGTGTTACACAGAAGAAAGGGTAAAATACATGTTACATACATGAGGGTGAGTAAATGATGACAGAATTTGTATTTTAAGTTTAAGCATTATTTGCATTTGTTGACGGAATACTTCAAGACCAACAGCTCAAACATTTTCTTTCCCCGTTAAATGTACTGCATGTATTCTAAGCACAAAAATGCATTCATTAGTTATCCTATGATGTGTTTCAAACTGGCTTTAAAGCAAAAACATCCATAGGGTAAATTTAATGAGATCAGTGCATAGAAACGCGCAATGTATACACAGAGGCATCTCAAGCAATGCATTGTGTTGACAGAACTTCATTAAAAACATCTTAACAATATACAGACACACACAGCCACACTAACCAAGATCAAACGTGCCAGAGCTTATTTACACTGACATTTAGTGTGTGTGTGCGCAGTTTGTGAGCGCACATCTGTGTGTGTGCGCTTGCGAATGTACCATCCGTAACTAATGAGAAAGTAACGTTAGATTCAGCTGCTCAGCGGGTTGTGTGAACGAGGTCAGGGAACTGCACAAGCGTCAGATACTTGGCTGCTAACAGCCCAGAGCTTGTGTTTTTGTACAAGGGCAGCTCTGGCCTTACAGCTGTCCTTCCTCTAGATAAAAGTCATCTTCACCCGCTCATTGTGTCGGCATTCATCCGTCACACTAGTAACTGTACTGTAAGTTGCTACCCAGCGCTCATCAATTAATGCAGTTGGGGATTTAAAGGAGTAGTTCACCCCATATGTGCCTGATAGCTCCAGTCCTCTTTCACTTTCATTATATTGAAGGAAGGGCACTAGAAATTCACAATTTCTGTTCCACAGATGGGGAAATGAGATTCAGTGCTACTAACTATCAGAATGCAATTCTTTCAGAAGCTATGGATGGATTTTTAATGACATGCGAGGGGGAGGTCTGGTTGTTTCTTAATAATCGGATTGCATGGGGAAGATACGAAATGAGACACATTGAGCGATCGGCTCTATGTGAAATAACCTCTAATACTCAATTATAACCCAGCGGCGCCATTTATAACCAACAGCGTGTAGCTTGAGTCTATACGTCAACTCTCATCTCCATCTCAGACTTCACAAATCTGAAGCTTGCGATTACCATTCAGACAACACCATGCCTTCCCATCTGTCACTAGGAAAATGACATCATCATATGATCCATCCATCCATCCATCCTGATGTCAGATGCCCGCTCCCCAATGTTGATTGCAGATACTTTTGATAGACAGGTGTATATTTAGATCTGTTTTTAAAACATAACACAATTTTAATACCTTGTTCTTGATGTCCTATAGCAAGAATCTGTCAAGCCATTCAAAATATGCACACCCTTCTAGCTGAGATTAGATTTTGATATTTTATGTAAGAGGGTCTGATCTGGATAAGGAATGGTGACTTGTGTGAGATAGACTTTTACAAGAAGCATGCTTTTAATCTTTATCCCGTCTCAGATCTCTGATGTAGCTACTCTCTGATGTCAGACCTCTACTGTCTTTGATATGCTGAAATGAGCTGAATGAGCATGTGTATCTCAGGGAGGTCTATGGTACCAGGAGAAATCTTTTTCATTCATCTACATGGCAGTTGCTCTGCTGGTACAGGACGTATTATTCTGAAGCCATGGGACTATTAGGTCAGGAAAATGCTGAAAGAATCTCAATTCAAAACAAATTATACCTGCATACGTTTTTTTATCCTTATCGAAGCCAAAAGAGGCTTGTTTTGTGGTTGTTTTAAAGGTCCAGTGTATGAAATTTAGCGCCATCTAGTGGTGAGGTTGCAAATTGCAACCAACAGCTCACTCCACCCCTCCCTTTCGAAGCACTACGGTGGCTGACACAGAACAAAGATATCTGCACTTTTTCACTTCTTTACCGAAGGAGAGAACGTATTTAGGTAAACACGTTCTCTAGAGCAGTTTGTCTGTTTAGGGCTAGAAACAACATGGCGACTTCCATGTAAGGGGACCCTTGGTGTATGAAGATATAAATAGCTCATTCTAAGGTAAAAGAACGCTTCATTATGTAAGGTCTTTCTACACCTCTGAAGACGTAGTTATGTATATTATATTGAGTTTCTGTTGCAGATTCTGTTTGGACCTGTCCTATAAGTCAAGCATATAAATGCATACTTCAAAAAGAGAAATAATGTGACAGGAACTTTGTTCGCTTTTTGTTTTCTGTGATTAAAGCGTAGGCAGTAGAAGGCACGCTTTGTGCCGTGTAATGTCATAATTCATTGCCCTGCGTCCCACGTTTGTACTAAATGAATTTCCACAGACTTTCATCTTCCTGCTGAGATAAATGCAGAACTGAGGCATAGTTTAACTGCGGTCTCATGAATTTGTTAGTGCAAGTGTGCCTGAATATGATGTTTACTGAATGTATTATAATTCTGCCATGAAGTTTTGTATTTGCAAATATATAATTTGTTGTAAGATACATTCATATTTTGGTAAAAAAAGTTATGAGTATAGCCGATAGTGGGTGAAGGTCTCCAAATTTTTACAACATTAGATTGTCTATTGGCAGGCTAGGTTGTGTTGTGTGGTGTGTGTGTGTGTGTGTGTGTGTGTGTGTGTGCTTGCGTGCGTGTTTTCAGATATTTTAGTCTCTGACGCAACATCAGACAGAAAATGTGATTGTTTTGGGACAGAGTCCTGAAAGTGACATATTGATTGCTTGATGTCAATTCAACATCTCCCTCTATTTTACATTCTATTGCTTTGAACTGTCGAAGTTAATTGGAGAAGCTCAAACACAGAGAGAGAGAGATATGGATATTCATCTTATCTTAGGGGCATTAACTGTGATGGCAACATTATGTTTCTGTCTAACAGGCAGTCCGATTTCAAGCTAATCGATGAAATTGATGACATGGGTTAAATGAGTGATGCAAAATCAGTGCCGTGATCTGTTCATCATCCCTTAATAACCCTTAACGCTTTAAAGTTTCCCGAGCTTGAGGTTTCATCTGGCATAATTTAACATTAGCTTGCATAAGGAATGCCAAGGCTGTTTTCCATACGAAGTGTAAATGTGTCTTTGGAGATCATTATGGGGCTAGAGATCATTATGGAGATGACTGCGCCAAACTCTGATATATCTGCAGTGAGGGTGAAGGATCTAAACCTAATTTGCACATTTGAGCCTGTTTTTGTGCATGCCTCATGTGCAAGTTTATTTTAGTGGAAACGTAATTCATTCTTTTTGAATCAGGAATACATCAGGTTTACTACATGCTTTTATTCCATCATGTGTTCTTGATGTTAGATTGTACGATTTTTAGATATGTATATTGGTTTCTGGGTTCTTTAAGGCGACTTCATGGGTTTCTAAAGAAGATAAATTAAATGTGGCAATGAAAAGGGTCTTCCATCCAGCTGTGAATCCATAAATAGATTTTTATGGTTGTGTGGTGCTGCTGTGAGAACCCTCTCTTTTCTTCTGATCTGGGACCAGTTTTGTTGCATATCTCATAAAGAAAAAAGCTTGGGTTTAGACGGCTTGTCTCAAGTCAGTCGTAAATACTGAGACAAGCCTGAAGCTGATATCACAGCCAAGTTGACCTTGCAGTTGCAGTAGTAGATTTATACCATAACAAATGAGAACTAGAAGAAGAAAAGGAGTCTTTTCTTGCACAATAAGGGTTCTCTGCTTTTATCCAATCCTATTCAGAGTATACATTTTATTAGTATTTGTGCTTCTAAAATTTGTATGTGTATGTTACTATTACTGAGGTGTGTTTGCAAGGCAAGCTACTTTTGTGCATGCTGAGCTTCAGTTGGTTTGTAGATCACATATCCTCAAAACAAAATACTAAGGCAAAATAAAGGTCATAACAAATTCACACTGCACGGCAAGGAAAAAGTAGAGACAAGACATTTGCCAGTGAAAATAGAAGCTTTTAGAGATATCTGTTTTAATGTTGTTCTTACATACCAATACTCACAAGAATTAATCCTTAACATAACAAAAATATGAATAGTCTGCAGTAAATGGCATGTTTCTGAAGCACTATGATCATTTCAGGGTTAAAAGTGGCTGCAGGGGTTTGAAAATATTATAACCCCGGGAAGCTTGGGTGCGGAGTAAAATGAATATTGATGGTTAAAAAATACGTTTCTATGTGAGTGTCAGGACTTTCAAGCAGGCTCCTAACTTGATGTGTTTTTTATGAAATAAGTGCTGAATGTGAAATATGAATTACTTAAAGATGCTTTACGCAGTTGGTGTGCCATCTTAAGATAAACATAACATGCTCGGATGGGAATGCACGCAGAGAAAAGTCAAGACACAATGGATGTACAGCCAATAAAACAACGTGAAATCTGTTGTTAAATCGCGCTGCGAAGCCAAAAAACACACACTACACAAACACTCTTAAATGCGCACAAACACTCACAGCCCAGAGAAAAACTTCCTTTTGTAAAATGTGTTGTTTTTTGACCGTTGATTTGTTTCTCTACGCTCCATGCATTTAATTTTTCCATCTTTCTATCCTTTCTTTTCATTTTCTTTTACATGTTTCTTCCCCTCGCTCTCCATCTTTCTTTCCTCCTCTATTCTCAGGAGTATCCGGTGCCTGAGAAATATCATCCACTGGAACCTGATTACGGCGTTTATATTGCGGAATGCCACCTGGTTTGTGGTGCAGCTCACCATGAATCCCGAGGTGCATGAGAGCAACGTGGTGAGTGCAGCCCAATGCACCCCAATACACACGTCTGCGACTATTCCATTTTACATATTAGTTGCGAAAAATACACAAACAGTGAGCACATAATCCAGTTTTCCTCCTGACAAAACCCACACGCCCCCATCTATTGTTCCAAACCATCTATTGTTCACACTCTCTATGGTTCCCTTTCATTTTCACACACATGTTCGCACACACAGGTTTTCATCTTCCTCCATTAATTGGATTGAAAAACTCTGACCCCTGGAGTTTTATTTCTGGCCCCTCATAACCGCTGAAGCTCCAGCGGGTGTGCCGTGGCGGGCACTGCTGTAGTAGTGGGTGTCTGGGAATGCAAACAGCTTGGTCACCATCCAGCGTCCCTTCCAGAAAATTAATCACCATCCAGACTTCTGTGCTTCCTTAATCAAGTCATCTGAGCCGGGCAATTAATTCATCTACTGTCATGTCAATACCAGTCCCGAAGGGTCATTCCCAAGCATGCTGTAACCGTAAACAAAAAACCCGTATTGGAATTTATGACATGCACGGCTCTACAAAGGTATTAGAATTCGATTCAACCAGGTTCAACCTTGATACTTTATCTTTTGTTGCTTCCAAAGCATAGATTTGACCTATTTGTTTATCAGTGTTTCACAGAGAGCCAAATTAATTGGCTCTCTGTGCTTATATTGTGTAGCCGTGCATTAGTTCCACCTCTGAGGTGGCATTCACCTGGAGAGAGTGATTTTTAGAAGAAAGGCAAAAACGTTGAGGGGGGTTTTAAGGTGAAGCAGTAATTAAATATTCCTTCAGGTCTTTGTGAAACAGCTCTGAACGAATTCTCTTGCTTGCTGTACGGTGAAAGATTTTTAGAAACGAGTGATTTGAGAAAGAGCGACTGCCGTGGACTGTGTACTGGAAGATGAATGAAGTGAAATTAAGCCGTTCTGGGGGAATTTCACTCAAAAATGAAATTTCATTCCTCCATTTTTTCTCACCCTCATGTCTTTCTAAACCTCATGACTTTCTTTTCTGCAAAGCCTCTGAGACATCTCTGAGACATTTCTCAAAATATATTATTTTGTGAAGATCTGGAATATAGCACAAAAACATAATTTTCCCATACAGAAAAAACACATGAATGTTACATTTCAGATGGGATTAAACAGGTTTCACATGGGATTTCACATGGGGTTCGCACAAAAATGTTCCGAAACCACGTTTTACATGTGACCATTTGGCTTTTTTTTGTAAGGGTTGCATTTTAAGTGCATGAAGACTTTTCAAGAATTTCCACTATTGTGTGAAGAAAGTCATGTGTTTGAAACGACACCAGTGTGAGTAAATATTGAGAGGTTTGCCTCATTTTACTATATGTACAATCCATTTAGACGAAGCTCTCTCACAAGTTTTCTTTCCCAGTTTTTACAGCACAAAGTAACACGTTTATTGTGAAAAATGCCACTTTGTAAAGAATTTACGAAACAGCAGTTAATGAAAGACATTGTTCGGTAAACAACTGCAAAATTAGCTATAAAGTTTGCACAAATGCATATAATCTCTGCACACTCCTAAAACTCTTGTCACACCATAGGGCTTTTAATGAAATGGGTTGTAAAATCTGAGACATTCAGAAATACTTCTGTAAGATGGAGGGCTTTATGACTCAGGGAGCTTTTAATTTGTATCCCTCTATTTCACATGTTACCACAGAATATATGTAATGGACTATGGACTATTAGCTCTCCCATTTATGCCTGGAAAGTATGAGTCGACGGTAGTTTCTCAAGCCCAATGCTGAAATAAGTTTAGATTTTGTTTTCTCCAAAGGTCTGTAAAAGAGAGAGAGGACTTTATGGTGAAACCAGTGGTTTGCAGCATTGCAATACTTAAGTGAGACCACAGTCTTAACAAAAGCTGTAATTTTCAGTCTACTGCTGAGATTGACAGATCTTTATCTTCTTACAACATCGTGACAGAGCCTTTTGTTATGAAATACAGTCTGAGCGATAAAAAGAAAGGCGAAATAAATCAATGTAAACGTAAATGTGAAAATATGTACATGTGGAAATATATAAATGTAAAACATAAATGGGGAAATACATAAATTTGTAAATAATTAAATAAATAGAAAATAGTATTTATTTTTGCTTTTTTTGCATTTTTTTGAAGATTTATTTTTATATTTATTTATTTTTAAAATGTAAATATTGTTCAATGGAGTCAGTCTTGGACACTCATTTTTTTTTGTTAAACAAAAAGTTAAAATTAATCCAAGTCACAAATCAAACAAAATCTGTGACACTGACCATGTTAACTTCTTTGTACAAAATATCAGATTTCCTTGCTTCTGTAATGCTGGGATAACTTGTAGATTCCACGCTTTATTATCTAATTATGTAAAAAGGCTAAATTGAAGCCTTTTGGACCCTGACATTGTGTTATGTATTATTTCCATATTGGTGATAAAATTTTGTTTAATCTAACATATCTATGACATTTATTTAAGCAAAATGAATCAAATCCTGAGTCGGAGCTGTGGCTCAGTGGTCAGAGTTCCAGACACATATGGCTCACGGGGCCCCGTGTTCGAGTCTGTCCCAGGTTATGCCCTCATACTCACGTCTGCCTTCACTGTCTTATATATATAGATAGATATATTCCAAAAATACAATACAAAAATGAATCAAATCCTGTCCAACTACTTTTTAGACCAAATCTACAAGATTTAGGATGGAGAAATATGAGCTTTTTTAGGAGAGCTTCAATTCTGACTGTGACCATCTGTAATGGGTCCTAAGAGGGGTATCACACTTCTGATGGTCCTGTCATAAGAACCTAAAATCCTCTGGCTTTCATCATACTTCCATCTGAATCTTCTCCATCCCAGAGGCTCGTTTCTAACTCCCCGTCCCTCTCAACCCATCTGTAATGTCAGCTCCCTTGAAAAAGGCCGGCTTTATCCCCCTCGCTTGTTATTTGAACTCAGCATCAGTCAAAAAGATTAGCACACATGCACACGCATACCAAAGCTTTCATTTCCTAAAGCTATTATAATAAAAGCGTTTTTAAAACAACAAAAGCTAACAAGAAGTGGCATAGCGATTTCCTCGGGCTAAATTTAGGGCCGTTTTTAAACATCTAACTGGATTTTCTATCTTTCTCATCTTGTCTCTCTCAGATCTGGTGCAGGCTGGTAACAGCGGCATATAATTATTTTCATGTGACCAACTTCTTCTGGATGTTTGGAGAAGGCTGTTATCTGCACACGGCCATCGTACTGACCTACTCCACCGACAAACTGAGGAAGTGGATGTTCATCTGCATAGGCTGGTGTACGTATTGTATTGGTGAACTGATTTTAATCATGCATATTGCAGAAACCCATATGCAAAATTAAAATCTTTTGATTTAAAAATGTTTGGATGTATTATGCCTCCAATTCTACTGAAGATTATATCAGGTTTACTTCTGAACTGTTGCGAAGAGATTATGTGGATTTTTCTCATTAAAAAAGTAAACGGTACATTGCAAATGAGTCACAGCCAAATTCTTAAGGCAGTACTTTATTAAGATGAATTAAACTGTTTGTATAATGCCTTTGATATTCAAAGTAAACGGAGTGAGTGTGAATTTGCAGTTTTCTCTTTTTTTTACAGGTATTCCATTTCCAATTATACTTGCCTGGGCCATGGGAAAACTCTACTATGACAATGAAAAGTAAGTTTGTCCAATGCTTATCTTCACCTGAACTTTTTCTCCTTTTCAAGTGTTTTACACACAGTTAAAGCAATTAAAGGTTAGATTAACTCCAGTTATCTCCTTCATCCACCTTTGCTTCTGCTCTGTACTGTAATATGCTGTTGAACACCTGGTGCTCCGAAAATGTCCCTCTTAGTGGGATTGATGAGAAATCTATCTTTAACGTAACACTGTGAAATACTGTATATTAAACACAGGAGCTATGTATTCAAGAAATTGCACATCTGTATTGATAAACTCACTACAGAATCCAGCAAGCGTATTACTGTATGCTCCATAGCGTTAACATCTTAAATGGAGTGTTTAATTGAAAGTCACTAAGCAAGATATTGTTAGTGTTAGATTTAAAGACTGGACAGTGTTAAAATGTGAAAAGCTTTGGACCGCTATACAGAGATAAATTATTATTATATAATAATTAAAGAGTCTCTGGTAGCTGCTGTACCAGCTTGCCGGTCGTGACCCTGAAATGGGTCGCTGGTCTGTTCATATTGCTTCACAGGCAGCCAGGAATACAACATTTTTATGGAATGCAAATAATAAAGTCCATCTAAACGTTTATTCATGTGTGGATAGCAAAACATGAAGAGAAAATGCTTTGCATATCCTTTGTTGTCGATGTTAAAAGCCGTGTGCGTGCACTACTCCACAGTGTTTTGACACTTGGTGGTAGCCAGCCAAATGAAACATTAACCAATATGGACAGGTTACATCACATACCCTCATCCTCAAAAAAACTATGGACAGAGTTAGACCAGGTTAAAGAAAATTTGACCCAGGCTACATAAGTAGGCAATATTGGTATTGTGCTTGGTTGTCATTACTAATGCAGGTAAAATGTCTGCAGTGCTGCAGTAAACACACACATATACAGACTTGAGGTTGAGTGTGTTTTTACTTGAATGAACCTGTACATCTGTTTCGGTTGAGCTCCACAGGTCACACCATTTTGCCATTCCGTCTCTCTCCCTTCGTGTGGATTTGACACATTCAGTCGAGACAAAGTCAGATTAGACTCACAACTCGGCTGAAACTGTAAAAGCGAAACTGGTACACATCTGCCCAATGGACTGTATACGTCTAACTCCTCCTCGCTTTGCTGCTTTTGAGAAAAGTTTCTTTTAGATATTTTTCCCCTGTGCATCTAATTTAATCAGTTAACAAGACTTGTTTCTCTAAACATTAAATATATTCTTGCTTGCAAAATCCATTTACATGAGTGTTATATGGACACACAAAGAATAAATGGGGTCAAAATTACAACAGCTCGCCTGAGACAAGCCGCAAGGAGCCAAAGAAAACGGTCTTTTACATGCTTGAACAAAGACATGTTTCATTTCAGATCTGATTGTTTCTCTGCAGATGCTGGTTTGGGAAGCGGGCTGGCGTTTACACTGACTATATTTACCAGGGTCCCATGATCTTGGTTTTGCTGGTGAGTCACAGCACAGTAATGACATGAATGTTTCATGAGATTTGGTGTGTGGGGGGAACTGAACAGAATTTTCATATTTATTTATATTTATTCTGTCACAGGAGGCGTTATGTGTCATCTATGATTTATGTGTGCAATTTTGTAATGAGAATTCGTCGCGTGATACATTGTTTTTTGTGTTTTTTTCCTGTAGATTAACTTCATTTTTCTCTTCAACATTGTGAGGATACTAATGACTAAATTGAGGGCCTCCACAACTTCAGAGACCATTCAGTACAGGTGAGAGACAACGTCATTTTCCTTTCTGTGTGCGCGCGTTATGTGTGCGTATGTGTGTGTGTGTGTGTGTGTGTAGAGAGAGAGAGAGAGAGAGAGAGAGAGAGAGGGGACGAGTAGAAATTAGTTGGTAAATGATTGATGTAATAAAAATAGAGAGAGAATTTTGTGTGCGCATGCACAATACTCATAGTCACTCTATTTACAGTATGACTAATGTCTTTGACTGTGCCAGTTAGTGGCCCATGGCAAATGCAATGCAAACTACTTATACTAAAATCCAGCCAATGTCATCCTGTTGAACTCATTGTGTGTTAGCCACTGACATTGTGACTCTGTATTACATTGCTCAGACAGCACTTTGGTCACAAATATGAATCATATTTTGCTTACAATTAGTTCCTGTATGGTGTCCAATTTGATAAAGTAATTTGCCAATCCCAAATGAGATGCTGTCATTTTTACTATAGATGATATGGAGGATATGGTTCGCAACATTATATTTGTTCATGCATGTGAAAAAACATTATTAGTAAGTCTTATCAACATGCTTTCTATGTATTTCCTAATTATTTATCATTTTTTCTTTATATCTACAGTATACTTTTTATGTCTCAACACTCATTTTGGGTTATCTTCAACCCAACAGTTGGGTTAAATTAACCAGAATTCTTTTGTATTTGATTGAATAATAGGTTAAAACATCCAAGGTTTATTTTTTTTTCTAAAACTAAAACTTTAAAACAAATTCCTAAAAAAACATAAACTAGACAAAACATTTCAAATGTCGCCTCAAATAAACTGAAATAAGTTTAAAGCACAAAAAAACAGAACAAAAGCATGTGCGCTCCCATTGCCAACAAAACACAGACAAATGACTCAGTTTGACTTATCGCGAACAGTTCATGTCCGGCATCTATTAGCGCTGGGACCGTTCCATCAATCAGTTTCAAACCATATCCAAATCCAGCGTTATATCCACCGTTTATATAACATTCCTCACCGAAATGCAGTGAACAAACACAGCTGAGCTTCACAAACGCAGTGCTCTCTCTCTCTTGCTCCAGCTGGTTGATGTGAGCGCATGCTCCTTCTTCCCGTCTCGCTGGTTGACGCGTGGGCATGCATTTCCGGGAGAATTGTCCGATAAGGGACTTAGAAAAGTTGTTACGTAAGGGAATTTCATGTTCGAAAAAACTTTCCAAAACCTATACGAATGCTGGGGGGGTGTATCCAGCACAGAAATACTATGTTATACGTTGTTTTTTGACACATCATGTCAATCATGAGAAGTGAGCACATTTAACATTGGAAGAAGTCAGAATGCATGAAACACTGTAGCACCCCGACTTGAATGCAATTTTTTTTAAATCACTATAGAAATATATTTTAACTGAATAAAAAAAATCAATGGAAGTAGAATTGAATTTCTTGAAGATAAGAGTAAAGAATACAATATGTAATAGATCATTTGATACAGTAAATGTGCTTCTCTAATACAGTCTATTTAATTTCTGTACTATAAGTGTCTTTGGTCGTCACAGGAAAGCTGTAAAGGCCACACTGGTTCTTCTGCCTCTGCTGGGCATCACCTACATGCTGTTCTTCGTCAACCCTGGTGAAGATGAGATTTCACAGATCGTCTTCATCTACTTCAACTCCTTCCTAGAGTCCTTTCAGGTAGGCAAACAGATTGTTTAGTTGGGTAAAAGCCAGATATCTGTTCTTATCTTCTAAAGGGGATGACCTAAACTGATGGGCTTTAACCAGATGCACAACTAAATGTTGTTGATTTGAAAACCCATTTAGTTTCCTAAAAGTACATTTCTCACAAATATCAACCATGTCCAAAGCATGCAAGGTCAACTGCCCTTGTTTTGCCCCATTTGCTTCCTGTCATGACACAGAGGTCTCACACATGTTAAATCTATGTTTTCCTCACATTCATCTTCCTCTCACAGCTGTTCCACATCACATGGGAATGACCCCGCTTATCTGTGGGGAAAACTGAATGCTGGTGTACTCACATTATGTAAACATGTTAAACTCATGCTGAGGAGGGAATTCATGAAACTATTGCATGCAGTGTTATGTGTTAAGATTCACTAACCACCCGCAATTCCCTTTGTAACACTGGACTATGGATAACAGATCATTGTTTTTTTTTCAAACTGTAGTTATGTTTACGAAGACAATGATCGAATCCAATTACAGAATATGAATTTCAAATGTTTAAATATTTGTGTAGACGGTTTCACCAGATGCACACACATGATCCAAGATTAACTTCCGGTCTTTGTTTGGTTATATAACAATTTATTTAGATTTAAAGTATATTTTATAAAATATTATATATTGATTTATAGTAATATTTTCTTGCATATTAATTTTATTAAATTAAATTGAAACTATTCAACAGTTGTTGATTCTTTTAGGAGGTCAGCCGGAAGTTAAGTTTGGCCATATTACGTTTGTTTATGTTGTTGCAACAAATACCGTCTATATTGTTTGAATATTTGTTGATGCATCATGATCAATTTTAGTAAAAGGCTAGAAGTTAGTTTACCTATTTAAAAAATCATTATACATTGGAATCTGTGATATATTTGTGATTTTTGTAAGGATTGACTTCAGGGATGAAATGAAGACAGACCTTGTATTTCCTTTTTGAAGGTCACACAGAAATGAGACATTAACATTCAGCCTCAGCCTTATGTTAATGTAACCTTGACATGAAATTGATTGATTTATGATTGATATCAGGGCTCAAATTATTCCTGTGACATAATTGCTGTGTCATAATAATGACTTTTTATAAGTTTGATTTCATTCAGACAGCACTTAAATTCACATGAATCATCATATTATATAGTTTGAGTCAATATAAAGTCACAAGATAAAGCAATGCTTCATTTTGATCCATTCTCTCAATCTCTTTACAGGGCTTCTTTGTGTCTGTGTTTTACTGCTTTTTAAACAGTGAGGTAAGAAAAGCTAATTTCCTGATATCCTTGTCCCATTTTCACCTTTCATTGCTGTTTTCTCCCTTATCATTAAATTGTTTTTGAGTTTTACTTCAAAACCTCTCTTGATGCGATGAGTCTCGGGCATCTCTAACTGATGGGTTCTTTGAAGTGCGACGCAAACAGACTGAGTTATTCAGGCATTGCAGATTCCTTCAGCCATAGCTGCCCGATGAGACATGCCCTAAAAATAGAATCACATTGAGACCCCCTTTAACTCTCAGTTAACCCAAAACCTCCCCCCTGGCGGTCTGTATCTATAAAACAGATCCGTTCATTAAATATTAATTGCTCAAATGACTTAAACTGGCTTCTATTACATGCCCTTTTAAAAGGACAGTAAATCTATGGGAATTCTAGCCAACAAATACCTCTTCAATGCCGAGCCCGGATCGCAAGCACAAACCCATCCTGCGCATCATGTTGTTCCCCGAAGCAGATGTGCTTACGGTTGTTGAAAATGGATACGGGATCCGCTTAGTTTGGGCTGTTTTATTTGTCATTTTGCCAGTGAACAGGTCCGAGGGAGGCAGAGAAGTGTGCGTCTGAATCTGAGGTCACCCTGAATCAAAGATAGATATCAGAATACACAAGCAAAGCAGAGAAGGGCAGGGCAGGGTATACAGTATTGCTTAAAGTCAAAGCGATAACATTGATCTGTTCCCGGTACATATGAAAAGGACTACCCGCTGTCAGATGCAAGTCTTCCAAAAAACACAGAAGCCATCATCACTTTGATAGTTCAGAGGAAGTCTTTAGCTGCACAAAGTATGCTCAGAACTGAAAAAGAGCAGTACCAAGTTACTACTGCATTGACACACAATGACGCAAGTTACTGGAAGTCAGAGAAAAACAGAGAAATTATCTGGCTTGGAAGCGCAACGATATGAAAGATAACACGGTAAAGATTGCTGTTATTGAACCAGTCATTTGGTCATTTTGTCTCTGTTTGTTCAAATTGCTCATGAGCTGACACTATTTAAAGGACAAACACACACAAAAAAAATCCTTTAAAATCAAAATCTCACATAGCTTTATGCTGTATATATATGGAACTACAGGCTCTGTGAGCGGTCATGGTCAGGCGTAAACAATGTGACATAAGATTGTTAGGGTTTCCCCAACAGCCGGTTTTGTGTCACTGTTGTGGTTTAAAGGAGATAACAAAAAGAAAAACAGATGGATTTGTATAACTACAGGGTGTTTCTGCACACACGCTGGTGACTCAATTTCTGGTAGAGAAACATTTAAAAGTTCATTTTCTGGGATAGCGGCCCTTTAAAGGTACAGTGTCAAAACATTTTTTTTTAATCACATGACCTGTGACTAGAAGACATCAAGCTTTAAATTTTGTGCCAGAGCATTAATGCCGACTAGTTCGTGCAGCCGCTAGTGGGCATGTTTTTTTTTACTGCGAGACTGACATTTGAAGGGGAAGAGTTAACGGATGCTCCGCTCTAGCCATCTAATTTAAGTCATTTGAGATGGTGTAACCAGCTGTCACTGGCGAGGAAGAACAATGTCTCAAGGAAACAAATGAATGGTGCAAAAAGTTTTATATTCAAAGGGCGCTAACAGGAACAAAAAGGTGAATTCAAAACAGGGGAATCCAACAGGGGAATAACATCCACTGGAACAAAACCGGAACAAAAGGCAATCAACTAAAACCTCCACGGAACAAAAGAAAATAATCCAACAGGTGACATACATCCATGGACCAAGGGCCAAAATCCAACACAGTTACTTAATACCAGACAAATACCTGAACTAAGAGGAGAACTTAAATAGAACAGATAACAAGGTGAAAACAGGTAATGGGGATGAACTAATGAGGAACAGGTGAAAACATTCAATGATGAGAGAGCGTGGGAAAAGTAACGTCCTTGGGCAAAACGGGGAAAACAAGACTAGGGACAGACAGGAATGTCTCAGTTGGGTAGTCACTAGAGGGCGGAAGTGCATTCCCAGATTTTTACTGAAGGCATGAGGGCACATGAGTACAATAAACCAGTGGTTCCAGACAGGGGGCCCCAGCCGACTTCCAAGGGGTCCTCAAGATGACTAATAATTTAAATTTAAAATAAGCAATTTCCCAGTTAATATCAAACTCTGAAATATTTTATTGGGTAGAAATTTTGAGTTTTTGTTAGAGGGCGGAGGCCCTTTGAATATTGTTCAATTGAATGGGGGGGGGGGGGGGCTTGGAGTCAAAAGGTTGAGAACCCCTGCAATAAACTCTGCAATATTTCACGAAAACATTGGAATTGTATTTTTTTATTTCACTGGGACTTTAAATTTGAGTAAATTATCATATATTAAAACATTTGTGGGGGTAATATTACCCCCCACGTTAAATATTGCAAAAATCTGCACATAATAGGAGCGTTAATACAGTAGTTGAATACAACTGCTTTCAACCAAATATACAGTATGTTAATTTAAAGGCTTGGTTGAAAAGCATACAGAAACTATGACGGTTATACAGTATATATAAATGTCTTTTCATGTAACATTTTGATGATAATCCATAACGAAACTCATTACTTGATTTAAAAACAAATATTCATTGTTGAACCTTTAAATTATCTTCAGACATATACTGCCTCTGATTTCCAGATAACAACCTCTCGAAACTAACAACACACTGTAACCCGGATACAGCAAATCATTTTGACATTTTTCTTGACAAATGAAATATAAATATGTCTTGTAATAGCATATATGACATTACAAATGATTAAACCAAATTGCCTGCTCGTGACATTTGAACGTCGTTTCTTACCTTTTAAACCGAAAGCAAACTGTTTTTCCTCACGGAAGTTCTGCAATCAGTAAAAATGAGCTAATAAAATATTTCAAATTCATATTTCATGTCCAGTTTTTTCTCATGTGCCAAGCAGCCGTACAATAACCGGTTATTATCGGCGAAATAAGTCCGTTCAGTGTGAAACAACCTGATCACTCTGTCGGGGCTTATTTCTGCGATAGCAACCGGCTGCTTGTACATTATCCCTTACTTAATTAGCTTTTTCCTGCTTGTGTGTCCTTAAATAAACATTCATGTCAGGGATTATTTACAGCAAATTCCAAAAGGGCTTTTTTACTCGGCAGTCTCTGATCCGAAGCCCTTCACGCCTAATACAAAGAATAAGCAATGCGGGTAGAGTACATATCTTTCTCATAGCGAAGCTTCAAAAACACATTTGTTGTCTGAACTGTTGTATTTAACTCCTCTAGATTGGTTTTTGATCGCCGGATATCAGTTTGACCCCGTGGGCTCATCTTTTGAACCCTTCCACTTGACACACAACACCAGAGCTATGGTGCTCTGTTTTGATGTGACAATAACCTTTGAACCTCGTGGACACAGGAAACGAATTCATTCTTTTTCATGAGCTTCTTTGAAATATTGATAAATCACTTCAAGTTCCAGTACTCTAATCCGGCTTTGGGTAAATCAATTGTGACTAATAGATAGTATAATTGACTATGGCCTTCATCTACTGTGGCTTTGAAATAGATTTTAGTTCTTAAAGCAGATCACTATGATACGCCTGATATAATGCAGATCTGCTCAATGTAGGTTCTGTCTCTTGAGATAGTGAAGTGAATCCTTCAGATTATTAACAAACCAACAGACCTATTTCCATGTATTTCAGACTTATTTCAATGTTTAGCTCCATGTGCAGGGGCTCGTGGAGTGTTTACTGGTTTAAATTCCACCATACACTATTGTTGACATAGGTTTTGGCAAATCTATTGTTTTCCAAGGCTTTCTTGCGAACTGTATTGAATGCAGTGGGATGGAGAGAAGGTTTGATTGTTTACTCTGACATCAATCTCATTGATTTGTGGACAGTGAGGCCTTTTAAAGGCATTCGGTCGGTCTTTCTGAGGGCCATCACATTGATGAAGTGAAACACCCTCCAAGAATTGCTGTCTAAGATTATGAATCTTTTTATACAGTATATTCGGCTCAACCACTGCATCTGGTTACCTCACCTGTAAATAAACAGTATTTAGCATTTTGGTTGTTCTAAAGACTGTAGAAATGTTAACCTTCGCTGACAGCATCGGCTGAGGGAAATGCCATAGGTTTAGTTGTTAGGGAGAGAGATTTGTGGTTGCTATGGTGCCACACTTTTCATTTTTGAAATATAATCAGATTAGTATAATATACATTTTATATCAGTGATGGTTGCAGTGATGTTGATATTAGCTTTTGTTGTATAGATTTTTACTTCTGACCTGTGACCAGTTGTAGCGCCTCACATTGCAACCATTAGCAGAAAAGCATTCATGGTATTAGTTTAATTTAGGTAGCACTCTCTCTATCCTTTGGGTCCAAAATGTTTTGTAATGTATGAGTTCAGATATAAAAAAAATGCATAACAATGCAATTTTGCACCCCACTGTATAATTTATTGTCATTTATATGTGTGGGCAATCTCTCACCCGGGGTCTCTATTTTTCTGTCTCTGTAGTCACGCCTTTAAATGAAACCTGTTTTCTTTGACGCACAGTCCCCTATATACACACACACACACACACACAGTCGCTAACACATAGACCCACACAGATTCACACATTTTTATATCCTATTCCACACAAACACACACAAACATCCCCAAAGACATACACAAACTCACACTCTCTTAAGCCTGTGGCATATGTGTTCCCGAGCGTACTGTACAGCCAAACGCAAAGCCTTGCAAAGTATACTTCCTTCAAATCCTACGTGTACACACGGGTTTTGACGCGTGCGCATTTTGGCATATTGCAATACCTCTGCGGTCCTACAGGGGTCAGGTTTTCTTCTACTACCTTGAATCGAATTTTACAAATACCGTCTCTTTACCTTATCATGATTCTCAACCGTAAGCTTATCATTATGATTTATATCTTGAGCTGTTGGTGTGATTTGTAGGAAAACATGAGAGTTTAAAGTCATGCGGACTTCAAAATTACAATTAGCTTGTATGGTTTTTCCAGACTTTTTTAACCATTGCCTATTTCATCCTTAGGTGCGGTCAGCTGTGCGTAAGCGCTGGCATCGCTGGCAGGACAAGCACTCCATCCGGGCGCGCGTGGCTCGGGCCATGTCTATTCCTACATCCCCCACGCGAGTCAGCTTCCACAGCATCAAACAGTCGTCCGCTGTCTGACCTCAGCAGAAGCGATGTGTCCGTTTTCGTTTCTTGTGTACCATCTTCTGCTAACCCTCCACATCTTCTCCAGAACCCAGGGATAACAGCTAAGGCCAAACAGGGTATGATCCTCTGCTGAAACACACATGAACAACAACTGCGTACACAGACAGTAAAGGCCTCCTCCTGAGAACACAAGCGCCGGTGGTCTTATTCAGAAAGGAAAGATAATGGTGGCACAGATGATGAATACATACAGCAGGGTGTATTTTGTTAAATGGCCAAAGTTATAATACATATCCTCCTCTCATCCTGATCACCTGATGGAAGAAGTTATTCCTAACTCTTTTCCAGAACTCGGATCGGATTTTGATAATATGGAAGACAACATTGCCAAATGTGCAAACATCACATCTTTGGGCTTAGTCAGTGACCTTGTCTTGCCTAAAAAGGAGCAAATCCCAGGAGCTATGTTGTGGAAAGCGTCTCAAAATCACAGATGCTTTTATAGCACCAAAGAGAGGACCAACCATTTATTAATGCGAATGGTTTTGGAAATGGAAGTGTGTTCTGGTGTCCACATATATCTGTGTATTAGTTGTAGGTGTTAGTGGTTTTAATAGAATCACATAAAAAGACTAAAACGGCAGTTTCCGTAAAAAATAATTGGAAACCTGACTGATTTCAACAAACGTTTTAACTGGACATAAATATCACAGACTTTCTTTAGGTTATTCAGATTGTGATTATATATTTTTGTTACACTTTCCTTGCTGCTCTATGGTGTCCAAATGATTGCGAATAGTGATCCCGGTCGATCCCAAAAAACCCATCCGTGATTAAACTCACCCAACATGGAAGACTCCCCGTGACCCGAGGTAGTTCGGACAAGCGGTAGAAAATGGAATGGAATGGAACATGGAAGACTCGGCACATTGAAATTACGAGTGAATCTATTGCTGTATTGTGCAATTCCTTTGGGACAAAATGTTGTAAACAATTTCTACAAAGATGAGCGGTATATGTTGATGTTTCCATGCGTTTGCATCCTGGGACTCAAGGATATACGAACCCCGGGGAAATAAGGAAGGAAGCTCAGAGGAACAGAAGAACCTTCACCAAACACTCTTGAGATGGACGACCCACAAGCTAAACACACAACGCATTCTTTGAAATAATGGGTCAAGAACAACGCTAGATTTATCTTGCATTTGAAGTGAAGCAGACGATTGAATTAATTCAATTATTTGTTTCTGTGTTCACACTTTTATTCTATTAATGATCATATTTCCAAGCAGATTGGGGCACTAGATGCCAGGGAAACTGGATTGTGGAGACAAGCTCTTCAAAATGACTCTAAGTTGTGAATATTGTAGGTTTGGATTGCAATGACATCTGCCCTGCACAACAGCCTTAAAAACCTCCACGATATATTACAATCAAGCTACATTTTGACATTTATGTTAGTGCTATTGTTATTGATGTCATAGTGTTAGGGGTTGAATTCTGGACAGCAGGGAAATCACATATTCTTAATCATTATTTCTGTCTTGTTCTTATGTAAAAATGTCTAAAGCTTTAACACTTTATAATAAGGTGCTATTAACATTAGTAAATGCATTAGCAAACATTATAAGCTTACAATGAACATTTTTGTTTTTCAGCATTTATTAATCCTTGTCGATGTAAGTTCATGTCAATACAATTATTCATGTTAGGTCATGGTGCATTAACTAATGTTAACAGTGACAACGTTTGATTTTAATAATGCATTAGTAAATGCAGAAACGAACATTAAATGCTGTAGCAGTATTGTTCATTGTTAGTTCATGTTAGCTAATGCATTAACTAATTGTTAACGAATAGCACCTTAATGTAAAGTGTAACCCAAAATCTATGATGGTTGGGTCAGATATGGAGATTTTCTGGGTTTCAATGCTTGGGTTTGTTCCTATTTTACCCAACAATGGGTTGAAACAACCCAGCATTTTTTAGAGAGTGCTTAAAATCAAGACAGAAATATGATTTTTTCTTTGGCAGTGGACCATTTGTTTTTTTTCTCCAAGCGTCTCCTTAAGCTTTTTCTTTGTGTGTAAAAACGTCTCTAAATTAACTATTATATTAGTTAATTTATAATACTAATTATTTAGGACCAGATTCTCCATTTCATTGCCCCATCTAATGTCAGCTTCAGCTAAATCTTCTTCTACCCAATGAGCGAGTCAAAACAGTTTTTGAGTTTTATTTAACATCCATCTTTGTGCTGAAATTCTCACTAAGCCTGAGCCACCAATGACCGCGTCCTGTGACCGCTCACTGCTGACTCGGCACTACAAAGCAGATACGATGCCTTTTGTGCTGCACGGATTCAATCAATCACATCTGATAGGGATAGAAGGAGAGCAAGGTTATTTAAAAAATCTGACTCAGGACCTTCACATGCCTCTGTGCTCTCTGACGTTCTCAACACACAAGTCTTCAGCATATCCAGCTTTAAAGGGTAAGTTCACCCCAAAATGTAAATTCTGTCATCATTTACTCACCCTCTTGTCATTTCAAACCAGTATGACATTTTTACTTTGGCATAACAAATGGACAGTATATATTTTAAATATATATTTTAAAGAATGTTGATAACCAAAGAACTGTGATACTGTTTTGTACGGACAAAAGCAATGCAAGTAAATGGGTACCGCCGTTGTTCGGTTATGAAAATATCTTGTGTGTTCTTCAGAAGAAAGTATTTTCATTTTTGGGTGAACTATCTCTTTAACATGCACTTCATCCGTGCTTTTTGTCGACATGTCTAGAATCGCCATATGTATGATATAGCCATCTAGTTATGTACATACAGTATGATTTGTACTAAGCTATTATTGTGGAGTTTGCTATTTTATGTATAGCAGTGTCTATTTCTGAAAAGGACCAATCTCATGTTTCTGCAAGTAAACAGGTGTTTTTAGTATGGTACTAAGACTAATACAGTGTCTTGGCCAGGGGCGATACACTAATGCTGTGTTCATACCAAATCGCTCTTTATTACTGGCGGGAAAAGTTTGTTGTTTTCGCGTGAGTGGCACGAAAGATGCAAGTGACGCAAGTTTGCATTGACTTTGTATGTAATTTACTCACACAAATCGCTTAATTTGCGTTTGGTGTGAACCCAGCATAAGTTTCCAGCATTAAGCAGTTTTCTCTTTTAGCGTGGAAACATTTTATTCTCTCTATCACTGTTTCATCGCATTTATACTTTTCTGTTTAGCAGTATTACTGATTTAAAAGGCCGGTAATGAAATCCAGCCAAAAATGCCAGCGATAAAATAAACAATTATCACATTCAATTCAGTTAAAATAACAAGCATGATTCAATCGCTTTATAAATGAATATTTCGATATTTAAAAGGAAACTAAAAATAGCAGATCGCTGAGTAGCAGCAGTGAGACATATAACGGAAAGCAGAGGAGCTTTGCTTACTCGTACAACTTTAATTCTGTTTGCCAGTGCATGTGAAATACTGTCACCTCGGGTCAGATTTAGCAGTGCTGGCCTTAGGGCATCATAGCACAGACATATTACATTAGCCTTTGCCTCACTATTTAAAGCACTTTAATAGTAAACAGCTTTCACAATTGAAACAGGGTCACAGGTAAGAATGCCCTCTAAAGAGACATAGGTACAATATATACATAGTATATTATCTATATTTGTGACATGTGTAGTGAATTAGATGTTTGCTGGAGCCGTAGTGTCCATTAGTGTGTGTCTAATCTATTCATGTACTACAGTAAGAAGATAATTCCATGCATATTTGAAAGAATTATTCATTTCAATATGGAAAAGTAGCGCCATAGTTTTTAGATCGTGAACATTACATGTAGATTCTTATTGCTGGTTTTACAAATGTTCTTTCTCAGAACTGAGGATTTTTTAATCAGGCTCTTATTTCATGTTAAAATAAGTAGGATTTAACCCAAACTCTTCCTGCAACTATTATGATACGAATGATACATCGTGCTTGTTGAGGAGAGGTTGCTGTTACTTTTCTAGTCAGATTTGCTATGTCGAATATGAGGATGAAATAAATGTAAAAGAAAGACGAAAGAAATCCCGTTGTCTTAAGTGGGACTGTGCTGTGGGCTCTTTTGATTTGTTCCTAAAAGTAATCGACAACGGCGAGCACTGCTTTTGTTCTCTTCAGAAAGCCAAAACCCAACATGATTTCATGGGAGAACGTAACTTTTTACATATTGGTGCTTTTGAATGAGAATCAGACAAAAACGTACGCTTAAAGGAGCAATCTGGAGATTTTAGCGGCATCTAATGGTGAGGTTGTGAATCGCAACCAACAGTTCACACCCCCCTCCCTTTTGAAGCACTACGGCAGCTCTGACAGGACAAATATGTCGTTGCGTTTTCGCTTCTTTGCCGAAGGAGATAGCGTATTTACAAAACACGCTCTGTAGAGTAGTTTGTCTGTTTGGGCCAACGGGTAGAAACAACATGGCGAATTCCATATAAGGGGACCCGCGGTATATGTAGACAGAAATAGCTCATTCCAAGGTAATAATAACTTAACGCTGTATTATATAAGATCTTTATACACCTCTGAAGACATATAGTTATGTATACTATACAACATTTATGTCAATAGACCCTCCTAAATATTACACACAGCACCTTTAATAGACAAAAGCATGAATGAAGGTCCACACCTAAACTTAATATCACTGGGCGAATGCAGATTGAAAGAAAATATACAAATGAAATCATATGAATTATGCACCTTGTAAAATAGTTACGAATTTCCGTGAAACAAGTGTTTTGCAAAACCTTGATATTTTATACTATGGATTAACAGCAAAAGATAAAAAGGTTTATCTGAGATTCTGTGGCCTCTATGTAGTAGCCTACTATTTTCTGCAACTGAATCATTTGATTTATCCTTCTTTTTCATTTTGGCTTTTGTTTGAAACGTTGGTCACTTGACCACCATACAATAGCCATCATATATCATTCCATAGCAAACGTTGTCCTCCATACCAGCGAGGTTCCATCCGGTTCCTCAAACATGCCTTAAAGATACGCAAAGACAGTTTCTTCTTATGACTTATGATTTAATAACATACTTCTAATGCACAAAAGTAAAGATTCAGACTCGTTCTTGGTCAGGTCCGTGTATGTATCCTGCGTACAGAGCTGTGAGTTTTCAGTATTATTTTGATCTGTAAATGTTATCTCTTCTGTAAGTGACGTAACGTGGAGAGTGCTTTTCTCACCCCTTTATTGCTCAGAAGCAACACTGCTGTCCGTTTCTGTTATTTATTTTGCTCTCCAAAATCGTGGCATGTAGAGAGGGGCAGAACAAGTACATGCGTCGTAGCTGTATTTGTAACACGATGTCAATAAGAGTTATTTTTCGGGTATTTCTGTTGTGTTTAGTCGCTCATGTGAAAGTGTACAAAAGAAAGTATTTATTTATACATATATTGCACAGCAAATATATATTTATCTCACTATTTAAATAAAGGTCAGAATACACAAGCCCGCACACGTGACTTATGTAAGTATATCCAGAATATTAATGTCCAGAATGGGTAAAAAATGTAAACGTGTCTTGCTTTTTCGTGAATCTGTGAGACAATCTTGCCATTTTCTGTCACATTCTGCAGAGCTTCGAGAACATTCTATTTATTTCTTTTGTTTCTCTTTATTTTATGACTATGTTTGATGTTTGAGAGAATTTTGGAACTGTACAGAAATTTATATGAATCAACTACACAAAGAGTCAAATGTTGAAGGCATATGGTACTGTGCTGATCAAGATGTGCATTAAATATGTTTTCCTTTTCTAAAATGTCATGGTATGTTTATATGCACACATGCTGTACTACAGTAGGTTGAAAACACAAGTCACCTGCAGGATATCAAGTTCTTCGAAAGGTAAAAGCTATTGAGTTTGATTCCTTACATATGTCATTACATCACCTTTGAGAGGCATGTAAAGAAATGCTCTAATCCTTCTTTATGTTCAATTGACATATGAGCTCTTTGCGGATACATTTTGTAAAGGATAAAACTTTTAATCTTGACAAAACAAAGTGAGGAGAAAAACGATCTGTTAAATGATACTAAAGTATTTGTTTTCCTTGTCCATATAAATCGCTTTATGTCTGGTTCATGGCTCAAAATAGCATCTCTTCAGTGTTACCTACATGCTCAGGTTTCCTGGGTGTTTCTCGTTATAATGAAAAGCGCTCTATTATTTTGACACCTTTTTCATTGAAAGGGGTCCTGTAGCATTTTACTTCCTTCTGTTTTCATGCTTTTCCGCCGGCGTACAAACAACTGGTTTGGATTTGGAAAGTTGCATGCCTACCAGCTGAGACCATCGATAACAAAGTCCGCCTTTAACTGAATCCAAGAACATTCGGATGTCCTTCAAGCTATAAAAGCACCCTAAAAGGCCCAGCTATCAGAGGTACTTCGCTTTGTGCGTCACTGTCAGCACAAGTACTATCAAGCCAAACCAAAATAAAGGACAGGTGTTGAAAGCACTTTCGTTCCAAAAACGGAAAGGTTACTGATATTTTGAAGGTATCAGCACCCAATAAACTTAAAAAGTGAGATAAACCCAGGTGTGTTTAAATGTTTCAGACATTGTTTGGGAAATAGCACCTGGCATTGAGAAATCCTTCAACTTGTAGCTTTCTTGTGTAATATTCATCATGCGGTGGAGTGTTGTAATACTTAAAAGTTTTTCAAGCAAAGCTGGAGAGATTTTTATAAAGTATTTACAATCATCATTTTTGGGGATCTGACACACACAGGATAGTGAGTTTATCCATAGTTCATCAAAGACACTTTGGCTGTAATAATTGTAAAACTAAATAGCCCTGAAAGATCAACACTGCATTGATGAAGGGAAAATTGTGATAAAACGGGTCATGTAAGGTTGGGTTTCATTCTAAATGTAATAAATGCCCCGAGACAGGATCCATTAGTATAAAATGTATAAACCGATGTGGACGGTTCTGATTTTATTTGTTTGATTAACCTAACATGAGACTCTGGATGGATTTGTTTGGCCTGATTGCAGGTGCAATAATGCTTTTGCAAACAATCTTCTTCAATAGCAATAAAAATAATGGCGCTGGTGTTCGAAAAACATTGAAGCCTCCGACATATAAAGTGGATCCAGAAAAAAACAGCAGATTGTTTTGTTTACTCATTATTAATATCTGCACATGGTTTCACTGTAATGCCAAATTGTGTCTTTTTTTCGATGCATGGTAATTTAGCTGTAATACAAAGCAGATGCAATGGACTTCATGCATGACTGGAAGAATTTAAAGGACTTATTTATGTGTTGGATGAGGTTTTACGAACTACTGCTTGAGAACTTCAGTCATTCATCACAGATCCATGTTCTTGGTTTAAGACGGGCTGCAGAGCTCCACCGAAAGGCTTGTTTCCCTGACATGTATGCTGCATTGTTGTAATTGGTTATATCTGCTGCTTTTTAACTCAGATCTGGTAAAAGTTCCACACGGACAAAAAAACATCTAAATGGTTCCATTGTAATTACCTTAAAGGGACAGTTCAACCAAAATAGACAGTGTATTTGTCATTTATTTACCCTCATGTTGTTCAAAACCTGTATGACTGTGGAACACAGTAGACATTCTATGAAACATCTTGGTGGATTTTAGGTCATACAACGGAAGCCAATGGGGTCCAGTGTTGTTTGGTTATCAACGTTTTCAAAATAAGTCAGGTCTGGAATAACATGAGGATGAATAAATGACTAAATCATTTTTTGGGTGAACTGTCCCATTTATATCTTAAGTATTAAAAGTCAGTGCAGAGTTTAGATTTGAACAAAAGGATCTCACCCAAGACTAAAATGCTGATAAGAATATGGGATGAGCTCTGGATATGTTACAAAGTGAGAAGAAAAATCGCCTTCAATGACCTTCAACTCATTTTCACCAGATCTACCAAAAATCTCAAACAGAAGAAGTCTTGATGAAAAGATAAGTTATACAATCAATGTCATAAGAACTACTTATTTCACATTTCACACCTTAATAGAACCTCAATGAAATAAATGCAAGTCAGAAGTGTGTAGGTGTATAGAGCAGCTTCTGTTTTAACAAGAATCAAACTAAACTCTCAGTTTAGATTAACAGTCACGAAATGGATGAAACATGGCGGTTGAGCAGCCAGAATGAGCATATGTTCCCTGACAATCAGGATTCATGTGGAACCAAGATTTAAAAGTCTTGCTCTGGTTGAAGTCAGTCTGTCACCTCAGATGTGCCACATTTTTCATCTGCTGTACACATGAGGCTATGGAATCGTGATTGGTGGCAGCTAAAAGTGTAGTTTATTTGGGTGCGTTGTATACATTGTTTTTTTAGTTACAATGTACACAAACGTCTATTCTATGTGATATTTTTGAGAATGAGGAAAATTTTGAGTCATTTACAAAGGAAAAATGGTTTTATCTGAAAACAAAATGTTTATCTTTTAAAACAATACGTCACACAAAATAGAATTAATTTATTCATCCTCATGTCATTCAAAACCCTTTATCATGAATCTTTCATCTGTGGAACACAAAAGAAGATATTTTGTGTCTATACAATGGAAGTGAATGGGGGCCAACATTGTTTGGTTACTAACATTCTTCAAAATATCTTGAGGAATGGAGAAACAAGTCATACAGGTTTGACATGAGGATGACTAAATGATGAAAGAAGTTTAATTTCTGGGTCTTTTAAAAGCGGATTTGAGTGGTAAGAGAGCATTTTTCCTGAAGTATAAATAAAAAAGTGCCATCAATTTTGCCATATTGACCGTATGCAGTCTGTTATGTTAAAATAATGACTATATTAAAACTGATCTTTTTATAGTATCTAAACTGTTCTTCTAACCTTATTGTCATCTTCAGCAGATAGTTTGCAGATGATTATTACAAAATGGAAAGCAGAAATAGAAGGTAATGTATTTTGGGCTTTGGGCATGTCTTTGGGCTTTCAGTTCGAAACAATTTGTCAAATTGTTTCTTGCGTCACCTGACCTGATATTCTAACATCAGACTGTATTTACAGCAGATGTTATAACAATCTGAGCAAATTGGAAAATTCTGGGCAGTCATAAAAATATCCAAGATCAGAAATCTGACATTGATGAGACAGCATTTTGATTTGTCCCTCTCACATTACAAGACTTCACATATAATGGTCAACAAAGAGATGAGGGTAAATTAATATGTAATGCTTAATGTCACCCTGCACATCAACTGAAAATATGCAGCGTGTTTTGTGTAAATTCACATCTGGAGATCTTGGCATACTTTGTGACACATTGAAATGCTCTAATGCATTTAACAGTGCCTAGTGCCTGCTTGATGTTATAACTGGTGTCTGTGCCCAAAGTACGCGCTGTCCTCTTACATTTCCAGAGAGAAAGATGATGAGTTCCTGTTTATTTCATCATAATTCATTTTATCAGATTGTTGTAAAATTTGCCAGCAATTAAAATGTCAGGAAGCCAATAAACAAATATTCCTGTTCTACAGATGTAAATCTCTTTAAATGTGTACAATAATGCTTGGACATCCAGTGTTTAAACTGAAATCATGATGTGCTCTGAAAACGTTTGTTTACTTATCAAGGTGTCCATGTAGTGTGTATGTGTAATGAGAAAAATCTTACACTTTCATTGTATGTATTTGGTGATGGGGGATTTGAAGGCACTATAACAAATGGCAGCTGGGACTGGTTTACCCCAAGGGGTTTCTCACATCAGGTAAGAGGGGATTTGACAGCTGTGTTGTGGCAGGTTGGTCCCTTTACACAATTTTCAATATCGCTCCACATTTCAATTATTTCTATTTATTGTCTACTTCATAATATATTGTATGATTCATCATTCACCATTCGTATCTGAACATATATGCACAATTTTACTTTCAAGTGTGGTTTCTTCCTATAGCTGACTTTATTCTGGCACAGGTGATCTTACAAGTTTCTTACGGAACAGCTTCAGCTGTTTTCTTTTCTCTGAGGGTCACCTTTACCTGAGATATTTCAGGTTTCACCTCTGCTAGGAAGAGGAAATGTATTAATAGCCAGTTGTTCTACTGCACCTCCACATTTATATTTAAACTTCTGTCCAGAAGAGGACAAGACTCAAGAGATGGCAGATTCACTTATGATTCCAGTATGTGACCTTTAAGGTTATACACTATGCATCCGTTGAAATTTTGTGAACACTTCTCATGCAAGCGCAGACATTGTATGGTATTGTATTGTATTATATAAATAATTGTGTAATCAGGTTTTATGGTGTGACAGCAACAATATAGATCAATCTTATGCTAGTTTATATTATAAATATAAAATAATGTATTGTTAACAGCTTTTTCTTCTACATTTTTGATACCACAAAATAGGAGAAATATATTGTATGAAGTAGCCCAATCCATCCCCCCCCTCTCTCACTCTCTCTCTCTCTTTGCTCAGAGCTGGAGCCATGAAAAGGTTAAATGCTCAGAGCGCAGGCCTTACCATGAAAACATCTCTTATCTGTGTGACAACCCCAAACACCCTGCTTGCGTTTTAGTGGGCATACTGCCTCTTAGATTAAATTGCTGTGGTTGGTCGATAACTGCAGATGGGGAATGTCAGATAATCCTGTGAGGCTTGGAGAGAAGAGCTGGTTCACAGGAAGTCAGGTCTGGTGTAGCGTGAGAGAGTAACAGCACATTGGAAGTCATATTGTTAGAGCTTGTTTGGAGTCTCTGAGGTGTGTATTCAATTTTACACTGCCACAGCACCAAACTGCTTGTTATATCAACTATAAACTATATTTGTGGACCACAAAACCAGTCATACGTAGCACGGGTATATTTGTAACAATAGCCAACAATACAGTGTGGGTCAAAATGATCGAGCTTTCTTTTATGCCAAAAATCATTAGGATATTAGGTAAAGATTATGTTCCATGATATTTTCTAAATTTCTTAACGTTAATATACAAAAACGTAATTTTTGAGTGGATGCAGCAAAATCGTTCTCTTTGGGAATTATTCACTCAAGTTTGCTATCTATGTAAAGCTTTTAATGTCTGCTTTCAGGTTCATCTCTCCACAACATCATTACAGCGGTAATCCAATAGAGAGCATAAAAACAAACCTGTTTCTTCTTAGCAGCGGCCTGCAGCGCCTCTGATGGACAACTTTAAAGGCGATTTTCTAATAGTTTAATCTCAGCCAAATATTGTCCTATCCTAACAAACCACACATCAATGGAAAGATTATGTTTCTTCAGTTTTCAGATGATGTGTGAATCTCAATTTCAAAAAATTGACCGTTATGACTGGTTTTGTGGTCCAGGGTCAGATTTAGTCGTGATTAAGATGTGATTATTATTATTAATAATAAATATAATTATCTGTGAAATACTTTTTAAGTAAACACGAGACCTTGCGCTGTGGTCATTTGGTTTCTGTGTAAATAAGGGGTTTAGAAAGACACTGTAAATGTGGTAAAATAACTGCAACTTGTTGCTTTAATGTCTGGCTTTCATGTGTAAAACATCCTTCTTAAAGAGGTCACCCAACAATAAAATAAAAAATTCTGCCTTCATGTATTTATTCTCATATCATTTGGAACCCACGTAACTTTTCTTCTTTAACCTTTCTTCTCATTTGTGCAATTTAGTAAGATTTGATGCCATGTCAGTGGTGTTTAGGTGTAGGGGCACTATATTGTTTTTTGTAATCATATTTTTTTAAACTCAAATTGTGTTTCTGCAAATTAGCCACCTTGTAAATAGTTATGAATTTCTGTGAAAAAAGTATGGACTGTGTGGAGAACAACCCCAATGTTGAAAAGTCTGATGGATTTTAACAAATGATGGCATCTTTTTTAAGAGAACTATCTCCTGACATATTATGTTAGAGGTAAACATCCAGCCTTCCATATCCGACAAATATTCAATAAAGCATTTGTCAATCCAGCAAGTAAAACACCTCAGATGATTGCTCAGGTGAGCGGCTCATTTCAAGCTACACTAGGTTTTCTATTGAGTTGTGAAACCTCAGGAGACGCTGGTGAACAAACCACAGATTTTTTTTTATTGTGGCTGTTTTATATAAAACCGTGCAGTCATGATGGATTAACATTGGCTGTGGTCCTTAGGAAAAATTAAGAAACTATGGATTACAGATGTGCCTTTGGTGGAGGTCATTGTCATATATTAACATGAGCTGTATACCAAGGTGGCTAGACGTTGCATTTTTGTAGCTCAGATAAAATATGAGTCATGTGCTATAAATCTACCTTGTTGGCACAGTGAAAAGTAATTATTGTACATGACACTGTTAAATGATATATGTTGGAATAGAAAAATGCCAACAGCAATGCCTATGTTGGCCTTGTAAAATAGTATTGTTGTCTATAGTTCAAAACTATATACTGTATAAGGTTATAAATATACCAAGATACACTAAACCACTTAGAGACTACATAAACCAGGCAAAACCTCAGAAGGTAAATTGTAATTCCCGTGCGGCATGAGTTCTGGATTTGTCAAATAGATTTTGAAACCGGAAAGATTGCAAAATGAATCAATATTACTAAGCAGAGCCAGTATTGATGTATTTGGGCTGGAAGTAATGCCAATATAGCATCTGCATACAGACTCATGTTGTATGCGTGCTATCACTCTTGCGAGCTCTGAACTGAGCTAGAGGTCATTGGATTGATGGTGTCAGTCAATGGTTTGATCGTGATGGTAATCTAGGGTCGACCTCGTCTTGTACCCCAATATATCTGGCAACGGTCTAGCCTAAATCCATTAGTTGAAATGGCTCCCTGGGACCTTAATACAGACTCTTGACCCAGCTCGTAAAATTATCGACAGGATCAATTTCCTCTAAAAGAACGAAGGAAACGACCCATTCTGCTTGTTGTTATTTATTTGAGATTTCATGCGAAGCTAAGTGTAGTTTTTGATATTTATTTTTTATATAATGCCAAGTAAAATTATTGCAGAAAGAAAGGGTCATACATTCCTATTATTATGAACAAGATTCATTTAATCATTCAAGAAGGTGCTGGCATTTAAAACAAACATGGCTTATTTTGTAAAATCATCTGCTTTTCTGTAAATGCCTTCGTTGAAGGGGTAGTTTAAAACCTAAAGACTTGTAGAGACAGAAAAGAGATTTCACAGTAAATTAAGATAACGGTCGGAGCGGAATATGAAAGACAACCGCATCAGGGCCATTTGGACTAGTCAGGCGATGACACAACCAGGCCGGATTTATTTACCAAAACACAAAGCTAACAGGTCAGACGTTAGATTAGAGCACGCCAAATGACATTAAAAAAAAGCATGTTGCATTTTATTTTGGGGAAAGACGCAGTTTAAATACCAAGCACGCTGTCGCGATTCTAAATGCCAGATTTCCTCTCAGGTTTGTCAAATTCATTTTTCTAAGCTGTTCTGTCTAAGTGCTCCTTGATATCTGTCGTGACAAATATTGACACACATCACTAACGGGTTTGGCTGTATATGACAACACACGACGAAGAGAGTATAATCCAATGAACACTTTAATAAGAACCAACAGGAACCAAATCCGGAACCACACGTAACGTAAACAAAGGCAGACGACGAATTTAGGAACAGACAGGGTTTAAAAATACTGAACTAATGAGCTAACTAGACAAGACACATCTGAACTGAATATGAAAAATCTAAGGAGACATCTGACAAAAAAAGTCTGCACATGTGACACCATCATTTGTGACCTGCATTGGCATTTAAAAGCGAGAGTCACAGATGCAATGTAGCAGACTGACAGCTGGTGAAGGGTCAGATTTTCTCTCCTCTGTAACTAAATTCTTTCAGTGACTTCATTTAATCTATTGTTTCATCAAGATGTGCTCAGAAACAGTTTGAGTTAGAGCAATTCATAAGTTTAAGTCGCAAATTGATGGACCTTAAGTCATTGACGTGATACTAACAAGGTTGTACTTTGTTAGCGTATGAAGATATTCCTGCCACACAAAGAATATCATTTGATTTTCTTTACTTTACTTACTTTACTTGACTTGACTCATCTTGTAGACTCATGTTCATTCCAATTGTTTTTTAATGCCATATATACAACAATACTGAACAACGCAAGAGCATCTGACGAAACCAATATGACCTTGAGGCAACGTTCATTCTTTTGTTGTTTTAATCCTTTTTGTTTCTTCCTTACACCACCTTTAAAAAAATAAACCTTACTGAAAACATTTTTGGAAATGAATCAGACATTTCTTTTATGAAGACGATTGTCTATCAATGTGGGGATAAATAGTAATTAAATGTAATATTTTTAACCCACTGGTTTTGTTCTTTCCAGCATTGGTGTGATGTATTTTAGAAATCTTTGACTTCTTGCAAGAAGTCCCGGAAGATGCTCTCAATTTATCATGTTCTGTCCCTCAAAGGAAGCACAAACTGTGCTTAATATCCGGATATGCTTCAGTGACATACTAAGAGCAAAGTGAAGTGGTTGGGAACAGTTTGTCAAAATTTGGTGTACAGTACAACCCCCAACAAGTGGACTTTCACCCCAAGGGGCAGATCCAATGTGCATCCCAAGACTGTTTTAAAGAAATATCGTGGGAAACAGTGCTGACTTAGACCTATATATTAGTGTGTTCATTGTGTGTCTGGTGAAGAATCAGGTGATTGTAAACCATCTATTTTGTCTTTGCTTTTACATTCATAAACATATTTTATTAACCCATATAAACACATGTGACATAATGGAATTATGTTATTGTTGTGAATTATTTCTGCAGTTAAAGGTTGTTTTGCTCTGAATCCTCTTGTTATTACAAAATAAAATTGGCCGTTTTAACAGGTTAATTAAAAAGCTGACATGTCATGATGTGAATTGGTTAATCTATTGTATTTACGGTAAGAAATTCCACATAATCTCTCATAATCAGATGAAGGGCTGTCACTAAAATCACCCTGGCTTAAGTTTCTCTAAACTGGGACACTTCCAAAAATCTTGTTAAAATCATTTCTGTTGTTTTAATACATGGCTGAAAAATTGGAAGTTAACAGCTGTCAAGTCTGTGACCTCTTTCAAAATAAAGCTCTGAGAAGACTTGAATGAGAAACAAGACTGACTGACTAGAAGTTTGAATTTAATTTCCACCCAGAAATGCTGACATTAAGGCCCGGTTTCACAGACCATGCTTAAAACTAGTCCCAGACTAAAATGAATGTGTGACCTGTTTTAACTTAATATAACTTATATCTTATAGCCCAAAAATATCTTAAAGCGGCCCTAACACCCAGGGTTTCTGCCAATCTCATAATAATCTTGAGTATTTATAGAGTAGTATTGCATACCTCTTTGAAGAGTATTTAGTTTGATCACATTTTTAAAAGATAGACACAGCTGTACTATTACTACCGAGATCGCACGGCGCATGCGGGGGGGAGGGGTAGGCTGAACTAAAGCACGTGCTCACCCATTGTCAACAAAACACAGACATCAGTTTCACTTACCGCATGTGGTTCATGTCCGGCATCTTCCAGAGTTATATCCACAGTTTTACGTAACAGTTTTATATGTTCGAAAAAAACTTTCCGAAACCTGTACGATCGCTGGGGGAGTGTATCGAGCACAGAAACACTACGTAATACGCCCAACCTGTTTTTTGCCAAGTTGACCATGTTAAGCATGAGAAGACGGCACGTTTAACATTGTGAAGAAGTCAGAATGCATGAAACACCGTTGTAGAGCCGCTTTAATATATATCAGTGCCATTGTTTTGTCTCAAGATGCGCACCAGTAATGTATTCTTCCACGACATTTTTATAAAAGCGACATAAATATCTTAATTCAACTAAGGCATAGTCCTGGTTTAAGGTAAACTGTGTCTGTGAAACAGGACCTAAAAGTTTATCACTCTAGTTTGGTTCTTAAAGCCTTGTGTCATGTTTTTTTCTTAAATCACTAAAATCAAAGGGATTGAAACTGTACAAAGAATGTTTTAAGATTAAGTGATGTTCTTGAAGGGCATTTAAAATCCAACATTTTATTCTCATTATTATTGCACTGTAAACTAGAATAAATTGGAAAAACTAAAAAATCTGACATAATCAGATAGCAGTAAGTAAGCAGAACTATCAAGTTTTGAGTTTGTCGTACTCATGCATGTCAATTCCTTTTCATTTTTTATATTTTAATTTATAAAATTCAGTTTGCACTACTAACTATTTAATTATCTTTAACATTTGGGTTTACCCTGTTCACCTTTGGTTACAGAAAAGCAGAGACAGCCAAGTTAAGGAGATGCAGTGGGAACAGAATAAAATAATGTCTCAAACCAGATTCAAACCCATTTGAGCACCAAAGCTCAACATGTCAAAGCTCATTTATTTACGCTCAGTTCACCAGTGAATGTATAAAAATTTGTGTGTAATATAAAATCTCTTTAGATAAGCACTGGCAGTTTCAGAGTTTTTCTGGGGGATCTTTTTTTTATGGCTGCATGAGGGTTGGAAGGGACTGTCGTTGGACTTTGGCCAGGGTGTGGAGTTGAGCCAGAACTCTCAATGACAAACACAAGGCCATCTGTCTGCCTCTCGTACACATGAGAAACTTCCACCAACGGCCGTCCTCAGGGTAAGAGCTCAACATGAGCTCAAGTTGAATTGACAAAGGCAGTTACTTTGGTTTTAGGCGTTATGAGATAAGCAGACTGTCTAGTGACAACATCATTTCAGAATGGCTTCAGACAGGGTGGAAACATTTCACTGGAGGCACTTTAAGACCGTGAGATCAGTCGACTGGTTTTACGTTACACCTGACTGCATCATGAGATGAATGACCAAAATCCTAAATACATTCAAAAGATGTCACCTCTACCCTTTTGGCTTTGGTGATTTGCTAGTGATGAAATGCTTCACAGATTGTTACAGATACACAAATATAGTATAGCTATAATGCATGTTTATCAGTGAAAGGCATCAGCTCAGCTGAGGCTGATTTTAATTTTACATTTTTTGTTCATTATAAATTGGCAAGATAAAAGAAATATAATGACATAATTATAACAAGCTAAATTAGGTGAGAATATGTGTTGTGAACAAAAACAAGTGATTTAGACTTGAATACTCAAGTTTATAGTTTATCATGTGTAATAAAAGTTTTTGATTTAGTTTTCTAATCTGTACTTATTAACACTGACAGAAAGGGTAGAGTTCATAACTATTTCTGTCTTATCCTAATGAGAAATAAAGGCTCTGAGTGTTCAACAAAATTCATTTCACACACTAATGCTTTACAGCATATTGAACGAAATCCTGTCAGTATGTCCTTAGGTAAGTGCAGAATGTCTGAATGTATCACACATGTTGATTTTACTACCTGTCGTATTATCCTGCTTTTCATCATCACCCCTGTAAGAAGAGTTCTGGTTGCTCCAGTGGCCCCGAAAAAAGCATATTTTAATATCTGGAGTGATTCTGTAAATACACAGTTATAATGCTGTAAAATTTAAACACAATGTTGTGACAGTTTGTAACTAATTCATATGAATTTGTACGGTCTGAAGTTAAAGTGCTGCTTCTCCTTGCCGCTCACTGCTCAGAACCGGTGTGGCGCCGAAAAATGACTCATGCCAAATTATGACTCCCCCATTCACCATGTTAAAGACATTTTCGAGGTGCCCTTACCCAGCGGAGTGACCTCACCTGAGGTTACCACTCAACACACCACGGTGTGACCTCTTAGAACTCGACGGGGACAGAGTTATACACTTCTGCTGAGTCGGACAACGTCTTACCCCTTTTTCAAGAACACAATCACTTGAATATTAGCTAATCTTGCAGCAGTATCAATGAGGGGAGAAGTAATCTGGCAGGAAATAAAAATTCGGAACAACGCCGTAAACCAACGTAGATATTGGAAAATGAAAAAAATGAATGCTTTAATGCGTATATAAATTGCTACAGTATGAACATCACTTCTTTGCAATGCATCAGAGCTGTTGCGTAAATTCAGTCAAAGCTTTCATTATTCATTTAGGATTTAATGGAAGCCTGAGAGCCGAGTTTCAGCACCTGTCAACACTGGTTCACCCACAAAGCTGTTTGAAACTTAACACTCATATTTTCCATGTTGTCACTAAATTATTATGTCTTTTCCAGAGTCAAAGAACAGTTTCGCATGGATGGAAGTTGCACAGAGGAATAGGATCAGGCATTTCTTTCGTTGAAAAGAAAGAGACAGTGACTAACACCCTTCTGGATGCTACAGCGGTGTGAAAGCAGAGGCTTCTGTTGGTTTCTGACTGTGTGAACATGCTGACAGAGGAATTATAAGGAGAGAAACATCTACACAGCATGCAGTGGTTGGTGACAGGGTTAATCCTTTCTTTCTGTGATGTGAGGGTAATGAATATCTGTTTCCATCATAAGCTCACAGCAGTACACAATTCTGTCAACCATTCAAAAACTCTTAAAGGAACAGTGCATTAAAAAAAAAAGACAATTCTTGACATCATTTTACTTACCCTAATGTCAAACCAAACCCTTATGAGTGAGTTATGGAAAATATCAATTCATTTAAGGTAGATTGTAGTTTTGACTACTTTTTCAGTTTTGTTGGATGTGAATGGAGACTTGGGTTGTCAGCAATCCGGTGTACAGTTCAACTTTCACAAAGTTCCCACCATGATAAGATTTCTGTGGATCATTGTGTATAATCCACAGTTCAGCGCATTTCTGCTATTTTCGAGTCTGAGGTAAAGCTTTAGCCCTGACATCATTCGGTTTGTGGGCTCACAAGTCCCAGTTTAGATTTCAAATTGTGCATTTGCAGCTCAAAGGTGATATTCAGGTTTCTGTACATATATTGTTGAAGAATTATGACACGGCTGAAATGAATATTATGGTTTGAGATGTAATGCAATGTGTATACACGATTTAAGGTTCCAAAACACTATATGTCACGCAGATTTTTTACAAAGCTCATCGCTCTGAAAAGCAAGGTGTGCTATGATTGGCCAGTTAACCAGTGCGTAGTGATTGGTCAAATACTGCAAGCGTGTGACAGAAAATGTAACGCCTCTTACCATATTTGGAACATCAGGTTCCAAAGCAATTGTACGGACAGGTACGCCCACCTTACTTGCGTATACATTTGGGTGGTCTTAGTCAAATCTAAACGGGTTTAACACCTCCCAGATTGCTTTGCATGGGACTGGATGGGAAAGTTTATGTTAGAGAGTGAAACTTTGATTCTTGTGTTTGTGTTTTGTGATGTGGCTGGTTTGTTAAGCTGTCAAATGATCTGTTCTGCTTTAAAAGTGCTATAGAGAAAATTCTGAGTCACTTTTTAATATCATATTACTTAAGCGAAACCTGAAGGATCACATTACATAAATGCATTGCATTACTTTTTTGGGGGGGGTTCCCAGATTAAAATTGACTAGCCTTTGTTTGGGACAACAACTGGGAATATTTAAAGAACACCCACATAACGTAAAGCTGAGAATCCACTGTTAGGAACTACACGTGTCATTACTTTCTCTTTAGGAAGTGAGTCAAATGGGCAGTTACATAAGTAGAAATAAATACCACCTGCTGTGCTAATAACATACACTATAGACAAGCTGGACTTCTGAGCCTATACTAAGTTCTTATTACTCGTTCAGATCCCCAGTCACTTTGGTACAGCTAAATGCCCCTCTGTTGTGATTTGGGCCGCTCCTCAATCTTCTTGCCAAAACAACTATTTCTATTTGTAGATGTTCCTTTGTGTACAGAGCATAGGGTAAATAATTAAATGAACAAAAAGTACATTTCGATATTGCATTGACCCTCAGGCTGTGTTACTTTTAGTTGCCAAGGAATTAGTGATTACTTTAATGCGTCACAACAAGATAAAACAAGTCTTAATTTGAACCTAGATGCTTTTAGTCCTTAATGGCAAGCTGCCTCTTTGATCCGTGTGGTCGTCATGGGTCATCATGACTTTTTCCTCATCGTAGTGCATTTCACTTGTCGATCTGAGCACTGTCGCCTTGAAAAGGCAGCAATGAAGTTCATGGACTTTGGCCTATGGATCCACAAAACTGCTACGATGACAATCACAAAGCTATTTCTGCCCGTTGCTCGAGCTGATGATTTTATGGATAAAGTGCCTCGTTCGGCTTTTAACTGTATCAGGATATGTCCACGGAGACACTTTCTGTCACTGTAATCATGCTTCACATGGCACAAATCAATACTGTATGCTGCCGGAGATGACTGTTTTAGCACTTGCAGTCAGGCTGAAGCTTCAGTCATTTGACATTCAGCACAGAGATGTGAGCACATTGTCCTCCCATTTAAGCTAGTGTCTAATATTACCTTAGCTCAAATTAAATCACATGCCAATTGAATCCCATAAGTAAGAATAAATGATTGTGTTTTCATTTTTGTGGATGTCCTGCAGTACAAAATCAATCCGCTGAATTCATTCGTATCAAATAATTATTCCACTGTTCAGGATCCACAACACAGGTGAGCAGATGTTAATATGACTTATGGTGAGTCGTATAGACCCATTTGGAGTCGACGTCGCAGCTATGTCACTGTCAGCTGCGACGTCGACTCTGGTGGCAGAAAAACAGTGGAAACAAAGCAGCGAGTGAAACGGAAGAGACAATTCCTTCAAAAACATGTTCTGGTGTTGTTGAATGTCAGAATAGGAATGGCAATAATTATGTTATTATTTCCTATTGAATACAGTCGTTGAATATGCCATTTTAAGCTAGACAAGACATTAAAGCTACGGTTTATAAAAACCACCGCTAGGGGGCGCACGATCAAAACAACAACAATGCCGTAGCTTGATGACGCTGTGAAGGAGCATGGAATGATGGGATCTGTTGTCTTCAACCCCACCGCTGACGGCCATCAATCAGACGGGAATGAGAGATCACGTTAGCGGATGAGATAAAGTTTTATCCCAGGGGATTGCAAATACCTATGTAAAATGTATAGGATAAAGCAATGTAAGTCGCTTTGGATAAAAGCGTCTGCCAAATGCATAAATGTAAATGTAAATGTTATAAATGTTGCCAATAATTGTGGTCAATAAATAAGTAACTGCTCGAAACAAATTGTTGGCTTGCTAGACGCTAGACACTACTTCCGTATTTGTCCACGACACTGTTGTCATGTGGTTTCTACGGAAGTAAAGGCGGTAACAAAGGGTAACGGATATGACGCCATTGACAGGCGACTGCGCTGCCCCATGTCACTGTTTAGACTGGCGATTTTCTCACGATTTACAAGTAGTTGGAAACAATTGAGATATTGTAAGTACTCAGCTGAACAAAGTATATAACACTAGCCTAGTGCTTTTTGGATATTTTACTGCAAATTTGTTACAAACTGCACCTTTAAGCGAACAGGCTGAATTCTCGTTTCTCTGTGTTTATTTTATTTCAGGTGAGGTGTTCTCCACTGTTTATCACACACAAATGCAAAATAAATTTTGTAGTTAAGAACGATAATTTAGATGCAATTACAAGCCTGGCTTTCTCTGTTGGCTCATAGATAAACTTTGGGACCACATAATGTCATTGGCCTTGCAACATAATGACTGAGGATGTCTTACAGGGGAGACATCCATGGATCCAGAATTTCCAGACTTCCTTTTTGTTGTCCACTTTTTCAACCATATTGCCTGTTCGTGACATTTGAATGTCGTTGTAATCAGTAAAAATGAGCTAATAAAATATCTCAAATTCCCGTTTCATGCCCAGCTTTTTCTCATGTGCCAAGTAGCCGTGTAATAAGCGGGATAATGTACAAGATCCTGTCAGGGCTTATTTCTGCGATAACAACCGGCTGCCTGTACATTATCCCTTACATATCCTGTCCTCTTTTATTTGTCCTCTAATCCTAACTGTTGCTTTAAGGTATGAGGAATAGTATGAGATAGGCCAAATGACTTAAAACTCCCTATTATAAAATAAAAACACTGCTCCAGCTGGACCTTGACAGATTGTTTAACATTCAGGCCCGGAAGACCATTCATTTCATACAGTCATGTGACCACGATAATATTGAGACCATTTTGCCATTGCGGTAACACGTTATCGATAGTATTGCTACATGCCAAATGTTAAGTCATATTTCTTGGTCGTTATTTGTTTTGGTTATAGGTTTAGTTAGAAGAGCAAGAGGATTGACTCTATCAACAAGTTTTCTCTGGTTGACACATCAAGCAGCTTCACTGCAGCTTCAGGCTCCTCCACTGTCGAGCTTCCAACAGACTCTGAGCCACCAGAGGGTCAAGAGAAGCTTTGTACTAGTAAGAGTTTCACACATGCCTGTTAACCCATGATCCTCTATTTGGAAAAATGCAGGGTCACAGTAATCTGACCCTTTCTGCTCAATTTATTTGTCAAAAGTGCAGTCTGCTGGTCTAACATTCCTCCACCTCTGATAAATGAAATGATCAATGTTACTTGACCTGCAAAATGCTGTAAATTATTCATAAATCATGTAGTATTGTGAATCCTTTTTGGCAAAGCTAGTAAGTTTGCTCATGATCATACTATCCTCTATCTCTCCGGATGAAGAAGATGCTGTGATCCCTCAAGCCTACAGTGAACTCGAAGTCCAGCTTCTGACAGAGTGTAACAATTCAACACACTCAAAGAGGAGAATGAGCAGCTGAAGGAGACAATCGGAAACAATACTTACTTTTCTTGGGTGTCTTCTTGTTTTAATAGGTGTTTTGATTTACTTTGAATGTTGAAATGCAAGTCCTGTGTTGACATTTTATTTATTAATTTTCAGTTTTAACATGATCTATTTTCAGTTTTATGAATATATAATTAAAAATGTGTTTTTATGTTTATGATTTAGTTTGTTCGTATTTCCACATTGCTATAATAGTTGAACCTACTACTCTTTAAATATTGTGACAAATAAACCACACTTTGACTTTAACAGTTAGAACAAAAGTTCACAAGGCTGTTCACAAAGAGTATTTAAAGTTTCTGAATTTCTTGTAGACAAATTTTTAATTAGCGCAAATGTTTCATTTTTTACTAACCATTTTGTTAAACAAACACATCATTAGGTGGAAATGTAATAAACTCATATAAAGTATACTGGACATTCTCTACTATTAAGTGTTTTGTTTTTAAAAATGTAGTATATCAAAATCTATAGATATTATAACAACATTGACTGCATGCTTTTAAAACGACAAACTGCAGAGAAAACGTGAACAGATAAGATGATCACTAATACAGGGTTGCAGAGTCTAAAAGAACAACGTACATGAACTTCAACCATTGATCTGAGAGTAAGTACGGGTCAGGAAACCTCACCTTGTTGCTAAGAGTTTGCTAAAAAAAAACAATGATTAAGTTTAAAGTGATAGTTCACCCCAAATTAAAATTCTTGCATCGTTTACTTATGTCATTCCAAACATGGATGACTTTCATTCCTCTCTGTAACACAATAGAAGATATTTTGAGAAATGTCTCAGTAGATGTGTGTCTATACAATGGAAGTCAATGGGGGAAAATATTGTTTGGTGACCAACATTTTTCAAAATATCTTCTTTTGTGTTCTGCAGAAGAAAGAAAGCCACGCAGGTTTGGAAGTTCAGTCGATGTTGCAGTAAGAAAAAAATTGCAGTAATCAATCTAAATCTGAAACTCATTGTCATCAAGCTCTTAGATGTGAAATTGTACCATTCATTTAGTCCATACTTGAAAAGTATGATTGCACATTAAAATCTGATTTCTTCCATTTTTATTGTTATGCAGTTGTCTTTACTGCCATATTTCTGCAGCGTTCCACAATCATCTTTGTACCTGTTGCCTGAAGATATCTTATCTCCAAAAACCCCATCACCTCTGGACGTAATCCTCATACAATCTGACACACTCTTGACACCAAATGCTTTTGGGTTATGGTATCTAACCCACAGCTTCCTGCATGTCCAATACCATCTATTCTCACAAAAGCACACGCACAGCCATCTCAGGGGAGAAATCACTTTGTGGAGGCCACGAGTCAATGTCTAGGCCATTGATGACGGTTTAAAGAGAGAAAAAAGGAGACAAAGAAGAAGGCGAGGCGAGTAAAGCGTTGTTAAGATATTTTTAAAGAAAGGTCAGTCCCTTCATCATATATCTTTTGAAGATTTTTAACAGATGGCAATCTTTGTGCAGAAGTCAAAACAGGCATCCAGAGAAATGATACCAAGAAGATATTTGCATTTGAAAGCCAGCGTTCAAGAAAGTAAACATGTTTTTTTCTCTCTCTCTTTTTGAGTCAATGGCTGCAGGACTGAACCGAATGTATGATGGCACAAAAACATGGGGGAAAAGTCCAAGAAGAGAAAAGATCCCCCAGTATTCACCGGCACGTCTTCGAATGACTGACAGATGGAGGAAACAGGTATGCAAAGCCCAAAAATAGCCTCTAGTGCATAATTTGTAACATTAAAGGCAGCAAAATATTTTGAACGTCATGCATTCGTTGGCATGCATTTCCTTTATTCAGACTTGCTCGGGTATCGAATCCTTTCTTTTTGTTTATATATAAAAAAATGCCGCAGGTAGAGCTAAGCTACAATTGGCAAAATCCTAGGAAAGGGAAACAAGCCTGCTGGTATAAAAGTGTAAATCCCAGCGTGTTATTTGCATAGTTCTGTTACTCTACAACATCTAAGCCATTTCATATTATATTTAAAGTTCATTAATCGTTTGGGTTTATATTTTGTCCCCTTTTTCATGATGCCCCTATATGTTGCATATGGTTCTTGAGCAAATTTGAGAAAAACTATTGTTGAAACTATTGTTTCACTATAAAAAATCCCTACAAAGATATAAATAAGTAACTTGAACATAGAATTTTTAGTTAAAGGAGTAAAATTATTGTTGTGTATATACTAAACAAAATTAGCCTTAACATGTTTATAACAAAGATTATTTTGTTAAACTGGACTTAGATTCTTAAGTTTTGGCCAAAATGCCAAAGTATTCTGAACAAACAATATTGCAAGGATTTGAAAGTTCCCAATATGCATTGCAGCATGTTCAATTCTGTGTTTCTTGTTTGTTTTTCTTCAAAAAATTACTATTTTATTTCTTGCTGGCTTAATATATGATATAATATCGATGTTACTGTAAGTTATCTGTTTAGAGTTTTTTTAATGAATGATGTTTTTGATTGTTACCATGGTTGAGGTTTATGTGTTCAATGTTGAGGTGTAAGTGCATGGCACAATGGGTTTCTCTCAATAATTGTCAGGCCTTAACTTAAAATGTTCTAGTGACTGGTTACAAAGTTTTTCAATTGGCACAATTCCTTAACAAGTCCTTAACTTCAACTGAGCCAACTGATAAAATGACAACAAATGCAAGCAGTTACTCAAGTTTGAGTTGAACTCTGAATAATATTTAAAGTAAATTTAATTTGTCAGATAAACCATTGTAAAAAAAACATCTCATTTCAATTAAAAACTATTTAAAAGTGTCTGGCATTTGAAGTATGTTAAACTGACTTTTTCATACAACTTACACCGTGTCAAAATGTTAAATTATAATGGGTTCTAATACGTTCTCTTGTCGCGTCACATCGCGCCACATCCGGTAGACACATTGTTAGTTGAAAGAGTTAAAGTTATGGAAAAACATGTTTTTGAGCACATTACAATCCGTCTACTTTATCTCTTGGTGAATCTACACATTTATTTACTCAGAAGAGTCAGTTACTTATAATGTTATTTTTGAGGAACAATGTGAAACATGTTATGCATGGAAAGCAGCACCGTATTTTATTTTAACATAACACTTTTTATCAAACATTGTACAGCACCATTTTACATTTTCTTTATGAACTCCAAATTACACAATTTGTGATTTAGGCCTACATGTCATTAAAAAAGAAAGAGAAAAACAGATGAGGATTTTTAAAGAGAAATTCATGGGTGACACACATCAACCATCACAGTGTGAGTTATTTGACTGCACTTATTCTGAGGTTGATGTGTGTGCTGAGTATTACAGATTGTAAAGTGATATGTGAACTGCAGAATTGCGTTTTGTAGTTCAGTCTGGCTGGATATCTAAGAAGCTATTTGTGAAATCGATTTCATCTTTACAGGCAAGCCCGACTCCATCTTCTCTCCTCTCATTTACACACACTCTCTCTCTCTCTCTCTCTCCCTCTCTCCTCTCTCTCTCCTCTCTCCCTCACAGTTGTGTCTCGTTAACACACACTCTCTCTCTCTCACCGTCGAGTGTGGTCTCGTTAACACACACACACTCTCTCTCTCTCTCTCTCTCTCTCTCTCTCTCTCTCTCTCTCTCTCTCTCTCTCTCTCTCTCTCTCTCTCTCTGTGAGTCCCTCATCTGATTTGCTGGAAAACATCCCTGATAAGGTACAAGTTCAATTGAGTTTGGAGTTCTGAAGAAATGCACTAATGAAAATGAGCTGAAGATCTTGTAGGGGGTTGTGTGTAAGAGATTGGAGAAAGATTAAAACTCACTTTCTTCTCCTCTACCTCATTGTGAGATTGTGAGGCTGAACCAAGAAATACCCACATAACCTTCAGTTACCTTCATGGAGAATTGCACTCAATACAATGTGACTAAAGTGACTTGGAAACAGAATGTGTTCAATCAGTGCACCAAGAACAAGTGTACAAACACCCAAATAAGTAATATTTTTTTTTTTATAATATTATGTCTTCTAGAGAAAAAGGAACTTGCGTAAATATATCTTCTGGGCAAATATATACAGTCGATGAAAAAATAAGAAATCCTTCCAAATTTTGGAATAAAAATATTCCAGATTCGAGAATGCAAGAAAAAATGTACGTAAACGCTTAGTACATTTATCAACACAATACAATCAAGGTTGATATAAGTTATATATAAGCAATAAAATACTTTCGGAGAAAGTAATTTGTACAGTAATCTAATAACACTATTAACATATGTAATTATGACTAGTAATTCATAACTTTTTCAGAGTAACTTGCCCGACACTGTACTGTGTTACAGTTTGTGTTGAATACATGAGTATCTGTTTGGCCGTTGAACACACAACTTCAACCATGGTAACAATCAAACACCATCATTCCTTAAAAAAACTCTAAACACAACAGATAACTAACAGTAACAAGGACATTAAAGCATATATTAAGCCAGCAATAACTTTTCTTTAAAAGAAAACAAATAAGAAACAAAGAACTTAACATGCTGCAATGCATCTAGCAAACTCTTGCAATATTGTTTGTTCAGAACACAGAACATAATATTTTACACATTTTGTCCAAAAACTTGAGAAGCGAAGTCCAGCCAAAGAAATGATCTTGGTTAGAAACATATAGGCCAATTTTGTTTAGTATGTGCAAAACTTTCATTTGACTCCTTTAACAAAAAATTATATGTTCAAGCTACTTACTTATCTTTGTAGGAAGAACATTTTGCAAGTTAGATTTTTTCCAGTGAACAGTTATAAAAGTACAGTATAAGTACAGTTATAAATACATTCAGAAAAACTGATAACAGAATATGAAAAAAGAAAAAGTATAAAAACAAAAAACAGATTTAAAAAGGTTATTTTGAGTGTTTTTCTTTCCAAATGTTCAGCTTTAATACGCTTTTGGAAGTGCCAAACAACGCAAACTTCATATGGATTTACTACGTCATCAGCAAAACGAAGCGGTCATTATTCATTAACCTTTAAACACCAGCTCCCAAAAGAATCATATTACATTTAAGTTGAGCCGCTCTTCTTTCTTCTACAAAAGCAGCGGTTTTGTGAATCTTTCAGAGTAATGTGGCACGGCACAACCGCACAGAAGGAAATGCAGCAGTCTTCATTATCCGGCGATGAGCCACTGGAGGATGACCTTTTAAACATGTGCGGGAGGAGATTAATTCATATGTCAGAGGAGGCTGGAAACCTCGGGCTAGATTACACAGCCATGTGTGAAGGGGAACATCACATGTTCTGTTGAGCCTCTTTTAAGTGTAAAATGTGTGAATTTCAGCGGAAGCAACATCAATAGTTCCTATTTACTGACAATAGCATCATCGGACAAGCTTTAAAAGTTTTCTATTTTGCTTAGAGGTTGCTCTTTGATAGCTCATGAGACTTCTATGTTTCTTAAAGGTCCAGTGTATAAAATTTAGCGGTGAGGTTGCGAATTGCAAACCACGGCTCACTCCACCCCTCCTTTTTGGTGGATGACACAGGACTAAGATGTCGTCACGTTTTCGCATCTTTGCCGATGAAGATAACATATTTATGAAACACGTTTTTTAGAGCAGTTTGTCCTTTTATGGCTACTGTAGAGACAACATGGCGAATTGCATGTAAGCGACCCGCGTGTATGTATAGAAATAGCTAATTGAAGGTAATAAAACATATAGCTTCATCATGTAAGGTCTTTAAACTCCTCTGAAGACATATAGTTATGTATATTATATTGCATTTTTGTCAATAGATCCTCCAAAAAATTACACATTGGACCTTTAAATGATCAACCTTGTCTCTTATGTATAGTAAGTAAGTAAATTTGAATGAGACAATTATTGAGTTTAAAAAATTGACACTGATCTATCAAAGGGTGGATTATAGGTCACAGCAACTTAAAATGTTAAGTTAATGTATTTACTGAAAACAATCTATTAAATTAATTCAAGAATTTAAAGTTGCCATTATATCAAATATCATTAAATACAAAATTCACATTTTGAAGATATACCGTTAGCATTCAAAACCTACAGTTTATCACTTCTGCCAAAATGGATCAATGATTTTTATTAAACCATTCTGCACTTCAGCTTCTTGTGAAATTTTTCTGACCAGTCAAAGATCTCTAAACTCTGAAGCATTTCGTGTCCATCCCTGCTATTGGCTGTTTAAAAAGTTATAAGCTACTTAATATTTACCACATTTACACATCCTAATACACACCCCATGTCTTCCAAACTCGACTTTTACTTCCCCCAAAATATTTTTTTGAAGAATGTTTGAAGAAAGACCATGTTCCACAACTGACCTGACCCCTGCAGAGCTCGCACATATGTTCCATGTGAATTGCAGTCGTGAACAAAGACCACTAAACAATGAGGCAAACAGTGCAGCTGAATGGAAACAACGGTAACACTTCTTCTTGACTGAACATGTTGCTTTGTGTCTATACATCTCATTGCCTATTGTGAGATGTTCGTGCTCATTTCGCCTGGATGTCTATATGTAGCCATAGAAAATAAATAAGAGACCATTCCATATTTTCATTCAATCAACATATCTAGACGTATTGTGCCATTCCAGTCCAGGGTCTTTTGAATTAAAAAAAAATCTTACCCCAGGAGTATCGTAAAGCAATGTGAAAGTCTGACAGCATTTACAAGACTGTAATAAAATCACATAAAAAAATATTTTTTAACTTTTCCAGAATACATGTGTGAATACAAAATGTTACTGTTGTACTGCTTAAAAGTGATTATGAAAATATCCAGAGCATCTTTTATTTTATTTTAACCTGCTTTTCCAGTTTTCATTTTCTGCAAATGCGAATAGAAGCAATATGTTTATTTGACATTGGGGAGAAACATTTTTAGTAGTTCAAAGAATAAAACAAAAATGATCATTTTTCCTAAACATATTTGGTAAATTCAGAAAAACTGAAAATAATTTTGTTGTTTGAACATATCTGTGTGTCAGAGTGTGTACAGAACCATCCTAGAGAAAGATAAAAGTCCACCAATTCACTGAAAACAGTGTTCTCAGTTTTTAAACAAATAACGCGTTTGTCTTATGTACTCTAACTTACACAAACTGTGTTTGGTTTTTAAAGATGAGACAGTGTTTCTTATTCGCTTAATGACCCTTCTCTTCAGTTTTGTTGTTACTGGAAGCACCGGCTCACACAGCCCTGAGCTTTCTGCTGGAAAGGGGGCGGAGACCAGCAGCTAATTTGCATTTAAAGAGACACACACCAAAACAGCCTGTTTTTCCTCACAGGCAAAAATGGACATGTAGGGCACAGTATAATAAAAGATCTGTGGTGTATTTTGAGCTGAAACTTCCACAGACACATTCTGTGGACTCCTAAGATCTATATTACATTTTGTAAAAGAGCTAGATTAGGGGGCCTTTAAAGTTTTCTGTGACTGATATTTTGAAAGAAAGAAAACAAAGAATGGGTAGATGATGATAACATTTTGGGTTAAAATGGAACACTTTTATTTTGGTACCTAACCCATCACAGCGAACATGACTGTTCATAGAAAAATCGATTCATGTCAGTCATTTTTGCATTTTCTATAGAATTGTAATGCGTGCTAGAGATATGGCTATCCATTTGTTTGACAACGGTATTAACAAGTAGAAATCTGTATTACTGGGAACCAAAGTGCTCCTTTTTCCCTGCTTCCAAAAGAGTCTATTCATGACTGACTCAGTCCGGTGTGTCATACAGGTCAAGGATACTGCATGTTTTCAAAGCAGCGAAAGAAAATTTGAGAGATTAACAATAACCTGATTAACATAAAGTTAAACTTCCGTTATAGCTCTATTGTCCTCCTATTGTCCTCCTAAAAATGATTGTATAGTCAGCAGGCTGATAGCTTTAGTACTATGAGACAGCAATTAACCTACTGTTTCGAGATCAAGTTGTAGAGCTTTGCAGAAGCTGAGCTCAGAGTTTAGCTCCAGATTTGTGGCTCTGGGGAACATCTGTGGCTTTAATTAAAAATTCAGACCATGAGCTTTGGGCGTAATTCTCCTGTCAGATGTTTTGGCCTCAGATAGGCTGAAAACGCTGCCTCTGTTTTGTTGGTTATTAAGCAGTTTATCATGTTAAAATAATTTCAGAAGCCCTCTTGGACTTGAAACACTGTTAACTGTGCATTGCATCCTTGTCAGTGCCCAAATATACAAAAGCTGCATATCCACAGACATTTAGAAAACATGACATTTAAGATCTGGTGTTAATAATTGTTTATTTTTAAAACAACATTTCCCCTCAAAGTTGATCGGGCAGGGAAATTTTAGCCTTGTACATTCAGTGGAAAAACACTAGTTTGGATTTATATGATTCAATGGTGAGCATAAATCCCAACACTCACGATTGTTTTTTATGAAATCAATATAAATCAATAGGTTTTACTTTTGTGTAACTAATTAAGTAAACCCAACGTGATTTACATGTTAACGCAACTCGATTGATCTGTTCATGGTTAAAGGGAAAGGGACAACTCACCCTCGAGTTGTTCCAAATATGCACACAATTATTTTTACAGTGGTAGTCGAAAGTGCCCTAGAACTGTTTGCTACATTCGTCAATTGTTTAATGTTCAACAAAATATAGAAATGTATAAAGCAATTTCCTGCTATGGTACACCAAGAACTGTTTGGTTGAAAGATGCTTACAAAAATCTTTCTCTGTGTTCCTCCCAATACTTACATTTATACAACTTGTGGGTGAGTAAGTGAAGACAGAATTTTCATTTTGGGGTGAACTGTTCCTTTAACTATTATACAGCAACTGTATACACTATACACTATTAAACACTGCTCAATACAATTGCATCGTAGCATGGCACATACAGTATATTTCGAATGTAATTCATTCTGATAAAACAGCAATAGTTGTCAATGACCCGTTCATCACAATCTCACAGGAATTTGTAGGTATTTGTATGAGGTAGCTAATTTGCATCGATTCGTTCAATCTTATTCGTCCATAAAGTACAATATGCTTTACCATCTCCTCACAAATCAATGATGTGTCATGATTTTTGTCTTGAACCACACACAGTGTAGTTTGGTGTTGGCATGACAACCTTTTAGATCTTTTTTTTTTAATTCTGGAATTAAAGCATCTGTTACATGATTACATATTAACTACCAGTGTTTGTGAGTCTGGTTCTGTGGATAGCAGCGTCGCACAGCTATGCTTCTAAATATGGGACAAAAATGTCTTTAAAAATCCCAGGATTCATCCTAAACAGGTGGCTGGTTCATTACAGGGCACAAACTCACACGTGCGTCTCCGAATCACCAGACCTGCATGTGTTTGGACTGTAGGGTAAACCTGTTTATCAGAGGAAACCCACAGAACTCAAACCTTCTTGCTCTGAGGCGACCGTTTTATTCACTGCCTCCATGATCTCTATACACAGACATTTATAATTGATGGACCTAATCGGTGATCTTTTCAGTCATCTGTTAAAAGCAATTTGAAACACTTGCCCGTTTATATAAAAGAATAGCTCAGCCTCTATTTCCACTGATAAAACAGGCTGATCCAGGCAAGTTTATGGGTAATTAAGGCTGGCGTATGTTAAATGTGAGTGCTGTCAAATCCAGCCGAGGAGAGGGGAGGGGGGTTGCGGGCAGTCAGGCACCGGGCCCGTCAAGAGTGATTATTGGGTGCTGGAAGAGATGCTGTCCTTTCCAATTAACCAGAACCGCTGTCGACAGGGCTCAGAGACTACTGGAGAAAATAAAACCCTGGGAGACAGCGGTGAGATACGGAGGGTGGAAAAGAGACGCCAAATATTTGGCAAAAGGGGTTTTCACGTCAGGGAGTGATGGGTGCTGGGACCAATGAGGTGGTCCTGGATAGACTTTTCAGATTTAATTAGCTTCCGTATCAACTGATGGGGAGGGTGTTAGCAGAGCCGGGCTTTAAACTGACAGACATGCCATGAAATCAGCATGTTGTCCACATTTGTGTCTCTAATTTGCTATTTAGTGACAGTCACCTCAGCCACAGGCATGACTCATGGTGCTTTTGAGTGGACTTTTGTTTTGCAAGCCATGACACACATCAAGGGCATATCGAATACAATGCAGCATATCTACGGATGGGTGATTCTGCAGTATGGGGTACTTTTAAAACGTATTCATACTATGTTAAATTTTTTTGATTTTTTTGACACAAAATCTGGGCATGGCATTGTTCTAAGATATTATAACCTTATGATCCTTAACAAACTATAATTATGCTTTTATAATAATTTTCTTAAAGCATACATAACTAGGGATTTTTAAGGTCCTATATTTGGTTTATGGAGTGTCCAACAACAAGTTTATGTACATATAAGGTATAAAAACACGATTATTTCGTTATAATGGGCAGTTTTTCTTACCGTACTTCTTGACTGACTCTCAAATGATTTGTTCGGGGACTCATCTGTCTAATCCCCTCCTTTCCGCTAGCCTAGTCTGATGTGATTGGTCAGATGGTCTAGTCTGCTGTGATTGGTCTATGGCGAATGAGGCTCACGAGCTACAGTGTTTGAGGGAGAAGAGTGAAGTTTTCGCAGTCAGTCCTAGCAAAACGTAGGCGAGGACTACATGTAGTGACGTACATCCTCGGCGGTCCGCGAATCGGACTAAGGACGACTCCTTTGCGTGATTCAGAGTCGACTCCCTTTTTTCCAAGCCAATAACTTTGTTATTCATTCACCTTCAGATTTACAACTTTGCAGACTGCATACTCTCAAACACGGCAACATTAAACACTGCATGAAATGTCATTTTCATGATCTCATGTTGTGTACTCTTTAAGGAATCACACAAATACAACACTGTCAGAGAAAAACGGTAAAAAATGCAACCAAGCTGTACGATCCCCTTTAAAAACATGTACAATTTAGGTATATATGTATACATTTGGCACCAATATGATATGCACTTTTGAAGTCCTAGCATGCACTCTTTGGTATACTCTGTGATACTAATATGAACTCCAAGCGATCGATGGGGTTATGCAAGATGTCCTAATTTAGTCCAGCCATGTTATGTCAATTTTGCATGTGTTTAATCTGCGCAGGAGGAATTTCCATTGTAGTTATTTACCCGTGACAATTTAATCTGCCAGATTCAATCTGAGTTAAATCTGCAAAACTGTTGTGACACTTCACAGCTGTGTGGTTAAGTTAACAACTTTATATCATGAACACTGTCTGTTTGCTTTTTGTTTCTATTGTTTTTACAGGAAATTCATGATGTTTAATGAAATGTATAAGAACCTAACATGTCTAAACCAATCCAAACAATTGAGTGCTGTTTTGCGATTTTCCTGCCGTTAGGGGGCGGTGTGGCTCAGCCAGAAGACATCATCAAATGCACCTCTTTCTCTTATCTCTGAGGTTTATAGTAAAAGTAGTAGTAAAAGTCAAGGCGGGAAGATTTAAAACTGCAGTAACAGGTTTAAGAAGTTGTAGAAATGTGAATCTAGGAAATGTGTAAATAAGCTTTCCTGTAGCTCAGTGGTAAGAGCATTGCGTTAACAACGCTAGGTTGTGGGTTCGATCCCAGGGGATTGCAAATACCTATGTATAGGATAAAGCAATGTAAGTCGCTTTAGATAAAGGCGTCTGCCAAATGCCTAAATGTAAATTTAAATGTAAATATGTGCTATGCATTCGTGTCTGCCAATGTACTTTGTACATACCAGTTTACACGTTTGTGGCTATTTTTCGGCAAATTCAGAAGACAGATTTGTGAGTTTTGTCCATGAGTGCAAATCTCAACATTCAACTTCAGTTTTTTATTTTACAAGTTTTCACGATAGGGCTGTGAATTTATATTGTAGTGTACAGGTAAAAATACTTACTTTACAAGTTCAAAACTTGCTCTCAAGTTTTGCTCATGATTTATCTTTATATTCTGTGAGCCTAATGTTCATGTTTCTGTAAAGGAAAGTATTACAAATGCAGTGATCTGTTTTTCTTGTGTAAGGTTTTCTTGAGTGTCATATGCAATCTGCTCAAATCTGCTTCATCAGACATTTAGTGATATCCTTGGCTTGTTGCTAACGTGCTGGCTGACATCTAAAAACTCACAGGACTGCGGTCTGAATGACAGCACGTGTGTGTAAACACAATTCAGCTCTGTATTAGCATCTGTTACCTGCTAGTTTTGAGACTAGAATGTTTTCAATCAACAATTTTCAAAACGTTTTGTTGCGCCTCCATTATAATAAACAATGCGATTTTCTCCAGAGGCGGTCAACGCCTTCAAGTTGAGGAATCTTATTTTTGTGATGTTGTATATTTTAGCAACTTTTGTCCAAGATAGTTGTCAGTCCGGGTAGGAATGCCTGAAACTGTTCAGCCACCAGAACTGGCACCCCAGAGAACTTATTTCTGTCTGAGGTATGTCACATATGACTTACATGTATAGTTCATTTTACTCTACGTGTTCTCACAGAACAGAACATTTTGGCTGAACTAAATATGAGACGGAAATATGTGCGCTATAGTATTTATCCCACAGCTCCTGTTATTCAGAGAGAGAACCTACTTCTGTCTCATCTACGTGTGTCTAGCATTTATTATATTCACTTCACTCTACGCCCTCAAACTAATATTTTAACCTCAAACCTATTTTAAAAGCTAAAAGTATGTTGAGCTCAGCTTTGAAGGACAACAGATAGAACTTGTCTCTTTCACCTCCAAGTTGAATACCTTTCCTAGAAACACTTTGATCTAGTTTTCCTTTAACTGGGCCACTGTGAGGCTATACATTGTTTTACCCAAAACAGTTTAATATGGAGAAACCTTTGCGTGTCTGTAGACCAGTGAAACGCCTCCCGTGTTCCCCCACGGTTAAAATTAGTCCATATGTAGGTCCGACCTTCTTTGGCATGATTTTATTCACACAATAGGCAAAGTTGGATGATGATCCAAAGGGAGGGAGATGTATATATGTCACAGCGATCTAAACGTGAACATTTGAAGATCCCTTGAGGATTCTGAAATCGTCACCTTATTGTAGAAAACATGTCATTGCTGAATTCAAGAGTGAATGGTTTACCTGTGGCCTACTTCTTCAGAGGACAGAAAGACAACAGCAAAACAGCACACAAATGTCATCGTGGGCGTCAGAAAAACACAAACAAATGTGGTTAGGAGTAGAATAGGGAGGTCTTTGTTGTCCCATATACTTTGCATTCATTTAATCATTTTAATAAATGTAATAATTTACACTCTATTGTATAATCTACAGGAATACGAAAAATAATGCAATTTATTTTATATGGACTTTATGTTTTGAGGCAAAACATTGGCACTGATGTATTTAAACATATTAATTTAGGCATTTGGCAGACGCTTTTATCCAAAGCGACTTACATTGCTTTATCCTATACATTTTACATAGGTATTTGCAATCCCCTGGGATCGAACCCACGTTGTTAGCGCAATGCTCTTACCACTGAGCTACAGGAAAGCTAATATACGTGTAGTAAAGTATAGTAAGTCAAGTCGGACAAAGAGCATCGAGTTTGCAGTTCAGGACCATGAGTCATTTTGAACCACTAAAAGAAAAAAGAAGTATGCATTTTATTGTTGTCACTAAAATATCAGCAGAAATCTTAAAAATAAGATTTTTCATGCATGGCTATATGATCCCATTTGCTACAAGACTTTTCTAGTCTTTGAAAGTCTTGTGGTAGAATAGAAACAGACAGAGCATGTCCAATGTTAACCTAGTTCCCCTTCAGTCGGTCTCTCGACGTTGTGTTGAGAGACGACTGGGGTTTGATCTTGAGAACCTATCATCTCCGAGAGGAATTTCTAAACGCCAATAGGATTGGCGAATGGCACGCCCACGCCAGTCTCCGCCCCGTACATACGGGTATAAAAGGAAGATGGCGGCGGTCATTCACTCACCTTTTGTTCTTCGGAACTGTTTTGCACTACATGTGTCAAATTTATTTTCTTCGAGAGAGTCTTTCTTCTCCTGCCGGCGCGACGTGGAAGCAGCGGATCCCCTGGTGTGAAGACGGCCTTCCCTTCGACCTCCCGGCAAATTCCCACAGAGCCTTATATCTAAAAGAGCAAATTTCTCCAGCTGCTGAGCATGTCTCGCAGCTGTGTCCTTGGGTGCGGCAGACTCATTCCCGAGTCAGACGGCCATGAAACGTGCGTCACATGTTTGGGCGTCAAGCATGCTGAAGCAGGTTTCGTTGATACGACATGTTCTGTCTGCGAGGACATGTCTATCAAGGTGTTGCGGTCACGGCTGGCGACGTTCTTCGGAACTGTTGCCGCCAACCCGCTCGCTTGTCAGGCGAGTTCGGCTGCCGCTTCGGCGAAGTCGACCGCCTCGACGAGCAGCGGGGGTGATATGGGGACTGCTATGGATGTCGCTTCGCCAGCTCCGGCTCGGCGAACCGCCCATACCCCAGTTCGCTCACCTGGTGCGTCCCCGATGGACGGCGGTAGACCGTTCCATAGCGGGCAGACTCGCAAGAGGGATGATGATGAAATCTCTGTCGCGGCATCGGACAGCTGCCTACTGGCATCAGACGGGGACGATCTCTCCGAGCTCCCGTCCACGGGCGGTAGAGCTCGTGATGGGACCGACCCGGAGATGTCGGCCATGCTTGCCCGGGCGGCCGTGAGCATCGGGTTGCAGTGCGTTAACCCGCCCTCCCCGAAACGCTCGCGGCTTGATGAATGGTACCTGGGTACGGGTCGCGGCCAAAAACCGCGAACCACCCCGGTGCCGTTCTTCCCGGAAGTGCATGAGGAGCTCACGAGGTCGTGGAATGCACCCTCTCGGCGTTCTACACTCGCGGGCTCGGCGGCTGTGACTTCCCTGGATGGCGGGGCGGCCCGAGGCTACGTCGACATCCCCCAGGTGGAGCGTGCTGTAGCGGTGCACCTATGCCCGCAGACGGCTGCCACCTGGAGGGTCGACCTAGACTCCCGTCTAGGGCGTGTAAGCTCTCTTCGACCCTGGTGTCGAAAGCTTACAACGCCGCTGGACAGGCCGCCTCCGCCCTCCACGCCATGGCGATTCTCCAAGTCTTTCAGGCTAAGTCCTGAAGGATTTGGATGAAGGGAAGCCCGACCCCACTCGCATGAGTGAGTTGCGTACTGCCACTGACCTCGCGCTGCGAGCGACGAAGGCCACGGCAGGCGCATTAGGTCGGTCGATGTCCTCTATGGTGGCCCAAGAGAGGCATCTGTGGTTGAACCTTGCGCAGATGGGCGAGGCACAGAAGGCCCGCCTTCTGGACGCCCCCATCTCGCAAGCAGGGCTGTTCGGTGACACCGTGGAGAACGTAGCACAACAGTTCTCCGCGGTACAGAAGCAGACGGAGGCAATTCAAGATTTTGCCCCGCCGCGGCATGACCACCAACCGGTCGTCACGTCCCCGGGCGCAGTCTGCTTCCCAACAGCCCCGCCCCTCTGCTGTGGCCCCTCCGGTTCCGGCGCCCTCCCCCAGGACGGCCAACCCGAGACGCAGACCCACACGGAGGAGAGCGACCCCCCGCCAGCGACCCGCTAGGAAGGACCCCCAGCGACCCTGACGGGATGAACCCGGGGGGAAACATCGGGCCCGACGTCGGCCATACCATCGCCGAGTCGGTACGAGACGCTGCCTGTCGCGTCTCCACAAAGTCCGGGTCCTTTTCAGGGCCCGGCGCCCACCTCCTCGTTAAGAGAGAGTTGTTTTCCCTGGGTTTTCCTCTCCCACAGCACCCTGCGGCGCGCAGTGGCGAGGGTGGACGGCGCGGACGACTTCAACCTCCACGCGACGTTGCGTCGACCAGCGCCATCAGACAGGTAAGCCCGCAGAGCCGTCAACCTCCCAGGGATCGTCCCGGTGCGAGGTGACCGCTCTGCCACCCACAGAACCACCTCTTCCAGGTACGGTGAAGGAGATCGTTCCTCTAACACCGTTGGCAAGGTTCTTGGCTGCGTGGCAGACGCATACCAGCCCTTCACGGTGGTTAGACCGAACGATCCGTCTCGGTTATGCGATCCAGTTCGCCAAGCGCCCCCCGAAATTCCGGGGCATTCTGTTCTCCTCAGTACGAGGAGAGAATGCCCCCGTGCTTCGGAGAGAGGTCGCCGCCCTGCTGGCGAAACGCGCGATCGAGCCCGTCCCCATAACCGAGATGTCATCCGGGTTCTACAGCCCGTACTTCATCGTTCCCAAAAAAGGAGGAGGGCTGCGCCCTATTCTGGATCTTCGCGCGTCCTGAACAGGTACCTGCACACAAGCTACCGTTCCGGATGCTGACTCAGAAGCGCATCTTGGAGTCAGTTCGACACCAAGATTGGTTCGTGGCTATCGACCTGAAGGACGCGTACTTTCACGTCTCCATTCTCCCTCGACACCGACCGTTTCTACGGTTCGCGTTCGAGGGGAGGGCGTATCAGTACAGGGTCCTGCCCTTCGGTCTGGCCCTGTCTCCGCGGGTTTTTACGAAACTCGCCGAGGCCGCCCTGGCTCCCCTCAGGGAGCAGGGCGTGCGCATACTCAACTATCTCGACGACTGGCTTATTTTAGCACACTCGCGAGATGTGTTGAGTACGCAAAGGGATCTTGTGCTCAGGCACCTAGACCGTTTGGGCCTCCAGGTCAACCGAGAGAAGAGCAAGCTCTCCCCAGCGCAGAGCATCTCGTATCTCGGGATGGAACTAGACTCTGTCCGCATGTCGGCGCAGCTCACTACCGAGCGTGCAGTCAGTGCTACGCTGCCTGACTCAGGTCAGGCAGGCCACAGCGGTCCCACTGAAACTATTTCAGAGGCTCCTGGGGCACATGGCATCCTCAGCCGGAGTAATCCCGCTCGGGTTGATGCACATGCGACCGCTACAGCACTGGCTTCAGAGTCGGGTTCCGAGGACGGCGTGGCACCGCGGCACCAGGCGGATTACGATCACGCCCCAGTGCCGTCGTACCCTCATCCCCTGGGCAAAGTTGTCCTTCTTGCGAGCGGGGGTTCCGCTCGGGCAGGTCTCGAGGCGCGTCGTGGTTACGACAGACGCCTCCCTGCAGGGATGGGGGGCAGTGTGCAACGGGCACGCAGTAGCAGGGCGGTGGACGGGCCCCCGACTGCGATGGCATATAAATTGCCTAGAGTTGCTGACAGTTCATCTAGCACTGAGGAGGCTACGGCCCCTAGTGCAAGACAGACACGTGCTAGTCCGGTCGGACAGCACGTCTGCTGTGGCGTACATCAACCATCAGGGCGGCATACGCTCACGGCAGATGTCGCAACTAGCCCGACGCCTCCTCCAATGGAGTCAGCAGGTGACCAAATCCCTGCGGGCCACTTACATCCCGGGGAACCTGAATCAGACAGCCGATGCGCTCTCTCGTCAGGGGACTCCCCGTGGAGAATGGCGACTCCATCCCCGCGTAGTCCAGCTCTTATGGGAGCGGTTCGGGCAGGCTCAGGTGGACCTGTTTGCCTCCCCGGACTCCACCCATTGCCCGCTTTGGTTCTCCCTGACCGAGGGCACCCTCGGCACGGACGCTTAGCGCACAGCTGGCCGCGAGACAAGAGGAAGTACGCCTTCCCCCCAGTGAGCCTCCTTGCACAGACTCTGTGCAAGGTCAGGGTAGAGGAGCACCAAGTCTTGTTAGTTGCGCCGTACTGGCCCAACCAGCCTTGGTTTCCAGACCTCATATCTCTGATGACAGCTCCCCCCTGGCCGATTCCCCTCTCGAAGGACCTTCTTTCGCAGGGGAAGGGCACGGTTTGGCACCCCAATCCGGGCCTCTGGAATCTCCATGCCTGGTCCCTGGACGGGACGAGGAGAGTTTAAGTGGCTTGCCTCTGGCAGTCCAAGAGACGGTCATGCAGGCTAGAGCCCCCGCCACGCGGCGTTTGTACGCCTACAAGTGGCGTCTCTTCTCGTCTTGGTGTTCCTCCCTTGGAGAGAACCGCGGAATTGCCCGATCGGGTCAGTGTTGGCCTTCTTACAGCAGAGACTAGAGAGTAACCTCTCCCCATCCACTCTGAAAGTGTATGTAGCCGCTATTGCCGCTCATCACGATCTGGTGGAGGGGTAAGTCTCTTGGTCGACACGACCTGATCATCAGGTTCCTTAAGGGTGCGAGGAGGGTGAATCCACCTCGACCGCGCCCTGTACCCTCTTGGGACCTTAATGTGGTCCTACAGGGCCTGGCTATGGCCCCGTTTGAGCCCCTCGGAGATGCCTCTCTTCCTCATCTTACGATGAAGACAGCACTCCTGACGGCGCTCGCGTCTATCAAGAGGGTCGGGGACCTACAGGGCCTTTCCGTGTCCCCGGGATGCCTAGAATTTGGAACTGGTAACTCTCACGTTGTCCTGAGACCCAGACCAGGTTACGTGCCCAAGGTCCCCACCACTCCCTTCCGGGATCAGGTGGTGACCTTGCAGGCGCTCCCCTCCGGGGAGGAAGACCCAACCTCTCACGTGTTGTGTCCTGTACGCGCATTGCGCCTCTACATTGACCGCACACAGAACTTTAGGAGTTCTGAGCAGCTCTTTGTCTGTTTTGGGGGACAGCATCAGGGGAGAGCTGTCTCCAAACAGCGGCTGGCACACTGGATTGTGGATGCCATCTCCTTGGCGTACCAATCCACGGGCCAACCATGCCCGCTTGCAGTGAGAGCCCACTCCACTCGGAGTATGGCCTCCTCGTGGGCGTTGGCCCAGGGTGCCACCCTGGCAGACATGTAGAGCTGCGGGTTGGGCTACGTCCAGTACCGTGAGGTTCTACGACCTCCGAGTGGAACAGGTGTCAGCCCATGTCCTGCTGGGATAGGGGCCGACATCTGGCCTGGACGTACGCCTGCGAAAGCGCCTTCTCCCCTCTTCAGGTGAGTAACGTGCGCTAACTGCCTCCCTGCAATTCCCCCATTAGGGTGAAGTATAGGCATTCCATCCATCACTAAGCACAGCATTGGTAATAGATCGGGCGGAGCGATCTGTTGGAACCAGGTCCAGTACTGGTAGAGTTACCCCTATTCAGGTGAACCCCTATACTTGGACTAGTGCCCCATACGTAGTGACTCCCTTACAGGTAGTCCCGTGTGTAGATATTCACGTATTCCCCCTTAGGTGAATTGGTGATCTCCCCACCGGTGGCTCCACCGGGTTTACTGTCCCCAGAATCGGGTTGACACTTTCCTGCATGCGCTCTCCCTATGGGTAGACCATGCCTTATACTTCCACATGTACCTCCCCACGTGGCAGGATGTGGGCTCCGCAACACTCTCTTCAAGAGAAGAGTAGTGTTTTTTCCCAGTGCGGCCCGGAAGGGACCTCGTTACAGGGGTAACGCCACCTTCCGTGAAGTACCGTCAGTAGAAGCTTCTTCGTATGTCTGATACTGAATCCGCTGGAAGATTACATCTCGCGATAGCGCTCAGTCTTGACTCGCTAGGCCAGTCACTGTCGCTCCGTTAGAGATCGTAATGCGGCGAGTGCCGTGGCGTGTGTAGATACTTCCCCAGTCGTCTCTCAACACAACGTCGAGAGACCGACTGAAGGGGAACGTCTCGGTTACGTATGTAACCTCGGTTCCCTGATGGGAACGAGACGTTGTGTCTTCATGCCACACACTGCGCCGACCCGCTGCAGTGACGAGAGACACTCTCTCAGGTTCCTCAGCACAAAGGTGAGTGAATGACCGCCGCCATCTTCCTTTTATACCCGTATGTACGGGGCGGAGACTGGCGTGGGCGTGCCATTCGCCAATCCTATTGGCGTTTAGAAATTCCTCTCGGAGATGATAGGTTCTCAAGATCAAACCCCAGTCGTCTCTCAACACAACGTCTCGTTCCCTCCATCAGGGAACCGAGGTTACATACGTAACCGAGACGTTTTCATGGAGGTTTGGTACGATCATTTCATTGTGGTGAAGGAGGCCAAGATTTGAATCAACTTTACCACCACAGAGTTAATTGTTGCTCTTTCATGTGTGCATCAATGTATCCGTGCAAATTAAATGTATCTTTAAAGGAAGATGTTTGCCAATATTTGCTTAGAGGGAGATGGTAAAAAACAAACTCAATTTCAAAAAAGCTTATTGGCGTAGAAACAACAGACTGAATTAGACCTTCTAGATCTTCACCACAGAACACAACAAGGACCCGAAGTGGTCCTAGTACGATCGACTTAATGCATCACGGGAGGGCTTTCCTGTGGATCTCATCATGTCTTGGTTTACCACCAACTTCTGGAACTACTTGGGACTGTCAAAAAACTTTTTTTCAGCTAAAAAGAACTTTGTCAAATATTGCAAAATGTTATGTGGGCTTTTTGATCACAGGCCCAGATGTAACTTTTAGGGAAAGTTTTAGTTAAGATGGAAAATAAGAAAAAGGAGAGCTGTCCTTTGAGGACTACGAATTACATCTGATCTTTAGACAATGTTGCATGTGGAAAAGATTACAGGAGAGGCAAATACAATTGTATTGAATTGACAGCAGAAAGCATTGAGGCCTTCTTCGATGTTTGTGCGCTTCATCTATTATGCCGTTTAAGTGAAGCTCACATGTTTAAATGTGTTAGCAATAGGGTTACATTTAACCATGTGCTTGAGGATGACCTGTGAATGTGAGGACAGATGTTTAAAACAGTTGTATTCTCTTCATGTTCACAGCTTGTGAAGGATAGTGTGGGTGTGCTGGTAGATGTAGGTTGAAAGAGAGATTGTTATAATGCACTGTACTGTGTTTTTGCATTCAGGAGCAAGTGAGAACAAAAAATCTAAAGCTTTGGTGGTAAAAGGTACTATTTTAAGTAGTTCATATATTGTGTGGGATTAAAAAACATTTTGGCTTAAACAGCAGATTTTACAAATACATTTTGTAAATGTTTCTGAGCGGAAGCATTCAATCTTTTTTGCCATTATTTCCTTTGTATATTTGTATTTGTTAACTTTAGAAACACACTGAAGTGTACAACAAATTGACAGTAAACGAAAAACTCTTATGTATATGGCTATTTGACAAATAAACTGCACATGTGTCCTATAATGTAAAATATAGAAAACATTTAAAAAAATGAAATAACAATGAAGCAAAAAAATAACAATGAAGATAAATCTCTGTTATGCTATTTTGTATTATTAGTAATATAAAATAATATATTATAAACAGTTTGATTTTCAATATTTAGCTGTCACACCATAGGACACATAGTACGGTTTTTTTGTCAACGAAACATATACAACTTGATATACATTACAACATTTTATACCTAACATTTACGTACAACCCCCCAGTTTAAAATAATAGTATAATAGTCAATGAAACTAGGAAATATCTGAAATGCGAAGTATACATCGATCCCCCCCAAAAAAACTGTATTACATTTTTGATTTTTCAAGGTCTTTGGTTACACCTCTGCACTCTCTGGGCATCTATGATGGCCATGGTTGGCTGCTTTTCCTTCATTATCTGGTCAACCTCAACTTTAAAAAAATCCAACAAATCCAATCAAATGTGCCTAAACTTGCAACTCATAGTCTAAATGAAACACTGCGCATATTATCACTCAACTGTCCAGTTCTTAATGTAAACCTTGCATTGTTACCATATTAAAACGACAAAAAAACAGTCGACGGCTTATGTGTGTCTGACTTCTATCTCTTTTCTACTTTAAAAAAGAAGGCTATATGAGACCAGTTTTCTTTTATTGCACTTATGCTTTTTGTTGTCCTTATGTTGTTCCAATTGCTTCCATTGTTTCCCTCATCTGTAAGTTGCTTTGGATAAAAGCGTCTGCTAAATGACTAAATGTAAATGTAAGAGACAGGCAATGAAACGACAAAACACTTGAAAAGACATATTTATGTTATGTAATCACAGTTTGTTCACTGGCCCTTACACTTATTATGTTTGACATGCAAATTAGACATACTGTTAAAAGTGTTGTGTTATTGCTTTTATTGTCATTATGGAACATTAAATATGCAACATGCGTGTTAAATGTGCTTGTTTGTTCTTCACTCTAGCGAAGAATTCATTTATTTTCAGTTCGTTGCTTCCTGAAATAATAACAAAGGGTGACTTGATACACCTGCAAGTGTTTTTGTGCATTGAGAACAGCCACTTGTTGTTGCACTTCATCATGCAAGTGTGCAGTATTTGCTCTTTCGATGTTCTCCGTTCATGGTGATTCAGTAAAGAGTGCTCTGCGTTAATCTCATTTTCAATGTAATTATCATAATTACTTGCAATCCATGATATAGCCAACATATAAAACAAAAAACAATCCAATTACTTTTAGTTCCCATGGCAACTGCTAAGTGGTTTGCCCAAGACCGGCTTAAAAGCTTCTAAAGTGGCGATTTAGGATTTACTTTAACTGGCACTACAAACATCCCACGTGGCTCATAAGATCACGTCCTTAATGGTAGCTACCTAGGAAAAATGTTAAGGGACGGATTCATGACTAGCCTATGCCCCTATACTGGAAGTTTGGGTTGCCCTTCATTGAAGGATATGGTTTATGAGCTTTTGAACTTACATTACAGCATGTTTTATCTGTTATCATTTCACAGTTTGTCAACACTTACTGTGCTGTGATGTCATTGTTTGCATAGTGATATCATAAAACGTTAAAGTGCACGTAGAACTACATAGAATAGAAAGTAAAGGCCTACGGTGAGTGATCTGTACTTGCACCTTTAGGCAATGCTCCACAGCATGCCGAGCTACAAAAACTCCACTTTCAGCATCTAATGATAAAATGGAGCGCTTCCAAAGATGCAAACTTAGTCCAACTTTGGCTCTCGATACAGTTTTCATTTCATTTGTCTTGCCTGCAGATGCGCTTAAAATGTCAACACTTGGGTTCTGGGCCATTTCTCTCTGGTTTCACCACAGTTAGTCCACTTGTTAAAATGCGCTGTCGACTTTCTAGAAGGCATGATTAGAAGCCCATCTGTGAGGTGTGAGTGGAAAAGCTGTCAGCGAGATGCGATGAACAGCTAAAATCTGTGAAAATGTTGACGTGAGCCGTAATTTGTGACCATGTCTAAAAATAAACCTGCTACCTTTGGATTGGCACCCCAGGAATTTAACCATTGGGCTAATGTAACGCTTTAAATGTGCCCATAAGGTATCCAGGATACATATTAGAGGTTTGTTTTTGCCATTTAGTAGTAAGCTAGATGTAGAAATATATATTCAGTCAAATAGTGCCATGCGTTAAGATGGAAAAATAGATTATGAGAATATACGGCCACAGAAAAAATTAAGAGACCATGCCAAATTTTCATGTATTGTGGCCATTCCAGTCCCGTGTCTGTTGAATTTCAACAAAATCAAAATCATAAAAGGTTATCCTACAGCAATGTGCAAGACTGACAGAATGACAAAACGCATGAAAAATCAAGGTTATTCATTTTTGAACTTTTCCTACATACATGTACAAATATTACTGCTGTATTGCTTAAGTGAATATAATTTTGTTTTCTTTGATGTATTTGAGAGGTCTGAAAACATACAGGGCATCTTTTCTGTTATTTTCACCCGTTTCTCCAATTTTCTGCAAATAAATACAAATAAAAACTTTTTTTATTTAAAAAAAATGGTCGAAATATTGTTAGTAGTTAGTTCACAGAATTAAACCAAAATTATAATTTTACCTAAACACATACCTATAAATAGTAAATTCAGAAAAACAGAAAATTAAATTGAAGTGTTTTGAGATCAAAGTAAAAGTAACTATAATACAGTCAAAACAATACAGTAGTATCAATACAATAATAAACGTATATACTGTGAATATTTTAAGAATAAAATCGTTTGACATTAAGGTGTAAGGAAGTGAGTGATGTAAAGATATGAAATTCACCAAACACCAAACTTTTTCTCAAAATATGACTATAAAAATATGACTAGTATGACTTTCCTGAAATTTAGACTTATTTTTATATTGTCCAAAATATTTATTATATTTTGTATATCCTGAAGAAAACTTTTTTATTTAAAGTCCCAGTGAAATTAAAAATAACAATTCCTCTTTTTCATGAAATATTGCAGCGTTTATTGTAAATAGCTTACTAATATGGGTCATTCTCTTATGTGCCTTCATTGTCACAGACTGGCTGTGACCTAGGACTTTTATTTTGAAGGGACTGAACATGAGTCTGTGCACACAGCAAACTTTTTCCACCATTACACATACATACAAACTAAATGCCGGCAAAATATACCATCCTTATGTAGTTGTATGTTTGTAGCACCAATTTTGTTTAAATGCTTAATGTTCAGGGATGCATGCTGTTCCAATATTTTAACACAGAAGAGAATACCAAAAATACTTTACACAATAATTGTTTATTTCATTTCATTTAGTTATCAAGTTAACTTCAATGCATTTCAAACAGCTAGACACGCCGTCTGGTGCACCTCTCACTTGCCAAACCTGTCCACATGGAAAGTAGCCATATTTAAGTTAGCATGTGCTAACGGGGGACTTTAAGGAAAGACATCAAATTTAGAAATTGAATTAGTGCTTTAATTCTGTATTCGAAAATCTTTGTGTTATTACATCTCGCTCATGCATGCAGAATTTTGTACTTAGTGCTTCAACAAGCGTTGGGTAATTGATTTTCTCAGACAAATTTTGATGAAATACCACTTCTGTCACTAACAGAAGCTCCAGCCCCTGTATTAAGACTTGGGTCATTAATTCATAGGTTATCACAACCCCCTTGCTGACTCATACCTTTACATGTATTGCAAGGACAGTGCTATGCAATGCAATGAAGCACACAGTGATAAAATGTTAATCCTTATGGGCACATCCCTTAATGTCTGTGAGCACGTGCTTTCAGTTATACTCATATGCAAATGTGCTGAATGATGCTGGGGAAGATCAAACCATTACAAAGTGTAAGTAAAGAAAAATATGTCTCTGAGAGTGATTCAGCTGACACAAAACAATTGAGATTGCTGTACTCAAATGATGCGAAGAGTGATGTAAAAATGAATTGATCTGATCGTAATAGCTTGTATGAGTCGTGTGATATTCTGTGAAGCTATGCGATAGCTGTGTGAGAAATAGAAGTCATTATCCGTACATTATTTCCTTCTGTTTTCTCTCAAATCTCATTTGTGCATGACAATATTCAAACTTAACATTTCACGAAGCCCTCATAAGACCTCTAATATTGTGCACAAGACATGTGGCCTAGTTTTGTGCATGAATGATGACAGAATTTTCATTTTGGGGGAACTAATGCTTTAATACTCAAAGCTGGTTCATGAATAAATCCAGAAAACATTATGTTCTCTCATCTTTACATGCAAATACCCACAATGTACATGCAAGCTGCATGCACATATGCATGCACATCCACACCTAAAAGATGCTAAAGTGAGTCAGAGTTGCTGCGCTGTGCATCTCAGATTGGCCACATTCTCTCAGAGAGATGTAGCCCAGTCCTTCAACATCCCCTCAGGGATGCGGCAAATTGCTTCAATTTTATCAGATGCAGAGTTCCAAAGGCTAACACAGATCAGCTTTTTTCAAGTCTGAATAAGAGCAGCACAGACTCACACAGCTGCAGGAAGGGTGGGAGGAAATAAGACAGGACAGAGGAACAAGATAAAGTTAAAAAATGCACATAAGAAGGGATGACAGACACTTTCTGAACAAGAGAAGTGTTATCTTAAAAGAAAAAAAAGTTTACTTTTGAGCTGACGGAACTTTTTAAACATTTTGTCACAAATTAATGTTATTATGTGAAATCTAATTAAAATTGTTTATGAATATTGTTTGAAAAATTAGATATTTTGAAATGTTTAAGGTTTGTGTTATGTACCTTATGAAGACAGTAAAAAGGAATCATTGCACTTTTACAATGTTTGTTGTTTTGTTTTCCAACAAAGCAAGCTGTGTGATGAGCTATGTTGCCTAGTAAAATAATTGAAAGAAATCAAAAACAATGCAAAGCTGTGTGGATCTTTCTGTTTTATTTGGAAAATTGTATATTCCTTACAAAAAACACAAAGATACACATCACAAGATAATTCCACATGTGGGAAACATGTCTCCACTTTTGGAATTCATATGGAATTCACCAACAATCTACAGTACATTGTATCACATGTGAAATTCAGGTGACTGCTCAGGAAGTAACAAATATGGAATAATATTTGTAGGCTAAAATCAGACAGGGATTTATGTTTCTTAGAAATGTTGAAATAAATGTGTTATTATAATTATGTGTTACACAATATTGTATAATGGACTTCTTTTACTTTGACAAAATAAATAAAATAATAGAAATAGAAACATAAAGGAGTAGTTTACTTCATAATACAAATTCTGTCATCATTTACTCACCCTCTTGACAATTTAAAACTGTATGACTTTCTTCTGCAAAACACAAAAGAAGCTATTCTGAATAAATGTCGGTAGCCATAAACCGTTGGTCCCCATTCACTTCTATTGTATGGACACAAAACCATGAAAGTCAATGGGGACCAACGGTTTGCTGTTGCCAACATTTTTTCTAAATGTCTTCTTTTGCTTTCTGCAGAAGAAAAAAAGTCATACCGGTTTGAAATGAACCATTTTCTTGAGTAAATTTAAATTTTGGAGTGAACCGTCTCTTTAAATGAATTAACTTTTAATGAACTGCAAAGGCAAACAATAGCTGAACAAGAAATTCCTTTTTTAATAAAACCAGCCAATTGCGATATACTTTTTGAATATTTTTATTCAGTGAACAGACTTGGACAGACTTATATTCTAAACAAAAACATTTGTACAGTTGATTTTAAATCTCCACAAACACACATACACACTATGTCCAGCCTAGTGTGTATATACCCTAGTGGCCATCCCATAGATCCCCCCACGTTCATCACTCCCAGAATGCTGCAAATGATATTTGCTTATCATTAGAGACACGCATGTATGCTGATGAGTTGGTGTAATGACCCATGCATACGGTAATATCACAGTACATAAAACACTTTGAAAACAGTGGCATGGTACTTTACTGTGTTAATGTATTCTGTCTTTATGCATTTATTGTGTGAACTTGTTTTTCAGTGATTGGTTCATCTTTTATTTCTATTATTAACTTATTTAATGGTTATGTGTGTGATTATGTTTTGTGGTTAAATATAGCTCCATATACCAATTGAGCTATGATCATGTTGTCAAACCATATATAAAGTTTCTCAAAATAAATAAAATAAACATTGTGGCTCTGTGGTTCTTTTTAAAACATTTGTTTGACCATAGCTTGTGCTCAAGAGCAGTTTAGTAATCAACAACATAAATATACACTCAAAAGAAAGTCCAAAATTAGACGTGACAGTAAGGAAAGCATGGGCGAGAAGAGAAATGACACATTTATAAAGAGATGTATATGATATAAGAGAAAAAATATTAAGAGCCATGGGAGGGAGATGAAGCAGATGAAACAAATATTAAGATATTTCATTTACCACGGGAGTCTTCACTTAACAAAAATATGCAAATGTGTCACTTGTTCTTTGTCATTATGAGATGCCCTGTTGGAAAATCACAAATCTCGGCATCTAGATGATAATATAATTTTTAAATTCCCCCTAAAATGTACCAAATGATATTCCATTTTATTTCAAACTTGTATGAATTTCTTTCTTTTGTGAAACATAAGAGAGATTGATACGGGTAAAGTGATGAATGGGGACCGAAGCTGTCCATCTTTAGTGTTTTGACTAACATCACTTTTTGTGTTCCACAGCAGAAATCTGGTCCTGATGGTTTGGAGCAACGTGAGGGTGGGTGAGAAAGAAAGAAGTTTCATATCTCTTAAACACTTCCGTTTCACAGATGTTTTTCTCCTGAGAAGAAAACTTCTGCCATATCACATGTCCCTGAATAGATTCATCCCAAGAATCAAAATTTTCAAGGTATCAAAAACAGACGCTTTTATTTTAAGATTATTCTTACAAGACTTATTCTTATCTGAACTCAGTTTAGCTCTGTACGCTTACTGTATGTTAAAATAATCTCCTTTGTTCAATTGTATGAAACACATAAGATCATAGATTTCTATAGAAATTCAAATATTGTTCAATAGTTTAATTCCAAACACACACTGACTGACAGCAGTGCAAATGCAAATTCAGCGATCAGAATGAATGCCTTTGGAATGAGCATGTGAAATGAGAAAACATGAAAAACATTCTGCGAAAATATAATCTTGACATCTTTAATATTGACTGAACTAAAATCATAGTGAAATTATGGTTAAAATCTAACTTTAATGCTCATCTTAGTAATAAGATTACAATACTTTAGCCTTGATTTCACAGGCTGGGTCACATTCATTTCCTTGTGAAATTAAAGCTAACATGTGATACAATGTCGCTTCTCATGTGCCGTGTTCTAACCTTTGGTATCAAATTCATCCCAATAGTTCTGGACCTGCTGTCTCCCAGACAATTGTGACTCCTGAGTAGGAGGTTGTGACCCCAATCCCATCATGTGGACGGAGATATTGTTTGACCTTTGAGAAAATATGTGTGCATTTGTGTGCATTCAGGAAGAAAAGCCCCCAAAGACCTTCTGGAGCATTCTGCTTCTTTCTCTTTGTCTGTAAGTATACGTTTTACAGCTGATTTGTCTTGACAATGTTGAAAAAATTGTACTCAACATACCTCTTTTAAGAAACCCAGAAACACGAACAGAGCTGTAATATCATCCCTCATTTGTTCACATTTATTGATTCGTCCTGTTTCGTGTAACCTTATCCAACCGCGTGTGGAGGTATTTGTGTATATAAACATTTAGGTGGATTGACATAAGTGTTCCCACACTTATTGTTTAACACAATAACATAAAAAGAAGACACCGTTTCTCTGAAATGCGACGCAGAGTTGCTTGTTCAAGCGATACACAGAGGACGGAGAGAACAAGAGATCTGCCGTTCTATTTAAAGGAGCCTCTCATGCCAATAGCACATTGCCTTAATGAACAACAAGGTGTCAAAACAGCTTAGACACTTCTCTGTGTTTTTCTCTGGTTCTACACGGCTTCCACCCCCCACTCACCCCTTCCTCCGCTAACAAGAGTAAGAGCTTGAAAATTGACCCTGGGGCTTCAATGTCATGCCAGGCAATTCTCAGACAGAACCCGGTGCTAATGAGTAAACATCACATCGCTGTTTAAATACACTGGCGTAAGGTCAAGGATCAACAATCCTAACAACCGAGATGTGTTTCTAAACTGGTAATGCAAGCTGCTGACAAAACTGGTTCGATTCCAGGGAATGTGTTTACTATTTTGATATGTGTTTCTCATGTGTTCAATTAGGTCCCGAGGCAGATCTGAAGCTCTTGCAGTGGCCAAAACTTTGGTCGTCAGAATTCTTTAGTTGCATCGACTAGCAATACAACAATCCCAAGACTTGCAGCCCCTTTAATTTCACATCCAAGGCATCTGCAAATGATGACATCAGCAGGTTTCTATAAACCTCTGTTTTATTTTCACCTCTTACACTTAAATAAAAAGTAATTGGGACTTAGCAATGCCCTTGACCTCCCAGCACAACGTTTATACAGTAAGATTTCAGTGCAGATGTGTTGAAATTATTCATGATGGAAGCTGTTTTGAACGTCAGTGGGATGCTCTTGAAGTTTTTTGCGGACGCTTCACTGTAGCTGCACTTTTGTAATTGGGGAACGTTAGCAAATGGAATCTCTGGTGTATGTGGAAAGGCTTGTGTGTGTGTGCTTACTCAGCTTTATAAAACTATAGGTGGTAATCGCCGACTTTGAGACCCAGGTGGGTTCTACATCTCAGGTTAAACCCAATAAGCAAACTTAAGTCCTCTGTGAAATCATTAGAAAAACTGCAAGTGCTGCAGGGTACTGGTTCACCTTCCCAGACAATAGCTCAAATAATGATATTAAATGGTGAGGAAGTGGAGACTCTGGCTTAAGGTGATAGTTCACCCAAAAATGATTCTGTCATTGTTTACTCACCCTCATGTAATTTCTAACTTTTTTGTAATTTTTACTTTCTATCTATTGCAGAACACAAACAAAGATATTTTGAAGAATTCTGTTATGGCACCCATCGACTTGCATTGGTTTTGGGTCCATACAATAGAAGTGAACGGGTACCGGTGAGGTTCGGTTACCAACTTTCTTCAAATTATGTTCTTTTGTGTTCTGCGGAAGATAGAAAGTAATCAAGTTTTTGTAATGATGTGAGGTTGAGTTAACTCACTTTGTGAAGACCAGATTCTACATAGGACGATTAAGATAGATATGAGTTATTTTCACAGTTTAAGGACAGAAATGTAATTCATCACAGAAGTGTGAGGGTGACAGAATAATCATCAGCCCTGCATAGGTGACGGTGGAGGAGAAATGTCTGGAAACTGAGCAATTGCTAGACGAACGCCTTGCAAATTACATTGATCAAAAAGGCCGTAATTTACCAAAACACTTTCCGGATATCTTGAATGTTCCTGCCTTATTGGGAAAGCACTTGCATTTGATTTATGTTTTGTATATCATTTTCTATTTCGTGTCAAATCAGGCTTCGCTTTAAGGTTGATAAAATTCCCAAATGCCCACTGAGAAATGCCTCTCCTGTGGTGATGTAACATGATGACTCCCAGTGGAATAAGAGGTTCTCATGTGTCCACCTCCACAGGGGTCATGGTTGGCGTGCTAAATAACTGTTTTTAACAAAAGTAATCCATATTAATTGAGGCTGAAGTTGTTAATAGTTTTCAAGAACTTTAAGGTTATTACATTCTCACTTACCAGAATATTTTCACAGCCAAATTTGGTTAAATCAAGCAGGACACACAGTTCTCAGGTATCGCAACAGATACATTTTTTGTTTGCATTTACAGATTACTTTCATTTTTAGAATAAAATAAATGATGATTCACTCGTTTTCATTTTTAAAATATCAATAAAAAAAATCATGGTCAAAAGTTGCATGTGGTTTGATTCGAAAGCTGCAAAGTAATATATCTGTGGCATCAGCCTCTGCTCTATTTGTTTTTAATATGAGCAATATTAAAGCTACATTCTTTATAAGCAGGTATTGCGGTTACACGTCACAGCGTTAAATTCTTAGGGGACAGCGCAGAGCGAGACTAATATGGTCCTTAATTGTACTGGGCAACTGAACAAGAACCTGCCGTGGGAAGAAATGTACCCGGGTTTATTATCCTCAAATAGCCCACACTCACAGCATATGGATTTGAGATTACTATCTTTCTCCCATGAATAGATGAGCAGTCCATTAGAGTTAAACAGAGCACAAAGTAAAACCATATTTACTGTTTTCGGCTTATTCGTCTGGTGGGGTGTTTTTGAGTGAGGTCTGCTCTCTCTCGGTATAATCACACATGATGCCAAATGTCGGTTTTTAGTTTTTGTTCTTTGTCATCGCATTTGTTTCATGTGTTTTGGAACATTATAAACAAATGCCATCGGGACCAGACTTAGGCTATTATTCGCCACATCTAGAAAGGATCAAATATCATGTGGCATCTGATAAAAAAAGCTTCTCAAGGGAGGACAAGGGTAATGCATCTTTGAATAAAAGCAATGTTGGCATTTTCTCGTATGAAGCCATGAAGAATCTGACTCTGGAGCTAATTCAGAATAGATTTAAACATGCAAAATGTGTTGAAATGAGAGTAATACAATCTTGTTTTGAAATGCCACTCGACTGCCAACACAAATGATTACCTGTAATATTTCATACATGCAAACAGCAGGTGATGTGTGGAACTTTGTGTGGGATGTGTTTAAATTCTGTGGGCAAAGTCATCTTATACGGATGCCGGTTCCTTCCTGCAAAAACAATTAGTTAAAATGGCTTTTGGGCTAGCAATGTTGATTTGCAGCACTTTATAAATTGACCCGCCCTATTTAAATGTTAATTACAAATTTGGTTAAACAAATGTATTTAGAGATAAAGCTGACTCCAAGAAAAAATTATAAGCAACTTAACATTTAGCTAAAATCACTAGGATGTCCCATTATCCTTAACAGAATATCACAATCGATGCCTTTTTGAAATTAAGGTATTGTGGTTCTACAGTGCCACCAAGTGTACATTTAAATACACATGCACATGAATCTCACTTCCAGTGGAGAAAATCAGCATTTAAACAAAAAGTCATGGGTTGGTGTGTTACCATGGGTCCATTGTCCTTCACAATCCACATCTGGTTCTGAAAAGCATCCTGCTAAATAGATAGAATGAATATCTTTTTGGTCTGGTTCATCTGTAATGGACTTTCATTTCAAAATTGACATGGAACAGGATTGCACACATTGGCTTATGTTCACATTGTGAAACACTAAATGTGGTTTAAATTCAATGTTGGAAATGCAGCACCCAGCTGAACAAACCACAGCTAAATTACTTATCGACCCAGAGTTTCATCATCCCAGCTGAGCATGTCACATCATCAGTGCTGGTGTGCCTTAGGTCCGCGTCCCAATATCCTGCTTGGTGTGATAGAGTTCATCCCAACTCCAAATCAATTAAGTGTGTCACTTCAACTGAAGAGTGTAAATTTAGAGTGTAGAACCTGCGATACTCCTTGAACCTACAAGGAGCTTTCAATAAGCTTTTATTTGTCCCAAGAGGTTGTGTGCCGCCACAGAGATGCCTAGTGGAATGTTAAAAGATTTTAGGAGATGTGTTATGCAGCTGTTCAGGCAAAATATTGGTTGGTGACTAAGGACAAACTGATCAAATCAAAAAATGATCAAAAAAAGCTTAACAAAGCAACAATTCACGCAACATTTCACACAACAATGGCCACATATAGACACTGAAATGAACATTGAGGTGTCCGTAATTCATCAAATATTATTTGGGAAACCTCAAGGTTTCCAGCAAAAAAGCAAAGATGATCATGGTTTATGAATAATTCGATTTACAATCTGAAAGCATCTTGTTTACTGGGACTACTGCTGGGAGAATGATGACACTTCACTGAGATGCTAGGAGAGTATTTTTTATATATAACTCTACTGCCATCTAATGGAACAGATCCGCATCCACTTGTCCTGGGGAATAAGATCTGATATCAAATAAAATAGAAGCATATCAATCTAATTCAACTTTTCATATTAGCATAATATTTCAATCGTTGGGAAAGAATGCAGAGTGCTTTAGAAACATTTCAAGCAAAACATGAGGTTTGCAGATTCAATGTACTTTCCAAATTCCAAAATTAGTCAATTATTTGACTAATTATGAGTTAAAGGATCAGTCAAGCCACGAGCTCATGTAACAAAATAACACAAAAAGTGTACATTTTAATGATTAGTATTATGTACATTCATAGTGACTTATTTAGTGTAGTCCAGTTGCAATTAAATTATACTTCACCGAAAGATGAAAATGTTTTCATCATTCACTCACTTTCGAGTTGTTCCAAATCTGTATACATTTCTTTGCTTTAATGAACACAGAGAAAGATTTTTGGAAAAATGCAGATTTTGGCCCCCATTTACTCCCATAGTAGGAACAATTACTTTATCATTTTTTTGGTTCTGTTGACATTTTGAAGAATGTAGGACAGCAAACAGTCCTGGGGCACTTTTGATCACCATTGTATTTTTTCCTACTATGGTAGTCAAAGGGGGGGGCGAAATCTGTCTGGTTATAAGTATTTTTCCAAATATCTTTCTCTGTGTTCATCAGAACCAGGGTTGGGTGTAACTAGTTACTAAGTAACTAGTTACTGTAATTAAATTACTTTTCCCTTGAAAAAGTAAAGTAAGGAATTACTCTATTTTTTCCTTTAATTTAATTACAGTTACTTCTGATGTAATTAAACTAAATACTTTGTGTAATATTTGTGTGTGCAAACAAAGTCTAACTTAAAAATCCATGCTTTAATGTATTATTCTCACATTTGTAATAATTTGGTCAGTTAATAATACTACTTTATGTAGTTTTATATTATGTATTTTAATGAATTAAAAGAGCCGTTTCATGTCTATCCTTGAATCACTTAACTAATCAAGGTTGATGTAGGATATACAAAGTAATTAGTAATGAGTAATGAAAAATACTTTTCGGAGAGAGTAATTTGTACAGTAATCTAATTACACTGTTGAATATGTAACTAGTAACTAGTAATTAATTACATTTTCAGAGTAACTTACCCAACACTGATCAGAACAAATACATTTATACAGATTTGGAACAACTCGAAGGTGAGTAAATGATGAAAGAATTTTCACTTTTGGTTGAAGTTTCCCTTTAATGCAATTACATTAAATCTAGTGTCATTATAAACAGCCTTCTTATGTGTAGAAGTATATGTAGTAGCCTGTATGGAACCACATAATATTGGGGATATAGGTGTGATTGTGGATGTGAAAGAAATATATTTGCATTTATATACACATTGCATGTAGAAATGTTTTAATGTTGTCTCATGGATGGTTCAATAACAATGTTGCAGAAAATGTTTGCATCAAGGTTTGTAACAATGCACATTGTGAATAGCACTAGACAAATTAAATTAAAATTTTAAAAAACATTAAAATGTTCAAATAAAATTTGCACTTGAATTTTTGAACCGTTTGAAAAAAAACATTCTATAGTTTCTTTATAATTAAGATTTTATAAACATTCTCTCTTGAATATTCATTTTTCAATATTCATCATATTCAATATTCATCTCAATAATGCTTTTGTGTGCTGACTCGCTGTTAATAATTAAAGGTTGTGGGTTTGAATCCCACACAGAACCATACTGATTTTGTAACTCTGTTGTCCTGTCTGTGTGCTTAGCCCTGTAGTTGCTGCCTACAGCTATGCATTTTATAATTATTTATGTTTAATGAAACACTAAAACATCAATTTTCTCATGAATAATTCAATAACTCATTTTTATAGTTTTAAGGTCACTTGGAACTTCACCGCAAATTAAACACAGAAACTATGTAGGGTTGCCTACATAAAATGATGCAATACCATGCAAATATTTAACATATGTTTAAAGCACTTAGACAATAAACATGTATTAATAGTTATTTGTTTGTATTCTAATATTTTAAGTGATTATTTTTGCAAACAAATAAAAACATAATGTCTACGTAAATAAAAAAAGTATTATTTTCTGAAATGTGTAATTTCATTGTATTTAACTGTTGTGTGTTGTTGACAGCGTTTTATGCGTTCGACACGAGCTTTCCTTCATCGGCTGTTTCCGAAATGATTCGTCCCTTATCGCAACAAGTCTATTTGAATCGGTTGTGTTCGGGTATTTCCGGAGTCGCCGATAACGGTTGGAATGTTCAAATCTTCGATGCTAGTTTTGCTACTTCAGTGGTTACCGAGTTAAGAAATCGACTGAAGACGGAGCAAAGAAACCAAAAAAAGGAGGTGAAGAGGAGCCTGGCTACGGAATGACGGTGTTGCAGGAACCTGTCCAGGTATTTAGGCTAAATGTTAAAGCGGTCCTTTACTGTCACAGTCGCGGCAGAAGACTTTTGTCCAGCGCGTGAAACCGGATGATTGAGCGCTGCTACACCGCGGCCTCAGTTAGCGGCTAATGCTAACGGCCTCTGCCCTTTACCTTACACAAAACATTCTCTTTAATATGCGATGTATTTATTTCATGTTTATTTTCAATTCCCGTTTGACATAATCATGTGCTTGTCAACGCAGGGCGGATAGTTTGTTTGTAGTGTTCGCGAAAGCTAATGTGTTGCAGGTTAGCCAGCTGCCTGGTTACTGGTGTTTTAGTGATGTTTAATCTTGACGCTTTTGTATCTATATCTTCAGATGTGAGGATATTTACGAAATATTGAGTTGACTATACAGAGAGCAATTTGATATCAACATACAGACGGTTCATTTAGAGTAATATAAGGCAGTAACGTTACATTTAAAGTATTTTGGAAAAGCAGTCCTGGGGTTGATCAATGGACTAGAATATGATATATAAAATATACATATAACGGCCTTGAGTTGCTAGATTTTTAAGGGTTGTTGTTCATTAGTTTTTAATAGGTCGACACAACACTCAGATGTTATAGGTAACTTATAAGGGTGTTGTTTGTCAGGTATAACCTAAGTAACGGATTGTCGAGATCAGAATGTTAAAACTGTGTGTCTGATAAATCGTCATATGTTGATTTAGATGCAAACACGATGCATGCATATTGTATGTATCTCGAAACATAGTCAGGTGTCTACCTAAACAGTATATTTGGACAATCATTAGTACCTCTTGTGTCCAAAATGCATCTGTCAATCATACTCAGCAGTTTACTCTCCTTTTCTAGCATCCTTTGGAAATACTGAATTGTACTAAAATGAACGCCTTATTTTATAGCTATTTGTAATCGCAAACTAATACCAGAGTCCATTGTTTGCTTGCAATGTCTGCATTAACACCACATTAATGCAAAATCCAACTCGAAGACGCATCTGCATTAGAACAATATTATCTCATATAATTTTTACTTTATATGATCAGAAGTGTATACTTGCTGTACACTGTTAAATGCCTTAACAGGAATGAACAAATTATACCTTGCAAATGCTGTACTGTCATATATTATTGTTAATGCACCCATCACCTCATAATCTAGTGTGCACATAGCATAATGCAACGTTTTTTTTAAATAACGTGTATCAAACGAATAAGAGATTTGTCTGTTTTGATCCATAGGCTGCTGTCTGGCATGCTCTGAACCACTACGCCTACCGAGAGATGCTGTATTCCTGGCAGAGAGGCTCTACGCTGAGGGTATTGACACAAGTCTTTTCTTTACAGACATGCTGCATCCTCTTTGTGCAATAACCTTTATCCAAGTGAGAGCTTTTCAGATGAAATAAAACTAAAAGTGTTTGAATTATCTTACGCCACAGTCGACACTGCATTATTTAGAGGTTTTGCTATTGCAGGCTATAGCCAGAATGAGATCATCTAGTGTTGTTGATCCAGTCTGTCAATGTACTGTGCAGCTCTTTCTCTGTCCTTGAGTAAGTTTGTAGTGTTTTGGTATAAAGGACCAAATGTACACAGCAGTCAAATCAAATCGCTGATTTCGAGATGTAGTGATAGTATAAGACAATATGCATTGAAGACACAACATACTCCCTATTTTCTTTGAAAATGCAGTTCTGTCAAGGTTACTTTATTGGATTGTCCTGCTGCTAGGCAACAGTTTTATTCATAAAGCCCTTTAATGAAAGCTTTTCTGTGTTTCTTTTTTTAGAGAAAATTGTGTAATTTCTATTATGCATCAAAATGGATTGAATGTTTTTTAATGTTTTAAATGGATTCCATGCTGATATGGCAATTACTATACGGTCTATATATTTACTTATAAGGTTGTCTATAATTCTGTTTTCTCCACCTAACAGTCCATTCAGAAGAGGCACTTTTCTTGCTTGCCACATGCTACTACCGCTCCGGGAAAGCATACAAAGCCTACCACCTTTTAAAAGGGCACAGCTGCACTACGCCACAATGCAAATATCTCCTTGCCAAGTGCTGTGTGGAACTGAGCAAGTATGAGGGACTATGCATTCTTGAAATAACCATAACTTATAATTGTCATCATGTCCATTATCTGTAACTAAACTGGTTGTCATGATTGCAAAGTCTATACAGTTGATACCTGTACCAGTGATTTTTAGAGTCTAGAGACTCATTTCAATAACACAACAACACTACATGTGCTGTTTTGTTGCAGTATTGATCTGTTTTGCCATCCCTTGCTATGCCTAGAAATGATTTGTGTTAGTGTGTTTACCCTGAAGGTACAGCCGGGTTGCATAGCCAAGATGCATTCTTCTTATTTAATGAAACAAACTGAGGGTAGGATGAAGTACACTGCAGAAATATAGTGAGGATGTCATTCAAATGGATGAATTAGATTTAAAGCTACAGATCTCATTAACCGTGAATACCGCAGCCAGGCGAAGTGTCTTCACATCCTTTAAAAAAAACACAACGCATCAGGCATTTATTAATTCGCCGTCACATCTCTGCATTTCCTGTGTCAGGTTGGCAGAGGGGGAACAGATCCTTACCGGAGGAGTCTTAAACAAACAGAAGAGCCAAGATGACATCATTACTGAGTTTGGAGACTCTGCCTGCTTCACACTGGCACTGCTCGGGCAAATATACTGGTAAATTGACCTTCGTTTTCTTCCTGCCTCGTTTCTAAAGCCTGTTTGGATCTGCAGAGAGTTTGCTTTGTTAGGAGGAGCTCCCATTTCTTTTAGTATGCAAAATATTGTCTTGCTGATATCTCTAAGGCTAAGAAGAGGGTCTTGTATCTGAGTTAAGAGTGAACATGGGAAACCCCAGCTATAGTGAGAGGCTGTAGTGCTTGCTGGCTAATCTGAGTGTTGTTTAACTGGTGGATGGTCTGTCCTAGTACCAAAGCACTTTATTTGGGATAGATTTAGAGGCAGACAGTGTTTTGGTTTTCACTTGGACAGTATGCTTCTATTAGAGTTAGAGTATTCTTTGAACCTGGAGTTTATAGCTTCTGCATTTTTTTTGTTATTAGAAAACTGCAAAAGAATGTGAAGTAAATACATGCATAGCCTTCATGTGCAGCATGCTTCGTTTGTGTTTGTATTCTACTACACGTTCAGTTTCTGGCTTGGGATACTGTGTTTTTAGTAATCTCACATCTTTTTGATCATGAAAGCTGCTGTTTCACTTTAGTTATAAGCCTGTGATTTGAACCTTGGTTTGAAAGTGTCATGTTAATACAACCATAATGGCAACACAGATTCTAAGCCGCATGCAACCTCAGAAGTGTTGGGGCACCAAATAATAAACGTGTTTCATATAGACACGAAATAATAAACGTGTTTCACATGCACAATAAGTTTGGCATAATTATCTGCCATTTCTTTCTGGTGCCTAAATTGTTGTCCATTCTTCATAATCGATCAGTCACAAAACAAATTCCAATTTGCTTTTCACAGCAAAACAGATCGGTTAGCAAAAGGAGCTGAATGTTACCAAAAGAGCATGAGCGAAAACCCTTTCCTGTGGTCTCCATTTGAATCTCTCTGCCAGATCGGTGAGTTGCTTTTGAAATGTTATCACTTATGAGGTTGTCATTAGATAATATCATCCAAGGAACTCAAAAGAAGGAATGGGGGCGCTCGATCAATTGTTTGAGACTTTGTTTACTTTGCTGCAGGGGAGCGACCGGATCCAGAACAGATCTTCAGATTGACTTCTTTGCAGAATTTCAGTGGAGGCAGCGGAGGGGTTATCCCCCCTCCCCCTATCAGTCCTGCACACACACCAAGCAACAACATGGGTCACCGGCAAATCGACACGGTCCTGATGGAGACTCCCCAGGACACACTGGTATGTCCACTCTTTGGTTTGTCATGATTCAATATCTTTTATAGGGAGGCACTTTGCGACTGCACTATATGGTGAAATGGGTTAGCATGGTATTGAAATGCATGAGTGTGAATTCTCTCTATAATCATGATATGGCATTTCTTATCTTTCCTATCTAAGGAGCTCAATCGCCTCAATCTAGAATCTTCTAACTCAAAGTACTCACTGAATACAGACTCCTCTCTGTCCTACATCGACTCTTCAGTCATCTCGCCAGACTCAATGCCACTGGGCAGCAGTGGCTCACTGCTATCTAAGCAAGTCCAAAACAAACCCAAGAGCGGTCGCTGTTTGTTAGGTGGAACAGCCACACTCAGCCCCCTCACACCAAGGTAAGAATCACCTCACTCATCTCAGACACCTAAGGCTTGTGTCTCAGCTGTTAGATGTTTTCATTTCGGTAATTATTATTAAATTGTGCAGTTTTGGAATTTTGCCTCTGGAGCCGAGCCCGGGGGACCCCACCTACCTACAGAATTACGGTCACAGTGGGTCTGGGATGGAACCGCCTCCACCGCCTGGCCCTCCAAAGAAGGTTAACATGCTTTATTCATAGCAGCTTGTACATAAGAATATCTGTTTGAAAGATTATGTTGTCTGTGTAAGGCTGTTGCATTGTTCACCAGACAGTTACAGGCATAATAATAATTTTTAATTTAACTTCAATCTGTTCATAAAATGTATTGTTTTAAAACAGAGCACTATTATGCAAGCTGTTAGAAGTAGATGTCTGTTCAGACAAGCTGTGAAAAATAAATGATGTCTATTGAAACAGGCTATCAAAATATATTATCTCTGTAACAAGGTGTTATGGGTAGATGAAATATATTACATTTTCTCCGTTTCAGGCTATCAGTAGAATCAGTCAAGTGGGGACGAAGTCAGTGTTTGCACAGAGCGGTAACAGCAGAGAGGTCATTCCAAACCCTTTTAACCAAACTCTGACAACTGCCCCGCAGACCAGGTTTGTGCCACATAAAACACGGCTGCAGGAAAATTCTTTCTACTTTTTGAGGAACGTTTGCCAGTATCTGATCCTTGAATGCCAACTAAGTCACATGGCTTTTATTGTTGTGTCTCTCTTTGGTTTGTAGTACTACACCGCAAGTGCTGAGCCCAACCATCGCTGCTCCACCTAACGTGCAGCCACGGCGGAGCTCAAGACTATTTACCAGTGCCAGCTCCACTGCCAAGGTACCGTCCTCTACACACACAATTATACATACGCTTGACTTGAGAGGTTAACATTGACTTGTCACCGGTCAGAAATAAATGAATTAATCTTGATGATGGAATTTAACAGGAAAACAGCAAGAAGCTAAAAATGAAGTTTCCCACCAAGATTCCCAACCGAAAAACAAAAACAAAAACGGGTAAGGGAGGAATCACCCCATCAAACCTGAATGAGAGCATTGAGATCCTCAAGTTGGACTCTTCCATAACGGAGGGAAAAGGCAACATTAGTTCACCGCAGTTCCAGGCCTTTAATCTACAGAAGGCTGCTGCAGGTACCTGAGTGTACTTGTTTTTTTAAATGAGCGCAAAATACATTTAAGATAAATTTAAGAGTTATAATATGTAGACGTATTGAGAATTAATTACAGTTTTGTTTAGATACCATCCGTATCGCTTTTTAACACACTAGCCAAGAAATGTCAGTGTCAGTTCACCCTAAAATGACTAGATGAAGCTTTTTTGGACAATTCATGAGAAATCATTGTAACATATTTTCATTACTGCTACGCACTCCTTAACATACTTGATATATTAACATTCATTAAATTATACATACAGCTGTTGTTTTCTTACGGTTTTTCCTCTCTTCAGATGGGCTGATGACATTGATGCGTGACATTGGCAGGGGCTATCTCGCTCTCTGCTCCTATAACTGCAGAGAAGCCATTAACATCCTGAGCCAGCTGCCTTCACATCACTACAACACGGGCTGGGTGCTGGGCCAGATCGGACGGGCACACTTTGAACTGGCAGAATACATGCAGGTGAGACCAGAGACTGCTTAAGTGACATTTAGGACCAGTGGTAGAAAATTCCCTAAATGTCAGCACACATTGTTTTCTAATTAAACAATTCTGACAGTGAATTGCAGAGGAGCGTGTCTTGGGACTAGAAGGTATTTTTGTGTCTCTTTCCCAGGCGGAAAGGATTTTCTCTGAAGTTCGACGTATTGAAAGCTATCGAGTAGAAGGTATGGAGATCTATTCCACAACACTCTGGCATCTGCAGAAAGATGTGGCTCTCTCCGCCCTTTCGAAAGATCTCACTGACATGGACAAAAACTCACCAGAAGTAAGTCAACTAGCATCGGGATGTGTTAGACATGTGTATTACTCACCTCATGTTTTTCTGATGTGTGGTTTCTCTTTTTTTTTCTCTGTGCACAGCCCTGGTGTGTAGCCGGTAACTGTTTTAGCTTACAGCGGGAGCATGACATTGCCATAAAGTTTTTCACACGGGCCATTCAGGTGGACCCCAGCTTTGCGTATGCTTACACACTGTTGGGCCACGAGTTGGTTCTGACAGAAGAGCTGGAGAAAGCCTTGGGCTGCTTCCGCAATGCTATTCGTCTCAATAAACGTCACTATAATGCCTGGTAAATAACTTGAATCAGTGGTATTAAATCAAATTTTTGTTCTACTTTGCTTTTATTTTGTTGGAAGATCAGTAAATCATTCTCATCCTTTGTCAATCTTGTTTTTTTTATTATAGGTATGGCTTGGGAATGATTTACTACAAGCAGGAAAAGTTTAACTTGGCTGAGATTCATTTCAAGAAGGCTTTGAGCATTAATCCTCAGAGCTCTGTGCTGCTCTGTCATATTGGAGTGGTGAGACCTATGAGATGCCTGCTTCACATCATGTCAAAAATCATGTTTTATTGTGCTAGTTAGCTGTATTTTTGTTGTTATGGCTTAAATCAAAACAAACCAAGAGCAGTTTGATGGATATAAATTGGAATACACAATTAAAAAAACTTGATTTTTGAAAAAGTTTATAAAAAGAGTTCTCTTTAAACTCTTCAATATTGTCAATACATTCAGATCTAAAGCATTTATCTGTTGACTACAGTTGCATGGAAGATATATTTGGACTTTGTTGGTACTGTTCTGTTGATTCTTTCTTATGTGTTCCAACTCAGGTTCAGCATGCTTTGAAGAAATCAGACCATGCACTAGAGACCCTTAATAGAGCCATTAGCATCGATCCTAAAAACCCGCTATGCAAATTTCACAGGGCCTCTATTCTGTTTGCCAATGAAAAGTACAAGGTAAGCATCAGTTATTGTCTTGAAACATTTTTGTATTTAAGTAAATTTTGTTATTTGTATCAAGGCAGAATAAATAGACTGGGTTTCCCGAAACCTTCTTAAAGAGAAAGTAACATTGGATTTTGAAGGTCCTACTTTGGTTTATGGAGTGTCCAACAACAAGCTTATTTACATAGAATGTGTAAAAACACTATTGTGTCGTAATAGGCAGTTGTTCTTACCTTACTTCTTGACTGACTCTCAAGTGATTCGTTCTGCGATTCATACGTCTAATCCCCTCCTATCCACTAGCCTAGTGTCATGTGATTGGTCACATGGTGTAGTCTGTTGTGATTGGTCAAACGTGTTTAGCATGTGCCGCAAAGGGAACGCCTACCATCATTACGGGAGTCTGCTGTGATTAAACAAACTAGTTCATCATCTGTCGCAAATGGAACGCCTATCATCATTACTGGATTACGGTTTACAGGTTGTTGGAAATTATATACAGTGTACAGATAGAGATAGAGATGGCAGGGATTTTACCTTACCAGTTTGAGCCCGAGTCTGACGGAGAAACATCCGAAGAAGATGGTAGATAATAGATAGACAATAATAGATTGAACACTTAAATTAGCCGAGTTCATAGCTAGATAAACAAACTGTAAAACCCCAGAAATAACGGTTCATGTTAACGTTACCGTTATATGCATTAGCTAAACATAGACATAAGGTACACTACTATTTTCTGAAGTTGAGACAAAAATAAATAGTCACACTAACAGGTTGTGATTCGGTGGAGCTAACAGGTGCAAATAAAGTTGGTATTTCCCCCTCTTTAAAGGATAGCCGTTTAACATATTCTGCAGTGAATGCGCCAAGATTATTGAAGCAATCTTCGGTGAATTGATGCGCGCACAGTAAAACCCTGGGGTTAAACTCCTTTGATGTCGTTTGAAAAATGAATTTAAACAATTCCTCAGAAGTTCTTCCTTTGGTAATTTAAATAAGATGGACTTAGTTTCACATCGTAGAACACAGGTTCTAGACATGATGCACATGCATCACGAACGAGCGACAGTGTTTGGGAGAGGAGAGTGGAGTTTCTACAGCAGTCCCAGCAAAACGTAGGCGGGGACTATTTCTAGTGACTTAGAGACTCGGACTAAGTCACGTCTTGTTTGCGTGATTCAGATTTGACTCCCTTTTTTATAAGCCAATAACTTTTTTATTCATTCACCTTCGGACTTACAACTTGGCAGACTGCTTACTTTCAAACACGGCAACATAACACACTGCATGAAATGTAATTTTCATGATCTAATGTTACTTACTCTTTAACGCTACGTCATTCTTAAGTTATACCTTAAGAGTGATAGCCATTTGTTCTTAAGAACGACGTAGTGATACGAAGGTTTTGGGAACCCCGACACGGTCATTTGTATTTCAAAACCTTTTTTTAATTTGATGACTAATTTACTTTTTACAGGCGGCTCTGCAGGAGCTTGAGGAGCTGAAACAAATAGTGCCCAAAGAGTCCCTTGTTTACTTCTTAATAGGAAAGGTACATACAACTCTGTTTTTATTTTAAATGGGAATTCTGCTTATGCTGTACTACAGATATATGCTAAATATACTCATCAGTTTAATGTTGACTCATATATAGGTCTATAAGAAGCTTGGCCAGACTCATCTTGCACTAATGAACTTCTCATGGGCTATGGACCTGGACCCCAAAGGGGCAAACAATCAAATCAAAGAGGCCATAGATAAGCGATACCTCCCAGACGATGATGAACCTGTCACTCCAGATGACTACCCTTATTACTCAAGTAAGTCTATTAACCAGTGACTTTTATTACTATGCATATACAGTTTTGTACCATTCATTATAACATTAATTTACCTTACAGCAATGTGTTTTTTGTGAGCCATCTTTATAGATGTAAAATTCTCTTATTCCTAAAAAGATCTAGGATAAATGTTGTTGCACACTGCGTAACATTACTTGTTGATCTCAGCAGCGGAAGTGGAAGAGTCACAGGAGAGCAGTATGACAGACGCTGATGACACACAGCTTCACACCACGGAAAGCGATGAGGTTCTGTAGCCCCATTGACATCAGTCTGGACTTGTACTCTGAAATAATGCCAATCTGGGGGCTACGCAAAGACTCCAGCTCTGAATAAGGAGGAAGATGAAAAAAGGAAAACAAACTGCTGCTAATAACAGTACCTCCTCATTTCTGTTGTTTTATTTTTGTCCTTCGTTCTTGCCTTTTTTTCTCCCTATCACTGTTCCACCTTCCTGTCATCATGCCTTAGCAGTCTCTCATCAGTCTGATCTTCTGGTCCTGTCTTGCTTATCTCAAACACAGTACCTTGAAAAATTCAAGGTTAGTCCAAGCTAAAATTGCCCACATCTGCCAATGTCAGTGGTCTATTTAAGACTCGAAAAGAGAGCCACAAACATTCATGGATGTTCATGTCTTAATGCTTAGGCCTTTTATGTTATTTTATCAGCATTGTCTCTGAATAAAGACCTGTGTAAGAGTTGGTAGTCTTTTAATTCTTCTCACCTCCCTTTTTCATCATGAAACTTACCTGTAGGGAGAAAGAAGCACTTACTGCCCACATCAAGAAAGTGCTACATATGATGTAAAAGAATCTGGCTTTATAGTTAAATGCAAACTTCTCGTCTTCTATCAGATTGCCATCTGTTCAGAAGAAATGGTGTTCAAAAGAATTGGTTTCGAAAGTTATATAAGGGAAGTGCTAGTTCTGGTACAACATTTCAAAACTGATCCGTAGGCCTTGTGTTTGAGTCATACTCAAAGCACTTCATATGTTATGATTTTATTTCTTTTGTGTGTTCGTCAGTGCAACTGATCACTCTCCTACTCACCCTGATGAAAAGATGGCGTGACCACATCCACATGTATTCTCCCAGATGCAAGGCACTGACTGGAAAATTGTTGATTCAGTGACACATTGCTGTATGAGTGGTTTCCTTGATGAACATTGCTCTCTCCCCATCTCCCTTGGTCAAGGATTAGAATGGACCTTTATTTTTGGAAACCAGGTCATATTGCCCAAATTAACAACATCAATTTATATGGCACAGTGACCAGTGGTCAGACTTGAGACGATTTTCTTAAATGTTGGTGCTGTTGAGGACAATACAGATGAACATGTGCACAAAGTATCTTTCATGGATTTTATTTTACCTGAACATGTTTATTATTATAAAATGTTTTTGATCTCTGCTAAATGCTTCTTATTGTACATTTTAAGGAATTAAAAGGTAATAGAATAAATAATTTGACTGAAAAGTACTGATGTGATCATTGAAGTGGAAATGGAATCTTCAAAAATGCTTGGTTTGTGAAAGAATCCTTACAATGTAACCATATTCTCCCTTTAAATATTATTTATAGTACAGAAACTACTGTTAGCCATAATCTATACAATGGGATCTCCCTCGATATATAAAGAGGTCAGGTGTTGTTTCGAGCTTTTATATTAAGAACCTATTCTCACTTGTAATCGAGTACAGAGGGTGTCAAATTATAAAGACAAAACAAATAATTTCGCGTTTGTATACAAGATTACAGAAGGTTATCTATGCGTTTCCACGTATACAGCAACAATAACAACAACAGTTTCGTGTCATATGCTTTAGGTGACATTTATGAACCCATATGAAAGAATGACAACAAACCATAATGTGACATTGGGCTAAGTTACAATCGGCTTGTAGGTTTAAACGTGACATCACCCAATACGTGTCTATGTCTGTTGTAACATGTATACAATGCCCTAAAAGAGGTTAACAAGAGCAACTCCTTTGCAAAGTTACATTTTTATACTTTCACTCGCTAGCCCGTCTCTCGCAAATAAATAAATAAATAAACAACGTATAAATCGGCCAATCAGCGGCCGTCTTTTCGCCCATCGACCAATCACAGGTTGAAATGGGGCGGTATTTCCGGCTTAAGTCTGGTTGATCTGTGCAGGTAAGTGAACGTGAATTCTGTACTCTATCATGTAAAATGTACTTAATTTAGTCATTTCTGAATGGGAAAAAATACTACCTTCAACGTAAAACGTTCAAATAGACGTAAAGGATAGCGCGTTTTATTTTTCAAGTCATTAAGTGAGCGGTAGACATTATGACAAAGTAATTTCATCTCGGAGGTTGCAGTCAACAGGCCAAAAATTGTTTGGGTGCAAAATATATATAACTCGGTTCCTCAAAATTAACCTCTACGTGAACTCAAAACAACTCTAAAATCGTATTCTTGACATATAGTTAGAAATGAGAATGCCAGATTTTTTGCCATTTGAATTCGTGTTAAAGATGTGAATGGTGATGTAAAAAAGGCAGTAATAGAGCGGCGTCTATCAGCTGATGATGTTAGCATGCTAAACCTTCACTTAATAGGCCGCTTATGACTAAATTAATTAACATTAGGCCTTTATTGAACCTATCTGATGGATATAAACAACTATATTCTCATTTATAATCTGTTATTTGTTTCTCGGCAGGTTTTGCGTTATTTTATTTCAACTTGCTGAAACCGTGACTGTGGTTTTAGAACTTCTAGATCTTTAGAAGATCTACCTACCTACCTAGATAACATTTATGTAAAAAATGTGTTTAGCTGAACGATTCACTTGTTTTTGGAACACAGCTTTTAGCTCCGTCAAACGTCCTCGAGAGCGCAGTGGCCGAAGCGCTGTTTATTATTTTGGTAAAGATTCATTTAATTAACTTAACTTTTACTATTTTTTTAAGCTTTACTTTTTTACTACTGCTGTCTCCCCAAAGTGATGATAGTAATACATTTACCTTTGAGTCTCACCGATGAGTGTTTTTGTTTATGTAATTAGGTTTCATTTTTTTTAAACCTTTTAAATAAATGTAAAAATCTTTGACGGGGTTATTTTAAAGTTTCAAAACATATTTGTGTGTCATTTAGACAAATAGAAAAAAAATTCATACAAAATAATGATATACCAAAAGATTTAATGTAAAAGAAAAAATGCGTAAATATGCAAATGTTAACTCTTATATTTTTTTTCAGGCTGGAGACTAGACCACAGATCGGTTGGTTTTGGAGTAAGTCGGTTTCATTTGGGATAATAATGGCTATTTCAGTAAGCTGTCGGTTTGGACTGAGACCAAGCATCTTTAAGGTGAAACAGACGCAGTTGTAAGTAATTTCTTGCATCCATTTTAATACATTTAAAAACAATTGAAATATAACCCATTAGTGAGAGTGTGTTAAATTCGAGAAGTTTAGTCATTTCTGCAGTAAGTTTACTGTAAGTATAAGTTAAACGACCAGTGACACAAAAAGGTAGTTATAAAAGAGTTCTCGCTTTTTGCAATAGATGGTGCTGTTTTTTCAATTATGGTGGCTCTGGCAACAGGAAGTTGTAAACTAGGTTTCATAACACCTAACCTATTAGATATAGAAGCCTGTTTTTGACACATTTTTGTTTACATTCTGTTAATCGCAGTACCTTTATAACCTGTATGGGTGCTTATGTGTTATTTGCAAGCCAGTAACTATAAACTTGGTATTTTAATTTTAATACCATGTCAGTACAATTACAGTTTTTATGGTAATTTGTATTGCAGTCAACTGAACTTCTGTGCCTTGGGCACTTTAGAACAGCTTGTAGGCCCCGGGGTGGTGCTGCAGTGTCGGCCTCGAGTTCCCTCTGCTGGTATATTATATTAGAGCCGCTTTCTAGAAACTTTCACAGGACCATGTAGCCACTGCCTACTGTATTGATTTTATGAATATTTTAAAGCTTTGAACTTTAATAAGGCAAAACTTTACTTTAATCACCCTAAATTCAAATGTGTTTTAGTTTAGTTTCGTATGAGAATTTGTTTGTCTGCATGGATTTGTTTATTAAATATTGTACAATAGTGGCGCCCCATAGTGTCCTCATAGAGTAACGACAGGAAGCCGTGTGCCTCTAGCGGTCAGTCTGAGTAGTGCGCCACTCTCCCGCCACTGCGCCGCTCTGCTTCTTTCTGTTTGTCAGACTCACAATCAGAGGGAGAGGAGCGAGCCGCCATTTTCCCAGCTCGTTGCTTCCCCCTCAAACGGCAACAATAAAAACGGATAAAACCGGACTTTACGCCGCCAAAATCGAACACGAAAGGTTTTTCGGAACAGGAGTGACGGGATTGCGCCGACAGAACCACCGGAAAAGGATACATTTCAGTCGGTTTTCGTGGCTTTTTCGGGGGCGATTAAAAACAGCCGACTGGCCTCCTGTAGCTCGACTGCCCCCGTTTCTTTCGCCCATTTCGTGATTCCTAAACGCAGCCCGGAGGAGTGGGAGGAGGAGGAAGAGGAGGGGGGGTTACCGAACACCGGAGCGCGCGAGAGGCCGGGGATTTTTCCACCTGAACGTGCAACAGAGGAATCTGGATCTGGATAATTGCTTTTGTCGTTTATTTTTTTTTACTATAATTCTAAACCCGGGGATTTATTACGTAAATTTCCCCACAGAATCGGCTGCTCATCACGTGGTAGGTTCCTCCTTTTCTCTTTGTTAGTTTAAAACTCGGTAGTATGAGGCAACTTCGGACATTTTTAATGCAATTATGCACTAAATCGACGTGCGGTGGAAATGTGCACGCTGAGGGCGTTTTAACCCCACGAACGCGGCGGTAATCGGACTGCGAGAAAGGCGCTTTTCGTTCGGGTAGTTATTTTCCACGGTTTGTTCTGGTACAACCCGTGAAGTAGGCGGTGTTGAAAGTCAGACCATCAAGGTTGCAAAATCAGCCCGGCCAATACACATAATCATACGTGTCTATCAACTCTCCAGAGCACGTAACGTTAGAAGGTAAATACGTATAGGCATGTCGCGATCAGACAAGTTTAACGTTACTAGATCAATGAGCCGGTTTTGCATATTTTGCATTGAGACTCGAGTAGTTTAACACATGCAGTGTGTGCGATCATGGGTTGGGTGCGCAGTATATCCTGCTTCGGCTTTGCGCCTGTCTGCTGCATCTAGATCAGGGTTTCGTTATTACCGCCTTAGATCGTGTGGATGTCTTTTCGGTTACGTATTATATTGGTTTTGTCCCAAAATATTCACAGCCACGCGTTACATGGGGTACCAGTAATACAGAGATGGATTATAATACAACGAGGACGCACTGGCCCTTTAAGGCGCCACATTTAGCCACAACTACATATTTCGTCTATTTTTTTGAGAAGAGCTATATCTCCCCGCCTTTGTTAAAGAGAATAAAGCATATGTAAATTTCATTTCCTGTGTATGAGCATAAAAAATACGCATGTGAGGGCTAACATGATGCAACCGGGCGGTAAACAGTTTGAACTTTTACGTTGAGCACATGGGAGTTTTCCATAACTATCTGCATTACATAATATTTGGTTGTTTTTCCCCATATGGCCGGGGTTATCTCTCGGCCTGCTTAAACGGACAGTAACGTATTTGCTTCACTGTTTTATATACATTGTTGTTGTTTAATGCCTGAGTTATATTACAATCGTCTAGAGCTCCATAGCCAACAATAGTGTCTACAAACGTCCATAGATTCCATGATGCTGTTTAAATGGGTTGTTCGCAAGATTTTAAACGCACCCCACGGTCGATTTTTATGTCCTTAAGCTCTATTTTTATATAATCTGAAGGTTTATTCATATTAAGCGCAGTATTTTGGCTCACTGTGGACAGCAAAGGTCTTTATGTTTAATAGAACATTAACCTGCTCAACCTGTGGTTAGTCTAACAAGCTGTACTTTTCCATTATATAACGCGTTACGTTGCATATTTTTCAAGCACGCGGTTGATCTCAGACCAAATAAAACGTTCCGCATTTGTACGTGATGTTTACGTTTTACAGACCGCTTCTTGAATTTCGTTTTCTTTTGTTCGCAATTCATGACACAATTGAGTTGTTGTATACCTCGCATGAGAGGTTCCGCGTTATCTCGTCCACGCTTAGCCGCTAGCATATTTATAAAACGTTAAAATACGTTACACAACGTGTATCCAAAAAATAAATATATTGGCTGCAATGCTAGAATTTATTGAGGCCTATTGGTCTGCATGCAACCCTGTTGTTCTTAGATGAGGTTAAGTGGTCCCATCACATGGTTGAAACAAAGGCTTTCCTAGAACCAAACGTCCCCCCCACCTTCTGATAGATAGATACTGTATTGATCCCTGATGGGGAATTGTCTCTCTCTCTCTCTCTTTTGAAGTGCTTTTTATTTCCTGGTTTTAGATCTATTGTGTTCTTTATTACAAGTCTGTTTGGGATGTTTTATTACAGTGGAGTAACTTTTTGTAACATATTGAATCGGTGATGTTTGTATGTGGAACATTTTGGGAGTCTCATGGGGTCAGCCAATGACTAAGCTGGTGTATTGCTTTTCATTCCGTAGATTTATCATTGTCCTACGTCCCCTCCTTACCGGAAGAGCTGTTACGTAACGCATTAACACAATCTACTTCTTTTTATAAGGTGATGACCTTTCAAAATTGAGGTTTTTTTTGTATGTGCAACATATGAGCAGATCATATAAGGTGCTTTTTGATAGAACACTTTGACCTTTAGCCATTTCGACACTGCAATAACTTTTTGTTTGTCTCTCATATAGATCAAATAATATATGTACATTTATTTCACGTATATGATATAGTCCAGCCTTTTTGTGTGGGCCGACACAGTTCTCAGCGTTCCAGCTGCATGAAATGGTTATTCTTGGCTCCCACATTTTTAAAGGTTGTCCCAGTGAATCCAAAGAGAACTGAAACACAAGAAGTGATTGCTTTGAGGCATTTAAATCAAGACTTTGTGTAATCCTATTTTGCTCCGTTTGAATATTGACACACTTACAGCTTTGAGTAACTTAATGTCAGTGTCAGTTTAAGGTATAAATCAAGGTCACCTGAAGTGCTGTTTTTTGTTTTTACTCTTACTTTGGCTCCAAAGCCTCAAAGCTTTATTCTATTTAAAAATGAGGTCTCTATTTAAAAATACATTTTACACTCAAAACATTCCCCCATGGGGTGTTAAAACAAAAAGTGAAAGAAAGTGCAAGCTACAGACAAACACTGTCTGGAAACATCAAAGATGGTTCTTCTCTTGAAAGTTCATGGTGATGTGTGGAGACTCTCTGGGTCATATGGCTTAGAGTAGGGCTGAACGAATAATTGCATTTGCGATTAAATCGCGATGTGATAAAACATGATTTTCTAACCGCAAATACTGCGATTATTTATGGGGATGTACAGTTTGCTGCGACCCTGCTCGGAGCTGACCAGTACCATCTCAAAGGCATTATAAAATGCGTGGCACGCAAAAGTGCTCGGGACGTAAGCTTGCTCTCGTGGTGACTGCCTGCGAGTGAAGAGAGCGCATTGCACCTCATTTGTGTCGCGACAGCGTCACTCTCTATTTCAGCGTGCTTGCCCGCGCGTCTGTATTTCAACCATAGCCGCGGCTGAAGAGCGCGTTGTACTACATGCGCTTCCCATGCATCTGCATTAAAAATAATTAATTTGTACATTGACCTGCTGTACTATAGCCTCAGGCTTGACAGAACGTGGCACTGTGCAAACTTAAGTGTGAAAGAGGAACAGTCAGTTGTGTGGGACTATTTTGGCTGATTTGTGTGGATGATGCTGCGCAGTGTCAGGTATTGTTCAGGGTTGGGTAACGAAACCCGGCGTTAATATGGCAACGGTACCTATATATCCGGAATGTAACTGGACCGAATAAAAACGCAGATGACGGTGCTTCTTGCTGACTGAGCCGTCGACTGAGACATTTCCCCTTATTCGCGTGACCGAAAGTCGGAAACCTCAGAAATGATCTGTGATCCTCATGGATCGGAACGTGCATCGGTGGATTCATCATAGTGAAAGACAGTTTTAACGCGTGCTCTCATCTCCCTCCATCCATCTCAGCGAGTTCGGCATTCATCACCGGGGGCCGTCTTTAAAACTTAAAGGGAAACTAACGTTAATTTGACATGAACATGATGCGTCTGTAATGCAAGCGATCACAATAAAAATGTTGTATGCGTTTAAAATATATGAAGCGCGTGCCGTGGAGCTTGTTCTTAACACAGTAACGCATTTGACAAGACAAGTGAGACATAGCAGTGAAAGTGCTAAAACCTTATGTCTTTTACAATGCACAATTGATGTAGCCAAGAGGTCTCTGTAAATTGACTTATTCTGTTGATATATTCAATGCATTTTCTGCCCATATTTAATACAACTATGGTGAGCATTTAGTTTTAGCTGGGTAAACAAAGTAGACCGTAAGCACTATAACATTTTTCAATGTCAGTGTCCATGTTCATTTCACATTTACTTAAAACTTTAAAAACATTTTCACAAAATAATAAAGCCACAGTTTTGGTTTTATATTTATTATCTGCACTTAAGTTTCTGGTATTAATGACTTTCATGTTACACCAAGCTTATTTGTCAGTGCTTTATGTCATGACAATTATTACATGTTTACATGGCTAGAAATGTAAAAAATCATTCAATATACTTGTACGATTGAGGTTATTCTATAAAAATGTGTCCACCAATCATGCATCAACTAATTTTATCTTAAACCAGGCCTATAGTTTATGGTTAATCTGTTTTATGTTGCCTTGGTTTCCATGATTTATTTATTTATTAAAAAATCTTAAAAAAATCGCATATTAAATCGTTCAGTCCAAGCTTGGAGCAGAGAAAAGAATCTGTTAGGTTGTGAGACAGGACCACCTGTTTGATGTGTTTGGGAAATTAACCTGCCACTGTATTCTCTATTCATTAAGCCTAGGTTCTTTTTTAGGAGTGACTGTTTTCCAGACAATAACTTAACTTTTGTGAGCAGGGGTATTCGCTTTAAGCCTTACTTAATAAAATGGTTTTTTTTTCAGCCTTTAAGGGCTTCTGTAAGTAAATTCCCCCAGCTGGGAATACTTCCATACCATTTGAAGAAATCAAAGCTTTCCAGTTTCCATGAGAATGTTGAGTTGCCCTTGTCCCTCTGAAGTTGAAATTTCCTTGTTGTTGATTTAGATCGCTGTCTTCTAAAGAGAATGAGGTAGCTGAATAATTGCAGTACAAATAACTAGTGACCTGTGCTGTTGTGTTTATCAGACCAGGTGTGCGTGAGTGAGTGTTGTTGATCACAGACAGTTGGGAAAGGTTCAGTTAAAACTAGAATTTAAAGTTCATCTACCTTCCTTTTGGCCTATAGCACATAAAACATCTTTCTCACACACTCACATTTACACATTCAGAAGCGCACCTGTCGTCGCTTCCTTACTATCTGGCCAGTGTGAGAACTTTGAACAGTTCACATTAACCTGCAATCTTCTGTTTTAAATGGGTCTGCAGGTAAATAATATTATATTGATTGATCAAAGCAAATCCCTTTTATTGTCACTCAACCATATACACAAGTGCAACGGTAGGTGAAAAACTTGGGTGCAGTTCCGACCAACATGGAAGTATGTACAGATATGAGACAGAATTGTTACAAAAAATGACAATACTTTACCTGTACACATTTACACAATAAACATGTCTGTTCAAGTGTATAACTATAGTGTACGAATGACACATAATTTGTAGTAGACACATAATATACACATAATGTGCTTAGTGTTCAGTGATTGGTACGTATTGTGGTATTACAGTAAGACAGTATATAAGTATTTCTGACTGTGTTAGAGTTCTTATTGGTTGTGGATGCTAGTGGGGGATTTATTTACAGCTGCAGAAAAAACAGAGATCACTCCAGTTTTGCCTTTAATCATAATTTCTGCCTGTATTGTGGCAATTCCAGTCCATTGTCTTTTGAATTTAAACAGAAAGAAACATCAGGAATGGCATTAAGTGAGAGAAAGTTGTGAAAAATCAGGCATAGGGAATGAAACGATAACCTGTTTTATGAACCATGATGAAAACGTCCAACGGTTAGTGATATGTCATATTTTAGTTATCCGTTGATAACCCGTACCAATTTATCGTTACTAACGGTAACTACTGTCCAGTGTCCGCCAAAGTTAGCAACAGCTAAACCGACACATTATGAAACGTGTTTCGTTCATTTATGTCAGGAGTGCAAAATAAACAATTTCATAACCATAAAAGAGTGACCATAAAACTACACATTTTGCAACATAGTGTCTTGTCATCTTAGCACTTGTTAGAACTTTCTAGTCAACATGGGATCTTTAAGTAATCCTCATGTCTCTTTTTAAGACAGCACTGTGTGTGGCATTTACTACATGTAAACAAACATGTATAAGTTATAGGCTGTGCTGAGGTCAGTGTTTGTAATGCTTTGGAAGTGTAATTGCACACCTGCTTTGCTCAGGATAAAACATTATCCTGGGAAAATAAGAGTCACTGGTTGGCTGTGACATGCTCACCATGCCTAAGAATAGTTCTGCTCTATAAATGAGTGTCCAAATGCAAATTTCCAGTTTTGAGTGTGGTGGACACCAGGGAAACGTTTCTTCATCCCTCTAATGCTGGGGAATCATTGAAATAGTTGTATATGACCTTTTAACAAGTGTGAGAGAGCGCGGTTATCATAGTCAATGAAGCAGATCATTTGAAAGCTTCCTTTGTGATAGGTCATTGTTTGAGGCCAAATATTACAGCCACATTGGTTAAAAACAGACAACAGGAATTTAATTTATTTGGGTGATGTGTTAAAATGTCTCGGTTACAAGCGTGTGCCTGACTTATTTGTGTCATTCCAGTTCTGTTTGACTATGTCTTCTGCAAAACACAAAGGAAGATATTTTGAAGAATGTTGGCAACCAAACAACACTGGCCTCCATTGACTTCCATTGTAAGGGCACAAAACCACCAACACATTTCTCAAAATATTGTCTTTTGTGTTATACAGAAGATGATCAGTTGCTATTTTACTAGAAATGTTTGAAAAAGCAAAAAAGTTATACAATCTGATTGATGTTTTAGATTGTGTTTTCTCTTTTTTTCCCACTAAGCGTGTTGCTACATTTCCATATGAGCTGACACTGTTGTCATTTCAAGTTCCGCAATTATATGCTTTATTAATCGCCAAATTATATCAAGAGACATACACCACCCTTATTTCTAGGCATTGTGTATTCAAAAAGCCATTTTAATGCCTGTTTATTGAATATCTTTTGATCCCGTAGGCGTGGTTGCAGTATTAAAATGGGAAAAGCTCCTAAGATGTAAAAAAAAAGGTTAGAGTGGTTTAGACTAGTAGTAGTTTGAATGAGTTCAAGTTTTTTATAGTGGGGTTGAAAAAGAACAATTGTAAGAAGTAATTTTCATGTACATCCTAAAGATCTTCCTTCCTCACCATTATTTAACCAGTTATTTAATATCAATTATGCTTTGTTCAGTGTTGCACTGCATAGTATGTCATAAAGATGTCAATGTGTGAAAAATTCAGATCATGGTTATAGTGAACAACATGATCAATATTATCACAGTCTCATTAACATGTTCTGGAAATATCAAGAGAGTAATTGTAAACCAAATTTAATATTGAGTTTACCTGTAAATGTACTTTTGTTTGCGTTACATCAAATAAATAACATATTAGTCATGGCACGATGGAGGCATGAGGTAAATGTTTCCTAGTTCAGATTAAACAACCTTAAGTCAGATTTTCATATAAACAACGCAATTCAGAAAAGCATCTGTCTGTGTTGTTAGAAATTGGGTGGACTTTAGGACCCAGGAGAAAGTTGCATGACATCTGCGCTTATAGCAGAAGAAACAAGCTGAACAGAGTTTCAGACTCACCAGATCACATCATTTAATGAAAAATGAATAGAACTGATTGTTCTATATGAAGTAAATGTGGTGTGTCAGTATGTCTAAATTTCCACAATGTGCACAATTTTTAATTAAAGTCCTAATTAGTGAAGCACTGTCATCACAAAATTTACAGAAGCAGACGTAAATAAATAGATATGTCTCGCGTTATTTTGTTCTGAATGTCAATACTCCTGATTTACTCTCCTGACATAAATGAACAAAGCCCACATTTCGTGTTGCATCTACGTTGTACTCTTGATAACTTTGTTTGATGCTGAACAGGGTTTTTCAGCCGTAACACTGGTAAGGTTTAACGGTAATTAAAATATGATGCGGTAAGACTAACCATTGGACGTTATTATCACTGTAAACCATTAAACCGGTAATCGTTACATTCCTAGTATGTCACTACACAGGAAGTCTTTCTACCCTATTTTCTATCTAATCTAAGCCTACAAACTTAATTATGGTAAACAAAAAACTATTATGGCCCCTTTTGCAGGATAAGGATTTTTACATGCTCACCTATTGTTCTGCCTGATAATCACTAAGATCACATCTAGTGATGCGCGGGTCGGGGTTTTTTCCAACCCGCTTTTAAGAAATTATTTGGCCCGCACCACTGTATCTATTTTTACAACCCACCCCGCACCCACGACCAATAAAAAAGCATACTAGGCATTGTAATGTAAATGAAAACAGACTTTATTTCAGCCTAAAAGTGCTTGGAAACAGCCATTAGATTACATCGCCCTGCAAACTGTCAACAACGTACGCGTATGAACCATAGAAACTTGCACTTCACGCAGCCGATACTGCTGTTGTCTCCTGCTGCAACTTTTTCTGAGAACCGATCCCAAACATTAGATTTAGCAGCTTGACCTTCTTTTCTCTTAATGATGTAAATTCCCGACCATAATTTCTCCCACACCTCGTCTTCCTCCTTCACTTTTATTTATCCGATTGTTTTGTTGTTGTGGCTGGCGGCGGGAGCTGCTTGGCGCTTTTGTGACGTGTTCGGTTTGGGGTACATCACGCAAGTTACAATGCTACGTAGGCGTACGTATTGTAAGTAACCTTATTAAAGAACCTTATAAAATATGAAAATATATATTCCCAAATATTGAATCTAGTCTATAGGGAATTGCAAGCAACATGCATGTTTTTTATTTTGTTTTTAAAGTAATAAAGTGACAATTCTCTGTTCACATAATGATTGTAAACCTTCAGTAGATGAGTTATTGTAGAAGTCAGGCCGTGAAATAAAGCCCAAGTAGAAAAAACAATTAAGGGATGAACTGGCAAAACACTCCTCCACTTATTTATTTTACATGCACACATGCCAAGTAAACATCCTTTGGAAGACTTTTCTGGAGACGTTGGCAAAATGAAGATTAGCTACTGGTTAGTTAAAACAAAAAGTCCTTGCTACAGTATCTTCTAAGATTTTGTCCACCAAGTTTTTGCATAACTAAGGTTGTTTTGGTGTTAAAGAAAAGCATTTTGGCTGGGTATCGATTCTGATGTTCCGATTCGATTTCCGATTCACACGCTTTCGATTCTTGATCCAAGCCAATGATTATAGATTTAAAACAAATCCTATAGATATTTCTTAAAAGATCAATAAACATCAGATTACAATGGTGAATTAAAAGAAGAAATGAAGAGCCACAAACCTGAATCACTTGGGTATATTGAAACAGAACGGTCACATACCTTGATCAAACAGGGTCACAACAAAATTTCACAAAAATAGCTGTAAAGAGAAGCTGCAATCATATGAACCACTGCCTTTTATGTGAAGGTGATGTTAAATTCCACAACGCAGCATCCATCATGTTAATTAAGCAATGAATGAACAAAATGCTCCCTGTTGTAACATCCACCTGTTGTAAAAAAGAAAAGTGACATCTAGTGGAAAGTAGTAGCAATAACATTTACGTTAATGAATGTTCAGTGCTTGCGGAAATATGAAAGAAAATCTATTCAGGGCTTTTGAGAATCAATATCAAAGCAACCTTATTTTTTTTATTTTTGCACAGCCCTAATTTTGGCCACTCTTTGTTATTTGTTGTTATGGTCACCTTGAAAAACACATTGCCATTTCAGCTTTAGTATGAGTCACACCGCATCCTTTCTGTGAGTCTCAAAAACATATTTTCTTTTTGAATGAATCCGGTCTTCCCAAATATTCACCAAATCTGTTAAGTAAAAGCACATCAGCTTTTTATGATAACGAGCATCAGCTGCGTGTTGCATCGGTCCCGCATCTCTCACGGCCCTCGTCCCGCTCTGCCTGTCACAGTAATGTTCTTCCAGTTAATGCAATGCGTTGCACTATATTTCTATTTTCTTTTCAGGATAAAAGCAGCCTGTTAAGTTTTTATGTTTGAATTAACCTTACTCTAAGTGATTTAGAGTTAAAGCTGCTACAGAATTGTATGTTCATTAGGTTGAAACCTCTTGATAATATATTTACTTAGCACTATAAAGGGGTTTTGTGTTTACATAATGTCAAATTACAAATTAACTGTCTGTAACTGTGTTTTGTTTCAAAAGCTGCTAAATAAAGTAAATTGTAAGGGAAAGAGGTTCAATTGTTTGTATATTTGTAATAACAAAAATGGCGAACAAGATGCATCGAATTGTGACCCTCTCAATCGTTATCGAATCAGGTGAAGATTCGCAGGTGAAGATTCACAGCTCTAAGTGTTATGTTTTTATTACTTATTTGTTTCTACAGTAGCCCTTAATGGCCTAACTGCTCGTGAAAGAAGTGAAAACATGACTGCATCTTAGTCCTCTCTGAGCCTCTGTAGTGGTTTTAAAGGGAGGGGTGAGCAGTGGAGTGAGCCAGTGGTTGCAAGATGCTGCTAAATTTCAAACACTGGACCTTTTTAAACAATATTATTTTCTGTTGAAGAACACTGACTGTTGAATTTCTGTGCAGTTGCTCCATATCGAAGTCTGTATCTTTGTTCTGCTTTGCCTCCATATGATACACTATGATAAAGCTTTGAGTTATGTTGATATTGTCAACCATTGGCTAGTGTACAGAGTTAACGCTTGGATGTGTTTTTATTATAAACATATTAAAAACTGGAAGAAATCTTCTTTACATCCTAAAAGCAGACAATAATTAAAGTGATATAATTATAAAATGTATATTCTTAAACAAATTATCTGTGGGTCATAAAATGTTTAAACTCTATCTATATAATCATGCATAGTTAGCAGCAAAATAAGAAAGGTTGGAAAGAGAAAATGCTTGACATATTTTCTGTTATGTCAAAGGTTGTGTTTTTGACAAACCACCACTTTACTTTGGCAGTCTCTTCTTTGGTACGAGTTGTCTGTCACTTACTAGAAGCTCAAACAGGTCTAGATGCACATATGAACAGGTGTGGTGACATCATGCCCTAATCATCTTACAGAAGAAACGACACAACTCAGATTAACTAAATACAGGTTTAACTGCGGTGGGGATAAACGTGGCATGACACCTCAAAACTTGAGAGAAATACTTTAACCAAACATTCCTTTACTGTTGTACATATTGTGATACTGTGTTGGAGTGCCACTAGATGATGTGTTCGGATGTAAAACTTTTGAATCCAATGGTTACATAGACCCCAGTTTCTGCATTTGATTTGCATCTCTATTTGTTGCCATGATTAAAGGCGGGGTGTCCGATTTCCGAATTACGCATGTTTAGACAAAGTCGGGCCGAGTACCAAACCAACCTTGTAGACAATCAGCAGTAAGGTGCACAGGACGGACATTAGCCGAGACGAGTGCGGACGAAAGCGAAAGATGGGGTAGGGGTGTGTCTGTTTTGGTGATTTGAACATCAACAACGGCTAAGAGAAATCGGACACCCTGCCTTTAAGAGGTGTTATAGGGCTGCACGATTAATCGCAATTCCGATTAAAGTCGTCTTTAAATCGATGTGGCTATCGCAATTGAGAAATCGCAAAAGCTGCAATTATGTTTTATGCACAGCTTGTTCGTGAAGCACAGTTCTGTGATCATTGGGAAATGCTGCTCCATCTGAAAGCACTGCGCATTTGAGTCACTTAAAACATGCATTTAAAAAAAGCAACACCCGTCAAGCATCATCATTATAAATATACTTTATTATCATGAAAATACCTGAGGAGACTTGGAAAACCATGTTAGAAAGATGCAGATAGGAGTTTCCTGGTAATACATGTGGTACTTCTTTTATGGAGCATTAGAATTTCTGCGCGAGAGCCCCCTCTGGCTTTCGGATGCAGCTGCATTTAACTGCACTTCACTGACAAGCTGCGCATAAAACATCGCAGCCAAATCGCATGCAATTTATTTCCGATTGATCGTGCAGCCAGAGTGTTATACTAGATTATCACTTTACATTTATTAGCGATGTAGAAACAAGTAAATTACTAATATGCACTCAAATAGAACTGGTGGTCATGCTAATGTCTGATTCTTAATCCAAAATTAAGTTGTTGACTTTTGTTTACTAAAGCTAACCTAATTTGTTTCCTGTGATTCTCATAGGCTGCCCTCTGGCTCAGCGGTAGGTGGGTGGTGTGGAGCTGGCCTCAGCACCGGGAGAGGCCCCCTCGCCCGCCCCCTCCCAGTGCTGCATGGCTGCAATGGCGCCCGCTCTGACCGACGCGCCGGCCGAAGCTCACCGCATACGCTTCAAACTGGCTCCGCCCTCATCCACCCTCTCACCAAGCGGAGTGGAGGGAAGCGGTACCGGCAGCCACATCCTCGTGTCCAGTAACGGTGCTGTGAAGCGCAAGGCCTCAGAGGAGCGCCCCGCTCGTGGGGCTGGTCCCTGTAAGCCCCTCGTGACCTCGTATCACTGTTCAGATGTGACACCAGTGTCCTCCGCTAAAGAGTCATCCCTCAAGCTGCAAGGCGTTCTACTGCAGAAGCACGGCATCCTGCCCAGCCTCATACCGCGAAAGCACCAGGCTTTGGAGATCTCTGAGGAGCAGCTAAAGAGCATCATGAGTGCCGGAGGAGGGGTCGGAGCATGCGGGCCACCTTCCGTCCCAGGCACCACTGTTAATGGTATGGCAAAGAAAGTGACTAAATCGGGCCCTGACCGAGACAACGGTGTTACCTTAAACGGCGGCCAACACGGTGTTGAGCAGAACTTGTCAAATCAGACTCAAGTTGTCAATTCTACTGGGGGATTGACCAGGAACGGTCCTCTTAGAGACGTTTCGGAGCAACACCAGCCCTCAACAGGTGTATCCCAGAACTGTCCCAGCAATGGAGAGCCTCCTACGACTACTCCACCCTCCGTTGCCCCTGTCAACCTCACAGAGGACAAAACTTCAAACTGTCCGCCAATAAGCTGCGAGGACGTGTCAATCCTCACGCTATCTTCCCAGAAAGATCCTTTGGGTGGCCTGGGGGTGGAGCTCTGTGACCGGACTCAGCACAGTCAGAGCAGACAGGGCGAGATCGAGGCGAGGCTGAGGCGACTTCGCAAGCGGCTTCAGGTGGTACAGGCCAAACAGGTGGAGCGCCACGTGCAGCACCAGTTGGGCGGACTCCTCGAGAGCACGCTCGGTGCTCTGGATGCCAGGCGGCCTAGGGGGCGTCATGGTGACGATGCCCTCACTCCTCAGGAGAGGGATGGACTGGGACGCTTCCTGAAAGGAGGCTCCATGCCAGCCGAGTTGGAACGACTGTCTCTGAGTTGCACCACCAACCTGCGATCTGCTGAGAGTGCTTTTGATTCCGATGCCACGGAAAGCAGCTCTGGTGGAGAAACGGATGTGGAGGAAGATGAACTGGCTCGGGTTGACATCGAACAGCGGCACATTCCTTTGTAAGTGTAGTCCTTGGGTTATTATCTGTTCTTAGGCTATTGTATTTTCGAGTAATGCAGAAAATGATGTTTGATGTAAGGAGTACATCCTTGTCCTTTAAAGATTTGTGTTCATTTGCTGAGAATTGGCAGGGACAATTGATATATGGGTTGCCATCCAATAGTATTGCTATTCTTCACGTTTGAATTGCAGTCAAAGAGGAATAGTCAAGTGTACGTTGACCTTACACTACAGTATGTTTAGCCACAGACTTTAAATCTCTGACTTACACATTTTTCACATTTGATGAAATGTTTACATGGCCAAGAGCATTGTTTATCTTAAAGGCTTAAGCTCTGTTTATTCTCAGTGTAGATTTGCTTTATGCAGCAAAATGTTATGTTGGCGTTACTGTGGAATTGTTTTGTAATGTGGGAATGTGCTTGATAATGAAGGTGTGCCGTGTGTTGTCAAGGACAAATGACCATACACTCTCCCACATATAACACACAGAGACAGTCATTCCCTTCCCCAGGGCTCAACCTTGTTTAATACTCTCAGATGTCAAATGATCTTTTAGTGTGGCAGTGAGTCACTTCCTTAAATCTGCACACACACTTTCTCAGTCTTTCTTGAGCTCTATATAGCCAGTTTATACCCATCCTAACCTTTGGGTAAGGCAAAGATCGTATGTTGGTGTTTGTTTGTTTAAGTTTTATATTGGTTATTGGCTAGATTTTCTTACAGGTTTGCCAGCATTTGCATTATTTTCCAAAACCCAGTGCCGAAACCCAATTTATTGAAATATCATAAAATGGTATCAATCACAACAGTAAGACTTTACTTTCTAATTTGTATTCAACTTTCATCTATCATTCAGTTACATACTACTTAATTTACATCAAATGTTGGCTCATTTGCAACACGTCTTTAGCCCCAGAATCCCTCATCTTGTTTTGCTGCATCATTGTAGTTGGAAAGTGTCTCAGCGGACCAGTGGGTCAGAAATGTAGTGTTTGTATGAAGCAGGCTAACATCGCTCCATGAGGGAATAACCTACATTCAGCATTCAGTCAGTCACATGACTGTTGCGCAAGGACAAATAGGCTTAGTTGCAGATTATGCTAGCACAGTGAACAAGCATGTTGACTTAAGGATGTATAGCTGATATTTAAGCATTTATGTTTTTCAACTTCACTGCTTGCCCTCCATACGTCCTTTAAAGGAACAATTCCCCCAAAACTGAAAATTCTGTCTTTGTTTACTTACCCTAAAGTTGTTCCGAATCTGTATAAATTTCTATATTATCAAAGATATTTGGCAGAATGCTTTTTACCAAACATTTCTTGGCCACCATTGACTTCAATAGTAAGTAAAAAGTGCCCCGAGAACGGTTTGCTCTCCTACATACTTCAAAATATCTTTTGTCTTCAACAGAAAGAAATTTGCAAAGCAAGTTTTCCTAACGTGATTGTCGATGGTGGCCACAAACTGTTTAGTTACAAGCATCCATCCAAATGTCTTTCTCTGTGTTCATCAGAACAATGACATTTATACAGATTTGGAACAATTTGAGGGTGAGTAAATGATGACCAAATATTTATTTTTTGGTCATTAGGTTTTCAGAGACTTTAAGTCATTTGTACATATTGTGATCTTTTTGTGTGGTTGTCTTTGTGGGTCTGAGTACCAGGACCACACATTGTAGCATCATTGTAAAGTTGTCTTTTTGTATATGTAGTCAATTTTGTCATCCTATTGAATCAGCCATTAATGATAGTGTCTTCATGAGCTAAAAGGGACTCTGGTGTAATCCAAACCGAGGCCACTGTACACAGTGAGTCATTTGTATTAGTTTTCAGTTCATTGGTTGTAATTCGGATTGACGTCCTCAAGATTCACTGTCGGGAAGCTGTCTCTGTGTGTCCCATGAGGTTTTTTATTATTGGGTTCAATCAAGGCAAGTTTCTGGCTTTATTTTGATTTTGCAAGAAACAAGAAGCTGTAAATGATTCCACTACCTCAGATTGAAAGTGTTCAATCACTTTTAACAAAACCTTTAAAAATTAACCCGGTTTGCCAACGGCTTTCCACCTGTAATGTTTGTGACACATGGTTGTCCTTGTGTCTGTGTCCCTCATTGAACAAAACCGCACTAAATAACAGAGTTTCCATGAAGCCTCCCTTAACATCCATTACAAACATATAAGCACCTTTTACACTCCGTGACACCAGAAGGGCAAGCGTGAGACAACATTTAGCTTTCATGTACTTGCACAGCTGGTTGCTTTCCATTGTGTTTGTGCTTTAATCCTGTCAGCTAGAACTGATTTGGATGAATTAAAGTAATTGAAGTTCACACAATCTGAGACCCCTTTACCTTCCGCTACCTTAATATTTTTGACAAGTGTGCCCATTTACACCAACTACAATTTTTACAAAGTTCTGTCTGAAGCAAAACTTACACAATACAGCAATTAGGTAATATTTTTCTTACCAATTTTTTTCTAGGTTAAACAAGTTTGTTTTTAGGAGATGGAGCAGTGATATTATGGCTCTAGCCTAGACTGTTTTCGTATGTCAATTGTCTCTCTTGAAACACATTCTTGTATGTGTCGGGGTGGGGCATCTTCCTTAGTTTGCAGGCTTGGATTCGAATCTGCTCATTTTCACAAAGTTAGGAAACAGTTTCCCTTTTTGTCTTTTAATACATTGTATGTGCCCGTACTGTCAGATCATGTTAAAAGTAGGTCGTCTATCTCTCTTTTTTTTATCTTATGAAGCCTATTTAGACTGAATACAAATTACATTTAAAAAGAAAATAATACAACAAGCAAATACCGCTTCCCCTACCTTAATAGTGTAATACTTAATTTCTAATGTTTTTTGTTCTTCACTAAAATTGTCAAGTCGTCGCCATCAGCCTGGTTTCTGGTTATACCAGTCAACCTTCTAGGTCACACAGCCGGCTTGTCAAGTTTTTTGCCCTCTGATTTGATTGTTGTTTCCTTCTGTCCATCTTCACTTCCATAATGTTTTTGCGGTGTCCTACAGTTTGAAAAAGCCTTGATGAGAAACATCCGGTCCCTTCTTCAAATGATATAGTTAAGAGATTTCTGTTAAAAACCAGAAGCTGGTTAGGATAGAACACTCGCACTCCAGTGTCAGGAGATTAACGTATTAATGTCTTTTCTGTCAGATAAGACTAACGAATTGGTGTCCAGATGTTCTGCTTTTGTTTCTTCCTCTTTAGCGAATAGTTTGCATTACGGGTTCAATCCATGTTTATGGTTCCCACAAGGCTAATGCTCTCACTTGCTTTGTTGAATTGTTTGTTGTTAGTTGAATTGTAAGCTTTGTTTTGGTCTGGCATATGTGCAGTGCTCCTGTTACAAACATATTATTCCTTCTGGAAGTTTAAATGTCTACAGTTTAACTAAATAAGGTGTTCGAGTCATGAAAGCGTATGTGGTCACTCCGAGATGTTTTAAGTTTAACGAAATCTAATCGTGATGAGCTGTATTCGACACAAACCGTTATCTTTGAATATACGATTTGATGACAAGGGCTTTCCTCTTTGTTTTGTGTGTGTCTTTAATAGACTGCACCAGACCCCATCTCTCTAATCTCCCATCTTTCCAGTTATCCACGCCCATTTCTTGAGCCTTTTTCCTAATCTGTGGTGTGAGCAACCGATGGCGGGGGTTCCAAGACTCTTTAAATACAAGCCCCGTCAGGAAAATTGACTGCATCCTCTTCACAGTACTGTGGCTGCACCTGTTCCATGTGTGCATGTGCTAATGCGTGTTTGTGCCTGCAGTACTGCATAAGCACAGCATTTTCTGCATGTGTTGATAGTTTCCGATTTTGGCCGTGGAGATGCATTGATCCAGTTGACAGATTGTGAAGGTGGTGTAGTACAGTTTAAGGTGTTACGTAGCTTTTGATTTTGTGCAGATCAGCCCACGTTGGCAGCATGTACAGGAAGTGAGAGATGTCAAAAGTGGAACTGCGGCTTCCGGTACACGGAAGTGTAAGAGAACAACAATCTCTTAGACGGCAGAAACGCATGTCCGTGTGCATTCACTATAGCTGTAGATCAGAAGAAGATGCACTGAGGGTTTCTCTGTAGGTCTGGACCGCGACTGTAGTCACCTGCAGTTAGCAGCAGAGGGATTGACTGACTGATTTTTAAAGGGCAAACCCAGCTGTGCTCAGTTCCCTGTGCTCTCTATTTGCTTTGTTTTGGTCTACAAGAGTATAGCGTAAACTCGCTATTTATGAAATGTAAAGGTTTGTATACAGACAAGATGTTTGATCCTCAATAAGTGCCTTTCCTCGTTCTCTGCTCTCTTTTTTGGCCATTGTGTGTATATTCTGAGCAGTTTTCTTCATCCATCCATCCATCCATCCATCCTGATGCTAATTGTAAAAGATTTAATTTGTTCTTAACCACTGATCACACAAGCGTTTTCTCTGCTTGATTATGCATCTTAACCATTAGTGGGGAAGCGTTAAATCAAGTCTCGGATGAATATTTAAGGGCCATCCTTTTAAACATCAGCTCTGCTTTGAAAAGCCAGCGGCTACATCTGCCCTTTTACCCTTTGGACTGCAGGATGCAGCCCACCGTCTCTTGTATTTTATTGGCGATGGCAGAGTATCTCTGTGGAAACCATGTGACTTTTTTCTTTGTCCACCGTCAGATGTTCACTGAGCACTAGCTATCCGGAGATCACGTCTACGACCTTTATAGTTTTTATGCTTTGAAAAGAAGGTATGGTGGTCCTACAGTGCACTTAGTCTATCTATCTGTCTATATATCTATCTGAACATTTGATTTGATTTCTTTTTGCATTTCTTGCCTTTATTTATACTAAGGTAGACTTGTACCAACAGCACAGGTTTCTTCCCCTCATTTTTTCTGGGTATAGCCAGCTATCATCTGAACTTGGCAGCACCCGCAGCGCCTGGCCCATAATGAAAGAACTCCTCTGTGAAGGGTGCGCGCGTGTTTGTGTGCGCGCCCGGCTGTGTGAATGTGTAGCATATTGGGTGAATCAACCCATTAAATATGTCTTGCCTTGCTTTGGCCTGATTTGTCTTCTGTACTGAAATATGTGGGTGATCTTTTCTTTAGTTCAGGGCACAGGGTTTGTCTGTTCCTCTGTGGTTGTGTGGGTCATGGCGGGAGACTGTGATGCGGCTAGCACGTGGAGATTTAGAAGTATGACTCATCACTATAAGCATTATGATGTCATGTGACTGTTAGACCACTATAAGCATTATGATGTCATGTGACTGTCAGACCAATCGGAGTTTGCTTTGGTGCACTTGATTTGGCTAAAAAGTGATTATAGCTAAAGGAGTCTTGGCTTTGTTATCTTTGACCCACATGGTCAAATTATCAGTGTCTGAACTTTCTAGAAGAAACGGCATAAATAATGGTACTCATATTCCCACTTGTAGAGAGAATGTATGTACGGGGCTCCGTGCAAACTAGACTTTTACAGATGTGGCAGTACATCAACAACCAGATTTTTATGATCTTGCCTTGGTTATTTTTCAGCATTTGGCTGTAAACAACTGTGACTTGGGTTAATGTGTCCGACAGCTGTTGGACAGATACAATCACAAGTGCTCTACCAGTAGCTGGATATGAGTTCTTATTAAAAAATTCTGCAAGGTTAGAGAGAAAAAGTTTGAGACAAATTAATGTCTTTCAGAGTTATGATTCTTTTCAACGTAATCATTTTGGTGAGGTTTATTTGTAAATAATCGGTTTCATTTTGAACGCTCATGTTTACGGTTAAAACCATTATAAGTCCTAGAACAAATCACAGAAGATAAAAAATCGAATTGCCTTAGTTTTTAGTGTTGCAATTCTCTGCTTTCTGGCATTCCAACCAATACAGTCAAGCCCTTGCAAATGATCCACAATGCAGCTGCAGGTCTAGTTTTCAATCAGCCTGAAAGAACCCAGTAACAACCCTCCTGATTTCACTTCACTGGCTGCCAGTTGCCGCCCGCATCAAATTTAAATCTCTATGGGATGGACAATGGAAAATGTTCTCATTTACCTTATCTTGGTTCTCCATGTCTACATCCCCTCCCAACAACTTGGGTCTGAAAATGAACGACGCCTGGTTGTTCCATCACAGCGAGGCACCAAATTGCTTGCAAAAACCTTTACTCATTCCGTACCCCTGTGTTGGAATGAACTAGCAGCCTCCACCAAAACTGCAGCATCCTTCACTACTTTCAAAAGACTGTTTAAAACATACCCTTTTCACATTTATTTGACTAACCAATAACTGTTTATCTGTCTAAAAAAAAATATATATATATATTTGTTCATTCTCTCCTTTGCTTACTCCAGCTTTAATCCCCCTTGTAGCATGGCCTTTTAAACTAACGGTACGGTTTAGCGACAAAATGTTTATATGCTCTCCTACTTGTAAGTCACTTTGGATAAAAGCGTCTGCCAAGTGAATAAATGTAATGTAATGTGTTGGAGTAGAATTGACAAAACTTGGTTTGGTCTTTCTCTAGTTAATAACATCTTATGTCAGCAGGTTTGTTTGTGTGAGTGACTGTCAGACTTGAAGTTGACCTGTAATCCCTAAACCCATGAAACGCATTTAATCCTAAAACTTTGGATAGACATTAGTCCTAGGATGAGGTGTTTGTGTGTTTGATCAGGAAGCAGCACTAATGTGATGCAGATAATCTTATTGTTTTTAGACATTGTCTCGGGACCACAATATGAATTCCTCAGTTGCTGAGCTATGCTGTGGAGGAAACGCAGTGTCTCTGCTTTCTTTTAGTGTTGGTTTTTGCCAGTGCTGGGATCAAACCGCTACACTATGAGCTTTTTGGTGTATTGGAAAAAAGTCCTGTTTTTAGTATTAGTTTGTTTTGAATGTGAATGTGTCTGAATCAGTGTCATTTGTCACATAGTACAAAGCCCAAATACTTAGTTTTGTATTTTATTTTTTTAAGTTTCACATTTCCTTATTTTTACAGAGTTTAAAAGTGTGAGACTGTTGAAACATTCATTAAGGGCGCCATATTGTGCACTAGTGCTTGGTTTAATGATCGTCATAAATTAATAATCTTTTGCTATTTTGTTTAAAATATTGCATTGAAACTTTCGTATATGTCCTGTTTTCTAATATACTGCGCTTGTGTTCTCTGTTGAAACATTAGTGTTTCACTTGCTTCTAGTGGGTTCTTACAGGTTCTGTGTCTCATGGGCTCCGAGCTATTGCTGTTCACATCTGAGCCTGTCTGATGTCACACAAGCAGGTGTTTGGTGCATCACAGACGTACATGTTTCTAAAGAAAGTGTCTGATTTCCCCTCCAGGGCTTTGACCAGGCTGGGTTTTATCTGACCACCAGAGTGTCTGCTCCTAAACGCTCCCTTGATCAGTGCACATCTGCGTCGTGAAATGAAATCCTCTTCTGTTCTCCTCCCTTTTCTCTCCAATTTATACTAATACCATCTATGACGTGGAGTTCTAGGTTTTGTGTCCATTGTTCAGATGAAGACTGCATTGAGATCAGATGAGTTTGACAAATTTAGCGTAGTTTAACATGTGCCGTCTTGCTTTTTTATGTGTTTTTGTTAAACAAATTGATTTTTAATGGCTTGATGAATTTGTGCTGTAGAAGCTAATTAGCCATGATGGGTTGCCAGGTAACCGCAGCGCCATCTCTGTAGTGCTCATTACTCACCATTGCTTAAAAATCAGTAAATACACAGTAACCTATTAATTTTATTTATTTAGTGTATTTGATGTATTTTCAGGTTCATCAGGTCCTGAGACATGTGATGCAGTAATTGGTTAAAATGGTCTTCGTACCATGATCGGTTGAATCTGATGTTCACAAAGGCAGCGGGTGTAAGCAGTGCTTGTGTAGTCAGGACGGCAGGACTCTGCTTGTACCTTTAAGTGACAGACACACACATTCCACAGACAACAAACAAATCTTTGAAATTGTATATATGATATAGGACTGTCAAACGATTAAGCGCATCCAGAATAAAAGTTTGTGTTTACACCATTTATGTCTGTGTACTGTGCATTTTAATTTTGTATTTATAAACACACACATTCATGTATATTTTTAAGAAATATATAACAATTAATAAACGTTTATATATAATTGTATTTATTGGTTAATATAAATAAACATTTAAATATTTCTGAAATATAAATGAACATGCATGTGTATGTTGTGTTTATGTATACAAAATTAATATGCACAGTACACAGATATGTATTATGTAAAAACAAACTTTTGTTTTGGAGGCGATTAATTGTGATTCATTCTTTGACAGCCCTAGTATGATTTAGAGATTTGCGTATGTGGAAATACATTCAAGTAATTTTCTGCTCAGTGTATACTATAATGCTATAAGACACACAAATAATACAGAAAAGGCTGTTATTCACCTGTAATAAAGAGTACGAATACGTCTTTTTTTATGACAAAATGCAATCTGGAAAAAGCCTGTAGTCAGACAAAAGCTGCATAATTTCAGTCCATATGACTAGTGTGCTGTATTCCAGAGTCACATGATGAGCTTTGTGTGAGAAAAGACCAAAATGTAAGTCATATGTATAGAAAATCCCTTTTGCCTTAGTTGTCTCTTTGTTGTTTTGTTTTCCCACAAAAATTTGTTTAGAATTGTGTTTGATATGCTAAAGTACCATGAAGCAATGACATGAGAAACTCGAGAACAGGCCTTGCTCAGTACTTCAGATTTTTACGTTGTTGAACATATTTTCGACTTGAACGTTTTTGTCTGTTCGTTTTTTCCTTTGTTGTCTTCTCCGATTCACGTGTTAACCCGGTATGCCAAAAAAATGAGTCGTAAATGCATTTTTGTACATTATGCTCTTTCCCACCTCATTTTCTTCATAAACTCATTCCCCTGTGTTCAAGCCTAGAGCTGGGTTCAGTACACATATTGCATTTATCCCAAAATGAGTAATTCGTATTTCAAGTCACCGGTTTTGGAGTAACCTGCACAGATTTTTTTCTCGCGTAAAACTGTCGCCACTGGCTCTACTTTTGCTGCTCTGGTCGTGCAGTTAGGAGTTGAAACATGCCAAGCGCCCGCGTCATTTTCCCACCCTGATCTCCAAACATCTGGAGCTGCTTACAGAAGAACTGACGGCCCTCTCTGGAAATATGTACCCACACCCATTGCATAACAATTCACAATCTCTCTCGCACACATTCATTCCTTTGTACTTGTTTTTAGCCAGTTTGTTTTCTCTCTTTTTCTAATTTCTTCTCGTTTTCTTAGTCATGCGATGACTCCAGAATTCCACCATGGATTCACCTCAGTATTTGTTGGCTCCCATTCTACTTATGTCATAGGGAGGCGCACATAGAGTCTACTCACGTTTTAGTGCTTGTTTTTGGGGAAAATGTTTAATTCTGTTGAAGAGATTTAAATTCGGTAGAATGTGAAACACATCTGGGAGTACTGCACTGCTCTTGCCTGCTAAAGGCATTGTAAATACACGAGAGAGTTAGGATATTTTGGAATGTGGGAGTTTCTGGAGTGCTGTAGCATTTCCCTTTTGGAATTTTGTGGGTGCAGTTATTGCTCATATGGACCAAAACTTGCAATTGCTTTGACTTGTCACTGACTTGTTACTCACCCTGGTGTTGTTCCAAATCTGTATAAATGTCTTTATTCTGAAGAACAGAGATAAAGATATTTGGAAGAATGCTTGTAAGCAAACAGTTCTTGGCCACCATTAACCACCATAGAAATAAAAACTGTTTGCCCCAGAACTGTTTGCTTTCCTACATTCTTCAAAAAATCTTCTTTTTGTGTTTAACAGAACAAATACAATTTTCCTACTATGGTAGGCAATGGTGGCCAATAACTGTTTGGTTTCAAGCATTCTTCCAAAGCATTCTTCCTTAAGGATATACAAAGTCATTTAATATTAAAACGGCAACATTTTTGTGCTTGGAGACATGCTTGGACTTGACGGTTGTTTTCAAAGATCCAGTGGTTTTCAACTGTGTGTTTTTAAACTGAAGAATGTAATTGTTTTTGGATCTAAAATTCAGAATGTTCTAGAAAAAATGACATTCAACAATGCAGCAGTAAACCAGATTGACTATTGTGAAAAATGTGTCATCGTGTACAAACAAGAATAAAATTGGTTTAATGCCAAATTTTCTTTCTATAGTTTAATGTCAGCCAGTTGACTAACAAAACTTTACGTGCAAGAGTTTACATGCAAGAGTTTACATGCAAGCTAAATCAGTGACTAAAACATTATGAAAGCCTGTTTTAACTGTAAATAATAAATAGTCACAATCTCAAAGTTATGAGTTGCATTTATCATGTCTGTTCTCAAGAAACATATCCGTGATCAAGTGTTTATAGCATAGACTGGCCTGTAATTGTAGCTGTTGAGCGACCGGGCGTTGTTTAAGTTTGATCTGTTGTCTTTTTATTATGTAGAAACAGCAAAAGAATCTATGTGATTCTTTTAAAAAGTTGTATCAAGTCACACCTGATGTATTGAGTGGGCAAAAGGCAATGGCATGTTTCTCTTGAATGTTTAAAGAACAAGACACAAATGCATTAGTATCCAAGGTCCTAGAAATCACTGGCTTCTATGTTTGCTATAGTTAAACATTAGTAATGTAAAACGATCCTCGGCTCTTTTGTTAACGTCAGACGCCCACCTCATGTTTTGGGTGGTCGTGATGTGGTCAGTGAGGAAACAGGTTTATTATCAGACTCTCCAGACCCCCATTATCAGTACTAACACCCCCCCCCCACACGTGACTCGATGTGATAGTGAGCGTTATTTACGAGTGCGCAACGTTATCACAAACCGTGGCCACCCTCGTGCACTGTGAAAAGGTCTGGTCACTCGTGTGAGCGGCACAGCGGAAATCTGCTGACTGACAGCAATGTGCCGGGAGGCATGATGATTGGGGCCGCAGGCTTCCTCTGCGTGAGACCAGGCCCACTGTCCGTGAGTGCGGGACGGATTTCACTCGGAGGTTTATTTGTGTAAGAGTTCACAGGACTTTGAGATCTCTCTTAAAACCCAGTTCTTGGCCAGTCTTTGTTAGTTACAACTAGGCCCAGGAAGTATCTGAAGGTCTTTTTGTGTTGTTTCCGGGTCCAAGACGCTAATCAGTTCAAGTGAGGCCACTATTTACGTTTATGAGTACTCGTATCACACATCTAAGCAAAACTTTATGAACTCAACGTGTACACTACAGTCTCAGAGCAGGAGTTTTCAACACATGTCTGGTCATCCTTTAATCCTGAACGAATTCACACGAATGATTTGTTTACAAATCAGACATCCGTATAAAGATTGACCCGGTGAAACCATGCATGGAATATTTTTATGCTCTACTTTTCTTCAATGACTCTAGTTCAACAATGTTCTGTCTCCAAACAATACAAAACTATTTTAGGCACACTATATTCATACTTTAAACCACAGCGGTTCTTTTCTATTCTTTACATCACCCTCCTTTGCTTTTCTCTTTCTACCTCATGTCTGCCTCTTGCTAGTCATGTGACCCTAAGGGGCGGGGCTTCCCTCCCTCCCTCTCTGCACATCAAACTCTTTGTTCTCCAGACGACGCCCACATCATGTCTGCAGTAGAGCTGCTCTGTCTCTGGCTTTACAGTCAGCACACATTCGGCCCCAGTCTTACGCTTTCACGAAATGCTTACAACTGCACCAAGTGCTAAAAATGAGGTGCCTTTAAATAGCATGCAAAGAAATGTTACTGTTTTTATTTCTAATCGATTGCTGATATTAAAGTCTTTGAAACACTATAACACTGCTATTATGAACGATTGTGTTTGTATTGTCAAGGTCGCTTATATTTGCATGCGTGCAGACGCTCTTTGTTATCGTCTCTCAGCTGGCTTTGTGTTACCCACGTAATGATCACCGCAGGCTTGATTTCCTGTGTTTTCATTTTGGCCCTCCGCCTTGCTCTGTCATTTCCTGACAAGGCTGGGTGGGGGTGCGCTTCAACGCATGCGCGTCTGTTGGCAAGGACTTCATCAGGAAGGCGGTGATCTAGAAAGTGTTCAGGTGAAATTTCAAATACACTGTGAAATGACAACCGCATGCTTTTTTCGCTTATGTTTCACATCAGTTATGCTTCACATCACCAAATCCCCAGGGAGTCATACTCATCCTCTGTAGTGTTTTCTGACCTTGGATTGCGCCGTGCTTGTCCTTCAGCATGTGTCCACTCAAGTTGGGTTGGGATTGTGTTATAGCTTGATAATAGTAGTCTTAATCATGTTTTGGTCTTGCAGACACAGTGTTCAGGAATCAGGTCAAGGGTTTGTGTATGTCTCTGTATTTGTGAATCCGCTGTGTCTTTCTTTAGTTGGGTACAATTCTGACCCCTCGGGTGGATGTTGCTTGCAAGCTGTTATGGTTTGCAATTTATCGTCAGGTTGAAAAGGAGGTGAGTCACCACCAGGCCCAGACATGCAGATTATATTCCACACTTTCTGTGCTTGTTTTTTTTGTTTGTCTTGTAAAGACAAACAAGCATTGGCTGGGTGATGTGAATACCTGAATCCAATGGTTTTTGTCTACTTTAAGGTTCAGGGCATTTTAAATGTGTTATTAATGTAGTAGATATTAATGTAGAAACAATACTAATATAGGTGAGGGCTGGAGCTAGAGGAACTTTTGTTTGATTCTTTATAAAATAATGTGAGACTAATCCTACAAGTGAAATATTTGCTTTATTTTCGTTAACGTTTTGGCTTTTTCTTATGGCTGTCTTCTTGGCATTTATGTAAAGGAATTATTTGCCATGTACATGTTTGGACTGTTTGTATATGCATGACTTTGTGTTTGTAGAGTAGGGGTGTGACGAGACACTTAACCCACGAGACTGAGGATTTCTTTAAAATCGTGAACGCAATGATGAAATATATAGGGAAAAATAGTATTTTATTCACCTTAAAAACACGAAATGCAAAGAATGTAGGCATAAAAAATCAACTTGTACTTTATGAAACCGATTCTATGTTAATGAATTATATTATGCAGTAATGAACAATATGTAAACACTGAAAAAAGTTTTGTCACAAACTCAACTGACAGGCATGCAATTGTACAAAAATGATGCTTTGTTTTCTTAACAGGCGCAGCTTTTAGTAAAAAGAACTGTGGTTGTTTTCTCTATATGCTTTTGCATAGTTCTCGTGTTAGCAGAGGTGGTGATCGTATCCCACTGTAGAGCTGCACCATTCTGGAAAAATTGAGAATCACGTTCTTTTGTGTCAAATAGAGATTGCGATTCTTAAACGATTCTGAATGAAAAAAAGTAATACATCATTTACTAGAGGTTCTGACAAAAATAGTTTGTTTAGGGAAGTAACATTTAATAAGTGTTAATAATTAACTTGTTTATGACATATTTCTACAGTATAACAAATTTCGAGCCCAGCACTCCATCACCCCAATTGCGTGAGGATAGTTTTCTCACGAGACGCATCGGATCTCACGCCACGAGATCTCGTCACAGCCCTTTGCACCAGTTATTTTCCTGGTAAAATGTTGCGATCTTATATGAGAAATGCTTGTGTACAATTTGTCAATGTTAGATATGTTAACAATACTAAAACAAGCTAATTTAGGGTATAACATATGATTTGTAAAAAAAGCACCTTGGTTTACAGGATTGTTAGGAATTACACGTTTTATTTTTTGTTTTAATACGCCTGTGTTGAACATAGATTTTAGGTATTTTATTTAATACTCTCATATGTTGTAGCATTATCTTGTCTGCAAGTGAGTGCGCTTTATGCACTAGTCTTTAGCTCGCACACACAGGCCATGTGGGCATTATTCATTATAGTGGAAATGACTCCGTCTTTGACATATTACTCTAACTTGAACCATAATTGCTATAGAGATGTCCGATCTTATTGGCTTATGTATATTTCCTATACTCGGGCCAACCCAGAAGCGTGTGACCTGCCCTTGTTCTTCACATCCAGTCTTTTTCCTCATGTGTTTTGTGGCCACTTCCTGTTTGTTTTCAGCTTCCTTTGAGGACAACGGTCAGGGGAACAACTTTGGTTCACTCATCTGCACTCGTTCAACATCTGTTTGTACCACAACAGCTCACTCGCTGCTTTTAATTCACTTTTTCCTCTTACAAACACAGCCTGGCTGTTTTGAAGCCTAGCGTCTTTTTTAAGTGGTATTTTTGGACATCGTATCACATGCACCCTCACTTTCATCTATTACTTTGCGGTTATCTGTGTGCACTTGAAAAGCAGCTGTCATATTCTGGTGGCTACACGCAGACATGCACTATACTAAATTTACTCATGTTCACACGCTGCCTCTTGTGGCCAACAGTGGGTATTACTGCAAGTGTCTGCCCCTCCCCCATACCATGTGTGGGGATGAAAGCCCTCTAAAAAAGGGTGGTGAAAGGGATGCAAGAAACACTCGCGTGTACTGGCAAGAGGGAAATGTGGATTTCCAGTAAACAGGAAGAATGATGGTGAAAATCTTTAGGCTTGTTCCACAGAAACACTCCTTGTTAATATTCCAGTGTAGGAAAGCATTTTTCTTTCTCTGTCTGCCTCATTGGTATTTATTTGCGTTCTGAATTTGTGGTAATTGTTGCATGGTGTGATTAATTTTTGTGTTCTGATGATCTAATTATAAACCAAACTAGAACCATTCCAAACCAAAATTGTTGAAATATATTTTAATTGAATGCTTTTAATCCATTTAATTAATACAATTTATTGTATATTATGTATTTTAACAAAACAAAATGCAAGTGTTCAAATGTAAGGGCCATAGACCTGACTAATGTCTGTCTTTGTGTTCATATGTATCATCGCACAGTTTGTGTGTGTGTTTGTTTAGGCAGGATCATAGATGTATGCCAGATCTCCCCACCATCACAGATTGCTGGTTTTTATCTGCAACGATTATGTCCCAGACTCTTAGTAATTTTTTGAGCACGCCCAGAGAATGGTGGGTGATGTACATACAGTAGCCTGTTTATGCTCCAATGTCCACGTTCTTGAGTTAAAAGGAGAGTTTCGCCCAAAAAAGAACATTTTGTCATCATGTTTTATCTGTTGCTCCAAATCTGTGTATATTTCTATGTTCTGATGAACACAGAGAAAGATATTTGGAAGAAGGTTTAAAACCAAACCGTTCTTGGCCACCATTGACTGCCGTGGTTGGACAAATTGCTTTATAAATGTATTTGTCTTTTGAACACGACAGATATTGTGAAGACTGTAGCAAAGCAAACAGTTCAATGTACTCTTTCCTACTATGGTAATCAATGGTGGACAAGAACTGTTTGGTTGCATGCATTTGTCTAAATATTTTTCTCTCTGTTCTTTAGAACAAAGAAATGTGAGTAAATGATGACATCATTTTTATTTTTGCGTGACCTTTTCAACATAAATGAGCAGTATTGTCATTAAAACTCTGTTAGTTTAATATTGACTTGTATCTAAAAACCAGTTCTTTTGATATCCCTAATAATAATTGGGTGTATTGATCAATATTATTTCTTGTAAAAACAACAAAGGATGTTTTTTTACAAGCTTTCGTGTTCAACTTTCTCTAAAGCAGATGAGCGTGTAATTCCATTTCTCCTCGCTTCACTCTTCATTGTTTCTTTTCCGTCATCACTTCACGTTTTGTTTAAAGTGTCTCGCTCTCTCTGATTCAGGGAAATCTTGACTCATGTACTTGTGGTTCAGCTGAACAAGACGCTGTTGTTGTTTTTTCTGTGTTTTGGAATCTTTTATTAATTTCAGTGAGCTTGTGCAAGAATGTACTGGGTCTAATGTAAAGAGGTCAGAGGTCAATTCATTTTATCTTCAGCATATCATATGGGATCATTTTGTGAACCAGACTCCATTAAAGATTCAAGAGGGCGAATCGAATGGATTCTGGGAACAGTCCTGTTGAACGCAGTCTGTGACGAGTGGCTTGTGAAAGTCTCACATGCACAGAAACAGCTTAAGGAAGTTTGGATGAAACTGGTTTTGTTGACTTCCTGTCAGTTTTTCGGTTTTTATTTCTTGCTTCCATATTCTGCTTGAGATGGCAGGTGGTGTAGAGAGTACAACAACAAGTTCCATTGTAGATGGCTTCATTGATTGTAAATGGACATCGCTAGTGTTTTGGTGTAGACACCAATGTGAAGTTGATATGTAACCATTGCTTTTCTGTTTCTTCAGATGGAGAAGAGCGGAAGGCCGTTATGCGGTGGACCGGGCCGCTATCATCAGTCGCTGGAATTGGCTACAGGCACAAGTCTCGGACCTGGAGTACCGTATACGGCAACAGACAGACATCTACAGACAGATCCGCTCCAGCAAGGTGGGTACAAATACATACGTGTTCACTTTTGTGCGTCGTATGCTTTTGCTGCAGAAACACCTGATGTTTTAGCAACATTACATGGTGTAAAATTAAATCCTGAATGATTGACTTTTGTAAAAATATTATAAAAGTTTATTTTCATGCTGTATATTTGTTGAATCGCAGATGATGTGGTTTAGGTTTAAGCAAGCATAGCCTCCGGTAACTTGGCAACACAGGTGCTTGCTGATGTCCCCTTGGTGAACTGCTCTTGTGGGATCATTGTTTCATGTTTTTCTAGCTCAGTGTTTGGGGTTTTAAAGCGCTCTTGCTCATTTTCCCATTGTAATGATTTGGGAAATCCCAATTTCCTTTTTCGTCCATTATTTGCAGTAGCTGCTCTCTGAAAGAATCCGATCAAATACATACGGAATTAAAGATTCAGATGTATTGGAAATGCGGATATTGTATGACTAATATGGAAATGTGGGCGAGTGATCAACCAGTATGAGGTTTTTTATGGTTTTTATGACTTTGTTTAACTGATTTGTCGACAGCACATACAATAAAATGACAATTATATCACTTATCACTGTTATTTCTGTGACAATAAATTACAAAACAAAATAGTGACGGGCCTAGTATTTACTTTCAAAATCTGTTGATAGGCTTTATTGTGTTTGTTTGTAGTTATTTGGCTGAGCAGACACTGTTATTGGGAAATGTTAATTGTGGAAAAGCAAAATATTAGACTATTAGCAAAACTGATACAATCCACATTACGTTCAAGGAGTTAATGTTTGCTAAAGTCCTCAGCATTGGCACACAACCATTAAAACTGCAGCTTTTGTTGTTGGTTACTGCAGATCAACTTATGTTCTGCTGTTTCTGCAGTTGAATGTGATGAACTTGGGTTTTTTACTGGCTTGCGAAAGCCAAAGGAGGTGGAGAAAGTTGTTACAGAGAAAGCAAACAACCTCCTGTCAGACATTGGACTATATTACATGTACATTAGGTTATGTTTTGGCGGCTAAATGTAAGCATGTGTTTTAACAGGGATCCGTCCTACTGGGGGAGAGCTCAGTGTGCCAGTCTGTACCGGAGGACAGCGGTGGCTCCAGAACAGAAACCATTACCTGCCCTGTCTCACGTGTAAGACTAGAAACACGGACATTTAATAGCGACTGTCTCACACACAGATAAGACGTTCCAAACTAAGTTAGTTATTGGTATCAGTAAAACTACACAAACAAATAAAAGGCTCATTTAAGTGAAAGTTCAGTATGATGCAGGCCTACACACTCGGCCCAAGAGAATGCTGGGATTGTTGGGAGAAGGAGAGAAAGGATTGAGGCGAAGGCCTCCAAACACTTGATCTCTTTGTTTCTCTCATGCAAAGTGCTGCTGACCTTTTTATTCATTCAGTGTAGTGAAGAAATGCAGCAGGGACCATTCAGCTCTCTGGGCCAAACCAACTCAGGGAGAAAATTGGTGGGTTTTCTTTCCAACATTTTTTTCTTTTCTGTTTAGGATCATGATACTGTTGGAGTGGATGGTATCGCCAAGGAAACCGGCTTGAGGAAAGGCTGTACACCTGGCAGACAGGTCAATGGTGTCATCAACAGGTATGACACGCTATAAACACACCGTTTTTGTGTAATGCTAAAAAAAATGGTGGATGATGAAAAAGGGCCTTTCAGAATTTATAGCTTAATTTTATAGCTTGTTGCCTAAGATACATAAAATATGACCAGTTCTCTTTTATCATCCTAACATTGTTCTGCACTCTTCACTCTCTCCTCATTCAGTTTACGGCCTGGTTCCCCCGACAGCTCGGACCCAGACGAGCATCTCCGTTCCGAGGCTCAGCAGAAGCAGACAGATTCTTTGGCTCCCCCTGCACGCGACAGTACGTGTGTGGCTGCACGCACGCGCCCAATTCTCTCCTGCAGGAAACGCCGTGTACTGCGACCCGGCTCGCTCACCAGCCTCAGTCGTAAGGTAAGAGAGACGTTTGCTCCAGCAGGTTTTCAGAACCTGTTTACATTGTTCTGGTCTCTAAATAAAAAGCAATGGATCGTACTATAAGATATTTCCGAGGGGTATTCCGCAAGATTAGAAAATACAAAAATTGTAACTACTGCAAAATGCCTTCAGAGCCTAAAGCCATTCAGTGTTAACTGTAAAAGTTGGACTGATTATACAGTGAGCTCCTTAAAGTCCCAGATGGTTTCTTACAAAGGTTACAGATTAAATAGGGGTGACCCAGAAACTGCAGTTTGACAGCGATCACAGTTCTGCTCCTCAATCTAGCTTGCTCTAGGGCTCTATTACTGTAATACATTTCTGCTTTTGTATAAGCCAATGGCTGCATTTGCATTTATGAATTTTGCCGACACATTTCTCCAAAGTGACTTACAAAGTGTCCGTTTCATCAATATTTGTGTTCCATGAGAATCAAATCCATAATCACAATGATCTACAGAAACGTAAGGAGCTCCATTACAAACAGTGCTCAGATTTTATTCAGAGAGGAAAGTCTTGAAGTGTTGATAACATCATTCAAGTATCAACACAGAATTCACTCGTGGCAGGTTACAGACGTTACGTGCTAACTGATTTGTAATCCAGTCTCGCAGGTTTATTCAGCAGCACACCATATGAATTCTGCCCCAGTTACAGGCTGAAATGGTTTTCACAATTTCCACCATGATGATTAAACACAGAGCAGATTAGCTCAATTGTATCCTGCTGGTGTTAAGACAGAGGTGGACTGGGTCAAAGATAATATAAAATGGCATTTGCAATGCTTGTAACGGCTGTGATAGAGCCTGTCTCGAATTAAAATAGTATTTTATTGGCCAATAATGTAGGCTTCGGCTTGATTTTTATCCTTCAGGATTTGATTGTGGAAGTCAGGCTGTGATATCAGCAAGGCAAGCAAATACATTTTGACTGCATAGCGTGTGTGACCTGGATGATACTTGGTACAACTTGTTGAAGCACAACTTTGTCAAGTAGTTGTAGGAGTGTCAAGTTATATCTTGAGTAGAGTTGACTATTTTAACTGGTCGGTAAGCAACCATCCAGAACACAACAGAAACAATATAACAACCAAGCAGAATACCCTAACAACTGAAAAGCAATGTCCTGGCAAACACCCAGAACCCATTGATCTCTTGGCGGTGAGTTTTTGTCACCAGTCACCATTTAATTTTGGTGAAAAAAGCTCCTATAAAATATTGCTCTTTATGGAAGTTAGGGTGGAAGCGTGTGTTAGATTATAAATGACCTAAAATGTTCAAAATGAGTCATTACCTTGAATGTTACCCTGAATAGTTTGCATTTTTACCCCTTAAATTAGTTTTTGTTATTGGAGATGTTTTCCGTGTGATTTCAGAGATGATCTTGTACAAACTGTCCTCCTGGTGTAAAGCACTCTTGTTTGAATTGGCTTGGAAAAAACGGCACGGTTGCCAATAGCAACCTGCTCCTTCTTTCTCTCCGGTGCTGTGCTCTGGGTTAATGACACGAGCACATGAGCGCTGTGAAACTTGCCACATGCAAAACTGGGTCATCAGTCCAGGATGAGCGCGTGTTCATTTTTGCAATATTTTGGGTGAGCGCATCAGGTTGGAAGAGAAAGATCGACTCCGGAAGGAAAGTCTATCAGTAATTGAAAACAAAGGGAAAGAATGGGGTTCAGATTTTGCAGGCTGATTCTCCAGAAATTCTAGCCATAAAAGGATCTGAGTGGAAGGCGCTTGTTGGAAGAGTGAATGTTTTTAAAGCGTATCAGAAAGCATATTTGATGAGCGTCGTTGCTTTTCTGTTTGATTTCTTAGTTTTGATCACAAAGAGAAATATTTAAAGGTGGTGGGGTCACATGCATTGGCATCTGCCATTGGTCAGGCAACAGGAAGTCCCTCCCCGAATCAATATTCTGGTGTCTGGATGCTAAAATAAATGTTAAAAATCAACACACAAATTTTACTTTAAGTGGTGTTTTATACCTTGTACTGTTTTGTGATGCGAGTTTCATACAATTTAAGGTTTCTGTGGGAATCTCATCTGCTTTTCAGCATAACAAATGTTACCATCTGGAGGCAGCTATTTATTTTGGGACGTTCTGACGTTTCGTTTTCTTTTGCTCAGGCTCAGAGGTCGATGGCTCCTCGCTGTGGCTGTGAGCTGAACACTCAGTGTGTGATGTGCAGTGGACGCACTCTCGTTCCTGCTGAAACCCAACATCAGCTCCCCCTGCTGGACAGACTGGCACAGTTCGACCCCTGCGTTCACCCTATTCTCTCCTTTACAGACGGTAAGGTCCCTCCCCTTTGTTTATCCCAGTCCCAAGCACAAACACAAAAGCAGATTCAGGATCACACGTGACTAGCACAAACATGCTTTGATGTGTCCTTCCGTACGTTGTTAGTTCAGGAATTTCAATGTTTTCCACCCTTGAAAAACATGTAGGTGTTAATTATTTCAGATCTGGTTATCGCGCCTCTTAAAATAACCTGCACGATGCTCTCAGTTTGCAACGGGTTAGAAGTGCTGTAGACATCTGGTGATCTTGGAACAGCATTTGATTTTCACTTGCATTAACATTGAATAACAGGGAATTTGAGGAGCTGATCTGAGATCAGCACTCTCTCCGAGTGCTGATTCAGACGAGGAGATCAGGCATTCGTCTGTCTGACCTTTGCTGTGTTAACCATTTTAAAGAGCAGTGCAATCTGACTCTGAGCGAGCGTGCCAGCAGAGGCCTCGTGTTATCAGACACGGTAACAGACATGGATGGCGTTTTCCCTCCTTTACATGAGCTAATCTGGCACCCATTGTGCAAGTGAATGATGGGCGTGGAACATGATGGTGAGGCCACGTGTGAAACTTGAGTAGAAGGAAGAGGAACTTGGGTTTGATAAATACCCGAGTGAAGCTCTGACTCCCCCTGCTGGAGAAGTACTGATTATGTTTGTGTCTTTACTTCTGAGTTAAGCTCTGACTCCCCCTACTGGAGGACAATGAGTCATTAGAGGGGGATTGCAGAGCATTAGGTCAGCCTCTGTTATTAGTACAGTAAGCAAAGAAAACATGACACTAGTTCAAGTTAAACCAAGTTAACATCTATTCTTTTAATATAGTGTCAAACAATATTGTGCTTGTAATAACATGTATAAAAATGTAAAGACAAAAAAAACATATGTAACATGTCTTGATCATTCCCCCGTGTTTCTCACATCGTTTCCTGTCCATTTCTTACAGAATCTTTAGTGTTAAAGGGGTCATATGGTGCGAATATGTGTTTTTCTTTGTCTTTGCTGTGTAATAAGTTGCCCATGCATGTATAAGACACTTAAAATTGCAAAAATTAAAGTGTCGGAACAAAAGATGCATTCTATCTAAAAGCGAATGCTCACCCAGACCTGCCTGAAACGCCTCGTGTAACCACACCCCCACAAATCTACGTCATTTAGGTTGGAACCTGATGTTCCAAATATGGTAAGAGGCGTTACATTTCCGTCACACGCTTGCAGTATTCGACCAATCACTACACACTGGTTAACTGGCCAATTATAGCACACCTCGCTTTTCAGAACGATGAGCTTGAACCTTAAATGGTGTATACACATTGCATTACATCTAAAACAAACAATAATATTCGTTTTTGCCGTGTCATATGACCCCTTTAAACCTAAAAATGTTATCAGTGTGAATAAGCGAACGGATGGGAACGAAGTGGGTTCATTGAAAGCTTTTCGACAATTAACAGGTTCTTATCTTTCAGATGTGATGATGAATCTCCATATGCAACGTGTGCTGAAGGGACACTGGCAGAGTCGTCCTCTGGAGAAGATCAAACCCATCAAGAAGATCTCGCTCAAGCATAAGCTGTGCATGAGCAGCCGCGTCTCTGACCCGAAACACAAGCTTTCCAACTCTCTGCTCTCCACAGTCCGTAAGTGTGAAACACACGTGTAACAGCCCTAACCTTTTATTTGACCTTTGCTTTGTTTTACCTAAAGCTATTCTGAAGAAATGTGTCATATTTTGACACGGAGAGATTGCTGAATGTTTAAATCATGCTCGCCCTGCAGTCTGTGTGTTGTAAATGTCAGGAGCTGGGTTTTCTCTAATGGAGGCAAACTCTCGCACATTAAGCGAGTCTAAATCTGGCTGTAGATATAAGTGCGCCTGCGGGCAGTTAAAGTGACCTGTGAGTGTCTGGCCGTCATTAGCTTCTCTCTGGCTGATCTGCTGTGACTCAGCACTTACTTCCAGCATCATACAATCCAGCCACAGTTACTGACTCGTATTTATATCTTCATATCCTGGTTAAGAATTATTGAGCTCTGAAAACCCTCCAGCTGGAGTGCTGTGATTCATCCGAGTTTTGTGAATGAATCTCATGCAACAAAGGAATTTTTATGTTTGCGCTATTCATTGTATTATCTGCTGTGAAGAATCGTTTGGATTATACTTGAATTGAACTACCTCTCAATTGCAAAACACATCTGTGAATTATGTACATTTATTTAATAGGGATGTAACCATATCAAAATCTCACTTTTACGATATACCTCAGTATAAAGTCCACGGTGCGTTTTTTTTATTGTAATATTTAAAATGACAAATGATGACTTGGAAATGTGCCATAAGCATCCTCTTCTTTATCCTCTAATCATAACTGTTGCTTAGAGGTATGAGTTATAGTACCAGATGGGTCAAATGACCTAAAAATCCCTTTTATAAAAGAAAATAATTGCTCCAGATGGACCTTGCCAAAGGTAACATCTATAATATTTTCTAACATTCTCTATGTTAGGCCGGAAGACATATCGTTTCATACAGTCATGTGTCCACGATAATATTGAGACAATTTTGCTATTGCGACAACACGATATCGATAATATTGTTACATCCCTACTAACCAAGCAAGAATAAGTGGGTAACGCAAATAAAACTTCAATGATTTCTGTGCTTGTTAACTTCTTATCCTCTTGTTTGTGGTATCAGGTTTGTCACATCTCAAGATGCGCTCGGAGAAGGTGTCCAGACAGCAGTCAGATATCCCATCCAGCGCCAGTAAACTTGACCCTCGGCAGCATTTCCGGCAGAGCAGTTCTTTCGACAGGAGCCACAGCCGCAAGAGACCCCGTGAGCCCTCGCTGGAGCGTGTGGAGAGTGCGTTAAACCTCATTCCTTTCATTGTGTCACAGGCTCATCTGGTCTTCTAAGGTATAGACTCACATCACTGTCTCTGTTTGAATCTAGATGCTCCCAAGTTGTACATGGAGATGGGAAGCCCCAGTCCATCTCTATCTGCTCTGAATACACCCTCCCACAGCCCCCTGACCAGACAACTGTCGATTTCGGAGAGCTCCACACCCCTCCATCTCGGCGGAAATGCTGCAGTAAGAAACTCTTGAGAACTTTTGTCGTTGCACTTCGGTAACGTCTTAACTGAATCCTAAATATTCCCTCTTTGTCCAAGGTGTCTTATACACACAGGGCACTCTCTCCGAGTCGAACCCTTGAACACTGCGAATCGTCCAAAAGCAAGTCATTAATTGTGTGTGTTTGTGAACCTTTCAGACCATCCGTCGGAGGAGAGGAGAAAGCCCCTTTGACATCAATAACATAGTCATCCCCATGTCTGTGGCCGCGACCACCAGAGTGGAGAAGCTGCAGTACAAAGAGATCCTCACCCCGAGGTCAGACACACAAACCATTTCTCCACGCCTTTGTCTATAGCAAGTTTCATTTGCTACATGATTTTTTTGAAGATGTGATCTTTACCCGCTGAATATGTTGCGCCCTCTGCTTTGTAGTTGGAGAGAAGTGGATGTTTTTGGAAAACCAATAGCTGAAGAGGAAGAAGTCATGGAGGTACGAACTGTAATGACTGATTGTTTCTGTCAGTTATCGTAGGCTGGTTTTTAAATCTCATGTGTTTACACTACATTTCTCTGGGAGAATTGTTACGCAATTGTGGGTGCATGCTCAGTGAGGCTGTTTGTAATACCTTGCTGCCCAAAATATGTTTTGAGTTTTTAATTCTCTCTTTCTTTCTTAGATTGAGGATCTGTCTGATGTGGCGTTCTCACAGCTTCATCTTGCGTATGAGGAGCAGGAACGTTCTCGCTGGAGCTGGACTGCCAGCTCCTTAGCAAAGAGACGAGGCAGCAGGTGGGGAAACAGCTCACACTAACAACGTGCTTCAAAATCTTAAAACATTTAAGTTCAGAAGAGCAGTGAAGTTGAATTAAATGCAATCAAATTTTCTCATCAGGTCTTTCAAGTCTGTGGATGGACGGACTACACCCTTGCTGGGTGGCACCAACCCATCAACCCCACAGCCCTCGTCCCCAGACACAGGGCATTTTCACATGCTGCAGGAGTACAACTCTGTGGTGTCTCCCTCCAGCCCCGTCAGCCCAGAGATGGTGATGCTGTCAGGCCTGTACACGCCCGGCTCCAGAGACTCCCACCGACAGCTGTCCAACGAGGACACGCGCTGCTCCACGCCAGACACTTACGAGGAAATGGTAAGCACCTGATATACAAATGGTTGTTTAAAGCGAATGTATGCGTTTACTTGAATACGTAACGCACACTCTTACCGTTGAATAGCAACTTGAGTGCCATCTGCCAATATTCACCTGCTGTTTCTGTATTTCTCCCTATGGGTTCCCCAGCCGGTACTGCCATGGGAATGCCGGACCTTTCCCCTGGATGTGGAGCCAGAGCAGGAGTCCGAATTCCATCCCAGTCCATCTGACGAGAGGCCCTGTAGGACCATGCGACGCGTTTCCGGCTGCAGGTCATCCAAATCCGAGTCCGAGGCCGGACCTTCGTCGCCTCTCCCAGATGATGGCGCAAAGCAGAAGCTAACCAATCCACCCAAACCTACTCACCGTTGAAGCCTAGACTCATCTACACACCCCCGACCCCACCGGCTTTCAGAAACTCACGAAACAGCAACGTCGAAGGAAGAAAACCAACAAAACGAATGAAAGTCCCTGTTGTTTGATATTCAAACATCAGTCAATTCTTTCACGCTTTTTAGTGAATTGTATGGAGATATACATAGAGACCTGTTTTAATTCAATCTTTGGGTTACTGGGAAAAATATGTTAAAAATTGAAAAGCAAGAGAGAGATTTCCTCGAGGCTAACGCAGATGCTTAGAATTGTAGTAAGTTGCAAAACAGCACTTCCCCCTTAGCATGATGTCGTACTGAGGGGCACAGCTTGCGTTTCGTGGTACCCTTTCAGAATTCTCCAGTGTTCCACTTAAAATGACTTGCTCGGCCTTGCAGTTTATAATGGAGTGATAAAGTTGAAAAATAAAGTGAATAAGAAGAAGAAATTCACGTGAAGATGTAAATGTGTGATGAAGGTCTTTGTTCACATTATGTGAAAGCACTTCACTTTTATTCCCTCCACACCTAAACATTCCTTAACCAAGAACAATTTTCCGCACGTTTAATTTAATGCCGGTGAATTGTGTAAACCTCACAGTTTCAGTTACTGTCCAAATGGGGTCACTACAAGTAGTTTCCCTTTCTATCAGAGAGATTGACAGAGCAGGTGACTGCATACACAACTGCCGTGTAGCTCCCACATGCTTTTATAAATGCCACAGTCTGATTGGAGCACTTAATTGGTCTCTTGTACCACCACACTATTGCCAGTAACCCTACCGTCATGCCCAAACATTGGCAACTCTTAATTGAAGCATAGCCGCTCAATGCAACTCTGTTGCTTAGCACCGTGTGCTTTTCCTAAAATAAGATTGGCTCTCTTTTGAAGCACTTGAAGGTCCTTTAAGATTGAAGTTGCTAATAGTGTCTGAAGAACTATGCCCGATCAGATTGCAAATTACATTGTTGGCAAAACATTCTGTCAATGACGTTCAAGTCAATCACTCCAATATAAACTGACATTAGCTGCCCTGTGACGTTTGAATCCGTCATTTCGATTACACGTTTCCCTTTGCATTGCCTTGTGTGTGAATTGGTCAGGTCTAAATTCCTTGTGGCTATTGAACTTTCTGCAATACCTTCAGCCATCATTGAACCCCTTAACATGAGGTGTGAACGTTAGCGATATTAAAGTGCTTAAGACAGGCAAGGACTTGGCAAAGTTTCATTCGTTGGCTCCATTCTTATCTGTTGCTGCGTCGGCGACAGCTCCATTTTTCCATTGTGCATTGACGAGGAAGGATTTCTGGTAGTTCCCCCAGTCAGTGAGTCACTGCTTGCAACCCCCTTCCTGTTATTTTAACTACTAAGAATGTACAAGTCTAATAGCAGACACCGATTACTTACCGTTTTATTAGTAGCTTCTCTGTATCTTTGTCGTCACGCGATTCTAGCTCTCATAGCCATTTGTTCTCGTTTAAAGGATGTCATGTTAACCAGAGAATTGTATTCCTTTTATCTCGTTGGAGCGAAACGGAATCGACAGCTTCAGAGAGATCTCCTGTTTCATAGATGTGTGGCAAATCGTCAGGGACCATCCACGACTGTCCCATTTCCTGCTGAGAACCCCGCCGCCCCTTTTTCATTCTTAATATCATCAATTATGGTTTTATGTCTCTATGTGGGGGTCTGTGTACTTATCAGGCAAATGTACCATAAGGTTTGACTAGCTTTCAAAAGCCAATATTGTATCGTGTGAGTTATTTTCATACTTTGAATTTCCAATGTGGTGAATGAGGTTTGGGTGAGTCTGGTAATATCCTTTAGCATGTAATAGTTTGTACAAAACGACACAAAAAAAAGTTTATTTTGTACATACCTTGTTTGATTCTTTACTGTGTTTGATGTTCAGGCTGTAGCTGTCCTGATTGTCTAGGGAGAAGACACGTACAAATATTTAACACTTTCTTTATGCAGATGCAAAAAGGAAAAAAGTTTATGGATAATTGGCCAATCTGACATACAGGCAACGTTTGTGCTTCTCAAATTAAAAGTGAATTATATTGTACAATTCCTTGTCTCGCTCTCTTTCTCTTGTACTGATGAAATGTTTTTAGCATTTATTTCAGGATACGCTTCAGATTCATCTTTAGTATTTACCGTAATCACACATTCTGGACCTTGCGGTTATAATTGAGAACCATTTATTGAAGTAGTGATTATGTCCACAGCAAGCTATATTCTCGTAATAAATGTTATCAAATAGAGGTCATATTTAATTATTTATATCCCTTGTATTTACTGTATGGATGCATGGATGTACGGGAACATGAGGTAATGCTTTTGTTTATTAAACATGTGACGTTTTATATTTTTGTACAATACAAATAATGAAAAGCAAATTGAGGGCATTCGGGTTGCACGGTGTACCGGTGCTACAGTAGCATCGTGATGCTAATGCTTCAAAATACCCGCGATCCCTCTATTTGTGAAACGGTAGTACCGTAGTTATTGTTGCATATGCGCATTAATATTCATTTGAGCACTATCATCTGCCTTTTTTGCGGTGTTTATCTCCTTAATGAATGTGTGTTTTGAATGACTCGGACGAGTTAATGATTCAAATTGGCGTTTTGAACGAGTTGATTAAATGATTCATCAACTAAGTGGGAAATTGACGTCACCTACTGGCCGTCTAAGTTCTGCATTTAAAGTAAACTTTAAAAATAATATTTCCCTTTATGAAGACTGCTGTATCAATGAAATTTGTCCCACATTTGAATTAGTTCCCACTTGAAAAATGATCTAGTGTACTTTAGTATTTACTACAGTAAACTACTAAAACTCATAGACACTAGTGTTTTTGAGTCTTACCATTGCAAATATTTTAGTATACTACAGTATTTGCTACAATTTATCCAATTACTACAGTTAATTCAACAACATATTCTAGTGCAAAGTATAATACAGTTTACTATAGTAAATACAAAATGTTTCATCTAAATCTGTGTTTTTTTGTATAGATTTGAATTATATGGCAAAGCATCGTGATGCTACTTGGTATCGAGATACTTCAGCTGGTATAGTATCGTAAAACATGTTAACATTGGTACCGTGGCAACCCTAGAGGTCATACGCCATAAACCTTCATCTCGTGTATATAGATTATCTGGCTGGTTTTGCTAAAACACATTTAATGTTATAACGGCTTGTTTTAGATGAAAATAAGCCGTTATATTGACACCTCGTAATCAATGAAAATGAACTAGCCGAATCTTTACGGAAGTATAATGTAAACCCAGCTTTAAATATTTTGAAATTATTTTACCTGAAAAGTTATTTAAACCGTTGCGTAACCATTAAAATGATGCTGTGTAATATCATGGATAGTGCACTATATAGACGGTTTATGCGCAATTTTGTGACACACACACACCCCGTCTGAACTTCGATTATTTCTTATAACAATCAAAAGAAACCGAAAATAACCTTTATTTGGCTAAACTTGCCTCTCCAGTATTTTGAGTTTAGACTCAACCGCTATGTCAATGTACCATACGGTTTGTTTAAATGCGACCGAACCATGGACATATCAAACAAATTGTTTATTTAATACACTTATCATGCTGTAAAATAATAATACAAATTAATATTAACAAACATTAAATTAAATAACATATAAATAGTTATATTATTAGACACTAGCCAATCACGATCTCATGTGCCATTAAAGTACCGCGAGAGCAAAACGAGACCAGGCGCTGCAGTTGCTCAAAATCTGCTGCCAAGCCTTGATGACGACCCACTTTATTCTCATTGGCCAGAATGTTCACGTGTATATAACATTTGTTGCGTGTTTATTCTGACACACTCGGTTACGATTATACTCACACATATATGTATATCACATTGTATGTTTATTGTACTGATCTTAATTAAAAAATATGGTTATTCCCATCATATTCGCTTCATAAGTGATGAAGAAAATAATATCCCGTGGTCTGTAGGTTCACCTCCCTACGGGGAGCACGAAGTGTGCGACCTGATGGACGTTTTCTCCTCCTCCGGCAACCGGCAGATCTCGCCAGTCGGTGGCCGTTGGAAGTCGGTCGGTCTGCGCACTGCCACGTGAAGTCGAACACGCGTATTTTCAAGTGCACTCATTTAAAAGTGAAATTCATCTGACAGAAACGCACCTTGGGTCTCGTTATAATTATGCGTCTTGGTAAAAAAAAGTTGCTCAGAATTTGTTCTTTTACTTAATCAAGTGATAGAGAATTATGAACAAGCGGATAGAGACAATCCAAGATGGCCGCCGAGACTAGTGTTGCTGTCGCTATAATTACAAAGCCAAAGCCAGTTACAGTCAGCGTTGATAAATCTGTCATATCTCTGTATAATGAAAATCTTTACCTTTTGAACATAATCAAAGGAGACACGGAGCAGTTTAATACGGACTTTATTTCCAAATTCACGTTTACAGCAAGGAGTATCGGTGTAAACCAATAAAACACATTACAACAAGGACAATCACAACTGTCAAGCTAGAAGGCGATGAAAGAGCAGAGGCGGGAAATGAAACATCGGGAAAGAGAGAAGTGGTTAACAGATTACAGGACCGTGTGAAATACAGCTAGCTACAAGGGCCTTGACATTTTATCTGGTAAATCTATTCGTCGGCTTAACCCACATATCTAAATTCTCTGGTTTATGTTAGCAGCATGCTGTATTGAGACGCCACACTGTTGGATTTACAGCAGTCCGTTTGAAGCTTGTCATGTAGGCCTAGTAATCTGAGATTATGTGGCGCTATAGGCAAATCGTTTACAAATATGTTTCCAATTTTCCGTGTGTGTTAATATCCCTTCTTTTAAATGCAAGATATACATATTTACGAGTAGTCGAGTTAGAGGCAGATCCCAGGCGGAAAATGTCCGATCAGTGCGATCACTTTCAAATAAGCACAAATCGTCCACACAACACTATAAGGAATAAATGTGCAATTTACAAACATGTTTTTTGCAGGTAGCTTTGTTCATTATCTCGCTTTATTTTATTTTATGTCTTGATCTTTTAATATTTAAAAACTAGTTAAACACTCCTTGAAGTCAAGTACAGAGTTCTCTAAACAGTAAAACAGGGATATGGTGAATTAGTATGTTCAAGATCTTGGTGAAGTTCATTGCATGCTGGGAATGTGCCGTGTGGTTTGGGTTGATGATGTAATAAGGTTTTATAACTGAAGAAGCTTGGCTGGGTGTCCTGCATCATTTCACACAAAATGTATCAGTTTTGTTCTGCTGTAGCCTTAGATCACTTACCAATTTACCAGCAGTTCTAGTTCATGATAAGGTTTTGATTATTTTACTGGTTTATTTCTACTTTGTCAAAATAGTAAATTGAGGCAAAGCACAGTTCTTTCAGCAATGCAACTATCCACAAAGTGCAGGATTCATGAAGTCCCTGGCTAAAAAGCTGTTTAAATATAGATGCAAATGTTTAGTTTTGAGATGCCATACAATCTTAATTTGCAGGTAGACTCTAGTACCAAGATTTCAATTTCTTCAGTTATTTATGATATAGTTAGAACAAATCGGCTGTCTATTTTCATAAAGTCCAGATATGCTTTCAGAATGTATGACCTGTGTGTCCATCACAGCCTGATGAAACAAATGCCCCAACAAGAGTGTTTAAAATTTTCTTCTTCCTAATGAACTTCACCTTTTCAAACCTTCTCCACCGCTGCGTGTCATAACAGGAATGCGTAAGATATGGTAAATAAAAAACATTCACAATAAGGCAACCGATCAAATGCAGCTTTCGAAGCAAATGTCGTCGTCTTTGTTTCTTTTAAAAAACGGGGGAATTAAAAAATCTGGTTACTCAGTGCTGTAAATGACCATTTGGATCAATACACCACCAGCTCAAATTGGTATTATTTTAATGATAGCCAATAACATCAAGACCAGTCCCTCCATGCCAGAAGGAGAAATTTTTAAGCATACAAGCCACCGGGACAACCTTTAGTTGGGAGAATCCGACAAGCACCTTATTTGAAAGGACTGAAGGAGATACTTAAAACTTATTTTAGTCAATTGTTGACACATTTTGTTGCGTTGACACATCACTACCCTTTAGAGGGAGGAGGGAAACAGCTCACAGGCCTTGTTTAGCGAGGGAGGCTGACACCTGATCAGCTAGCGTAGACAGTTGTGGCGGATCAGTCATGTTGAGGCTGCCGGAGGAAGACACGTTGCTGAGACGGCGGGGTGATCCGTCCGTGGAAACATCGGTGGGTTGGTACACGATCTCAGCGCCATGATCGGTGCGGGCTTTGGCTTGTTCGCGGAAATTTAACTTTTGGCTCTCAATCTAGTGGGAGGAAAAGTAAAATTGTAGTTAAATAAATGTCAGGTTTAGGAAAAAATATGTACGTACCTAGGGGACTCGTGTATAAAATAGTGTGGGTCTGTTGGGTGTGCACATTTACATTGACTTTCTTTTTTATTAATCCCAATATTTGGGTTTACACATCAGTAGGGAAATCAACAAGTTCCTTATGGTTTACATACGGATATATGGTCTACAAATAGTTGTCTTTCTCTACATATGAGCCGGGTCAAGAGAAAGTGTGGACTAAAGTAAATCTGCCCTCTCGTGGACATGTATGGTAAAAAAAGCTTGCTAACTAAGTGCATAACTGATATCATAATTACTGTAATAATCATGTTACTTCAAATAGCCACACACTACAATTCCAGTATTATACTTACTGTTACCCTCTGATATAACCAGACTGATCCCTTCAGAGGAGGGAGGGTCAAAGGGCATGTTTCCATCATTAGGATGAACAGCATCCCCATTAGAGGAAGCTTTTGAGGTCTGTGCATCTTCTTCCTTCTCCCTCTACAGTGTGAACGCCACAAAATGCACAGAGTTATGGGTAAACAAAACAAAAATGAGTGGGATCAATGCAAATTAGATAATGAGGGGGTTATGAAGGCAAAACAATACAGGTATAAGGAAAATAAAAGTGTCTGACGTCCGAGAGAATGCTGGGAGAGGAGGGTTTAGGCTATAAATAGGAGCTTCCTACTTACTGAATACTGCTATTTTTGTTCTAAATTGTAAGAAGTTTAGTAATATACAGTATTGTTGTCACATGACCTTATAATGTGTTTAATTCAGTGAGTAGCGTAGAGGGTAAAAGGAAGGGATGATTCTCATAGGCCCCAACCATTTCTAAATACTGCAAAATCTTAAATCAGCATGTCAACTCAGAATGTTAAATGATAAACAATTGCAGCCCTCAGTCAGCAGTGGTAGAAAAGATTTATGTTTGATAAAGACAGACAGCACAGTAAAAGACTACTGCATGAAATGATAGAAAAAGAAGAAAGCATTAGGCAGGAGAGCACTGGAAAATGAACTGATCATGAAAATGTGTTCAGTAGAGAGAGAAGACGAAGAAGAGCAAGACGCCCAAATGCCATTTTGTCACCCACAAACGTCTTTCTATACGTTACATGGGTTGAGAACAATGTGGGTGAGTAAAGGCCCGTTCACACCGAGACCATTGACTGTTAAGATAACTAAAATGATAAATATCAGAATCCACTTCAAAGAACAGCAACGTTAAGTTTATTTTTGGTTCAGACACTGCAGTTTTATCAGTTGGAAAAATTGTTCTGACATTGATCGCAACAATATCGTTCCTCTGTATCATTGTTTTAGTCATCATCCTTGGTAGAGATAATGGTTAAAACTAAACATTTAACAAATGTCAAATTTACGTAGCCTACTTTGAATGAAAAACGAATTAATAACTATGGTGTAATGAATAGTTATGTGACTATGGTACTTAATTTTAACTTTATTTAAACAGTGTCCTATTAATGAGAACTTAAAGGCAACTCAAAGAAGTTGGCAAAAATCTGTGCAAAAGCAGGACTTAAGTCTACCAAGCAGGAACAAGCATGCTGATCATAAGAAGATTGCAATTTACAGTTTACAGGAAGGAAACTTTTGAGTAGTGAAGATAGAAGATTAAAACAGCCAAAAAGTATGATGAAACGCATTGTGGTGTATTACATATTAACTGCAACATAACATTTTTTGTTATTTAAAAAAAGAACATACCCTCTTCTGACCGCCCCCAGGAACATGTCCAATGTTCTCAAGTGATCCAACTTTTGACTGGGCTTTGAAATCCAATTTCTCAGATTTGATCTCCACATTTCCACCTCCTAAAATACAAATGAAAATACAACCAAACCTTTGACGATTTCTACTGAACTAGAGATGAAGAAAGGTATAAGGTAGATGTTATAACGTCCAAACCGTCAAGATAAAGAAGGTGATCTATTATTTATATCTATTATTACACACGATTTCTTTATTTGTCATAGCATTTATTTGTCACATTTCTTTAATATGATGCTTGGAAGACATTATTTGACCTGTTACAGTGTAAAAATCTCACCTGGTTTGTGACGAAGGTTGGCCTTAGAGCCACATTTCGACTGGACGTTGCTTAAGTCAATCTTTTTTATGCAAAATCTGAATCTAAAGCACAAGGACAAGAAAAAGTCAGTCACATAGAACATAAAGGGCCAATATGAGAGGAAATCAACCACATGCCCATGGCACCCAAAGAGTTGATGATCTTGAGTAGAAAAATGCATTCATTACAACAACAGGGTTCATGAGACAGAGAAGAAACTATTCACTTACATACCCAACAATGCAAATGATTTAATTGAATTAAACTTATTTAATAATAATTTAATATACATGTTAATTATAATATGTAATTCAAGCTGTGTAAAATTTCCTCTCTGTCCCTAATTCATTCAATATTTGCATCACGCAATGTAGTGGTCAAATGTCCAAGAGGAAGTCAGAGGGAAGAAACTGGAACAGAAAGACATGTTATATCTGATTTTACTGTGTTTTAGACAACATTCAGATATAACTAGATTTGCATCCGAAGGAAAATCAGTGCTTGCAAGGCAGCAAAACAGATTTGGTTTCTTGTAAAATGACCCTCAAAAAATAAAGAAGAAAACCAAACCCATGATGAAGTAATCACAATGTAAATGTAATTATTTGATCGAAATGTTTTTAGTGTAACATACTATATCCCGAAGACTGAGTTTGTACGTTAAACAGTTGGAGCTGAAATAAACAATAGCCTTAAAGTGTCAGAAAATTTGTATTAAAAGGTTTTAATATACTGCTCACCTTGCAAGTACTGGCGTAATGCACATGCTCAGAATAATCATCGTGTGACAAACCATATCCAATAGACTTCTAATAACAGTTTGAGGTGTTCACATGACACACAACCATTTCTTAAAGAGACAGTACACCCAAAAATAAAAAGTCATTTCCTTACCCTCGAGCTGTTCCAAATCTGCAGAAATGTCTGTGTTCTGTGAACTCGGAGAAAGCTATTTGGAAGAATGCTTGTAAGCAAACAGTATTTGGCTGCCATTGACTACCATAGTAGGAATAATTACAATTGCAGTCAAAAGTGCCCCAGAACTGTTTGCCTTCCTAAACCCCACTCACACAGACCGCTGATCCCAGAAAATGGCTAAAGTGCCTCCTGTATGAATGCAAACACATCCCGGAATGTCTCAAAAAGTGATTCAGGTGTTGTGACGAATTTTGACTCCCTGCCAGATTACGACTTCCCTCATTGAAATTGCTGGCGGATTAGCTAATCCTAACCTCTCCTGTTAGTGAGAATGTTAGTGGGGAATGGGGGTTCAGGATTCATTTTTTCGGCACCACACCGGAAAGGGGACCTATAGGAACATTAACGGGATTGGTCCCGGAAAGTGCCCTGTGTGAAACAAAAGGCGGGAGCAATGCCGTAAGGGGTGTGGAGTTTACTAGTGATGACACGCATCTATAAGGATGGGCAGGAAAACAAGAGTTAAGTGAGTCATATGAAATGGTTATAAAATCTAAATGATAAAACAACTCTTAAAATTTGTTTAAAAAAAAGATGATTTTTATTCATCATATTACTGAAAAATGCCCTGTAATTGTCTCCTAATGTACAGTTGCTAAAATACTGTCTAATTTTAATTAAAACTTTAATTAAAATAGCCTTCCTTTTGCACCTTGTTGCTGTTTGTTGTTCTGCATTTACCAATACATATTAAATAAAAAAGTCATCATTCATTTTAGAACAGACAAATTTGTTGTTTAAAAAGCAACAATATATGCAACATAATAATATCCCCAAAAAAGACCTTATTTGTGCCTATTTGGCACTAAATATAGAAGGAAGGTGGTAATAAAAGCAAACCGCACTTGAGCCACCTCAAAACATTGCAAGAAAATATCCTTCACCGTACAGCTCTACGTTTACGAATAAACGAATGCACATTACATTATAGCACATTACACGTCACATGACAAGTTCCGGAACAATTATTTGTGTATTTTCCGGTATTTCTGGAAAATACTTATTTTGTGTTTAACAGAACAAAGACATTTTTCCTACTATGGTAGTAGTCAATGGTGGCCAAGAACTGTTTGATTTCAAGCATTCTTCCGATATTCTTCTCTGTTCATACAGATTTGGAACAACTTGAGGGTGAGTAAGAGACCCCTCAACTGCCGAGGATTTACTTCCATTAACTACAGTTAAAACACAACCACAAACATCTGTTTGGTACATGCATACATTCTACTAGCAGCATGACCACAACACACTCGCTAAACACCAGGCAGACATTCAGATGCACCACACGGAGGAACCTGGGGGTAAACCACGTAAGAGATCACAGAAGGTTTCAGGCATACTAATCAAATCTTTTTCTGGCAGTCAAATCTAGGGAGATGCTAGACTATTGCAAAAAACAGGCCAGTGAAGGCATGCTGTAGACCCTGAACTAGACAGACTTGAGCGTTATAAAGCAGAGCTTATATTGTATCGGTGTGTTTAGGAAGTCACCTCTTGAAGATGTACATTGAATGTCAAGAACAAGGACTTGTTAAAGTACAATATAGTTTTGTAACACATTTTTTTTAACCAAGCTGCATATTTCTAGAGGGACAATGTATTTCTGCTGTATCGAAAACTGCTTCCCAAATGTGTTTTAGCTTTTTCAAATGAAACATTTTTGTGGAGATTTACACAAAAAAATGATAAAAGAAAAACTAATAGCTGTTTTTTGGAAATCCAATAGGATTTAAAGTTTTGTACTTTCAGTTCAAGGTTTGCACTGAATGACCATGACCTCAGAAGACCTGGAATATCACCCACGGGTCATTTAAACACTTGTTTCCAATTTATTTTAATAAATGGATCGTTCCAAACAGGATAAAACTAATAAGGTTTAATTCGTTACAAGAGGTAACTGTGGACACTGACATTGGAGATCTGACTGGAAGCTATATACACTTTTTTTTTTTATATTACTCCATGCATGAATCCAATTCACAAATCATTCAAAACATGTCTATTATAGATGCATGTAGAAAGGCTTTCAATCTGAAACTGAAAAATTAAATGCATTTTAAAAGGGTTGTTAGTCGGTTTGTAGCGAATTTAGTGCTGACTGTTTAGAATGAGCTAGAAAGGATGCAAGCTACTCTAACTAGTAACAGTGCACTAGTTAGTAATCTTAACTATTTCTGAGCGAGGATTTCTAACACTACCAGTTACTCACATTACCACCTCCAGGAACATGCTTGATATTGCCTTTGGATCCGCATCTAGCCTCAACATTTGACATGTCGATCTTCTTATGAACAATAGTGACCTGAAAAAGGAAAAGTAAAGTCAAGAAAGTTGATGTGGTGCCTGCGGGGTGGTGGAGATTTCAGGTTTCTCAAAGGGTCTATTGATAAGACAACAGGAGTTTGACAGGTAAATTCACCTTTTTGCCTTGTTATACTATCCTAAAAAGTGACTTTGTGCAAAAAAGAAAAGTTTTAGGGCCTTATTTTAACGATCTAAGTGCATGGTCTAAAGCGCAAGTGCACTTAGGGCGTGTCCGAATCCACTTTTGCTAGCTTAAGGACGGGAAAAATGGTCTTAAAGAGTTGTCCCTTTATGTCATGGATGTGTTTTGGGCAAAACGTGCAGTAAACCCGTCAGAGTCCCATCTCCCATTCCCTTTAAGAGCCAGTAGCGCTAGCACCATGGCGGATTTGCTATTTACAGCTTCTCCAGTGAGGAAATGCATCTGTTCGTGTACGAGGTTAAAGCGTGTGAGAAGACCATCTACAGGATTTTTTATCTTTATGTACACAATAATCATCTTTAACATTATAACCTATTTATTTGTAATATTTGGCATTATTGTGTGCTGCTGCGCGTCCCTCTGTGTGTAATAAGCAGAATTTATGCACGCTGTGTACCCGCCTCTAGGCGCATATTAGCCTACTAACAAGCTCTTTAAAGAACAAAAAAATATTGACTTTAGACCAGGTTTCAGTTGGTCAATGGCGCAGTCTATTTTAGTTACTTCAAAATAGCAGCGCGCCAACAATGCGCCTGAACACACCTCGTTTTCAGACCAGCATGCCCATGGGTGCGCAAGTGGGTGCAAATGCATTTGCTATTTAAACAACGTGGTGCAGGACGTGAATATGGAAACTGCATCAGGCTAGAACTATCAAAAAACACTTGCCTCGCGCCTGGCACCACATTGCACCATGTGTATGATAGGGCCCGCAGTCTCTATTGCTCACTCATTGTGTCTATGATAAATCAATCACATCCACCAGACTGTGTTGTGGAGCTTGAAAAAAACAGCCCAGATGGACAAACAAAGATTCTTGTCCAGAAGCTTTTAACTACAATCTTTATTGACCAGTTGTGTGTTCATTCTTTGTCAAACATGCATGACTGAATTACCTTCCCTCCTCCAGGCTGGTGTTTCAGGTTCTCAGTGGAGCCAATCTTGGACCTGACGTTCTTCAGGTCAGGCAAGGGCGCAACAGGGGCGATGGGGGCGCGGGATCTCAGCGAACCGGGCGATTTAGGCGGGGTGCGGACCACGGCTACTTTCTTCACCTGTTGTCCAGGTGTGGAGGAGCGACTGGCCGGGCTGCTGCAACCACTGCGGTCTGGGGTTTTGGGTGAGTCAGCTGCCATATGAACACAACAAAATACCGAGTTTTCAGTTTCCAAGAAGCTTCTATGGGGTTTTTCTGCATTGATGTTTTTAATTCTGGCAGTAAGGAGCTACAGCAGTATTTAAAAGCACGGCAGTGCATTGGCTCCCGCTCAAATGAGGCTTTTTACCTCTCTCAATGGACCCTGGTCCTGCCCTTCGCTGCTCCATCCGTAAAACAGCTGTGATGTTCACAAATCAAAGTGGTACATATCAGACACATTTAAAGGGCTATTAAGAGAGACTCATGCCCTTGGGCTTTCACTACCCATTTCTAGGCAGATATTGTGTACTTCCTGAAGACTGGTTCAGTGCTGCGGACTATAAGTGTGGCTGCTTACTTTTGGCATGCAGTAAATGCTTCATGAGATTTTCTACCTGCTATGAATTTTTATTAACTTCTTTGTGGGGATGATTGGTAAACATTTGTGTCTTGTGGGAATGCATTGAAATGACTAAAGATTGACTATGAATATCCTTCCTATAAATGCTTTCATAAAATGTTATTTGCCATTCCAGCTTACTTACATCTTATACAACTCACCTGGGATTTTGGTGCCTACTCCTTGGGGTTTAATGCCTATTGCCTTGGTCCTGGCATCGCCAACCTACACATGGACAACCAGAGCAAGAATCAGATATAGTAAATGGACTGCACTTGTGGATGGCTCTTTGAAGACCTGAGTTGTTTTTAATTATATCGCAATTTTATTCCAGATCCAGAAAACTTTATGTGACAAAAGTAATTTGCTTCTCTGTCTAAATGGTTATTTAAATGAAGAGTTTGGTTCCAAAATGAGATAAATCATGTTTTTTTATTGTGCATTATTGTGCATTCCAATTAATATCAATCAAACTTGATTTGTTTTGATTTTAAGTCAGAATAACAAAAAAATGCAGGTAACTAACACAATAAAACACAATAAAAACATGATAACATAATAAAAAACATGATTAAAAATAATATCTCATATTGTGAGTTATCTCATTTTGGAACCAAACTCTTCATAAATTTGTATGTATATGAATTATTTATAATTATTATAAAAAAACATATTATTTGTATATTTATTTATATGTATAATATAAAATAGCATAGGAGAGATTTATCTATATTGTTATTTTTTTCTAAAGTTTTGCAGTCACATCATAGGACACATTTGTATGTCGTGAAATCCACCTCCTCATTGGGTCTCCATTTTTGTTGTATTGAATAGTCATCTACATTATGCTTTCCTCTACAAGGTACCACCTTGATGCAAAAATACAGTTTTGCAATAAGGTCTCATGTATTGGACTTTGACCAAAACAGGCTGATGGTTAGGGATGGGCAGGAGTACTTACTGTGGCCCTGGACTCTCTGGCTCCTGCACTTTGGGGCCCTTTTACAGAGTTTACAGAGCCTGGATTGCTTAAACAACATGATGGAGTTGAGGAGGAGGCAGGGGGCTTTTTGCTGGGGATGGCTGATGCTGTACACCCTCTTTGAGGGGTAGATGTAGGTGTAGATTTAACATGCGTGATTGTGGGGAGTATCTTATATGTTTGAGAGAATGAAAGAAGAAGAAAAAAGAAAAAAGCTATAAATAATATACTGAACTGAACTGAACTGAAAGATGGAAGATGCTGTTAAAAATATAAAATAAAATAAAATGCAAAAACAAAATGCATTATTAACCCTCATGAACCTTTAATGTTTTTATGTTCAGGGTATCAGAGACTATACATATAAATATAATGGTAGTCATTTATTAATTCACAAAATTATTTTTTAATATATATATTTTTTATAATTTAACTTATAGTAGGTAGATATTTCTAAAGCTGTTGAGGAAGGGAGGGTTGACAATTTCAAAAATGTGAACGATTAGTTATGCACTATTCAAAATGTTTTCGTGATCATTTATTAGGAAAAAAATATCTAGCTATACAACACCTGTGTTGGCTCTGAAACCTCAAACATAACATGAGGATTATGAATTGTTGATAATGTGTAAACAAAACTTTAAATATGAAAGAATGACCTTGCAGTTGTTGTTCATGTCATTACATGTGATAATAACTCTACCTTTTTCTCAGGAGCCCCTCCTGCTCCAGTCTTGGCTGTAGGAAGAACAATAAAGAAACGGTAAGAAAGAGCGTTCACATTTCACATAAGTCACCAGCGATTAAAATGTATCATCAGGAAGACCAGTCTACAGTATATGTACTCAAAGATGTTGAGAGTGCTCTTCCCAGAAGCAGCAATTTCAGCATTTCAGTTTTTTGTGTATGTTTGCGATATACTTTCAGAAACAGACTACATACATGAATTCATGTATATAGAATAAATGTTAAGACCATGATTTTGTGTAATTTGATTTGTGCAGGACCATATTGAACTATGCCAAAACATAAGGAATCAGGAATGAATAAACCGTGAAGCCTAAGCTAACAGTTATGTAATTGTTGCTTTTCCATAAGGAAATACTGTCCCTGTGCTTGCAAGGCAGAAAAGAAACAATTTTAAATCTTTAATTTTATGCCATGTCTACTTAAATGAAATGACACATCATAGCATTGAGTTTATGCATGTCATGACTCTCATTTATCTTGTTTTCTATTTGAATTTCCAAACTTTTTTGCAGTGGCTATAGATGGTTAAGTTCTCTAGATGTTAAAAATGACCAACAGCAATTCATTATACAGATTCTGCTATGACATGACTTCATAAAGTTTCATCTCAAATAAAAAACTAAATTTTCCTTAGAAAAAAACACTGTCCAAAAGTGTTTGCAAAACCAGCAGAGAGCAGACAACAAAGACAACAAAGGCTGAAAAAAATAAAGTACAGTACCTTGACTGAGTATTGTCATAGCTCATGCACAACAATTCATTTTGTCTCCCACAAGTTGTTGCATTTAAGATAAATACAATAAAACTATATAATAAGTATATTAAGTAATAAAAAGCATTTTGAGGTAAATTAACTGCAAAAAAAATGGGTAAAAAATGCATATTCTGGGAATATAAATTCAGCTGCCTTGCAAGCATTGCTATTGGCTTGCAAGATTTCTAGTACAAATGCATTAAGACAGTTTTGATTTGCAAAGTTTCACACTATCGAGCCAGATTTTCTTTGTGCATGTATGTGCGTTTTGAGTTGTTAAGCTAGTCTGATATTTTTTGTGGAAGACATCTGCACAGCTGTGGGAGACATTTAGGGGCGGTTTCTCGGAGAGGGATTATTTTAAACCAGGACTAGGCCTAAATTAAACTAGTTTATTTAAGTCATTTAAAAAAAACATAGTTTACCAAAAAAATCCTATATTTTAAGATATGCCAATGCAAGTTGTTTTCGATCAAGACATCTCTAACATTTAAATGAGTCTTGGACTAGGCTTAAGCCCTGTCCGGAAAACCACCCCTTAGTGTATGTTCTGTCTTGAACCCAGCAGCAAATACTGACCTTCTCCTTTCAGTATGTATTATAGTCAACCCCATCTTCATTGACTTTTAGGTCCACTGGGTTATGTTTATAAATGTTTACCAAAATGGACATCTGGGAAAGGGTGTTCCCACACATGGTTCTGTGAGTGATACATTCAACATACATGCAGAGGTGACATGCAATACCAAGGGATAGGTAAAAAATGTGCCAGCCAATGCACAGAGTTAGTCACAAACACAGGCAGAATAACACTGAGCACACACAGAGAGGTAAGCAAGATAGATAAACAGACAGTGCACAAAGGGCCCAGAGAGAGATTTTGTTGCTACGAGCAGCCCGTTTCTTCAACAGGACACATTGGAGTGCGCTTTTCAGAAAGGGAGCTGCTTAAGTCTACTGCTCTACTTGAAATAAAAGAAAAAGGGAAGAGAAATAAAATATCTGTGAAAGAGGAAGAGGCTGTGGGGAGATTGGGGAACGGAACGGAAAACAGACCTTTGGATGGGACACTTGATTTTCTGGCCGGAGCAGCATCTTTGGAGGGAGTTTTCTGAAGTTTTGGAGCAGATTTGGGGGAAGGGGTAGCTGTGACCGTGGCAACAGGTTTCTTGGGTTTTTTGGCAGGTGATTCTTTGATGGGAGCTCCTTTGCTTGGCATTACTTGAGCGCTGGGCTTGACGGTATCTTTAGCAGGAGCAGCATCAGCATCAGGTTCTGGTTTGGCAACAGACTGTAGATTTTGCATTTCAATAAGATCCTCACTTGTCTCCAAGTATTTCTCTGCTTTATCTTGCTTGTCCTCTTTTGCTTCTTTGGGTTCTCTGTGTTCCTCTGAATCTGCTTCAGGTTCCATCTTGGGTACTGCCGCCTCTTGGGAACATGGAGGAATGTTGCTCCCATCCTCTTCTTCTTCTGGTACTTCATCTTCTTCCTCACGAGCATTGGTATGGACGTCTGTGAGGGACGCCTCCTCATGGGTGGGCTCGGCCGCACCACTGGGAGAAAGAGGAGAGCCTGGATCTGCCCGACAGGAGTCCGGGCTCTTGCTTTCCGGTGGTGTTTTGTCAGAACTGCACTCCCAGCCCGCAGGGGCACTCTGCTGACCGGGATCCTGAGGTTCGGTGTAGTCAAAGGATAGGCCACGCTTTTTAGCTTCCTCTGGGGTCATGGAAAGATGAGTAGGGGCTTCGTGTTCGCTATTAAATCGATCATCTTTTTGAGATGTCAAACCTGGGGCAACAGAACTGCATACCAAATTATCTCCAGTTTCTTTCTCTTCTTCATCATCCACAACATCTTCTCTGTCCTTGTCTTCATCATAAGGATCTTTACCATTTCTCTGTTCTTCCATATTGGTAGCATTTCCAGAAGGCGCATCAACATCAGGAGAACAAGAACGTTTTGTTTCATTCTCCTCTTTCTCATCCTCAAGCCCACTGGGACTGTGATCAGACATCTTCTCTGAGGGACTCTTCTTTACTTGGCCGTCAAAGCCCATGATCCCTGAACCCAACCCTGTGGAAAGGGTCTGCGGATGTGGGGACGCCGGTGACTGATGTGGGCTGACAGATTTCTCCCTTTCCCTGTTCTCCTGCTCTCCCTCCTCCTCCACTGATGCCGCACTGCTCCGGCCACTCTCTGGCAGACTTCCTGAGGTTAAATCTTCTGATGACGTGGAAGGCAGAATGATAGGAACAGCCACAGACAATACTGCAGAATTAGCGACACTCAACCACCCTCTCTCCACAATCAACATTAGAGGCAGAAAAAGAAAAGGAATCAAGAAACGAAAAGGAGGTAAAAACAGATAAGGAGCTCAAACACAACACAAACAACAAGTTTCTCTCTTGATATCAAAAGTCACAATCCAGGGATTTGAAAACTGCACACTAAACTTTGAGTTAAAGGCACTTTTACAATAAGGAGTGCTTGCTAAACTGAATTAGCTAGATGTAGACTACAACATGGGTTTTGCCAAAATTGGGGACCAGTTGAGGTAAAATGAGGGCTCAATGCAGTAGGCTCAGGTAGTCATGCGATCACTGCTTATAAAAGTGCCTTTTTAACTCACATTCAATCACAGGTTTCAACGTTCACAACAACCATAACCAAAACAAAACCATAAATTAAACAGTCCAATCACACCACAATATCCACAATGACCCAACAGACCCACAACATCTCTGTGAGCTTCAGTGAGTAATGCATTGATGGCTGATAGGAAGATGACCGACGAAGCAATGAATTGGTGCACTCTTAATTTGCCAGTATAATTTAATGCAGAGTTGCCGTTCGCTTTCTGACTTGAGCGGTTTAGCACATGTTTTGCATTGTGTATTGAATGCATTTTAAGCAGGTTTAATGCATTCAGTGATTGCTTTGCTGAAACCCATATTATTCTAAGTATGTTCCAGTGACTCGTCGTTTGTCGGGTAAATTGAAGCACTCAACAGATCCAATAAGAATATAGAAACAATTTCGCTGTTTGTCTCTCAAATCCAGTCATTTGAGGAGGGTCAACATTGCATGTCACTTAAGTTGGTTTACAGACTTTCAGCCATTTCATCGAAAGACTGTATGGCAGTTCGCAAATGAGGGACTTGCATTTAAAATGAAATAAATACCATTAAAGCTTCGGACTGCTAACATCAGCAACATGTTCTCTTTCATGAAATATTCAGCTAATGGCTAATGGTAGTCTAATCCATTTACATCACTCCCTCTTCATACAACAACAGCATACAACATACAGAACTCTACCGTAATGCATTTGTCTTGACTAGCCTGTTAGATTCCTGACAGCATCAATGGGATTGTGGGCTTGTCTTAAAGTCCATTTACTCAGACCTTGACGTCCCACACCACTCTTGAGCTTTAATCTGGTTGTTACTTCCTAAAGTGACATCATTTGGAATGGAAGCATGCAACATACCATATGACGTCCGGGTCACGGCACCAGATAGGTGCGTCTGTCTGTCATTAGACATCTAAAAGCTTATCTCATGTAGTCACACACTAATTTGACATGCAAATACCAAATGGATGTTTTGGGCACCACTGTTCTAACCACCACTAGTGTAGTCACACTTGGCATGACCTGAACTTGTATTATTCTTTCATGCAAACGGAAGGATGGGGTAGATCTTCCTAATTGCTCTTTGTCAAATCCTGGGCTTTTACTGGCCTTGAAAAAGAGGAAGTCATTATGTTGCTTGGGAATACTTCATCCTGCTGCAACTGCATATTATAAGCCTTGAAGATGTGCAATTAGTGTTCACTTATTTTTTTTTTTCTTTAGAGTGCTGCTTTTGTCATCACAGCATCAGGGCCTGTCTAACTCTACCAAGTTTCCAGGAAGCTTCTGAGAACAAGGTCAGTCCTGAGTTGTTCCAGGTGTATTGTTTTACAGAAATGTAAATTGTAATTTGTACATCTGTAGTCACTTGCCATATGTCTTAAGGAATGCTTTTTGGAAACTGGTAATTGCATAGATTAAAAACCAAGGCAAACATTGCAAAACTGATAATGCTTCATTCTAGTTAGTGCTTTATTACAATTTCCTGATATTTATACCTGAATTTGGGTTTAGTACAATATAGTTCTAAATAATCATTACTCCAAGACTGGTAGGTAAAGTAAACAAAATCTGAAGCCGAATTAGAAGTTGAATAAGTAGCATAATGGGAAGCCATGGAATAAAGGCAAGCTAGAAGAATAAAGAAGCAAGGTTGTAAGAAATGAAATCGCTGTTGTAGTTCAGAGCGGTCATACCCAATGGTATATCTCTATCAAAGGAAGTAGACTTGGGTTCAGAGTCTTTCCAAAACAGGCTTTTGGCTGGTCACTTCAGACGTCGGTTCATGTGTCTTCTCTATGAAAGATTGGTCAACTTTTAGTCAAGAACTTAAGGTGATTCAGAAAGCACACAATGCAAAACACGATTCAAGAAGAGATAGTTCATTTTGTAAAAAGTACTGATGTCATTTGGCGTGTTCTATATGAAATTCTTTCTTCACTGGAACATAGGAGTTTTAATACAATGCAAATGCACAGTGACTGGTAGAGTGATCTCTGTTTTGTTCCACAGCAGAAAGAAAGTCATAAGTGTTTGGAACAACAAGAGGGTGAAAAATGATGAATTTTCATTTTATGTAAGTTTTCCTTTTTTGTCTTTGGCTATGAACGATTAATGACCCTTGGTCAGGGATCATTCATATAGCCAAAGACTAAAGCAAAACAGTAGAATGGCCTGGACCTTCTGTGCTAAAATTGTTATAATGTTATTTTCAAATGTCCAAACAACTTCTTTGAAGAACACCAATGCTGGCTGATGCTCTTTTAAAACTCCTACCTATATAGCTGACAGCGAAATACATTCTTAGACATTTTTGAGACATTCTGCTTCGCTGACTACTGCCAGCACAGTTAAACTTTTCCTGCCTTCAATGTTAGGTTGCTGGTTGGTTGATAAGACCGTGGACGCCAAGGGCTAGCTGAAAGGTTATCATCTTTACCAGAACAATCCACAGTGGGTAAGGTGAATTATTCTTTTGTTGTAAACGTTAGTGTGTCTTCTGATTTTCAGATCTGAGCCTCATTCATCCATCATATACCTAGTTTATGATTAATGGTATTGGTACTATTATAAATACATAATGCAACCGGGAATATGTCTTCTAGAAGGTATATATAACAAATGGAATATAAAGTTTTACAAATAAATTTGACTAGACATTTTGCAGTGACCTGGATGAATGAAAACCTTCACAGACATCTGAAACCGACACATAACTGAATGTTTTCACTATCCGTGGCAGGTGTCTTTGTGCAGAAAAAAAAGAGTTTTCAGTCTTGCCGTTTTCCCACTTTATAGTAAAATATAGTAAGATCTTATCATGATGCTCTGACTGACCTTTCACTTGACCATCCCCAGGTCCCATATATGCTGCTGTTCCATTCTTCAAGTCTTGCTGATGGCCATCATTGATGCTCATGTTGCCTATGTCAGGAGAATCACCCACCTGTCCAGAATTCATGTGGTCCTGATGATCCATTTTGAGATGATTTCAGTCTGTCGAGTCAAAACAGAAAACACATAAACATGCAGTTTTTTATAGAATGGGACCGATACGTTTACAAGATTTTTTCTACCAATGAATTTAGAAATGCATATATATAGCTCCGGAAAAGCCAGAGACCTCTCCAAATTTGCCTTTTGACAGCATTTCTTAATGTATTGCAGAATGTTATTGAGACCATACAGAACGTATATTGGCAATATACAAGAATAAGACCACTGAAAGAGTACTCATCTCCATCCATGAAGAAAACCAATAAGTGATTGACAAGCACAGAAGACAACGCAAACGCATGTCTAGATATTATATTACACACTGTTCTATATGATAGATGCAAAACATGTGGATTTCATCGTCTCTTAATTCAAACCCCACAAAAAGTGGATCCTGACTTCTTATAGTTGTCAAGTGTGTTTGTCCGATCGTTGGGTTCCTGTTCCTGTTTTAACTAAAAGTGTTTTCTGGTTCCTTTTTGCAGTTCTGCTTAATTCTGCTTCCAGAACTGTTATTACTATTTTTACATTTAAGATAAAAGTACAGGCTCACATTATTTACACACTTTACATATAAACAATAATTTCATTAATCTCATTATATTAGCTAGTTCACATGCACTGGTGTTGCATCCCAAATTTGTTTTAGTTCATTGCCCGTGTTAATGCAACTGGACACTTGAATGACCAGCTCTGGAGGTCTTAATGAAAACCAAGTTGTTTTAGGGAAGAATCACAGTGGAGCTGAAAATAGTGCTAAAGCTGCAGGGGCATGTTTGTGTTTGACAATTGCATCTTTCTCAAAGTCAGCAGTAACCAACAGGAAGGAACCGAGAGGTCTTTGGCCATCATACCATTATGCTATTGCACAGGTAGAGGCCAGGTGAGGAGTTACATTCAGATGGCGGCATAGCCTTTCAAGATTTGCATTGAAGGTTGTTGTTTCCTTGATAGCAGGGCTGCACAGTGTTTGGGTAGCAGGAGCATTATTTTCACATTCCCTGGGGATCTCTTCCACCTTCCTAATATACTCTCAAAAGCAGGGTTTCCCTATGGCAGCACTGGTGCAGATTTAAGCCTTATTCCCGCAGGGCCCTCATCCATTATTCAGATCGAGCTGTGATATCAGTAGCAATATTCAGAGACCATCTGCACCCACGGTCGGTACAGAAGAAACAAGCAGCGGCATTCACCAATACAATACATCATTAGGGGCTGGTTTATTTAGCCAAAATATTTGTCAAAAAATACATACTGGGGAGAAATGTAAAAATTCTCAAAAATAAAGGAGAATAAAAAGCGATAGTTTACCCAAAAATGAAAATTCTGTCATCATTTACTCACCTTACGTTGTTCGAAACCTGTATGGATTTCATTGTTCGGCTAAACCCAAAGGAAGATATTTGGAAGAATGTCAGTAACCAAACAGATCTCGTACCCCGTTTACTTCCATAGTAGGGCAATAAATACTGTGGGGGTCAATGGGGAATGAGATCTGTTTGGTTACTGACATTCTTCCAAATATCTTCATTTGTGTTAAGCAGAACAAAGACATTTATACAGGTATGGAACAATCTAAGGGTGGGTAAATGATGACAGAATTTTCATTTTTGATTGAAGTATAGCTTTAAATAAGTCAATATTTATGAATATATGTTATTTGTTTTATATTTCTGTGTATACATTCAGTTTATAAAATTGTATTTATGTTGTTTTCTTTGTCCTGCAGCCATGTTTGTTTGACTTCACCCTCCGCTGGCTAGGAGTCAGATTTACAACAGTACTTATTCACGGGACTCAGCAGGCTGGTGCACTTGATCTGAATAAGTGCTGTATGAGCACTCTGGCCAGTGCCTGGAGAATGTCACTATGCCTTGAAGAACCGCCTGTCTTTCTGCCTGTCGATGGATGTGTGTTTCTTCCTCCTTTTTGTGGTAAGTGCTCGGTACAGAGCAGAAAGGGGAGAGCTGGAATGAAATGGACAGTAAAGGTGGTTTGGGCAATGTTCTTAAAAAACAATGGAGGATGACATGCAAGCTGAATTGGAGTAACCCTTGTTTGGAGGGTCGCAGGGGTGAGACGGAGAAGTGTAATGTGAGTTGGCCAGCAGCCAGGGATGGGCTACTCTCACCTCATTAATATTCAGTACACGAAATTGCAGAAAGCAGAGAGAGAAAATGAGAGGGCAGAAAGAAGAGGGTGTTAATGTGCTGGACACTAATGCAACACTATAGAACAGTTCAAACTTCTTTCTCATTCTTTAATGTTTTCTCCATTTTTTAGAATAATAACTTTGGGAATTATGTTGCAACTAAAGAAATGTTAAATTTGGGATGTCAGGATAACATATTTTGACTTGTCGGTGTTGTCACATTGTCACATTATCTTTTTATTATTATTTTGTTTGTATAAGTTTTCAAATATGTGTAGAGGGAGAGTTTATATTCTAAATAACTATTATTTTATATTTTGGTGGGGTGATCAACCTTCTCAGGGTACGTTAAACTCAGAATTGAGCCTTGCTCTACCCTTTAAATCTCACTGTAAAACATTTTACAGAAGAGGGTGAGTGATGAGGAAAACAATTCAGAGAGAGAATGTGTCAGGATTTGCACAAAGCTGAAAGAACAATTTGGGCGAGGATTGAAACAACAAAGACAAAAGGAGGAGGAAAGAATTCGGAGCGAGAAAATCAGAAATGAAGTGAGGGGGTCGGAGAAAACACTTTAGACTGTGAAAGGCTGAAAGATCTTCAGGCAAAAGACAAGAGAGTGACAGACACACACAGAGCCTGCAACTATGATACAGCAGATTTCTATAGCCAGTGTACACTGCGAGCATTACTTCCAGAGGACTGGGGCATTATGGGTATTTTCACAGTATTCCGACCTGTCCTCTCTCATCAGATCATGCTATTTTGCCAGTGTGTGGTGCGCTAAATGATTCCACTGCACTGCATATCTGGGAGTGAAAAGGATTGTTGGGGTCATGTGTTGCCTACCAACTAACTGTATCCATGGTACCATCCCAAATACTGCCTGGAGCTCTTGCAGTCCAAACTTTGGTGACGTCATGACACAAACACTGTAGTCCGATGTGGAGTGCCTCAGCACTGGTTTGACAAAAGGGTGTCAGCAGAAATTCCAACAGTCTTGGTAATTTCCTAGATGTGCATGCGATGGCCATGGGAAGACCGCAAGTGCAAGTGTGCCATTTAGGACAGGGACTGTACAGTAAGTTAGGTTCTTGCTTTCATTATATCTGAAAGATCCAATGGCCAGATTACGAGATGGGAGATGCAGTGATGTGTGTTAAATGGGATGCTGTGTAACCTGTCAGTGGTCATGGTGTGGTGAGGATAGACCATTTTTCTGCCAAACTGACCCTGACCGACATCTGCTCGTTCAAATGGAAAAATGACCATCTGGCAAACAGTCCAAAAAGTAGATTTGCGTGTGTGATGGGTTTTGACATGGTAATCTAAAATCCTGTGTAATCGCCATACTGGTAAACATGCCAATGACATTAGATCAACATGCTTGAGCCAACCAATGAGTACTGAAGACTGAAATGAAACATTTTTGTTGATGTTTGTTAAGATAAATTGATGTTTGTTGAAATAGACTTTTGTAAACCCTTGGCTTGGAATTTATTTTTTGCTGAAATTCAGGCCAGGTGGAATTTGTGTATATTGTGTGAAGTTCATAGGAACTGAACCAGTGACATTTTGGTTACTTTTAACGTGAGCTTTTGGAAAAAAAGCAGTGGATAAAGAATTCTACTATTGGGAGCAAACCCAAGCCCATTGATCTTAAAGGAGAAATGATTTGATATGTAATACCGATTGAAAAACATTACAAATATATTCCTATGGCTGTTTCTGTAATAAGGTACGGTCGGCAAGGGCATAAAACCTTGCAAATCTCCTGCTGGCCACTATGAGAGTAATCTGTGAAGAAAATGCAGATGTCAACAGACACCAGCTGATACGATTAAGAGAAATCGATGGGGCAGTCATCTTCAATACAAATGAGTCAAGAACCAAAACAAGGTCAGTATGAATACTCACAATCCTCTCAAAGATTTTCACATGGTTTTACAGTAAGCAGTCCAGCCAATAAGACCCCCTGCCTTCATTATAGTTAGTGTTTTACATCAATTTTATCACCAGTTTGCTATATTGGTGCTTTGAAACCAGTACCAGTTTTTTAACACTGTGCGGTGTAAAAACGTTAATATCCCGAGCACATAAAACATTTACAATCACGATAACCACCCGTGGCTTTGGAATGCATTATTGTCCTCCATCTATTTGCAAACTTTCATGAACCTGTATTTGTTCTGTGGCTTGTCTGTATTCCAAGCCATGGACACACTTTAAATAAATGACGGCAACCATAAAGAAACAAGCTATTTGTAAACAATGAAGAAAATGTCATGCTTTATTTCAAAGCCACGCATAAAAGTTTTCATTGTCTCTCAATCAGATAATCAGGACAACTAAAGGTTGCGAGGGATATGTCAGGTCTACATGAAAATAGATACATTCTGGCTTACAGACCACAGGCAGATAGACTGGACGAAGTCTAGCCCAGCCGCAATGAACCCTGGTTCTGGGTCATCCAGGTTACAGAATCAGAACCAGAACTGCCCTGCAACTAAAATACTGGCTTATTTAATATCTGTACTCTTCAACAGCCGAGAGACTTGGTAGAGATTAAATGAACCAGAATGTCCTCTGGAGCTCAGTGCTTGTGTTTCACCAAATTTATGGGGCTCTTTCAGAGTTTACCAGACAGACCAATTACACAAGTGCCCTGTGTGTGGTGTTAATGACGTATTCGGGAGATCGTTCTGGAATGTCTCCAACAATTCATAAGGACTGCAAAAACAAACACCAGCATTATGTGATGGGATAAGTCACTACTCTTTGGCTCTAGGGCTAGTTTATGTCCAAATGTCAATTTTTTACAAATTGTACAAAAGTCTGTAGTTAATTCAAGCTTTCTGTTCTTGTTGTATAAGTACAGTGAGTTATTTATTGGCATTATTTTGTGTGTGTGTTAGGGTTGTGTCAGGCTGGGCGACTCCACTAGCTACCCTGTCCGCACACAGTTGGGTGCCTCTCTGCTTCTGACCTAGTTTTGTCTATCGTAGCTACCAGCTCAGCTTGTAGCAAATGTACAGCTTTATCTCTCTCTCTTTTCATTGCAGAGTTACAGCACTGGCGCAACAAGATCAGGGTGGTTGACGGCTGCATGGCTTTGTGTGCCAACTGCTGCATGCATGCCAGGTGCCGGCCAATCAGGTAAACTCTTGATATTCCCACATGCATTGTGACACGCTTACAACAGCCCGCAAGATCAACCAGTTTAACATATGAACCCAGAGGCTTAACGTCGTAGTGTGTTTTGGATAAGCCTCAATCCTCTGAGGCTACGTTCTATTTAACCTTATAGAAACAAGATCTCTGCATAAGATTATTAGGATTTATTATATTAAGAACACAATTTGAGAATGTAGTGACCCTCAAAATTACAGTTGACTTACAGTAAGTCAAATACTTTTTAGGCTACTGAATGTAACTTTTGTAAATATGAGTTCTTTTGGATAAACTAAAGGGTACATTTATTCATTTGAAGAACGTTGGTGATCTGCCCAGGTCACACCTGCTCAACCAGCAGAAATGTCCTTGATCTCTAGTAAAGAGATTCAACCTTCCCATCTGCTACGCTGTATCTAGACCTGGAGTCCACTTGACCACATTCTCAGCAGGGGACATCACACCTCACTGAACTGAACCTGGACATTAAATTAACTGAATGGCCAGCCAGTTTCTGTGAGCTTGGCTTCAGCGGTTATGCTGCCAGATTAAATTGCTGTTGATAAGAGCATATGAAAATGTTCAGTCACGTTCAATGGACAGTTGGCATTTACGTGAACGTGCTGTACAGATGCTGGAATGAAGGGGAAAATGTCAGCCAAGTGATATGCATCCAGTGTAGGCTGGCTGTTAACAATGATGCTAACATTGCTAACATTCTTCCAAATATCTTTCTTTGTGTTTATCAGAACAAATACATTTACACAATTTGGAACAACTCATGACAGAATTTTCATTTTTGGGTGAACTATCCCTTTAAGGCAATGGTTCTTAAACTTTTTCATTCAAAGGCCCCCTTTGTGTAGGGTGCATCGCTTTTCGCCCCCAAACCCCCCAAAAGAATAAAAATGTACAATCCTAAACTTGCAATGCTGGAGCATCAATTCTTTTGGTTTGATTACATAACATTTATGATAAATTTCTATATTTCATAAAATACCACAGGATTTGTGGTCTCCAGTTTAAGAACCACTGCTTTAAGGGACAGTTCATGTCAAACACTGTCGACTGGTTTGTGATGATATATTAGTGTGAAAATCATTGCATCTATGAGAGGTCAATTCTAGTGTGTGCGTGTGTGGGTGCGTGTTTGTGTGTGTGTACATGAACGATTTTTGTGATCCCTAGCCATTGCACACAGGAAGTTAGTCATCTGTTGCCATGGTGCATCAGTGAGTTAAGGACTGTAGATCACTCTGCATGGGATCTGGTCTACCAGACCACAGAGACACTGACTCACTTTCTTCAAATTGCATGAATATTTTTAATCCGGTTGATTGTGCCTGTTGAGTTCCGGTTACTGTAAATGTATATTACATCACTGGATGTTCCTGAGATATGATTGGGTGATAATGGCTAAATTCAGGCTCTTTCGAATCAAAGTGAACCTAAATGCTCTCTTTCTTTATGGGGAACGTTGTCCCTTTGAGAAAATATAGTCTGAAACATGCAAACTGCTTTCACTGCATACTGTTATTATTCGTGTTTCAATTTGTCACACCCCTATTCTTGTGTGATTTCTTTACCGTCAGCCGCTATTAAAAATACTTGACAAAATAGAAAATGTTTTAAATTAACGCTTTGACTTCTTAATGCACTAAAACTACTTGGTAATAATTTGAACCACCATTTTGTCAGTTTCTCTTTTACTTTTCTTTCTTAATCTTACCTTCACTATGTTTTAATAATGTTATCCAACCATAAACTTGCCAACAGAATGTGGAAAACAATCTCCATTGGTCTGTAAATGTAGATTCGCCATGTGCTATGGATGATTTGAATTGCCATAAGTAATTGAATCATGACTAGCATAAATAAACTGGGAACAATGGGAGTGGGCAGCAATGGGGATTTTACACGTGTCTAGTAAACAGAAGTCGATTATTCGTAAGCTTCTCTCTATCTCTATTGATGGTACATCTCTGGCCTATACATTGACACGGATTTAAAATATCGACGATTTCAAATACATATCCACCAGACCCGTATGTCTAACTAAAGAAAGATTAATGCTCACAATTTTGCACGCAAAAATAACCCCGTATTTCATGTCGTCATCTTTATACGGTCTAAGCCACGGCGACAGTAGTTTAGCTCGAGCAAGCGACATGTTCAGCCAGAGATGGGCGTGAGGGAGGAAGCTTTCATCCCCGCGTTTCAAATGTTGCATTCAAGATTTTCCCATTTACAATGTGTATTATCGAAAAAATTATAATACTTACAAAGCGAACAATAGGATGGCGAGATGATAAGTGTGACCGAGCGCAACAGCCGTGATGAGAGGGATAGCGAGAGAGAGAGAGAGAGAGAGAGAGAGAGAGAGAGAGAGAGAGAGAGAGAGAGACAGGGAGGGAGGGGGAGCAAGGTGTGTCCGGCTGCCTTGAGAAATGCAGAATTAAGTCTATAGAGGAATCTGTGTATCAAACGATTATAAATGAAAACGGCGTCTTTTATGATCCGACTGCAAACAACGAAAGAAAAGCCAGAAAGATGTACAGACCTGCAAAAACCGTCGAGGCTCCGGATTGCCTCTTTGTCTTTTTGTATAGGTCTAATATTGGAAAAAATAGAGATCCGACCAATAGACTCCAATTGCAGATCTCGTCCTAGAGACAAAGCGCCTAGTGATGTTACAAGACCCAGTGCCATAAATAAATGGTGGTCTAGCATTGAAACATAAACCCAATTGAGTCACGCCCTTATAAAAATGTATTTAAAACAACGTTACATGGCATTGTTCGAGAATACGCGATGAATCGTGCACATTCTGTGGAGATTTGCGTAACCATGGGAGCGTTACATGACAAAACCGGCGTGCGTAGTCGGAAGATCCACATGCAACATCAGCACCATTTTCAACAGACAGCGAGCTGTGAAAATCGCGTTACACCGGAGAGCAAAGCCACCTTGCGGATCAGTCACACGTCGAGTCGGTTCGTCCGCGAGCAAAAGCCGCACAAAACCCAGATTATCGTTCGTTATGACCACACAACAACCCACTGGGAACACCTGCGCCGTTTTCTCTTGCTTTTATCGCCATTGACTATACGCACATTACGCAGCGTCACAATATTTCTAGGTTTTTCCACAGCATTGCTGCTGACAAGCCGAGCTCACATGAAAAGCTCAACGTATCTATTGTCACATCCTAGATATTTGTATTAAATCTCCGACCAAATAAAAAAACCTTTAAATATTTGTCTCATATTATTTAATGAAAGTGAACGGATTCAAGCTTTTGTGCGCAACCCCCACGAATGTCAGATGCGAAACTAAATAAACGAAAATGTTCAGTTGCTTTGTCGATTTACTCTCGATGAAATGACATTAGCATTGCATTTATTTGTATTTCTTTCCCTTTGTTATAAATCCAGGCCCATTATGTCGAAGTCACACACCCATCATCGGATTTGCAACATCCTAAAATCAAGAGCGCTCTTTGCAGATAAGCGTGATAAAAAGCGCGGTGAGGCTTAAAAACATATCTCCTTGCATTACTAAAGATGAATCGCAGATCGATTATGTTTTGAGATTGTAAACCGCTTTCACTTACCTTTGTGGCACAGTTATTGTCTGTCCAACTGCAGCAGTCAGCCAGTGAGCAAACCCTGCTGTCAGAGCGCGCAGTTCCTTCGGCGTTCTGAAGAGGAAAGAGGGCGCTAAAGAGCAAGAGGAATGAACCAGAAACCCAGACAATGCTGAACTGACAACCAGGTCATCTCTACAATTTTCAAACCCATGGTTCATATACATTGTAATGTATAATGTCAAATGATATTAAATATAATTCTAAATATAAAACAGGCTTTTTCTATGGTGCACACAGATTTTCCTTGAGCCCCTCTACATATCCATTGTTGACGATCAAAAATGAACAATAAATACTTTCTATTTGTATTATCTTTATTAATGAACGAGCTGTCGATTTAATCACAGAAAATGATGTATGCAATGAACTTTGATATATTACTAAAATACTATTTTGTTAAATTGTTGCACAACCAGAATGTGTATACCCCACTCCAAACCTCCAAACTATTTAAACATCTTCAAAACTATTTAGAAATGTTTGCAAAGATATCGATATTTGTTTGTTTATTTAACCAAATTGGTATTTTTAAGGTAGCATAAATAAATTGCAAACACAGAACAAATATATTTGCAGCAGTTTAGTTCACATAGCAACTCAACTTACTTTAAAATCAAATCGCTGCAGGTCTACCTATGTAGCATTTCATGATTTTTCTCTTTTAATCTAAGAGCACTTGGGAATGGCAGACTCTGAGAATTTGGGAAAGGTTCATAACACTGGGTAGCCAGTCATTTCCATCTCTAAAGTTCATAGAGTAAAATACAACTATCTTATAAAGTGTTGTATTGCCTATAAATATTGACTCACTGCACAGTTGAAGGATGAATTTCAGAGCAAAATAAAAACATTACAAATGCAATTTTTACACTTTTTATAGTTCCGCAACATATCTATTTATTTAAATTTAGCTCTTGGTTTTACTGTCTTTAAGACAGTAAGACAGTGTCTTACCTTAAAGAGTCATGATACATACAAGCACACATACACCTCACACTGTCTGCTTCCAAAATTCAGCAATATTCTCCAGGGTATACATACCAAGCAGAGTCCTTCACCTGGATAATCTTGGTCTCCAAATATTCTAATCTTCACTTGGCTCTACAAATAATGAAATATTTCAAAGCACTGTAAAAAAGGTTGATGCTGTTCATTTGTAGCTGTCCACATTCTTTTGCTCTTCAGATGTGTGATGTTCTCTTTAGCACTCAGAAAGCCAACTGAGTTCTTGAGTGAGGTTGGGCTTGGAGGGGAGTTGCTCAGCAACCAGCCCGCTTGTGAATGAGTAGGCAATTTTACATTTTGTTAACGTGTGTGTGTGTACGTATGAGTGTGCTTTTGTTTTGTTTGAAAGAGGCAGAATGTAAAGAGGCTAATGGCCGTTAATGTCTTTTGCATTGACCCGTATTCCCATAATTAATTTAATAACTCTTTTTGTATCAATATTTTTGATCTGTCAACCTTTCAAGTCTCAAATAGTCTTACTGTATGAAACAACAGGGGTTTTATTGCAACTGCAGTTTTTATTTTGACCTTTAGATGGCGCCTTAGCCTTACCAATTTAAGGGTTTGTCTAATAAGTAGGGTTTAAACGATTGTAGTCTAAATAACAGCTATAAAATAATCATTTTGTTAAAATCTATTTACCCTCATGTCGTTGAAAATATTTAAATCTTTCTTCTGTAAAACACAAAAGAAGATATTTTGTGAAATGTCTTTTGCGTCCATACGAAGGAGGTAAATGGACCCCAATTATGGGGCATCAACAATTTTTATCTTATTTTCTGCAGAAGATAGAAAGTAAAAAATGCAGGTTTGGAATAAGATGAGGCATTGAATTTTCATTTTTGGTTGAACCATCCCAATAAATTGTGGTGCCCTATGAAAGATTAAAAGGGTTTTCATTTGTAAATGTTTTTCAGTCACATTTACTGGTTTTAAGATATTCAGTGTGAGTGAGTGATAAAAAACAATGTTCTAAAGTTATCTAATATAAAATTGCACAGCAAACTGAATAGCCACCAACCAAAGACTGTTTTTTCTGTTATTGACAAGGCTAAGAATGAAAGGATCTGCTATGAGTATCAATATGAACATTTTGGTTGGATTAAAATAACATAATTGGCTAATCCCTTTTGTCAGGACATCTGCAAATTCAAGGATGTCTGACTGAAACTGCCACTGTGTGCTCTAAAACAGACACATCTTTATTTGTGTGACCAATCAAACAGAGACAGTTAAAACATTTAAATAGATGTTTATTGTTTTTTCTTAGAGCTTGAACAAACGTTTTATGTGAAATCATGTGTAAAGTTAAAAGCACTTTCTGAATTATACAATCAAATGAATAGGACGTAAATTAATTCATTCTTAAAATTTAGTTTGTCAAGTGTTTACTCCAATAAAAAAAGCTTCTTTGAAAAGAACAGAAAGGTTTACAGAGAGTGTGTTGTTGACTCCTGAACTCTGTCACATTTGGGCCTGAAAGAGAGAATTATCAGATTCAATTCAAATGATATTCACTTCAAAAAAGAAATATTTATTTTATATGTTTATTACCGATGTGTTGTAAGTAAGGAATAATTGACGACGGGCCGTTCAATCATTCGAAAGATGCACACCCTGTGGTGCGGAGTGGCCCTTGTGTGCATTAACTTTCGAATAATTGAACGGACCGAAGTCAATTATTCCACTTATACCACGCTAACCACACACAGGAAATTGTTCAAATGTTTAATTTCAACGTTTGTTGTGTTATCGTCTTTAAAATGCTTTTGATGGTAAGGACTACTTTCTTGTGCATCTCATTTCAACCGTCCGTTAGAGCAAACGGACTCGGAGGCTTGAGCCACTGCTACCGTGCTACGTGGTGTGTGTGTGAGTGAGTGAGAGACCCTGCCCATACTTGCGTATTTGCAGTAACGTGACAGAATAGCCAGTGATAATAATATTAGTTATTCCTCTTCCCAGATAGCACAATCCATCTAGCTTACATCTATTTGACGTCTGCATTTACATCTGCAAGACATCTGCAATAGGGCCTACATAGTTTGCTCATCTGCAATACGTCTCGTTGACGTCTGAACGTCTGTCTGCTAAAGATCTGGAGATCTGGAAAACATCTGCTGTGTAAAAACATCTGCTAAACATCTTAGAAAGAGAGCTGCTTTACATCCATTCTAAATCATAAACATATTACAGACATCTTCTAGATGTCTATTATGACGTCTGACAGCAGACATCTCCGAGACGTATTGCAGATAGGCAAACTATGTATTGTAGTTGTCTCGCAGATGTGAAGGCAGACGTCAAATAGACGCAAGACGTATGTGTGCTATCAGAGTTATTATTTGTATCACCAGCAGTAAATAATTTCACGCAAACTTTTGAGAGTAGGTCCATCAAAAAACATTTGTTATCAGTCATAGGCAGCATGAAGAGGAAAACGAACCATAACCAAGCAACAAAGCCAGCAACAGACTCTTAAAGCAACAAAGCTTACTTAAAATATAAACTTAGAAGACTTGTACATAATTTATCAATTTTAATAATTTTTAATAAAAGTATGAGAAGATCACGCCATAAACGTATAATCCTCAATCCTACAGGACGTCAGTATAATATCTAGGCCTACAGGAATCCTATAAATCCATAAAACTCCTGCAGGAGTGTTACATTCCTGCAGAACATAACACAGTCACATGCAACAACCCTTTAGGACTCCTGCAGGAATAAACCCTGACCTGTAGGATTTTCCTTAAGTCCTACAGGATATCTGCAGGATCCCTGCACATTGAACCAAAATCCTGTCGGATTCCTGTAGGATCTTTTCGTAAGGGTAGGATATCAGTGCTTATTAATTAATTTAGTTTTTCTGTTTAGTTATTTTGTTTATTCGATTTCAGTATATGTATTTCTATGTTGTTTTTGAAATATTTTGTTTGTTGAAACTAAAGTTTGACGTCAGATCAAGAGCAGGGTGCTGTGAGAGGAGATGGCCTGTAGGCTACACTATAACATTTCTGTTATTTACACTTGGCAAAGTGAAATGGATGTGTAATGCGGTCAGCAGGCCTGGAACACCTTCTAGTGTGCATTTAACTGAAAGTTAATGCATACCCATAGAACGTTTGTCAACCAATCAGATTGAAGCATTCAACAGCCCCGTGGTATAATTACATAATAATTCCAGTCATGCATTGGTGTTTATTAATAACTGCAACTGACCTCTTTTCTTTAACCAGCCATGATGTGTTTAACAAATACTGTGAAAGAAAAAGATGGAGGGTCAAAATGTTCCACCCACTCAAGCAAAGAATAGGTAAATATAGAAATACATAATTGTTTAGATGTGAACAATCATATTACTTATTACATTTATGTCTACACAGTGATGCACTTCAGTTTACTCTATAACACTAATCAAACACATCATTTACTTTCATTCTATACATGTTTTATGAACATATAGCTAATCTGTGACATTCAAGTGACCTCTTGATGTCTCAAAAATTTTAAAATGTTCACCTTCATAGTTGACACAACCATTTCCATCTTCCTGTCCTGCCATCAGTTGGTCTACTTCTGATTCGGTCATCTTCTCACCTGCAGCCCAACAACATGTGAGACCTTCTGCTTGCCTTAAAGTGATGCTTCACCCAAAAATGACCATGTTGTCATCATTTATTCACCCTCACTCTGTTCAAAACCCATATATGACTCTTTCTTCTGTGCAAAAGAATATATCTTGAGAAATGTCTCTGTGGTTCTGTCCATATATAATGGAAGTCTATGGGCTTCAATGTGAGGCAATTGGGGCATCAACATCGCAGAGAAAAGATAGTCATACAAGTTTGAAATATCACGAAGGTAAGAAAATGATGAAAGAATTAAAATATTTGGGCAAACTGTCCCTTTAGTCTTGAAAGGATTCAAACTAGCCATGTTTATTTACCCAAAGTCGCCAGTACGTGGCGAAGTTCTGCCCCCATTACGGTGCCGTTGCCCTCCTTGTCAAACACTCGTAGCCCCTCAACAAAATCTTCAAACGTGCCCCGATCTTTAGACTTAGACACGTGTTGAAACATTGGCAGGAACGTCTCAAAGTCGATCAGTTTAGTGTTCATTTCTAAAGTGAGGATAAATATCAATTTAACAAACACATAACTCAAAAGTTTTTATGCAATGCCTTGCAACAGATTGCTCTCACCTTCAAGTTTGGGTTTGCCCAGTATTTTGATGACTTCCGCATTGGTTGGGTTCTGACCCAACGCCCTCTCATGACATCACCACACTGAGCGTAGGTGATCTTCATTTCCCCAGTGGGTGTTCTGTCGAAGAGCATGAAGGCCTCTTTAAATTCTGTAAGGATGAACCAAACATCGTATTAGAAGAGGAAGATGAGAAGCAATGGAATTTTCAAAGTAGGTATTTTCGATTTAACAGATGTTTACCTTCAATCTGTTCGGCTGTAAACTCAATCTAAAAAAAAAAATGTCAATGCTTTAACAAACTCACAATGGAAATACTAGATCATCCAAGCTGAACAGACGTATGCAAATTGCTCACACTCCACTCGGCAGACGTACAGATGTAAATAATGCTCTGGAGAACTTTCCGGAGGTCGTTTGAGAGGTCAGAAATGACCCCTGCTCATTATAGAGACTAAGAATAACAGACGCCTGTTTGAAGACCAGAGGGAATTACAATGAAACCTCATCCATTCTGTCCCTGAGAGAAAGACCGGCTCAGACAACAATACGGGAATGTTAAGCTTTGATATGGGACCCCACGGCCGGATAGTTGCAAGGCTATATGGAGGCACTTTCATACTGGTCTCATTAAACTTCCATCATCCAAACCCCAACTCTGACCATCAGGTTAATTAAATTTGTAAAAGTGGTCTCCGATCAATATGAATATGCCTGCAACAAGACGTTCAGCTTAGGAGGGGCTTTTAAAACCCACGTTTGTGTGTGTGAAACCTTTTTGAGGCCATGTGTTATTGATTTTATTAAATTTATTAAACAAGCCGCATCGTTAAGGGCATAATAAACTATTTTTAAAAGAAAAACAATGAAAATGCAGTTATTTTAAATATTATTTGAAACTTTTTGTTCATAAATTGACCAAATGTGGTATCCACCAACAATGTATTTTAATCATAAGTTCAAGGACTACAGGGCCATTAAAAACAAATGTTTCCACCCAACATAATACAGAACAAATCACAGGCAAACGTACCGCAATGCTCTTCAGGTCAAATTCGGACACTTTGGGTTTCTCCGGCTCCGGAGGAGACGCTGGCTTGGCCGTCTCTTTTTTTGCTTCTTGCTTTTTGGGAGCCATACCGATGCAGCGATGAAGGTCAGGACAGACACGTGTGAGATGAGAGACGGGAATGAGAACGATCTTTGAGATCTTTTATACTCTTCTCAAAGCTCCCCAACTGCATTAGAGGGATGGGCCAGCCCATTACCGTTCTCCATAAAAGGACAGGAAGATACGGCATTGAGGGATGATACTTTACGAGCCATGCCGGGCATGACAGAATTAGCAGGTTAACATAATGCTGATGCTTTCAGGACTGCTCAATCTATAATCATCATTTGTAATTGCACTCTCAGGCCTTGCTAGATATAGTCTTGTCTGTGATGAATCTTGACAGCGTTTGAGGTTTGGTACGGGGACATCAGCTTGTGATTTTGTTGTCCCTGCATATTAAGATGGGAATATGGAAGTATTTTGGGACATGCCATTTCAAAATAAGATCAAAATAAGAACAGAGAAATTCTGTACTGATACAGCTTATATTTGTCTTGCGCCCCATCAAACAAACCTTTCTTTAGGAGTTTCATTGTTCTGGGGATAAGAATGACGGATAAACACCTTCTGTCTGGTTACACTCTGCAGCAACTGCAGCCCATTGTGAAGCCTTGATGTCTGTCATCCAGGCGCCTGATGTAGCCGCTGAGTAACAACAGTTTATCGAGTGGAGATGCGTCCACCTGTTCTCCCTGCCTTCAGAAGCTCTCTACTCCAGATAGAAGGAAAAAAAGCATCTCAAGTTCCTCTGGAATAATCTATATCTGGGATGTGGGAACTGCTTTTGTGGAGACTGTTAGAACTGCTATTGTTGTGTTGAGTTTTCCAAAAAGGAAGTTTGTTTTTTATATACAGTACAGTATTGTTCAGCTGTCTAGTATAAAAGTATTAAATTGCTGACTCGATTATATTGTGTGTTTTTTGCTTATATACAAATTTAAAATGAGAAGCATTTAATTCACCCCAAAATGACAAATCTGTCATTATATACTCAAGAGCCTTTTTTATAGGGACAGCTCACCCAAAAATGAACATTCTGTCGTCATTTACTCACTCTCGAGTATCTGTATAAAATGTCTTTGTTCTGGTAAACACAGAGAAAGATATTTGGAAGAATGCTTGTCAGCAAACAGTTCTTGGCCACCAAAATTTACAATGATACTCAGAAGTGCCCCAGATCTGTTTGCTTTCCAACATTCTTCAAAATATCTTATTTTGTGTTCAACAGAACAAAAACATTTATGACGCAATTTTTCCTATTATGGTCAATGGTGGCCAAGATCTGTTTGGTTAGAAGCATTCTTCCAAAGCATTCTTCCAAATATCTTTCTGTGTTCATCAGAATAAAAAACAATTAAACAGATTTGGAGGAATTGATGACAGAACTTTTTTTGGGGGGGGAAGTGTTCTCTTAAAATCTGAAAAAAAATATTTAACTGCTAACATCTCATCTGCCACTGGTCATTAGACTGTATTTAAAAAAAGTTTAATAATCTACTTTAAAATGCCATGGTGAAAAAAACCCCGGAGAAAATGCAAAAAGAAATTGCAGTATGCCTTTAAAAACAATCTATAAAAATGAATGATAATTTCCTTGTCCACTTTATCAGTCCAAAAGAAAATCTTATATATTCTTGTAGATTATAATACTGCATTTTTCCAGACAACAGGACTGAGATCCAGACGGAAGAAAATTCAATATGAGCCCCACAGAAGTAAAAATCCACTAAAAATCTGTCTCACCTCCCACATTAATGGCTTTAATTCTAGGATACATTTCCCTTCCATGCTTTCAGCTCTGGTGCAAATCCCAGAAGACCTTAGTGAATCACTTAAGACAGCAGGAGCATGTGGTCTCCTATAACTCATGCTATATCTTTCCACATCCAGTGTAGATGCAGTGCATTCGAGCCCGTGGCTGTGATCAAGTATGGCATCTCCTGCTCTCGCTTTGCTTTCATCTTCTCATCGTAGGTCTTCATCTGTGCGATGCTGCTCTTCACCCAGACCCAGAGATGGAGGGCTGCTGGGGGTGTCTGCTTTCATGTTGTTAAACCCACATGAAGTCCCTCTGACGGTCCAGGAGGACAGAAGTGTTTTCAACATGTAGGTATGTAGTTATGCTGTTTAAGAGTGTGTAGTGTTGAGAAGCTTATATAACTGAGCCTGTTGTTTATATGACAAATTGACTTCTATAAACAGTACACTATACTAAGTAGTGTCAGATGAGTGCCTGTGAACGATTGTTGTCTATAAGAATAAATGAAGAGGAATTACGCGATGAGTGACTTAACTGAAGTCCAAAGCTTCCTTTAGTAATTCATTTACTGGAATAGAATAGAAGAGAATGCTGGATTGTTTTCAACTCATGGTCTGGTCAAAAAGGGGAAAAGCCATTGAGTTGTAAATTAACTTTACGCTGATGTGATCAGATCAAATTTCTGGTTGTTTCAACACATGATTAGGAAAAATATGGACATTTTCTAGGCGATTGTAACCCAACGGTTGGGTTTGTCCTTCTTGACCCACTCGTGAGATTTAAACAGCACAGCATTTGAATACAATACAATACAACACAATTCAATTCAATAGAGAAATGAATAGTGTAGAACAGAGAATAAAATAAAAAAGAAGAGTAGAACAGAGTAGAGTAGAATAGAATTCAGAATCGAATATATAGAGTTTTTAACACATAACTTACAGTAAATAACTTAAAATTTGACTTTTAGTGATAATTACTGAACCTTCTGGATCAAAGATCCATCTCATCATTGGCAGATGTATGATAGTGTCTGTGTGAAAACAACCTTAAAGTTTCCTGGCTTTTGTGCTGAACTTCTGTCTGTGCTCCACAGGAGGGCAGTATTAACTATACTAATGTGATCTGCTAAAACATCTCTGTTGCTTGTTTTCATAGAGAAAAGATGAAATACACAATTGCTCTGAATGTGATCTCTGCAAATAACAAGAATTAACTATTAAGATTATCTGCTATTGTTTTGCCTATGCATAATAAAAATGCAAATAAATATCTCACATGAAAAGGCTAAACGTATTTATGTGCAAATACTAGAAGTACACAAATGGCAAAAAAAAAATGTCGAGTAACACATAAAAAATAAAGCTGGTTTCAGTTATCTGCTGGTGGCAGATATCTCACCGTGTTTGGAATGAGTCCCGGCAGATCAAAGCAAGACGTCAATTAGGTTTATATTCTACAAGCATTATCTGCAATGTATTTAAGATGAAGACACTGAGTGATTTATAATTAAATAACAGCACTTCAAAATCAGTTTTATATGTGACTGAAAGCCATTGTATAGACTTGAGAACTAGGGTGATGTGGTAAGATAGCACTTTCTAACAAAAGCATTCAATATGAAGTGCAGGGATAACCAATATTTTCAAGAAGGTCTCTGGTAATACGGGTAGTTTCTTTCTTTCTGAAAGAAGGAATTATAAAATACAAACAAAACTAATTGAATTATTCAAGGCACGATTTTAATTCAGAAGGACACCAAATATGCATTTCCATCTGTCATCATTTTCCTTTTAGACTTTAATTTGATCATTTCAAGTGAAGGAAATTGGGGCAAACAATCCATTGGACTGTGGTTTACTGACAGAGCTACAGTTGGTAAATCTTGGGGTTTCCAAATATATTACAAAAATATTCCCAAATATAATACTATTATTAATAAATATTATTATCAAAATAACTATGTCAGACAATGAGAATTTTATAAAAAGATGGATACACAAATCTTCAAGGGGGCTTTTTTGTGTTATGATCCAAAAAATCGGGTTTTACAATCTGTTAGGTTAATACATCAACGTGTCAAAAGTTTTCTATGAGTAAAAAGGTGACATATCTGTTGTGGTTCAGTGTGGAACTTTGTGGGAGGGGCTTAACAGCTGCAGTTTAAAAAGACTTTGACAGATGCCTGAGAGAAAGAGCCATTTAGTATTATTACTGTAATAGATTAATGTCTAGACAGTTTGTGCGAAGAGTTGTCGGGTTAGCAAGCCGATACTTTAAGATGCTGCAACTGTAGGGTCCTTCCAGATTTTGTAGTGTATTTCCCCATATAACTAGATTTCTTGTTTCCTAATAATACATTCTAAACTTTAAAATCCAGTATGTGTCATTTTTACTGTCACAAAACAATCACGTTTTAGGCAAAGGATGTTCTGTTAATGACCAGCAGGTGATGCTGTTGTGAAGCCTGTATAAGATCAAATGACAGGTGTTGAGACAGGTGTCTTGGCAGGGAGGGAAGTTCATGCTCAAGTGTGTCAGTCAAGAGTACTACCTCATCATAAACGTATAAACCAGTTTTCCAATTACAGTCCCCTAAAAATAATAACCATTCACACTGTTTCAAGAGCAATGGGACATATCACTCATCGTTTGCCATGATATCAATTCACAGTATAATAATACTGACTTGTTTTTGACCTAGTAAATATAAAATTAATCCTGAATGGCAAACATCATGTCGCAGACTAACTGGTGTCCCTGGTACATTCCTGAATATTACACTGAATAATATCTATGAATGTCTTGTCTGTTTGCGTGGCGCGTACTCTACACAAGCCTTTGTCATGGGTAAAATCTTGGACCAGATTTATCCTCTTTCAAAATCTACCACAGAAACACACACTCGAGAACAAATCCAAAGAAGGTGTCATGCAAATGAATATACACTTTTCATTTATATTTCCTGTTTTCATCCCCAGATGTCCAGAAAACATGACTTAATGCGATACATAGAAAATGTGCGTACTGGCCTATACTCGAGGTAGGCTACTTGACGCAAAGAAACAACGTGACTGTTTCATGCTATAAGTCAAATGCTTAATGGCATGTATATGTCCTCAAGAATAACCTAAAATGTAAAGTAGCTCGATGTGTGTGCATCAAACCTGTTTCTTACAACGGACGTGTCGTGCGTAAAACTTGTGCGTCATGCCGACAACAGGGAGTTGGCTCCAGTCATACTCCACCAGAGGACATAAATTAACACGCTTTCAGAAAGTAACATAGATTACCTCCAAAAGGGGATCACATCTAAACACCCCGCGTCGACACCAACGTGCGCACAGAGCACTTCTCCATTTGACGCGCACGGGTACGCGCATCTGTTCTTGCGCATCTGCTCCATCACCGCAGGCTCCTCTCAATAAAACAATCATTTATGTGAATTTATATATTTTAAGGGTGTAGGCTGGCTATACGTACATTAGCCTATGTTAAAATAATAAACACATGATGCCAGGTCACAGAGATGAAGGTTGCAAACAGGGCACAGAAGGCCTTGTTCTCTCTAGAGCAGCAAACAAATTCAATACAAATATTTTTAAATAAATGTAATTCTTTAACTATACCTAACATATACGAATTAACCCCTATAGCTTATAGCTTATTTCGTTGCGTTTACGTGGATATTTAGTGTTTGCTTACGTCTGATCTTCAGACTTATTTCGGCGTGGTAAAATCAGTCATACTGCATTACCCTTAAACATTATAGCGTCTTGTTCAAACAGTATTATTCATAAGTCATAACCCGAATTATATCCCCGAAGACGCGTGAAAGTTTGGAGATATTGGCCGTGTCACAAGTTTAAAGCGAAGTTATGGTCGTACCTGGGACGTTTCTCAGGTTTCATACAAGACACCCGTGCGTAAGCGACAGCTGCCCCGGAGCCTGGACTTTTTCCCAGACGAGACTAAAGTTTCGGAGTGGATTCAACAACACTAACCTTCGGATCTGAAATAAAGGAGAGCGGTTTTCCTGCTGAACAAGGTAAAACAAATCACTGAACTGCTGGTCGTGAACAGCTTTAGCTGGGTTGGTGTAGTGTTTTTGAGTTTATTGAGCTTGGCACTTGTCTTTGAACTAAGTTGTCTACGTAACCTTAAAAGACAGTTGAATAAGGAGAGCCAAAAATTAGTCTTATTAAAAAGTATGGCTAGAAAATGTCATGATCTTTCTACTTATTGCTTGTTGATATGAGTTATACTGTACCTGTGAAATATGCTATAGTTCTGTCTTGTCATTATAATTTATTTCTGTTATGAGGTTTGTCCTTTAACTTTGTTAAAACCTCTTTTAAGTTCACTTACTGAGCCCTTTTTGTTGGTTGTGATAAATACAATTTGGGGCAGTGAACGAGTCAAAAATGTTGAGCCGTTAAAGTTAAAACTAAATCATGTTTTATCTATAATAAATGTACTTTAAGTAATTTATTACATTGGTCAAGATATACCTACAGTCTCTCTGAATGCTACACCTAAATCTGTACCATTCAGCTGTGTATTTCTTGTATGTGGACAATGTTCGTCTTCAAGATACTGCTTACAGAAGAAGTGTTGTCTACACTTTGTTAACATTTGCAAGAATCAGCATATTTTGGGAAGTGTGCTTATATGCAGTTATTTCCAGATTAGTATAGATATGTACAGGAATGTGCAAAAAAACTAAATATGATGCATCCATAATCTATAAACAGAAATTTTAAACCCACAGGATTATTAAATGCACACAAATTCTTGTTCATGACAAACCTAGCCTAAAGAAGGAAGACTTAAACATTAAATTCTTCTGTTATGAGTTTCTACTTTGGTTCCCTTTGTTTCTTTAGTTTTCAGACATTGGCTATTTAAGCACATCTTGCAGGTGCAGCTAAAAGCAAAGTTAAAAGCAGTCAATTGTCAGATGCTCATAAGTAGCGTGCCACAAAGCATGCCATGTTAACGTGGGGGGTATTGGCTGTGTCTTGAACTAAATGATGGTGAGAGCGATCAGTCACGATGAAGAGACTATATGCGGGTCCATATGGAACCATTATTATATCAGAGATTATAGAGGAAGCTGTTATATGGTCAGGGCTCATTGGGTTCAGCTCCTGTGCTGCTGAGTGGAAGCGTGTGGCACTGATGAAAGACAGAGGTTTGTTGTCAGCCTCCAAAGAAAATCTTCATATCGTTGCTGTCCTTCCAAAACCTTGGATGTTCAAACTCGCTAATTTTCAGAAAATTTTGACAAGCACTTTTTACATTTACGCATTTGGCAGACGCTTTTATCCAAAGCGACTTATATTGCATTATCCTATACATTAGAACATAGGCATTTGCACTCCCCTGGGATTGAACCCACAATCTTGCGTTGTTAACGCAATGCTCTTACCACTAAGCTTACAGGAAAGCTTTTTATTGGTTAGATAGTTACACAACCCAGCGACAAACATAATGTGTGACTAATGATAATTTATATCATTATTTAAAGCAAAAAAGCTTCGTAAAATATGCAGATATGAGGTTTCAGAAGGACAGCAGCGATATCTTGATTTGTTGCCTTGGAAGATCAGGCAAGTTCATTTGGTGTGTACAGACATGTGCTCATCCAACTCTTGATACAATTAGAAATCTGTTTATTCAAAAGCAATAAATATACACATTCCAGTTTATTTTATTTTAACAATAAAACAACAACACCAACAGTATATTGAAAGCAATAAAATAATGTAATGCTTTAAATGTTAAAAGTTGCAGGCCATGTATTACAGTAATTTTACTACGGTTACAGGATGTTGTTGGCAGTGCACTAAGAGTTTAAGCTGTTTACTGTTGCCAAGCAACTTGGCGCGTTAATATAGAATTAATTTGATGTGCGCTCACAGGTGTGTTTTACAACAGCTTTGAATGTAGCTCATTCAATCCGAGTTTAGAACCGGGAGTCCGGTTTTTATGAATCATGTTTTGGAAATGATCAGAGTTGCAAGATCTCTAAACTCAGAGCTGAATGTGGGAATCATCTGGTCCGAAATCAGAATTTTATTGGCTATATGTCAAATATAGCGAATGGGATTGAATGCTGATTGGTTAGTTTGATGAAAAAAGTTACCACTTCTCTTTTCTTCTCTTTCTGAATTTAATCCAACTCAACTAAATGTACCTGAATAGACCAGAACTGAACCAAAGACGGTCAGTGGATATTTTTGAATCGACACACCGAGTATTCTGAGAGAAGTGGGTTTATCCTATCTCTATCTCTCTCTCTCTCTCTCTCTCTCTCTCTCTCTCTCTCTCTCTCTCTCTCTCTCTCTCTCTCATACAACATTACCACTTCATGGCTAATGCTGTTTCACCTTGCTACAGGATCTCCATGTATAACTGAGTTGGGGGAGTTCCCTTTGATCTGGCCATTAGAGCCGGCATTCTGTCTCCACTTCCATCTCTCAGTCGAGATATTCACCTCCAGAGACATCCGGCTCTCTGGATTCTGTTTACAGACTTGCTCAACTCAGATGGTCTGTACAGTATGTGTGTACGTGCGTGTGGGCGAGCGTAAATGTCTGTATATGCCTTTAGTGTATCAGTGTAAACAGATCAATGTCAACCACCTAAACATCTATAGGTGGATACTTCCATAAAGTTTTATGCATTATATAAACAATTTAACTACAGCGTTGCAGTAACTTTACCACTGTACTTGATTTGTTGGGGCCAGAAGGGCCCACCCGTAAAACTTTATCCAGGGACATGTGAATTTGAGCAGTGACTCTGGCATCAGCTACAAATATTGAGGTGTCAACTGTTCTACTAAATCAATCACCTGCTCTCTGGCATGCGAGGTTTGGACTGTGTTTCATGAGTGGATGGCTTCATCCGCTCTGAGAACTGAGACGATCAAATGCACGCTTTTGAAACCCCGTTCCCACATCATCCACTCCCTGCTGCTTTTTGCCAGGTCCCACCGAAGCCTGCGACATCCCCGCCAAGGCCCGTACCGCATGTAAGAGAGCCTCGGGGGGCCAGGTCACCCCCCGTCCCGCGGGCCTTCATTAGACACACAGATCAGGTTGGTCTCTGTCTCGTATTAATACTGCTCAGCAGACCAAACTCCATTTAAGTCCAGACCCTGGCTCGCAGACGTGACGCCTGCGCTCCTCACAAACTGTCAGACTGCTCGCTGGACCTCTCAGACGATCCGGAGATCAAAAGTTACTTAAGGACACCATTAATGAGCGATAAGACTGGTTGTTTATTTTTTAGAACAGCACATGTGTTTAGGCGTCTTTGTGCCAATATTTTGTCATTGTCATTTCTTGTGAACCCGTTTGACCCCCTAAGCATCCTAAATCCAACCTGTGCAGTTGCCAGCTACGTTCTTTTTTTCAGCAGGGTCAAGCTCATGTCAAGCTTGGTTGTACATGAGAACAGGCACATTGACAACAGCTTTATTGTTTTAAAACTCCATTTTCCCTTCTGGTGGTAGCCAGTCTATGAAATTTACAATATGTCCAGTCCAGTATTTTTGTTCCTCTTCATCTTGATTTGGAAGTACTGAAGTGTGTCGAGGTTATACATCTTGACACTGAGGCACAGGGGTGATGAAGTTTCTCACCACTAGATTTAATTTGTTTCACCGTCTGACTCATGCGCCGTACTAGGCAGATCATCACATCTTCCGTTGCCCTTCAGTGCTGAAAATCTATACCAGGATTACTTAATACAGCTGCATTAATGGTATACATTTCTTACTTGGAAGCCTCGGATCATATGCCCAGAGATGTGTGCGCCATAGAGAAGGTGTGCCCCTGACATTGGGGATGCTCATCTAGATTTATTTGGTTTTGCAGCAAAATGATTTTGTAACGGTATACATTTAAAGTAAAGTGTGGTCCAAAGGTCTGAGCACTAGAGAAATGCATCCAATTTACATTCCCACACCATTTCTTCTTAATTTGCATAATAACGTCCTATCTTAAATCTCAGACTTCTACTGTATACTTAGATTTACAGCAAATAAAAGTGTTTTTATAGACAGGTACACTGTATTTACAGCAACTGTGTGTGTGTGTTTGTGTGCATGTATATGTGTGTAACTGATGATTCAGATCATTTATCATTTTCATCATTAGAAAATCAAGTTGTGAGTGTGCTGTAGACAGGAGGAGCACTGGATGTAAAGTGATCTGTGCTCAGGACTGCAGCATGTCTCTTAGGCCTGATCTTTTGGGTTGATCGTGTTCTTGGCTCGGTGGGTGAGGTCTTGGTTCTCCTGCTTGCTTGGACTCCAACGCTGAAATTGGAGTTGAACAGAATGATAAGCCATTGGGGTGTTTGAATGTTTAACCCTGATAACATTTCTAAAGAGACGAGTAGATATTATGAAGCCTCCAATACAGATATTTGTATTTAAAGGAACAGTTCACCCAAAAATGAAAATTCTGTCTTTATTTATTTACCCTCAAGTTGTTCTAAATCTGTATAAATGTCTTTGTTCTGATGAACACAGAGAAATATATTTTGAATAATGCTTGTCAACAGTTTTTGGCCACCATTGACTACAATAGTAGGAACAAATATTTGTTCATTTTTTTGTTTTGCGGAACACAAAAGAAGATATTTTAAAGAAGTAGGAAAGCAAACAGTTCTGGGGCTGTACATTTTCCTACTATGGCAGTCAATGGTGCCAAGAACTTACAAAATATACAAATATTCTTAACAGTGATTTTGGAAGGCACTATTTTTCATTTGAGATAAGAACCATAATGCAGTTCAACATCATGCAAATTGATCCCTTTGTTGCTAAAAGTTGTCGATGGTGCTTTTATATTGTCCTTGCAGGAACATTACAGGAAAACTTTGGCAAATAATCACTCTCCCAAATTTAGAAAAGTCTGCACTCCTAATGATAAAGTTTGCTAAAACATACTCTCTTAGATTGTTTTTTTCCACAGAATCCTTTCTGTTACACAAATGTTTTTTGGGAGAAGTGGGAGAAGATTCTACAGACTAAAAAAAATCTAAGACAGAAATGCTGATTTAAGAACTTTTGAATGAAAGGTTCTTTAGGGAACAAAAAAGTTCTTCTTTGGCATTGCTGTGAAGAACATTTTGTTGCAACTTAAATTTTTAAGAGTGTTTGCTTAGAGAAAATTCTAAGGTTCCTGAAGTAAAAGTGAAATTTTGTTCTTGATCAGGCTCGATATTATAAATGTCATGTTCCAGACATGAATGCTATATTTAAATGGAATAGCTGTTGTTTGAAATAGAAAAGAAAACACTCTGATCTCAGATCAGCAGAAAAGCAAAACAGGGTGGTTACTCATGTCAAATGCCACATGTGGAAAGACCGCTATGTCTATAACATGATAGAACTTGTCAGACACAAAGTTAACCTAAAAATAGGTTGACTTTCCATCTTGCAATGTTTTAGAAATTTTGAGACACGTGCTAAATCTCAACGAATATATAGGGAGCATTTAGATCCATCATTTTATTCCCATCACACAGGGTGAGGACGAGTGGAGATTGTGTAGCGTCAGCGTGTTGAAGTGTGTTGGGGGAGAGGTGTGAGATATGACTTTTTGAGAAAGGCAAAAAAGAACATTCAATAGCTGTTTGAAAATTGTTGCTGTTTGATTCTGAGCTGTTTGATTCTGCATTGCGACAACATTCTTAAAAATATACCCAGGATGGTGACGTAGGAAAAGAAGGTCAATTATAAATGAACATTTTATTTAATATTTAAAATAATGAAATATTTGTGAACTTGTGGATGTAAATGTATGTGTATTAGCATATCATCCTTCTCATATTAGATGTATTGAACTCAATTGCGAGGATGGCTCTATTTGTAAGACCCCTCTGTAGACGTAAGGATGCTGCCTACATATAGACAGTGAGCAGCAAGACAGCTCACTAAAAAACAGAACAACCGCATGCATGTGACAGAAAACAAAAGCGAGAAGATAAGTTAACAAGTAGTAAAAGAGGTTTGTCCTTTACAAAGGTCCTTTACAACCACACTACGCTCTCTGTGTGGCGTCTCTTTATCAAAGCTATAAGTGCTTTTATGACAGGCTGCTGATGAATGATCGGTACTGCATTTCATATCTGTGAGCTCGGTTGGGCTGCCCGACCCATCGGCGACTGGAGGATGGGCCTGTATAGTGGCCACTCATAGCTGTCACAAAGTGTTCTGTCATAAACACGGGTATGTGACCGTCCTCCATCAGCAGAAGGATTACTCAGAAGTTCTCTATATATCTCTATATGCTGAACTGAATTCACTGGCCTGACTGTGTGGATGTGCTGGTATGTGGCACCTTCTGCTGTTGTACTAATAGCCAAAATCCAGAATAAGCTTCTAAATGTTTTGGAACTGGGTCACATCATGTAAGAGAATTTCAGAAATGTTAGTAACACTTAACAATAAGGTTGTTAATTTACTACATTTACTATAACTTTTTTTATCAACAATTGTTAACATTTTTTAATGCACCATGAACTAACATGAACAAAGATTAATATGTAAAACTATATTGCTCAGTTCGTGCTGATTTTAACAGCTTTATTGTTTGAAGTGTTACCGAAATGTTTGCTAAATGAGTAGATGTGGTTGAAAATAGCATAATAGACAAAAAAACATCTTTTCCCGTCAAGCTCAATTTGTAAGGGCATTAGATTCAAATTCCTGGAAACATGCTAATAAAATGTATATCTTAAAAGCCCTGTATGTCACTTTGGATAAAAGCATCTGCTAAATCCATAACTGTGAAAAGAAGTGTGAGCATATGTAATAACCAGCTTTCATTTGTGGGAGAAAGAGAATGTGTGGCTCAGAAATTGAGCCGTAAGCCCTCCAACGTGACTTGTGAAGAATAAATCACTTCTGTTCTCAAACATCTGACGCTTCTGCACTGAACTGCAGCCTTTCACCTGCTTGGTAACATCTTCACCTCATTCGGTCTCTGTGTTTTGCTCATGAGTTTTGCTGACTCTGTTTGATAAAAATGCTCCCTTCCTGTAATTTATCTGGAAAGTTTTTACAAAAAACATTTTACAGACAATGGCAAAATTTGGTATATAAATGATGTGTAATGACAAATGGTTATACGTATTTTATTATGCTTACTTTACATGGATATTCAAATAATTATTCCTGGGATGAAAAAGCGTATACTGTTATTGTGTAATAATAATGTGGGAATGTTATGTTTCTCATTTATTTGTTTAAATGTTTTTATGAAATTATATTGGCATTTTGTTTAATTCCAGGTTTTGAAGAAAATATTTTATATCAAACAATAATTTGAGGATCCTTTGCACTACCACTACAGACCCCAGAGGGTTTACTGTTTTCCTGTTCAAGACCCTTGATTTACTAATCATTTCTTCTCATATCTCATATTTGCTACTATTTGTTATTTGATTAATTGTATTTTATTTTGCTCACTGATTCACCATCATCCAAGTGATAGTGGTTTCTAGTGAAAAATATAACAGTACTGTTAACTGAAATGGAATGTGTTGAGATCGATATATTCCCCACTACTTCAAGGGTGAAAACACATGTCAAACATGTTGCCATCTGAAACATCACCCTGTCTGTTTATTGTAAGGTTGGATGATTCAGATTTTTTTAGTTTAATGACCTGTTTTGATTGCGTCTCTGTCAAGGAGACGCTGGTTCTCAGGTCTCACCTCTAGCTTTACAGTGTTTGTTACATGGCGACTAGTCAGGAGCAGAAACTGCTGATGTGGAGCTCTGAAGACCTGGTTGGGCTGTGACCAAGACACAATTTATAAACATTGTTGACAAACATTTACATTTTCGTATTTGACTCATGCGTGTCCAAGAAATAAGAAATCAATGAATGCAAATATGCTACCATTTGCATATGGTAGATGATTTAATCTAAAGTGATTTACAGTGCGCTTAAAGGAAAAGTTTGCCCAAAAATAAAAATTCTGTCATCGTTTACTCCCCCTGGAGTTGTTTCAAATCTGCATAAATTTCTTTATACTGATGAACACAGAGAAAGATATTTGGAAGAATGTTTGTAACCAAAAGTTCCATCAAAGACTACCATAGTAGGAAAATTACTTTATAAATGTTATTGTTCTGTTGAAAGATAAAAAACAGAATGTGACCAAACAATCATAAAAAAAAATCGGCAGACCACTCATTTAAACATCGGGGGGAAATAACAGAAAATAGGTAGTGTATAGTGTTTAGCACCTGAGTAAATACCAAGCGGACTGATTGAGTGGTAAGGTGGGCGGAGTTGGAATGTATCAGGAGGCGGGGCTTGTTTATCGCTACAATATAAGCGTGCAAACGCATGGCAAGAATGAGTAGACTCACCAGTAACCTGACGCCGTAGCTTGCGCTGATGGCCCACGGCAGCTGTTGAGGTACCACAGTGTTGGTTCATCACATCTACACCAGAGTCCCGACCGTCACTTCAATTCACAACTTATTCATTGTATTCACTTAAGGGCTATGTGAAAACCCAAGCACCTGTTTACCAGGGGGTGTCGGCCTTCTAAACATAACAAACTCTTATTAGTGACTACAAGTTGTGTCACATTCCTAACAGAACAGGTGAGTTTGTGTTATGTAATAGCCGAATGACCCAAGCTTGCCTTTGGCTCTCGACCACATTTTAAAGATGGGCATAAACATGAGTCTCAACACCCAGCGAGCAGATTCTGAAAAGTTTCATATGTCTTCTGTGTAGATTTAATTGGCTGTGCGATTTTGCATGTTGGAAAGACGTCGTTGAGCAGAATGCTGGATTTTTCTTTTGCAAGATTAGATATGTAAATATATTTTAAATGACCAATGAATGATTAACTGTTTATACACTGCAAAGTGATTCTTCTGGTTTGACCGTTTCATCTGAATCGCGGCGCTGGACTGCAGTTAACTTCCTTTCTGTGTTTGTTTATGGGTCTGGCTAGTGTCTAATATAACTCTGTACTAAACACACACAACAGTGATTATTGTCTGGGACTTAATACTGTCAATAGACGTTATTTTCAAGAATTGCTCAGTTTTTTAAACCCCCTTGAACTTTTCTGTCGCACACTGGCTTTTGGGAGAAAAACAGAAACTTTGTGTGCAGAGCTGTTTAGTTTTTGTGAGGGGCGGTGTCTTTTCTTGATCCAGCTGGACAAGAAAAGTAAAAATTGCCCACAAATATTAGCAGTCAGTCTGAGCATTGTTCTGCATTTGGTTGAGAGCGTTTAACACTGAGGAAACAGCGGTCATGCCTAAAAGAGAGATAAATCTGCTGGAGGTTTGACGTCGGAATCGTTCTGCTCACCCAAACAGAGCCAAGAATTTAAAACTATGGCCACATCAACTGTAAGTCTAGAACATATTCACATGCTTTACGAGATGGCTCGATAAACATACTTGATAATGATAGGGAATTATTTTGTTTACATTTCTGTTTGGCAAACTTTGTTTGGTGTCATGCCTTAATAGTAATGTACTGTTGTGCAAATGTGCGTGGTTGAAAAAATTGCAATGCTGGCAACATTTTAGTTTCTGCACACTCTGCTGTTAAAAAAACTTTAAACAACAAAAAAACATTTGCATGCTTTTTGCATGCAGTATGTTTCAGAATTTGACCGTTGTCTTATATCGAACTTTATTTTATATGAACAGTGATGGACAAAGGTCTTTGTGGTGACTTTGAATAACATGAGTACTGATTATGGTGAAATCTTTTATTTGAATGTTGAAGCTGCTCTTTTTCCTTACAGTGACATTGGAGATAATTTAATATCTTTCATGTACTAGATATCTTTCTTTTCAGGTATAGGTTCTGGGTAAAAGGGATAGTTCGCCCAAAAATGAAAATTCTGTCATCATTACTCATCCTCATTTTCAAACCTGTGTGACTTTCTTTCTTCTACAAACACAAAAGAAGATATTTTAAAGAATGTTAGTATGGGGGTATCCATTCACAATGGACACAAAACCAAGCAAGTAAATGGATACCGCTGTTGTTCAGTTATCAACATTCTTCAAAATATCTTCTTTTGTGTTCTTCAGAAGAATGTACGTAATTGAGTAAATGATGACAGAATTTTCATTTTTGGGTGAACTATCCCTTAAACACAAGTATGCAATATTATAACCATTTTTTTTTAAGGACCATTTCTTAATTTCATTTTTTGCTTTGACCACGTCATTCCTCTTAATCCCTGTAGGTCACAGTTGAAGGACCCGGAGGTGGTGGCATCTCTGACCCAGCAGAATGCCAAAATGGCGAATTTACTCCCTCCTACAGGCGCAGATGTGTTCCGGCCCTTCACTCAGGAGTCGCTCTCCAAGATCGAGCAACGGATGGCAGAGGAGGTCGTCGAGAAGGAGCGGATGAAGGCTGAAAATATTGAGGTGGATGAGGAAGACCTGCCCAAACCCAGCAGTGATTTGGAGGCAGGAAAGGTCCTGCCTTTCATCTATGGAGACCCCCCATCAAAGCTTCTCAATGTGCCTCTGGAAGAGTTGGATCCATATTACAGAGCTAAGAAAGTTAGTGACAAAGCATTCTTTCAATTTCTGATGTCCAAAAAAGATAATATACTATATAGTGTTTAATATATATATACAGTATATTTATATGGTATAATGTAGGACAGGCAAAGGCTTTGCAAAGTGACTCAAGGTATCAAGGTATATTGGAAAATGCAAGAAAAAAAACACAGATGAGATCTCTTAAATATCTCAATTATTTGTCAGACATCAATAGATTAAATAGAGAGCAAATCCATTTCAGAGTCTCATAAGAAAGACTCAAACGTGTCCATTAGAGTTTCCAAAGAAAGCTTAGAGTTTTAAATTGAACTCAAAAATCTGCCATTTCAAATCAATATTATTGAAGATGGTTATACACTAAGCGTGCCTGTTACTCTGTTTTGCAGACTTTCATTGTGATCACCAAAGGAAATACAATATTCAGATTCAGTGCTGAACCCGCCTGCTACATTCTGAGTCCATTCAGCCGCATTCGACGATTAGCCATCCGAATACTCATACATTCATATCCTTTGAAATACAATGAAGACATGTGTTAAGAGTAGATTTTTAGACATTTAATATAAGACTGTAAGTGTGAGATTTTTTTGCTTGTGTAAATGTAAATTTTTAAGTAAAAAGTATTGAATTCATTTACTTTGTAGTATGTAGTGGGCAACCATTTTTGTTTCATTTATAACCACAAATGATCCTCCAAATGATCCTTTACTCCAGAGCAAATTGTTCAGCATGTTCATTATGATAACCATCATGTCAAACTGTGTGTTCATGACCCTGAGTGACGCACCAGCCTGGAGCAAAACAGTAGAGTAAGAATCACATCTCCAAAACTAAATTTCCCAGAATTCCATAAATGCACCATTTGACAGATTGTTGGAAATTTGCTTTTCTCCATTTTCCCTGTGCCATAGGTATGTTTTCACTGGCATTTACACCTTTGAGGCAACGGTAAAAGTGTTATCCAGGGGATTTTGCAAGGGTGATTTCACATTCCTCCGAGACCCGTGGAATTGGCTGGATTTCATAGTCATCACGATGGCGTAAGTATGGCCCCTAATTTACTGTACAATTACTGAATAATCCAACACAGATTAAAAAATCCAACACAATTTTTTTATTATTCCCATACAATTAAAGTGAATGGGGACCAAAGCTGTCTGTCCCTGACGTTTAGTCAGTAATGAAAGAATTTGGGGTGAACTGTCCCTTTAAGAAATTGATTGAAAGAGTATTCTCAATTCATTTAAAGAAACAATTTTAACATTAAAATGAAGCATATTTACTTCTAAAATGTAACACTTCTTAAACTTACATTCTAAAATGTTGCCATTTAAACCCTCCCTGTTGTTGTTAACAGCAAATGGATGTATTCACTTGGTCGGTAACAGTTTGAGACTTTATTTTTAACAGTGGTTCCCGTAATCAGATGCCTCACCGAATACTTAGCATAGTGTGTGACTAATTTGTTTATGCTTAGTCAGTGTATGTTGCCCATGAGATGAAGTTTGGCAACCACATTAGACAGAGGCAGGGCATGAGCTTCTGACATTGTGAAAATACCCACTTAGATGTGAGAGATTAGAAGTCAACGTGTTTACAGCATCACCGAACCATAAGGAGGCCCTGGTCCTTTGAAGACAACCCATGTTCTCCGTTTCTTCATCAACCTCCTTAACGTCCACCTTCACTTCCCTTTCACAATCACAGATCGGCTGAGTAAAATATGTATCCACTTGTAAAATGAGATCACTTTCCAGACCTATTTTTAGCAGTAAATCTCATCTTCACACTTTGGCCCTTACTACAACAGACTGTGGTATTGATGATGAATGTGTATTTGGACATTGGTGGATAATTGTTCTGAAATGGGTGTAACCCGAGCGACAACCTTCCGGTCTCTCTTGTGACACCAACACGGAAGTGACTTAAACTGCATTTCCTTGACTGTCCGCTACAGAGACTAGCTCCAAAACCGAGGAAAATCTAATTGAGCCCCATGTTAAAATGCCCAACTTTATAACAGAAAAAAACATGTTTACAGCTTTGTACAAAAAATATTTTGGTCTCTATAGCTAATTTTGCCCTTCATGACAACTGTGGGGGGGTGAATTATTTTATAACTCATCCGTTTAAATAAGCCTTAAAATTCTGCATAATTAATGGCGTGGCCACTTAAAGGGATACTTTACCCAAAAACGAAAATTCTGTCATCATTTACTCACCTTCGAGTTGTTCCAAATGTGTATAAATTTCTTTGTTCTGATAAACACAGAGAAATATTTTTAGAATAATGGTTATAACCAAACGGATCTCAACAACCATTGACTACCATAGTAGGAAAAAAACAACAGTCCTCAGAACTGTTTGATGTCCTACATTCTTCAAAATGTCTTCTTTTGTGTTCAACTTGATATAGGAGTCAATGGGTTTTAGATCTTTTGGTTATAAGCATTCTTCCGAATATCTTTCATCAGAACAAAGAAATGTATACACATTTTGAACAACTTGAAGGTAAGTAAATGATGATAGAATTTTTTCTTTTTGGGTGAAGTACCACTTTAAGTGGTACCACAAGACAGATGGTTTCACCGACCAGTCACCTCGGCTCCACCAACATCCCGCCTTTTTGCCCATTTTCGATTATTCGGTAGTGACATGTGGTGACCCGCGACGACTAGTTACGCCCACTTTAGGATACAAAATTGCTCTTCATAAACCTACGGGTGACGTCACGGACACATTTACATTTAGTCATTTTGCTGACACTTTTATCCAAAGAGTTCAGGGAGCAATAAAGCGAGATGTCATACATAAGCAATAATACAATAGATGCTAATACCAAGTTACTAGTTTCAACAAAAGCCAGAACAACACCTGTTGAAAAAGAGAGAGGGTTAGTTTTTTTTCTCATTTGTCTGTCAAGTATTCACAGAAGAGATTGGTTTTAGCTAGTTTTTTTAATGTTGTGAGAGATGTGTTTGACTAGTTTGAGTAAGAAGAATGAGCAGGAGCGCGATTTACTGCCCTTTTGAGAAGGCAATACATTTACATTTATTCAATTGGCAGACGCTTTTATCAAAAGCGTCAAACAAGTAGGAGAGCATATAAACATTTTGTCAACACGCTAAACAGTACCGTTAGTTTTCAAGGCCATGCTACTAGAATGATTAAAGCTGAAGTAACCAATGTTCTTGATGGGGTGTAGGAGTGTAGGAGGGTGTGAAAGTATGCGGTTGCAGATCCACTGATAGTCCTGTAGGCAAGCATTAGTGACTTGAATCTGATACGGGCTTTAACCGGTTGCCAGTGGAGAGAGATGAAAAGGGCTGTCACATGAGCCCTTTTGGGCTGTTGGAAGACGAGGTGTGCTGCTGCATTCTGAACCAGCTGGAGTGGTTTGATAGCCTTTGCAGGAAGACCAGCAAGGAGAGCATTGCAGTAGTCCAACCTTGAGATTACCAGGGCCTGGACAAGGAGTCGTGCCGCATGCTCAGTGAGATAGGGTCTGACCTTTCTAATGTTGAATAAGGCATATCGGCATGACCGCGTTGTCTTTGCAATGTGATCATTTGAAGGACAGCTGTTCATTAAATATGACTCAGAGGTTCCTGGCTGTTTTGGTAGGAGTGATTGTGGTATTGCCAAGTTGGATGGTGAGATCGTGTTGCACCGTGGGGTGTGCCGGAAATACGAGTAGTTCTGTCTTGGCAGGGTTCAGTTGGAGGTGATGCTCTTTCATCCAAGCTGAGATGTCTGGGTGAAATGAGAAATGAGATGTAAATCTGGGTGTCGTCAGCATAACATTGATATGAGAAGCCGTGTGCCCGTATGATGCGTCCCAAGGATTTCGTGTAGATGGAGAAACGGAGCGGTCCAAGCACTGATCCCTGAGGGACCCCAGTGATCATGTGGTGAGCAGTGGACATCGAGCCCCTCCATGATACCCTGTTGGATCTGCCCGGAGAGGTAGGATATAAACCAGGGGAGAGGAGTGCCTGAGATTCATAGAGATGATAGGGTTGCTAGCAGTATCTGGTGATTGATGGTGTCAAACGCTGCAGATAAGTCTAGCAGAATCAGGACAGAGGATTTAGATTCTGCCTTGGCTAGCCGCAGTGCTTCTTTGACCGATAGCAGTGCAGTCTCAGTTGAGTGGTTTGTTTTGAAGCCGGACTGCTTGTCATCCAGTAGTTTATTCTGGGATAGGTAGGAAGCCACCTGGTTGAAAACTGCCCTTTCAAGTGTTTTCACATTAAATGGGAGGAGAGAGACAGGTCTGTAACTGTGGGTAATAGAGGGGTCCAAAGTGGGTTTCTTAGGAAGGGTGGTGACCTGGGCCTGTTTGAATGTGGATGGAAAAGTGTCAGTGAGCAGGGAGGTGTTGATGATGTGTGTGAGTACTGGTGTAAGTGTGCTGGATATTTGCTGGATATGTGCTGGATATGGTCTGGAGGAGATGGGAGGGGATTGGGTCACGGGGACAGGTGGTGGGGTGGCTGGAGAGAAGTCTGGTGACTTCAGTGTTAGTCAGTGGGTCGAAAGAGGATAGTTCAATGTTTGAAGTGAGGGTAGTGTGTACCGAGGTCTGAGGTGCTGAGAATTGTTTGCTGATGGATGATGTTTTTCCAGTGAAAAAGACAGCAAATTCCTCTGCAGTCAATGATGAAGTGGGTGGGGGAGGAGGGGGGGAAAGAAGAGAGTTTTTAAAGACTTGAAAAGCTGCTAGTGCTAGGTGCTAGAGTGTTAGGTGCATTGCTCACCTTGGTGGTGTAGAAAGATGTTTTAGCTGTGGTAACACTAGCAGAAAAAGAGGAGAGTAGTGACTGGTAGTCCCTTGGGTCTGCAGGATTCTTGGTCTTGCGCCATTCCCTTTCCGCAGCCCTGAGTGTACTCCATTGTTCAAGGAGAATTTCAGACAGCCAAGGGCAAGAGGGGGTGGCGTGAACTGGTCTGGAGGACAGAGGACAAAGGTTATCTTGACAGGATGTAAGTGTTACACTACGTCCATGTTTTATTCAGTCTATGGTGTAAGCCGAATATATTATTATTTCTGGTATTACATTTTCTCTATCTCTACAGATGTTAATACCAAAATAACACCATTGTATAATTTATTTTCAAGACTCCCTCACTACTTGTCTAAAAATCAATTGATTGTAGTTCGCAGACATAATCACTATAAATAAGTTATGAGATCTGGCGTCCACATGCCAAACAGGCATCTCATCCGCTATTGGTTTATAGTATACACCTAATGGTGCCATTTGGCTTCTATGATTGACTGTTGGCCTCAAGCTAAATATAGTCTACTCTACACTGAAGCATATCTCTTACCCTTGCAATTTCTGCACTCCTCAAAAGACCAAACACTACAAACTACTACTACTACAAAAAAGTACAACACTAAAAACAAACTGAGAAAACTTTCATATTTAATGTGGTTTGCATAGATTAAAATCACTTTCATGAGAAAAAATGCTTTCATTGTACTTGGTACTTGAAAATGCATGGAATTATTACATTAAAGACAGATAATTGGATGGCAGTACAACGTCTTGTGGTGCCATCCCAAAAAGGTAAAAAATCGCTCTCACGCACCTTCTCTGGATCGGTTCCACCTTTGTGGAATCATCTGCCTGCTGCTACAAGCTCAGCAGATTCTGTGGCCATCTTTAAGAAACGGCTGAAAACACAGCTCTTCCATCCGCACCATCTTCCATTTTGACTTCTATCTCTTTTTCTAGTCTTTCTATAAAAAATAAACCTTAGCTCTGTATACTGTGGTAGGCTTTGTGAGACCAGTTTTATTGCACTTATGCTTTTTGTTGTCCTTATGTTGTTCCAATTGCTTCCATTGTTTACCTCATTGGTAAGTTTTGGATAAAAGTGTCTGCTAAATGACTAAATGTAAGTGTAAATAAAGGTTTGCGTTTAGATAACAATCAAAACTATCTACCTGAAATATGTAATGGTGTTATGATCTTGATTTCATCAGTTTTTTTTATGTCTTTATGTCTCTAGTTTAGGCACAATATAACCACTGATATAGATAAAAGGGTGACCTCACTTCATTCACAGGTACCTCACAGAGTTTGTGGACCTGGGAAACGTGTCAGCTTTAAGGACCTTCCGTGTTCTCCGTGCCCTCAAAACGATCACCGTGATTCCAGGTATATACTGTCGCATGCCGGTTATCATGGCCTGAAATATGACCGGTGCCCACTGGTAAAAAGGTCCCGTATGTCATTTGTAGGTGGATCTATTGACAAAAATGCAATATGATATACTGAACATAACTATGTCTTCAGAGGTGTATTAAGACCTTACATAATGAAGCGTTATGTTTTTATTACCTTAGATTAGAATGAGCTATTTCTATCTAAATACACAGCGGATCCCCTTGCATGGAATTCGCCATGTTGTTTCCACAGTAGTCCTAAACAGACAAACTGACAAAGAGCAGGTTTCGTAAATACGTTTTCTCCTTCAGCAAAGAAGCAAAAACGTGATGACATCTTTGTCCTGTGTCAGCCGCAGTGCTTCGAAAGGGAGGGTTGAGGAGTGGAGTGAGCCGTTAGATGCAAATTGGGACCCTATTGCTAGATACTGCTTAACTGGACCTTTAATATCAGTTTAACAACATTATCTGAGAGGTTTACCAGTTGTCTCTCTTATCTAATATCCCTTATAAACTGCATAAATTACAGTATAAACTACTGTACTGTACATCACGCCAACACATAAACTCATTTCTCATCTGTGATTTTCAGGTCTAAAAACCATTGTTGGAGCCCTGATTCAGTCAGTGAAGAAACTGGCGGATGTCATGATCCTCACTGTCTTCTGTCTCAGCGTGTTTGCTCTCATCGGCCTGCAACTCTTTATGGGAAATCTGCGACAAAAGTGCGTCATTTGGCCTCCGACCTTTGAAAACAATGAAACCCTGACCGCAGACTTCCATCACACAAGCTTTAATGACACGGAAAATGGCAACAGCACTTTTAACTTCCAAGAATACATTAATAATCCAGGTGATTTACAGTGTGTACGTCAGTAATGAAAATCTATGTGACTGCGTCTCTTTCTGCACACTGTGCTTTTATGTATTTTCTGATCTCCGTTCTTTTGCCCTCCAGAGAATTATTACTTCTTTCCTGGCCATGTAGATCCATTACTCTGTGGAAACAGTTCTGATGCAGGGTATGTTCTTCAGAAACGACACCTCCTCTGTTTTAGCATAACCGAGTCATTCTCTCAGAGTTATTCTACCGAATTAATCATAAATTGGATTAGAAATGTGTAAATTCAATAATAATACCATTAACTGAAAACTAAGGGGAATGGCTTAAAGAACTGTATATATATTGTTCATAAAGGATTCATTTATTGTTGTTGTGTTTACAGAAAGTGCCCCGAGGGATTCATGTGCTTGAAGGCTGGCCGAAACCCAAATTTTGGCTACACCAGTTATGACTCCTTTGGATGGGCTTTCTTAGCGCTTTTTCGGCTAATGACTCAAGACTTCTGGGAAAACTTATTTCAGTTGGTGGGTCACAGGCAGACTTTGGCTTTGTTTCATTGTAGTTTTAGGGTTAGGGTTATATTCATATTCACATTATTTTATTTTTAGTAATTTTTAGCAATTTTCTATTTGCTTTTTTCATCTTATGTTGCTATTTAGAAATTATTCATATTTTGAATTAGCTTTAATTGTTATATTTTTAATCTTCAAGTTTAATTTTTAGGAATTTTACGAGCTTTTGTCAATTTATTATTTATTTGTTTATTGCTATGTTGCTTTTTAAGATTTTTTTGTGTATTTATATTTTATATTGTATCTATATTAGTGTTTATTATTTTATAAAATAAATAGTTATAAATAGTTAAATAATAAATTAGTTACATTTAGTTACATTTTTACTTTATTTCTGTTAATTGTTCTTTTTACTTAAACGTATTTCAGTTGATTCCTGAGGTTTATTTTAAGTTTTTTAAATAATATTTACGCCAGTGTTTTATTTTAATAACCTTGATTCTGTATTCTTCTGCACTGCTGAATTGTATATTTAACCGGGTAAACAAAATGGTGATCGTTTTAAACACATATTGACATGTAAGTTATCAACATATGTAAGCGTTACAGAATTGGTGATTCTTTTCAGGAATCAAAACAGCTTAACAAAACAAATATTTCTTCAGCTTTTATAGAAGTGAACATTCTTTTATGCATTTGCCAGATGCTCTTATCCTAAGCGATTTACAGTGCATGCAAGCATTCATGCATATTTAATGAATATGTGTGTGTTCCCTGGGAATTGAACCCACAACATTCGCACTGCCAGCCCAATGCTCTACCACAATGTTAATGTACTATTAATGTCAGTCATTACTTTAACCACTGAAAAGTGTTGTGAATATTTCAGACCCTCCGGGCCGCTGGGAAGACCTACATGATCTTCTTTGTGATCGTCATCTTCTTGGGCTCCTTCTACCTCATCAATCTGATTCTGGCTGTGGTGGCGATGGCGTACGCAGAGCAGAATGAAGCCACCAGAGCAGAAGCTAAAGAGAAAGAGGAAGAGTACGCAAGAATCCTGGAACAACTCAAAAAACAATCAGAGGTTTGTCACAGCCTAAAACCTACACACAAACTTGTTTTTGTGTAGACAGTAAGAATGCTGCGTTTATAATATACTGTATATGGGCAGCACTTTCAAAGAACCATTTTTAAATGTTAAAGCATTTGTATTTTATATGAGGTTTTGGTTTGTCAAGCAGCAGAAGCACGCCATACACGGCAGTAATACTTCACTGTGCAGCAAAAAGAAAGATGAAGATGACCAAAGCTTTGATGGAAAGGCATATCATGACTTTGATGGCATCGCGCTGAAACCTCTTTCAGGTAGAGAGGTAGGTGAAGCCACGTCCTTTATACATTTGTAGTCTTTTTAACCACATGCTTTCTAACTTTGCAAATGATCCTCTCTAGTGGACTACCGATATTGCAAGCGCATCCAGGGGGAGTATGACCTACCTCGAAGTGCCTGGCGCACATATAAGAAAGCAAAGTGCTGTGAGCGCTACAGAAAACACTTTTGAGGGTAACTTTTTATTTATTTTTTAATCTAAATGAGTTTTAGACTATTTACCAAATGAAATGTGTTGTGTTTGACTCGGTAACTCTTTCGTTTATTCAACAGAGCTGGAGGATATTCAAAGGCCATGTCCTCCCTGCTGGTACAAGTTTTCCGACATATTCCTGAAATGGAATTGTTGCGTACCGTGGGTGAAATTCAAGAAGATTATCTACTTAATTGTAATGGACCCTTTGGTGGACCTGGGCATCACCATCTGCATTGTGCTCAACACGGTGTTTATGGCCATGGAGCATTATCCAATGACTGAACGCTTTGAAAATATGTTGACTGTGGGGAACTTGGTAAAGCATCATCCTTTTATTTCGTTTATGTTACTTTAAAAGTTCATTATAATGCTGGATGGTGCATTATATGCATTATAATGTAGGATGTTTATTCCTGTGCAGGTTTTTACCGGTATCTTCACGGCAGAGATGGTTCTAAAACTTATTGCGTTGGACCCATATGATTACTTCCAGGTTGGCTGGAATATTTTTGATAGCATCATTGTGACCCATGAGTTTGGTGGAGCTGGGCTTGGCCAATGTTCAGGGCTTATCTGTGCTGAGGTCCTTCCGTCTGGTGGGTAAAACAATGTTGTCTGGATGATATTATTACATTAGACATTGAAAACTTTGTCACATTGAGAGTCCCCTTCATAAAGAAAGTTTAAATAAAAATTTTGTATGAAAAATATGATAATTAGATATGATTAAGATAAAACATTTGTATTATATAATGTATTGAAAGCTTTCTGTTCTCTTGGTGGCAGATGCGTGTTTTCAAGTTGGCAAAGTCATGGCCAACCCTTAACATGTTGATAAAGATCATCGGCAATTCGGTGGGAGCCCTTGGAAACCTGACTCTCGTCCTGGCCATCATCGTCTTCATCTTTGCCGTGGTGGGGATGCAGCTTTTTGGAAAGAGCTACAAGGACTGTGTTTGTAAGATCGCAGAGAACTGCGAGTTGCCCCGCTGGCACATGACAGATTTCTTCCACTCGTTTCTCATCATCTTTCGTATACTGTGTGGAGAGTGGATCGAAACCATGTGGGACTGCATGGAGGTGGCTGGACAGGCCATGTGCTTAATGGTCTTCATGATGGTCATGATTATTGGAAACCTGGTGGTGAGTGGGTTAGACAGGGCGATTGTTTTCATATAAGCTATAGATTCAGCTTTGCATTGGGATGTACATTAATAAATGCTATTATTTATTCTTTTTTTATCAATATTAGACCAAAATATATATTAGACCTAATTAAGTTTGCTCTACGGATATCAGTAAGTCTTTTGGTGGTTTGGTGACAAGTCAAAAAACGCTTCTGGCTTAACACATAACAATAACAACAAATCCTGACCTTTTCTCTTTAAAGAGAAACCAACTTTGAAGAGTTTTCACAGTCAAATTGAATTGTAACGTATGCCCCATACATGGAAACCCTCCCTGTGGTTCTGATATTCCTCAGCTAGTCGAGGCAGATGATGGTTGGGCCTAAGAGATAGATCTGTCAAACGTGTAACGTCAAGTTGCATGGATCAAGACCATGCTGTCCTCTCACTGGAGTTTAATTTTACTTACGCCATATTTATACAAGTATCAAACACCCATTTACTATAAATGCCACTAGTGGGGTTTCCGTTACGGTTATTCATAGACCAAACAGGACCTGGCTTATGTGTGAGGTAACAAACACTAAGTGTCGATCCAAAAGCCAATTCAAGCGATGACTTTTTGTTTTGGATGGCTAGAGGTTTGCAGTGCAAGAAAATGTCTATTTGAATAGCGTAAACACTGCACTAGTTCTGTTTTGCACTGGCAGATGTTAGAAGTTCTTGGCACCCAAGCAAGATCCAAGGACTTTATTTAAAGAGAGAGCAGCTCAAATTTCAAAAACCTTCAAGACATAAATCTGTACTCAAGAACTAATTTGAGAATGAGATCTTGATTTAAAACAAGTTTAGTGACTGTAGAGTTTTTGGACTGACACAATGTTTTTCTGGTTATGAACAGGTGCTGAATCTCTTCCTGGCTTTGCTGCTCAGCTCCTTTAGCGGGGACAACATGGCGGCCTCTGATGATGATGGAGAGACAAACAATCTTCTCGTCGCCATTTCTAGAATCACAGGAGCCTTCGACTGGGTTAAAGCGTTTGTCATCGGGCATGTGAGACAGTTGCTGGGCCTTAAGTCGAAGGAAGAGGCCGGGAAAGATTATAAAGAGGACGATTCCAAACAGGACATATTCGCTTCCAGAACGACAATCATCAGCGTGCCTATAGCAAACTGTGAATCTGACCTGGAAAGTCAGTATACTGACAGTATTTCAGAAGACGACGACAAAGAGGCTATTGATGGAAACAACAAAGTGAGTTGTTTTTCTTCACTTTTCACATGTTTGTTTAGCTGCAACGTCAGCGCAGAATATCATTATAAGCACGTTTTTTAACCTCATGTTAATGTAAATTTGATCACGTAAGACAAACCGGTTGCCAGGGTGTCTACTGACAACCCTCCATCAACACCTCTAACACCGAGACATGTATCCCGAACACTGTGACACCTGCAAAGTCCATCCCGAGCCCCACGGGTCATCTGCTCAGACTCTTGTTTAGAGAGCACGTCTGAGGAATGGCAAAGGCAGGGCGTGGGAAAGAGCACCAGCGCAGCATGATTTGTTACCTTGCCGAGCAACTTCTCGACCCCTGTCAGAAGTAGGCTAATAGCATAAGAGATAGAGATACCTCACTGCCTTTCTAAAAGGAACTCATATCTTCACTTTAACCAGGCTTATAAATGCTATAGTATTTGTTTTCTGTATATTTTATATGAGATTTGTTTCATTGAAGCACACGGGCTCTGACTCATTAGGCAATGCTTGTTGGCATGCCTCTGAAGTGGATCAGGTGACACGGTTGACATGTCATGCCCCGTGTGTCGCACGGCCTTGCATTTCATCCAGCGACGTGTCAGCATTAGGGAACACGAACACAAGGAGCCGGCTATACATGCTTCTCGTGTGAACAGTCGCTTGAGATCTGAGGGAAGAAATATGATGTTTCTGTGTGATATTTTTCACCAGGAAACATGATCAGATATTACTTGTCGTCCGTAAAGTTTGTTGCCATTTGCATTATGATGGCGTATGAGGTTTTAGACATATGAATTATAGCCAAATATGTTTAAGACAGTGAATTATGCTGTATACTTATTAGCCTGGACATACAGTTAATGCTTTTTTTAAATTCTGATCAGCTATTATGAGCCTTTAATAGCTGTTGGGGAACTTAGAGAGCATGTGACTGACGGCATATGTAATGGCTGCATAATCATTTACAGAGAATCCTCTAAAATACAAAATAAATGTTACTTTGTTGAACCAAAATAGTGCATTCGCCATTAAGAAGACTGACAGCTGATTTTGGAGATGAACTTGGCTATTATTGCATAATATTTATTATTATATATATATTATATATATTCAAATAAATTCAGATAATAATTCAGATAAAAAGGAAAAAGTGACCGTGGAAGCAAAATAGCCAAATTAGCCAAAATCTTGCATTTGTCATTGAGAAAACTGTCAGCAGATTATGGAAGTAGACTTAAATAATACTATCAAAAATAAAAAACAGATAATATTTCAAAGAAAAATATAAGAACATTTTGATTTTTGTAACCAGAATAGTTAATTTGCCATTAAGAACACTGTCACCGAATTTTGGAAGTATAATATTAGATATTAGGGGCAATCATGGCTTAATGGTTAGAGAGTCGGACTCGTGACCAGAAGGTTGCCGGTTCAATCTTCAGAGCCGGCGGGTAACAACTGAGGTGCCCTTGAGCAAGGCACCTTACCCCTATTTGCTCCCCGGGCGCTGCAGTGATAGCTGCTTCGGGTGTACGTGTGTTCACGACTTGCTGTGCGTGTGTTCACGACTCTCTGGATGGGTTAAATGCAGAGGTCACATTTCGGGTATGGGTCACCATATCTGACAAAGGGTCACTTTCACATATTATGCATAGTATTTACCAAAAAAATCTGAGAATAATTTAGAGAAATATCCAGGAAAATGTGACTGGAACCAGAATAGTGCACTAGCCAAAATAATGCATTTGCCATTGACAAGTTTGTCTGCAGATTTTGGAAGTAGACTTACTGTAGATATTATACAAAATATGTACCCAAAAGAAAATCAGAGAATAATTCCAAAAATAACTCAAAGAAAAAATTGGACTGTGGATTCACGATAGCATATTAGCAAAAATAGTGCACGCGACGGATTTTGAAAGTAGACTACCAAAAAAATCTGAGAATAATGTAATAGTGTAATATAGAAGAAAATACATAAAAAAATTGTGAACTGACCCAGATGGCGAAATTTTGGACAAAACACAATCAAACTGATTGAATATTCTGGATAAGGAAATTATATTGGTTTGTTTGTTACAGTTAGATAACACTGTCCTCCTGTATTTTTTTTTCATCCGGGCAGACAAAAGATGGTGATGAATCTTCAATGTGTAGCACAGTGGACAATGCCCCTGCCAAAGATATGGAATCAGAGATTCCAGAGGATTCAACCCTCCCTCAGGACTGCTATACAGAACGTGAGACACACATTCTGACTTATCACTCTTGAACACTATTCAGATTTATTCAGATTAATGACATGAGGTTTACTTTATTTGTCTGCCTTGCCAGAATGTATCATGCGATGTCCTTGCTTGGATCTCGACATTATGGAAGGTAAAGGAAAAGTGTGGTGGAACATCCGTAAAGCCTGCTTTACTATCGTGGAAAACAGCTATTTTGAAACCTTTATTATCTTCATGATTCTGCTCAGCAGTGGGGCTTTGGTGAGTAAATCCATAAGCCATTTAAAGCTGGTTAACAGGAGTCCATGTAATCGCAATTTTCACATATTATATGTGTTTTTTTATCAGGCATTTGAGGACATTTACATTGAACAACGGAGAACGATTAAAATCATCCTTGAATATGCAGATCAGGTTTTCACTTATGTGTTCGTCATTGAGATGCTTCTGAAATGGGTAGCCTATGGTTTCAAGATCTATTTCACGAATGCATGGTGTTGGCTGGATTTTCTCATCGTCGATGTAAGTATTTGTTTATTGTCATCCTGCCAGTTACACATTTACAATTATAATAAAAAGGTACAAATAAAGTGTTTCTGTTGCTCATCTGGGAGACAGTAGCACAAGCAACATCAAGGTCATGAGTTTATTTTGCACACACACAATGATAAATATTGTAATGTAAAACTGACATTTGTAAATTTGTAAAATGAAACTTACATGGACTATTTGGTATATAAGTATACCTTAATTAAATTATATTGAAGTCAAATTCAAGTACATTTCAAAGTATACTTTATGCAGTATGTATACTAACATCAAAGTATTATCAGTATACCTGTAGGTGTACTATTTCAATACTACTCGGGGCTATATTGGCCCGCTAGTTTTTAGAAATGTAATGTAAGTATAATGCTGCATTCACACCAAACGTGAATTAAGAGATTTGCGTAAAAAAATTACGCACAAATACAAAGACGCAAATAGATGCAAACTATTCCCGTAAGTTATGAGGTGCGAAGAATGCAATGCTTCGCATTTGGTGTGAACATAGCAGTAGTGCACTTTAAAGGAGCAGTTCACTATAAAATTAAAATTTCATGATAATTCACATGTCATACAAAACCGTCCATGTGTTTATTTCTCCTGTCGAAAGCAAATTGAGGCTTATGAGGAAAGCTTTCCAGGTTTCTAATCCATATAATGGAGTTCAACGGGTTTTTTGTTTCAGTTTCATCGCAGCTTCAAAAGGCTCTACACATCACCAGCCGATGAATAGGGGTGTTGTCTAGCGAAACAATAAGTAATTTTATAAGAAAACTAATAAATGATATACTTTTAAAACATAAATATATGGCTCACACTGCCTGTCGTGTAGAGCCTCTTGAATCTGCAATGAAACTGAAATTTGGACCTTTTCCAACAACCCGTTCAAGTCATTTATATGGAGAAGAACCCTGGAAAGTTTCCTCATAAACCTTAATTTGTTTTCGACAGAAGAAATAAACACACGGAGGGCTTATATGACATGTGGGTGAGTGAATTATCATGACATTTTAATTTTATAGTGAACTACTCCGAATAGTCTCTCGTCAAAGTTCTTGTCCAATCAAATCGGCTTTAGGATCAGAAGAGTCCCGCCCCCTTCACTATGAGAGTGTATGAGAGTATTTCAGTGGGGAGTAAATACATTTCTAAGAACATATAAAACTTTCACATTTTTAGCTTGAAGTACACTGATGCACTTCTTTTTTTTGTAACAAATAATCATGAAAAATTCATAAATGATGTTTCTGCAGGTGTCCCTGATCAGCCTGACAGCAAATATTTTAGGCTACTCTGAACTGGGGGCCATTAAATCTCTCCGAACTTTGAGAGCCCTGAGACCTCTTAGAGCTCTGTCCAGATTTGAAGGAATGAGGGTAAGTCTGCGTACTTGTCATTTAAATATCATATTGTTCCCTTCGCTTTTTATTAATTCTTTCCCTACTATTACCTATAAGTTTTAAATCCAGAAGTTGGCTGTTTAACACAGAAGATTGAAGGTTTTAGGTTAGACTTCAGACACTTATGTTGTCAATACACACAGGTGGTGGTGAACGCCCTAGTAGGAGCCATCCCCTCCATCTTTAACGTTCTCCTGGTGTGTCTCATCTTTTGGCTCATCTTCAGCATCATGGGGGTGAACCTTTTCGCTGGAAAGTTTTACTACTGCTTCAACACAACATCCGAACATAAATTCCTTCCCTCTGAGGTCAACAATAAGACTCAGTGCTTGGAGCTCGCCGAGGCCGGTCATGATGTGCGATGGATGAATCTGAAGGTCACCTATGATAACGTTGGCATGGGCTACCTCTCCTTACTGCAAGTGGTGAGCAATGTCTGCACACATTATGCTTTTTTGCAGTCTTATAGGTCGCAAAAAATAAAACAACTTAACTGGCTTCCAGGCAACATTTAAAGGGTGGATGGACATCATGTATGCTGCGGTGGATTCCCGTGAGGTAATGCATGATATTGAAATGGCATCGCGTGACTCTAGACTTCACACAGATTTGTGTACTCAATGTCAGTTTCTTTTTTATTCTCCTTAGATCGAAATGCAGCCGGAGTATGAGTCCAACCTCTACATGTACCTTTACTTTGTTATTTTCATCATCTTTGGCTCCTTCTTCACGCTTAACCTTTTCATTGGTGTCATCATTGACAATTTCAACCAGCAGAAGGCAAAGATAAGTATCTGCAATTGTTTCTTATCATCTTGAATGCTTGAAAAGTTTGCATTAGAATAACTATGGCTGTCTCTGCACTTTGGGGGTAAAGATATCTTCATGACAGAGGAACAGAAAAAGTACTACAACGCCATGAAGAAACTTGGCTCCAAGAAGCCACAGAAACCAATACCGAGACCTGCGGTAAGACAAAAGCTTTCTCATCAATGAATCTTTGGAATAAAACTTGTCAATCAAACTCTTATTGAATTTTCTCTCTTGAATATGCTTCATGGACATGTCTGATGTTCACAGAACTGCTGTCAAGGCTTGGTATTCGACTTTGTAACCACGCAGTTCTTTGACATCTTCATTATGGTTCTGATCTGCCTGAACATGGTCACCATGATGGTGGAGACGGATGACCAGAGTGAAGAGAAGGAATTTTTTTTGTACTATATTAATCTTTTCTTCATCGTGATCTTCACTGGGGAGTGCAGTCTCAAACTCCTCGCCCTGCGCTATCACTACTTCTCTGTCGGCTGGAACATCTTTGATTTCGTGGTGGTCATTCTTTCAATCGTAGGTAAGGATTGAAGGATTGTTGCTTATTCACGTTAATCATATAATCTTCACAAAAAGTCTTATCTTGTTAATTTTTTTGTCTTGCAGGTCTTTTACTGGCAGACCTTATCGAGAAGTACTTCGTTTCGCCCACCCTTTTCCGTGTCATCAGACTGGCCAGAATCGGTCGCGTCCTGCGGCTCATTCGAGGTGCCAAAGGCATCAGGACGTTGCTGTTTGCGTTGATGATGTCACTTCCTGCCCTCTTCAACATCGGCCTCCTGCTTTTCCTAATCATGTTTATTTCTCCATCTTCGGCATGTCCAACTTTGCGTACGTCAAGAAAGAAGGCGGCATCGATGACATGTTCAACTTCGAGACCTTTGGGAACAGCATCATATGCTTGTTCATGATCACAACGTCCGCCGGCTGGGACGGACTGTTGTCGCCAATTCTAAACAGTGCCTCACCAGACTGCGACCCAAATGTGGAGAACCCAGGTTCATTCGTCAAAGGCAACTGCGGGAGCCCGGCTGTAGGAATCGTCTTCTTCTGCAGCTACATTGTCATGTCTTTCCTCGTTGTGGTTAATATGTACATCGCCATTATTCTTGAAAACTTCAACGTGGCCACGGAGGAGAGCAGCGACCCCTTGAGCGAGGATGACTTTGAGATGTTCTACGAAACCTGGGAGAAGTTTGATCCCACCGCGTCTCAGTTTATCGGTTACAGCGTGCTGTCGGATTTCTGCGACACATTGAAAGAGCCGCTGAGAATCGCTAAACCCAACATGGTCAAGTTAATCACGATGGACCTTCCCCATGGTCCCTGGAGACAAGATCCATTGTCTGGACCTTCTGCTAGCTCTTACAACAGAGGTGCTGGGAGATTCCGGCCAGATGGATGAGATGAAGTCAACTATGGAGGAGAAGTTTATGGCTAACAACCCGTCAAAAAAATCGAACGAGCCCATCACCAGCACTCTTAAACGGAAGCATGAAGAGGTGGCTGCTTCCACGATTCAAAAAGCTTACCGTGCGCACGTACTCAAACGCTCCCTCAAACACGCCTCATATATGTACAGAGAGAAAACAAACGCGAAGAGAAAAGATGAGGAGGCTCCGGAAAAAGTAGGGATGGTAGCTGAGAAAATGAGCCAGTATTATGGAGATCAAGCATTTGAGGACGACCAAGCTCTCGGCTTCTCTTTTCCCCAGCATGGAAAACAGCAGAAAGCAAAGTGTCCTCCGGTGAAGGTTCAGAGTGATGTGATCTTACATTCTGCCCCCTTTTCCACCCCTGAGTCCTCCACCGTGGTAGAGAACTTGAGAGAGTCCATTGTGTAGCAGCATCCACCCTCGATATACACAAAAGCTTAGGAATGCACAACAATACTGAGATGCTACAGGAGACTGTTTGTTCATCTTCAGAATGGTACATGTGACAAAGAAAATAACGGTTAACTGACTGGGATGTCAAATGATAAAGAATTTTGATAAGTATAATTGATGCAATCCATGCGGATCAGACAATCACTGACTGTTTTCTCGAACGGCACTGGAAAGGTTTGGGCTGTAAGTTTGACCTCTTAGTGCATATATCAAAGCAGCCCAAAATGTTTTTGATGCACAGACCCGTAGAGAACGCTAGAGAAATACAGAAGGGATTTTTTAAATGTTTTTTTCAGGATTTAAAGCGATAGATTGTACAACAACATTGCTTACTAACCATTCAACTCATACGCTCTTAAAAATATAAAGGTTCCTAAAACTAACTGTACAGTTCCATGAAAAACAACAGAACCTTTACGTTGCTGAAAGCCTCGTGCCAGTGACAAAAAAACCTATAAAGCTTTGGAACGAAAAGTTTCTTTGACTAAAAGGGCTGCACAGAAGCTTTCACAGAAACATTATTTTTAAGAGTGTTGCATACTTCAGTCCCCTTTATGGAGGTATGTTACAGATAACTTATCTAACTTTATTTCATTTCATTTATTTTGTCATTTAACTATTAGAGATTTTTGTCACAAAAGCATTTTTCACTGTTTAATCTAGCTGTAGGTTTAAAATTTGCACTAACAGTAAAAATGTAATTTAACAATGAAAAAAAAATACTGTACATTTAAAAGCATTAGTCTTAATAGTTCACTGTTAAACCATGTATTATTACATTTGCCTTGCTGCCTTATACAGATCTAAATATAGCAAATATTTCAGTGGTCTTCTGATACAATAGTACTCTGTTAGTATTGTAAACACTGCCTAATGCAAGCATTAAACGATTATCTCAAAAAAATACAATATGCAATTTAGAGCTTCACTGCCCAACTGAACATGCTGTCATGTAAATATGGATTCTGTAATATTTGCCTTTGAGATTTTTTTGCCTTATGAGCCTTTCTTTAAACGCAAATTTGCAGTTTGCTCGTTCCAAGTATAAAGTCTGTGAAATCCTAGGTTTATTGAATAACATTTTTTTATTAATTTTTCTTAATGTAATTTATTATGAGCCAGTTGAACATCTGTGTACTGAATTCTGTGTTGTTTATAAGCCTGTAGTAGTGAAGAATAAAATAGAAAAGGGTCACCTACACCCTCAGCCTCCTTAGTCATAGAAATTCTTCATAGAGGTAACCTCAAAACAAACCAGCCGTGATTTGAAAAATATTACAATGCTTGATAACATCAGGGCTCACTGTAGGACTGTCTTAAAAGGCGAATAAAAATATGTTTCTCTACGGATAAACTAAATGGTAGTTAAATCTCTTAAATCATCTGTGCTGCTTAATTGGCATATTCTTCAATATTTAAATATCCAATCTGTACAAATATAAAAAACTGATATTCGGGAAATTAGACTGTAAGAATGAATATAGATACGATAAAAGTACACAGATGAATACAGTATATTCTATAGAAACTACAGGTTTAAATGGATGTATCATGACGGGAGAATAAGCCAATGCCCTCATACTGTGGAGACACTGTCTGTGATGTTCTTTAATATAGACATAAATTACTTTAATTTATTTCTTGCTTTATTTCTTTCTGAACCTTTTTTTAAATGTAACATTTTGTACTTTTTTTAGATTTATTTAATTTAATGAAGCGCTGATGTTTATTAACCACCTTTTGAGGTTTTTAGATTCTTAAGCTTCAACCCGTCACTTTTATTTATGGGATTCTTTAACTTATATTTTTTTCTAATGCAAACCAAAGGTTAGTAAAGATATTATTTTTGCTTCATAATAAGCCATATTTTGAGGTTTCCAGGTCATGTGGATTATTATTTAGGTCTTAAGACATCAAAGCTAAATTAGCACTTTGATGAAATGATAGCTGTTGATCACTTCAAGATAAATTGGTAGTTGTTTACAGCATTAGGTAACATATAAATTAGTTAATAGATGATATGTGACAATTAGAATATCAATGAAATCCAGTTCTGAATGTCATTTTATACAACAATGGAAAAAGTCTTTTTTCTGCTTACCATACTTACCATAAAGCGAATTGTGTAATGTCGACATGAATGCAATATAAATAAAAGAAGAATGATTTAAGATGGACTTTACTGTTCTGCTAGCCATAGGAACGCTCTATTCACTGTAACCTGCAGTAAAATGACAACATCTCTTACTTCTTCACATCTGCTTAATGCATGTTGTTGATGTCACATTTTGCATCTGTACATTTTACTATATACTCTATCTCTGTTTACATTATTGGAATAAACTTTTTTTGACTCTTTGCTTGTTTATTAAATTGAGGGATTATAAAATTGAAGTAGCAAAACTTAAGGTTAAGCAATACACATTTTAAAGGCACAATGAAAAAAACGTCTTGTATTAGAGTTCATATGGCAAACATATGCCATCTAGTGCTCAAAAAATAAGGCCCCTTAAAGGGATAGTTCACCCCAAAATGAAAATTCTGTCATCATGACTGGTATGACTTACTTTTTTTAGCAGAACACAATTCTTTTTTTAAATAATGTTGGTAACCGAAAACCGCTGGTCCCCATTGACTTGCATTGGTTTAGTGTCCATACAACAGAAGTCACTGGGGACCAACCGTTTTTGGCTACCGACATTCTTCAAAAATATATTTTTTTGTGTTCTTTGGGAGAAATAAAGTCATGAATGTTTGGCATGATAGGAGGGTGAGTAAATTATGACAAAATTATATTTTTTGGGTGAACATTCCCTTTAAGAAAATCAAAAAGATTCAGATTGGGAAAAAAGATGTCATTTTGATACTCTCATTCGAATGTATTTAAAAGTACAACAATAGGATAGGCCATAAAGAGCTGACTAAATAGATGCAAACTACAGTACTGTAGAGATACCTCAACACTTTAAGTAAAATGAATCATGACTGGACTGCCTGTCCCCCATTGGCCATTCATGATCTATCAGTAAGTAGGCATGTGTGACTCTACCAAACTGACTCGCACACAAACACGTGTCACCCAGATGGGCATAGCAGGAACACCACTGCAGCGTGCACTAGATCACAGCTGCTCGAGTTCTGTGCATACAAATGAGGTCAGAGGTCAGCTGTGAAGTGTGATCTCAGGACTGAAGGTCACTGCATCTCTTTCACACTGAAAGTAGAGTGGTGTTAATATGCTCATTCCATCTCACTGCAGTTTGAGTGACACAGACTCTTAATGATATAGTAAATATCATATTGCATAACTGAAACTTAAAACGATATCTTTATGTTTTGAAAGAGGGACAGTTCACCCAAGAACTTTCATTATTTTTTCAGCATCATGTCATTCCAGACCTGTATGACTTTGTTTCTTCTGCAGGCCACGGAGGATGAAATTTTGAATAATGTTTGTAACCAAACAACATTGGCCCCTCATTGACTTCCATTGTATGGACACAAACCACAGAGACATTTCTCAAAATATCTTCTTGTTTTGAACAAGAAAGAGTAATACACAGAACAACATGGGTGTGAATAAATGATGACAGAATTCATTTTTACTTTTGGGTGAACTCTTTAAAATGTCTGGAGCATGTAACCTAACTCATATCCTATAGGTCTGACTTATTGTAAACAAGGTAACGTTAACATGCTCCTGAATGTTTTCCACAGCATTGTCAGTCTATGTGACCCGAGCAACCTTTGTTTGCTTCGTTAACAGGCTGGATGGGAATGCAAGGGTCCTGTCCAGGGATTCAGCCTTTCCGTAAGCAAAGGACGCACTGGAGAAGCCTGCCCCGTCAACAAGCGTTGCATCCAAAGCCAAGAACCCACAGCTGCCCCTGAAGTTGCAACATGAGCTGCCTGGAGGGCTGTGATGGGCAGCCTGTGGAACTGGAGAGTGGGCGGGATGGAGGCAATGCATTCCAAGGTTGATCTGTAACATTGCCCCTTTTGAAACAAGAGTTGACAAGAAGTGGGAACAAGTGGAGTCTGCATTGAAGTAGCAGTGTCCCAAACACTGCTGATCTCAGTACAGCTTGTCCTGTCCAAACCCCTAAACCGTTTTAGGACACAGAAAAGTAGGTCTCTCCTTCCTGAAGAAATGCGATGGCCGCAAATGTGGATGGGATCAAGGATGTCAGAAGTTCAAGAGCAGTTTACAATGACAGGGTCAATGGAGGTCAAAGGTCCGCAGGCTTTCTGATCATGTGGCGGGTGGAGTCAGGAGCAGGTGCCTCTGCTTTTCCTAAATATTGATTTAATATCAGAACTTCATATATGTCAATTAAAGTCAAGAGTTGCAAGAAAACCTCAAATAAGTACTATGTACTTACTGTAAATGTAAATGTCAGCGCCCATCTTATGAACCCAAAGGTGAGAGTTAAAAACAGAGAAGATACAGTGCAATGAGAGAATGATACTCTAGATCCTCCGAGCTGACAGTGAGAAGCGGAAGCGAGTTGGAAGACAGCATTCTTTATATAGAGCCTGTCATTTTAATGTCCTAAACACGTAAAACTGTCTGCTTGGTTAAAGGATCATAGTAATGTAAGTGACCGATACCTTAACTTAAGATGGAGATGTCTCTGTTTACTACATTAGAATCAGAGTAAGACCTGAAGCTATGATCAACATTTCAAGGAGCCCCAAAAACATTTGTGGGAATGATATTGAATTAGTTTTTATTTTAATGCTGCAAACATGAAGTCTTCATACTCAACTTTCAAACCCTTTTATTTATTTTATTGTATTTTATTATTATTTTATTTATTTATTTTTTAATTTTAAATTAAAAAATATAAAATTTATTATTTTTATTTTATATATATATATATTTTTTTTTTTTATTATTTGCTTTGCTTTATTTGAGTATTTATATTTTATATATTCTAAGGGCTACTGCCCTGCAAATTTAGCTCAGGTGTGTTCAGGATAATGGCCCTCCTGGAGCCGGATTGGCAGACTTGGTAGTCACTTGGAGTAGACTAAACCAACCAACAATACAATGTAACCTGTGTATTTTTTATTTTTTTTGCAACTTAATCTGTGTTCTTTCATTTCTTAATATATACAATTATGGAAATTCAAAACACGCTGAACAAAGAGTATATGTCATGTGATGCACTTACTACTGACCAGAGATCAGCTTTGCTCTTTCTATTCTTAATCATTAGATTGCTATTTTGAGGAAGAATGCTGTTCCTAGATCCACCTGACAGGGCAGTTTCTACGGTTTCTCAAACTTGATTGACAGGTAGCAAGTTCATGGGATAAACACTCATCAGAATGCCCCGCATGAACAGCTGAGGCATGGTGGATTTATCTCCGGCATCTGCTGCCATTCCAATTGTAACCACAGGGTGGAAGTAACTTACGGTCTTGGAATACTTGTAAATGTTTCCTTGTATAACTGATCTGAGAACAGAATCTGTAATGCACATTGGAATACAGAGATCCAGTTCTGGGCCAAGTTGCAACAAATCCCTTTAAAGGAACCATAATAAAAAACAGGACAAAAAGGGAAAAACAGGACCATGATATGCAACGTTGCACACAGTGTTGACCAAGAGCTTTGGGTCACACCTCTTTCCTCATCTAGACCTGGAAAGAGATGTGTTGGACCGGTGCAAAGAAGCTCAGCATGGCACTGGGTACTTGCTGACCTTTTCAACCATAATCCTACCCATACGTGACATCCGTTCTTGTAACAAAACAGTTCTTGGCCACCATTGACTACCATAGGAAAAATTACAATGGTGGTCAAAAGTGAACTGTTTGCTTTCTTACATTCTTCAAAAAATATATTTTTAAGAACAAAGGAATTTATAAAGATTTGAAATAACTCGAGGGTGAGTAAATGAAGACAGAATTTCCATTTTTGAGTGTACTGTCCCTTTAAGATCATAACAAAAAGTGACCAGTTTATCTTGCATCTCTAATATGCTACAACACATTGCAACCTTACATGTCACAAAACTCACTAACAAACTCTGAGACCCTTGAAAAAAAGTAATGCCTATAACCAAATGGGCCCTGACATCACTTACTGCTGGTGACAGGAAGAAAACAGCAATGAGTATCAGTTAAACAGATTGTATTCTGTTTTTCCCACTGAGGGATTAAACTATTCATTTCACAGTGACATTTCACAACCTTAAAACTGTTGAATATTACACACACGCCAACCTCACATCTGAATAGGAAAATCCTTCCACATCCCCGACTGGCACCACACACGTATATGACCTGATTTACTCTCATACGTATTAAGAACGTGTCCTTTCGAAAGGAGGTGACACCAACCACAGGTCAACGTGGTGACACCACACATATCAGCCCATTAAATCCCCTACAGAATTGACGTCAACTGTTAGATTGAAACAGAAACTGAGCACCAGCTGTAGTACATTTCACCATATTGTCCACAGTAGTCACATGAGAAGGAATCTTGTCTTTCTGCCTTTTTATGGAAAGATTTACAATTATGCTCAATAGAAAAAAATGACTCTGACTTCTCTTAGTGGCTTCTGAACTGAAGCAATGGAAATACAATTACATGACGGGAACAACATCACTCACCTATGGTGTCCATATACACGTAACAATGCATATTAAAGCCTCTTCTCATGGAAACTCTCATGTTTCCGATCAACATGCATCAAAACATGTTCATTGCACATATAAATATCAGCACACCTGAGCCAGTTCACAAACATTCACAAGCCTTCAACTAAGATCGCAAGATTTTGTCTTTCCTGCGAAAAATGGCTAAAGGTATGACTTTCTGATGTTGCATGCTATGATTCTTTATTTAGTTCATTGTAATATTTTTTTACCTAATTGTTTTTTATTGATTTAACAATTTCTAATCATTTCTAGCTTTAGTGCTGTTGTCGGTGGTGCTGGTCAGTGTTTTTGTGAGTAATGGGACAGCTTCAGAGAACCAGCGCCTCTTCAACAATGCTGTCATCCGTGTACAACATCTGCACCAGCTGGCTGCAAAAATGATTAATGACTTTGTAAGATTCCCACTTATTAAAATAGACATTTTTTTAGAAATACGGAATTTTAGGTGCCAGATTGTTCATAAATATTGTGGTTTATATTTTATAGATATAGTTATAAAATTGAGTCTGCTCTCTCATTATATCTGAGTAACATTTATATATAAAGTTACAATTTACTTTTGCCTTTATTTTAAAGGAGGACAGCCTGTTACCTGAGGAACGCAGGCAACTGAGTAAAATCTTCCCACTGTCTTTCTGCAACTCTGACTCCATAGAGGCTCCCACTGGCAAAGATGAAACACAGAAAAGTTCTGTGAGTATCCAGCACCAACAAAAATGTATTCCAGTCCATGTCCAACTACCTACCTTGTAAAACTACGTACATATTTTGACAGAGATGTAACATATACAAGTATTCAGTAATGCTTAAAATGTGAAATTATGTGTCAAAAAAAAAAATGTAGCCTAATGGGATTTACTGTAGCAGGTATGCATGTAAAACAACTTGAATGACCAATGGTTTGAAGCCTCAACAGCATTATTCTCTTTTTTTTCTCAGGTGCTGAAGCTCCTTCGCATCTCTCTCCGTCTCATTGAGTCATGGGAATACCCCAGCCAGACGCTGAGTGGAACCATCTCAAACAGCCTGACCATCGGGAACCCCAACCAGATCACAGAAAAGCTGGCAGACCTGAAAGTGGGCATCAGCGTACTCATAAAGGTGAGTGAGAGAGAAAGAGAGAGAGATATTTACCATGTGCGTATTTTAAATTTCACAAATTTATCCACAGGGATGTCTTGATGGACAGCCAAACATGGACGATAACGACTCCCTTCCGCTGCCTTTCGAGGATTTCTACCTGACCTTAGGAGAAAACAACCTCAGAGAGAGCTTTCGTCTGCTAGCTTGCTTTAAGAAAGACATGCACAAGGTGGAAACCTACCTGAGGGTTGCAAACTGCAGGCGATCCCTGGATTCCAACTGTACCCTGTAGAGGGCGCCAATACACAATTAGCCCGAGCCTGTGATAAAATTGTGCTTTGCTACAAATCTACGACCAGTTATGTCCACAAAACCACCTTAAACAAATTATTATCTGGTCCTGGATTTGCAGAAAAGTTCAATCAGGCAAGGTTTAGTCTGAGCCCTGGTTCCCTCTCATATTTCTTTACATGCCACTATTGTATTTATTCTTTATATTAGGGAGTACAGTACTCATCTATCCAAATTCCAAACAGACGGGTGAAGGAAAAACATAAAGATTAAATCCGATTTCACAGTTCACAATGGTGCTACGAAATGTATGACAATATATTTTGAAGAAATCTTCTGAATGAGTTTAAAATGCTGAAATGTGCTCCAATATGTTCAGTATACTAGAAATACAATAATTGTCGAACATGTCATTATGATGAGTTCACTCCCAAGCATTTAAATGTGTTTCTGTTTGATAGATTGTGCTCTTGAACTTTTTTTGGCTTTTCGTGTTTGGTTTAAGCTGTGTAGCCTATATGTACTTATCCATTAAAGTTTTTAACGGCATCTAATGCGTTGACCAGTGTGGTTTATTTTGAGAATCGTGCCTGGGACGTGTGATATTACCTACAGATGAGAGACGACACCATAACGTAACCGGCGCTCAAAAAGTACTTGCAAAAATTCAGGCTGCGTCCAAATACCCCCACTAGCGGTCTTTGCACTTGACCATTACACTAGTTTCATGATGTATTTCCGGTTTTTGGCACCAGTGTTCTAGGGTGCGTGAAGATCCCAAGTGAGCATTTCTAGGCTGCGTCCAAATACCCCCACTTGCGGTCTTGGCCACTTAAGAGCGCGTTCACTACGAAATTATATGAAATGTCTAATTATTTAGTCAAGTCAAGACAGATTTATTTTTGCAGCGCTTTATTTGAATTGTATCAAACCAGCTGTACCCAAAAAAAGCAAAAAGAAAAGAAAAACACAAGTTAGCCAAACATAGAATAAGCAGATATAACCTTAAAAAGTAGTTGTATAACTTTCGCAGGAAAGCTCTCCGCAACATCTCGCGAGACCCGAGAAAAAAGTCTCACGATACATGCAGTACGTGATGCATGATGGGATACACTTAGCCCCTAATATTCAAGATAGTGTGGGTTTAGTGTGCGTTAAGGGCACTGCACTTTGAAGTTTTTAAGACATTGGACAGACTTGTGCTCTTACTTCCTGTCGCGTGCACGCGCTCTCAAGTGGCCAAGAAGACCGCAAGTGTGGCGTACAATAGTCGTGTTCTCGCGGTATTTTGCTGTCAGGAAGATTGGTCTGCACCGCGGCGCCGCATGAAATCCAATCACAAGACGTTACGTCGTCCATGACGTCAATGAGCGCGAATTACGTTTCTGTTTACGGAAGTGAATGGAAGAACTGTGGTAACTTTTTATTTAAAAACGAAGACCGTATTTCAATGGATATTGAGGTCGATATCATTGAGTTCAAAGTCCCTGTCGAAAACAACAAAACTATTTTTATTTGGGACATACAACCGGTATTTTCAGAGGCGTATATTTTTGTAAGTAAAATACGTAACACGTGCCATGTGTATTATTAAGCACTGTTTGATCAAAACCAGTATACTGTTAATTTAGTACATGAAGAATACGGTTTATTTAGCTCCTTATGAGCCTTCCTGCTAAACGTGTTGCTGTTTAGCACTAATGTATTTCAATTCAAAGACTAACGTTATGTGATATTCAATTTGAGCATTGTTTTCAATAATGAGAATATTGTAAAATGATTGTAGAAAAATATGACTAGAATGTTGTTGGTTTAAAAATACAGTCTCATCAAGAGATTCGACCATTCTCCTCGGTCTATAGTTTCCTAAAAAGCTCAGGTATGGACTGGATTTTCCTTGCAAAATCACCATTATAGTGTAAATTGCACAGCTTTAGGCCGAACTTCTCACCATTTCAGGAATCCCTTTGGAGTGTGTATTCAGCATTTGGAGCTCTCTATCTGGTTAAAGTGTGTCCTAATGCCACGGTGGCAGAACCGGGGTTCTACGCGCTGGTGAAGTTCTACTCGGCAGCACAAGCTTCCAAAGCTCAGCGGGCCACTGACAAACAGTCTCTCTTTCAGAACTATCCTCTAAAGGTAGCAGAATGAGTTACAGATACAGCTGTAGTCATATGTTAAAAAAGTCAAAGCATGTTATTTTGTTGGTAAATCTCATTCTCTTCCTGTCTTTCTGCCAACCACCCAGGTCAGACTGAGTACAAAACAGAATCTCGCCTTTTATACTTCCAAACCCCTCAGTCTATCCAAATGTTTGGACCTGGCGAATCACTACCTGGGCTTCAGCGGCTTGTCTACTCGCATTATCGCAGTAAGGGCTAGCAACCATTAAGTGTAATGTCTTGTAATGTATTGTGCAATGTTCTTTGAGTTGACTCTTCACATTGAATTTTCCACTAATCAATGCTAAGTGCATATCTATTCATGGATGGTTTTAGACTATTAAATATTGAAAGTCTGTTGTCAACAGTTGAAGGACATCTCAAAGTGTGTGGATGCTGGATGTCCGGAAGAAGATGATAGCCAGGGTGTGTTTTTGAAATATGGCTGTATAGTAGAGTTGACCTTTCCACAGCATGGCGTGAGCTGCCAGGGGGTTGGTGTGGCAGAAGAGATCATTGACAATGCACGGGGTCAGTTTACATAAACATTCAGCTTCCATCAAGCGAAGTGCTTTTGGAAGGGCATTCACGATTTAACAGGTAATGATGGAAAAACATGCTTAAATCAGTTAAATGTTTTAGACCCAGAGGAAAAGCTGAGGAGAAGAGGGACCCTAATGAAACGAGCCAAAGATAATGCTGTAATCGGGGCCTTTGAAAAAGTGCTTCTCATGGTCCTAGGTAAGTATCAGTACATCATTTACATTCATTATACAGTCCATTGTAATCTGTTTTTGATGTGAATGCATAGACGATGTGATGGTAAATATTCTTCAAAAATGTAGTTATTGTTTTACAGGAAATGGGAAAGTAGCAATTGAATGCAGGTTTGATCCAGATGAGATTCTTCCAGAGGAGAACTCTGAAGGAGTCATTAAGGTAAGAGTTCAAAGATCTGAACAATAAGGTCATGCGAATTACTTATATACAGCAACATAAACTCTATACATTTTGAATTATACATTTTTTTCTGGTATTATATTCATTAATGATTCATCAAACGTTCATTGAAGGTGTTTTAAAGTCAAAAGTATGATTATGTTTACCGGGGTCAGTATTGGCAACCATTGTCGTGAGGCACAAGAACTAGCCAGTCACTTTCAGTTCTTGTCCAGTTGGTCAGTGGTTTAGCAACAGCCAATCAGAGAACTAACAATAAGGCAATTTATCTGCCAGGTTAATGACATCTCCTGGAATGAGTTTGATGGTGTGGCTGACAGTAATGCTGAGCAGGATTTCCCATGGGACCTCCCCGTGGATTGACACCCGCTGTAGACCAGCTCTGTCTACCCATAAGATACCAATATTTTCCAGATAAGTGAGACCAAAATGATACAAGTTCCTCTCTTTTAAGCAAGAAGATAGGCTGTTTGTCTGGGCTCTTGCAAAACACATTGCTGATTCATCGAGGCAATGGTTTAGAGGTGTGGTACTTTGGATTAAGAGGTCAAATATTCTTTTCAGATGTTTAGGTACTTTCCTGTAAAGGTCTGGCTGAGTTGTCAAAACATAAATTCATTAGAAATTCTCGGAGGCCTAATGAACAACTTGAAAGCAATATTGACTTTATATTTACATGTCATTTATATTATTGTCATTTTGGACATATTACTACTTATAACTTTCTCATTTTTATTACATTTGAATACAGTATGACAGAGTTTTGTGTTTAACGTTATGTGTAAAATAAAATATACTTTTTTATATTTTATATTAGGAATTGTCTATAGTGAATTTCGTTTTTTTCTAGTTGTAAAATGTTCTGTTTCTATTTTATTGTAATAAAATGTTTAATTTAATTGGACTGTGTTGAAAAAAGCCATATGTCCGTCACCATCAGGTCAGACTTTCAACAATAGGTGGCAGTGTTTGATGCTCAAGTCCGTTACAGATTTAACAAGAATTGAACAACCCAAGCCCAGCAGTGGCAAACTAAAAAACTCCCTAAAATGATGGTTTGGCAAAAAGAGTGAGAAACTTTAAGAGGAACCAAGATTCAGCTGGCGGAGGACTCGCACCATGAATATATATAAAGATAAATTGACCTTAAGTCTATTCTGCTGATTATGATAACAGTTCCTTTGACTATTTATGCTATTTTCAAAATATTTCTCTAACAAACATTATTGCAGTATAAGTTTAAAATACAATTAAATAAAAATATAGTATAAACACAATTTGTATTTAGATGTGGCTTTTATTAGTCATGTCTTTGATATAAGGCAGAAACCTTATATCCCCATATTTCATGATTCCTATTGGTCACCATTCATGTTTGTCTGTGTGTTTGCATATATTTAACCAATGAAAAGTATTAAAAAGAGCTTGTCAACTTTGACCACACAGTGTTCAGTTACTTTAAAAAATACAGTGTTTTTCCCAATTCCTGAAGATTTGAAGAGACAATGCTTTCACATGACAATGGCATAAATCAGAATTGAATGAGCTTTTAATAACGTTTTTTAACTTGTATATATTAAAGTACTACCCATGACAACAATTGAGGCGCAACCATTGGCTCCATGAAAACAGGCCACTTTTTTAAGGGCCACGTTAAAATAGTCTTAAAATGATGCCTTGTCTATACTATATATTTTAATGCAGTTGATAGCAGATTTGGTTCTGCTTATTTAAAAAGAGGCAGAGAAGCTTTGTTATTGATTGATGCTAAGACGACTGTTTAAACTCTGAGTACACCAGACCAAAAAAGGTGCATGTCAAGACCATATTAATGTATTATATATACCAAGAGTAAACATTTTATTGTTTACAGTTTAAAGCAAAAAAGGGAGTTGTGTTAATACGTTATTTAGTTGAATTTAGTTTAGTAATAATGACATTTTCCCGCATGTTCACAACGCAATGAAAAGATAAATTCAAATAAAACTTAACAAGAGAATTTTAACAAAGACAAGTCTCGCTTTGAAGGGATTTGAAATGATCCAGTGGTGTCTCAAGTAATAGACAGATAAATTACGTTCCCTGAACTTCTCCGGGGTTAGCTTCGTTTTAAACGTTTTAAATATCACATTGTTCGTCCTCAGGCTCGCTAAAATCTGGCACAGCAAAAAGCGCATCATAGTAATGCGCTCATGTTGTGTTTGTATACTTGTCAAAACAAGCGCTAAAATCCGCGGAATTCCATGGAGATCTGCATGCGCTTATTCCGTGCTGCCTCATCTGGCTCTCGTGCGTGGAAGACGGAGAGCAAAGCGCTGAGCATGCTTGAAAAAGCCCATGCTGCTGGTGTGACCGCTCGCACCGCTCCTGAGGAATGGGAGTCAGGCGCTCTCACGAGGAAAGACCGCAGCCTCTGTCTGTCGCTAGAGCAGCTCTTGGGGTCGGGAAGCGAGGTACCTGCACAGCTCTCACTCTCTCTCGTTGGCATTCGGTACACTGGCTTTTTTTAAGGGCGGAATGATAAAATCACTTTAAAAACGAGCAAATTTGTGTGCTCATCTCTGCAAAATTATCACTCGAACATTCTGTCCAGGTGTAAATTAGATATTTACATACATGGGCACGTGGGCATGTTCTTATCCTATCCGTAAATTAAAAAATATATATTTGTTTTTACATTTTGGGTATTATAAGTTTATTTAAAAGTAAGTTTGTTCTGGTTTGAACAAAGCTTTGCTGTAGATGTTGTGTCTGCCAAAGAAAGACGCAAACAGTCGCTGATTCATGGGTATTTTATTGCTATGCCAAGTTACTTGTGCAACGTTCTTCTCTTGGTGAGCTTTGTTTACCTTTAGGCGGATTGGCAAAACCAACAACGTTTAATTCTTGTCATAATGCTATTTTAAACTTTAAACCAATCATGTGATATTTTCTTTCACTCAACTCGTTCACACACTTTCAGTTCCCTCTCATCATTTTCACTTTCCAAAGACTGAAATGTGCCAGTTATTGTTTTCGCTAGAAACAAAGCATGGGTGACGTTACACACATTCTGGGGTTTACTGACATGGCTAAAAACCGCACACTGTAAAGAAAAGCCCGTAAAAACGTATAAAGTACTGGCAGAAAATTACCAATACATTTCATTTATTCTGACAGACATTTCCCTTAATGCAATATAATGTAGTGCAAAATATAAAATACAGCTAAAACAACTGTACAAATTCATACGGAAACCCTCATATTAATACAGTATATTGTGCCCTATTTTTACGGATTTGTTTTAGAGTGCACACATGCCAAATCAAAAGAAGATCTGCTGTTCTGGGCTTAAAGATTTATTAGGTTTTTATCAAAATTAAAATAATAATGTTTGTGAGGTGGTTGTCCAGACAGAGCTATAGTCCAAGTTTAAAATGTACTTTTGAGCTATCCTAACGCATGATAAAATGTATCAATGTCATTGGGTTTCTCAAGATGCACACCAGTAATGTTTTTTTATGTATGTAAAAAAACTTCTTAAATGTCCTGTATTTAATTTAGGCCTAGACCTGGCCTAATCTTAACCCTCCCGGGAAACTGCCCAATGGATTTTTAAACCAGACCCATGGAAGACCGTAACCATTTCACACAGTAAAAATGTTCGTAATTATTGTACTTCATATGTATGTATATGAATGTGTGTATATACAGGTATTAGCATTGGTTTATGGAAGAGCCACTTTGAATCATTGTTTTTATATTTTCATCAATCATAATAATATGTTGATGAAACATGGTGGCTTGCCTCAGTGAGAACTTTTGTGGATGTGGTCTGATCTAAAACAGCTAACCAAAACAAGGAGTAGGATTCTTGAGAACAGGGATATCAGAGAAAAACTGTGATTACAGGACATGCACACAATTGATGCTAATGAGCTCCAGTTTTAACTACTATTTGGGCACAAAGTCGGTTTGTTGGCTTTGAATTACACCCCACATGTATGTAAGGCTTGCTGCAAAGTCAATACATCTATATTTCTCATTCTGTTATATAAACCACAAATAACAGAACAATTCAGGCAAATATATTTTTGCCAAACGGTGACTAAGAACTGTAGAAAAAATGCAAATTGCCTCTACTCCCAACATCACCTGTATGAATAAGAAAACATGTACCTGCATGCTACATAATAATTGTGTCAGTAACAACCAGGTGTTGTGGTGAATCATCAGTCGCTTCACTGGAATTCGTTTGTTAGTTTTAATGTGTGTGTGTGTTTGTTTCGTTGATCCCTTTGGCTATTTGAAACCACACACAACACATTTTAAGATTAATTAAAAGCAGTAGATCTCGATCAGACTTATGGTTTCGTGGGCATTTATAAACCCTGGTACATCGGTCCTTAGGGGGGATACACACTGATATAAAAGAAGCAAACAAATGAAAAGGAATCATAAAAAATCCCCTTGGATCGAAAACCGAAATTTGTAACGACAATTGTGCCCCATTCGGCTGTATTGGAAAATGTAAAATCTCTTTCACGTTTAAATCAAAGATGCAGTATATAAACTCCAAACCTACCATGAGTCTGTCACATTTCGACAAAACCCATTGTGAAGGATACACAAGAAGATTCAAGAAGGTAAGCAATACAATTAGTGGCTTATTTATTTTACCGAATATTTGCTATATTTGATTTAAATTAAATATTATTTTAGGCATCTTTCAAAATGGACCTGCATCGTATGGCCTGGCTGTGCACCATTATCTGCTTTGTTCACGTTTACTCGTTTCCGACAAACTGCATCCTTCAGAAGCATTTGATGAAGAGATCATATACTCTCCTGGATACTATGGTAAGAATTTTTAGCGTTAGACCTATTGTTTGTTGAAGATAGACAATAGTACGAGGCGAATGTTTACATTTTCTTAAATTTACCGAATTCTTTTTAGGGTGGGCTTTTTCCTGCGCAATGCCTGGAGGATAATGTTTCAGTTACTTTCCCTCAAAATGTTTTTGAGTCAAACAAAACGCAACAGGTAACGTTTTGCATCGACAATTTTAAACAGTTTTTAGACTGCAATGATGTTTCTGTTAACTTTTCCTTACTCCTGGTTTTAAAGCAGGTTGGAGTCGAGAAGGCTATTTACCAGACACTGCAGAATATTGACGCTCTGTTTGAGAACGATGGTGTTCCTGACAGTTGGAATGAAAAAGAGTTGGATGGTTTTTTACACACCATATACCGCCAGATTAATGAGAGCAAATGCGTAAGAGAAAAGTCACCTTTTCTTTCTTTTTCATATCAGGGACACCCAATTAAAGTAACTTGCCATATGAGAATAATCCGCACATGAGTTTATTTATGCCATAATTTATTTGTTGTTCTTGTCTTGTAGATCTTGAGCAAATCTGAAGCTGGAGAGGATCTGGACAGACATGCTGCGCTCAAAGTTTACTTTGACACCATATCCGCCAATATGAAGCAAAAGGTTAGACTGCTTCCACATACTATACGTTTTGTTTGTATAAGGTCTTACATTAGAAACAGTTTTTGATGCTGAATGTCAATGTCAATATCTCTGCAGAATTTCAGTCACTGCGCATGGGAAGTTGTGAGAAAGGAGGTTCTCCGCATACTGGACTACATATTGAAGAACAACACGGACAATATGCTATGAGACCCAAGACATTTAATTTATTTGCTTAATTTTATTTATTAATATTAATTTATTTATTCGTATTTATTAATTATTTATTATGTAAGCCTGGTCGGCGTAACGAAAAAAACTATTATAATTTCCGTTCAGCACTGAACAGCAAAAAGAATCACTGAACGGTTAAAAATGTACTGTAATTGTACTTTTTATATTACACTTTGTATTTTTTACATTTTTATGTTTTATTTATTGCGGAAAATCTTTGAAAAATAAATATTTTTAATGCACTGATACTGGACTCTCCTCTTGTTTTGAAACCATTTGAATTTTGGAACCTGATTGAAAAAGATCAAGTGAATATTTATAAAGTGGTTGGGATGAATGAGAAATAGTAAAATATGATTTGCTTCTGTGAAATATTGAGATTGATCTTCAGACTTTCAGAGATGTGACCTATAGGTTCCCAGCTGTTACTTTGCCAGTTGTTTGCATCAGCAGAAGTTATTTATAGCACATTACAGTATATTTAATAGATACAAGGTCACAGTTTAAAGCATTCACACTTTACCCATGCACATATCCTGTGTGTTTGCACTGTCTTGCAGAAGAACACATCCTGTTTTTGATCTGTGTCTAGATGCACATTCATTTTTCATTTGCTCTCTTTGTCCGGGTTTTAAATAGATCTTTTGATTTCTGTGTGCATCAGGATACAATGGTTTGCCAGGCATCATCAAATCTAATTTCACAGTAATGAATTAAATACTGAGCTAATTCTGTGCAGATTTTTATGTTACTTGTATGCGCATATACTACATAGAGTGGGATATTTTAACTGTGTGCTCAAAGAAACTAACAAAGGGTACCACTGCACTATCCCTGCTACTCCTTTTCCGCTCATTAGTTTTAGACCTTGAAGTGTAAAACCCATAAATAAAATGTTGTCCTTCATCAGCAAAGGCGAGAGGAAATGGAGATAAAGATATGATTACGGTGAGGCTTTTGAGGTCATCCTCAGTCTCACCTCAATCGTCTCCTTTTCTATTTAAACAGGAAGTCATAAGATCAATAGTAAAATGTATAAAACAATTAGAGCTTGTTTGATTAGTTTCATTGCAAAACTAATGAGGATTCTTCCAAGATGTCTTGGAAGCCTGTTTCCACGGTGCCGCTGCAACTTAAAAAAAATTATTAAAAAATGATTTATCCACTGCACTTCATGATTATTGTAGGGATGCACGATAAATTATTAGACATATTGGTATTGGGCGATAAATGGTCATTTTAATGTTATCGGAATCGGGCGATAATAAAATTTGGGCAGATATATTACAGCCAATAAATCATAAATAATTTCCTCTGGTTGAACTTCTTCAGCTGCACACATTTAAAATCCAGTACAGTACTGTCTTTCATACATGATCATTCACTTACTGCTAATAGCAAACGATGTTGATGAATGTGTCATTTATAGGAACAAAAGCATATTGTTTGAATCAGACTGCTGTGCTTTCTGTCTTGAGACCGTTAGACTTGTGGCTTTTAAGAACCTTTTCCTGGGTTGTTCTGGAAGAATATATACAATTTGGCTGTGTTTGAGGCGGATGGACACAGGGCTGCCAGGTGACCATGTAACAATGCGACACACCCAGGTCTGATAAACCTGGCCCCAGGCCTCCCTTGGATGAGGTTGTCTTGTGATAAAGGCCCAAAACACCCAATGAGGCTGAGGTGCACAACTGATGATGTGTCATATTGATGGGAACCATAGAAAGGGCCTTATCAGCAGCACCTCACCAAAAGGCATCTTTCACCCAGGATAATGAATGTGATGAAAGTGCGATCGGACACACAACTCATGAGATGTCTCTCTGATAATTGCAAGGAAAGGTAAGTATAAATATGATATGTATTTTTATAATCATATGTCCCCCAAACACAGAGGATGCCTACCCGACAAACTCAGTGAAACCTTAGACCTCCTTTCCTCTATTCATATTCTTGACTGCTCCCCCTGTCATGTATAAGGCGTAGGAAATGTCCTATTGGGCAATTAAACTGTGCTGAAATAGTGGGATTATAACACCTAGTCCTATTGAGCAAATCTGGGTATTAAATTTATTGATTTATTCATGTGGATTATATTTGACCCATCAATCGGTTAGAACAACCCAGCATTTTGGGTTGAAACAACCCAGCATAGGTTAATTTAGAACAAATCAGCTGGGTTCATTTTGACCCAATGCTGGGTTGAAATAACCCAATATTTTTAATAGGCCCACCTACATATGGTACAATTGTGCATTTATTCTCGTTTATTAATTATTTCTTCATTCATAATGCTCATTAACTTTATATTCACACTTTACTTGCTTAATGTAACAAATTTGTGGTCAAGATAATTTAAAGTATTGTGCTGTGTGTTCAATTAGTTAAAAACCAAGATAAATATCAATCAAAACTTTATTAAGGACACTCATGGTCCAGAGATACACACAAACCTACATTCACATGATCATGTATTCACGTTTTATAGGTTTTATTGAGTGCAAGACATATATATTTTCTATTTTTAAACAAAAAAATAGATATATAAATATATAAATAAATAGATTTATAAATAAATAAATAGATTTATAAATAAATTAATAAATTAATAAATTAATGAAACAATCAAAAACTACACTTTGAATGAGTTAATCCTGAGGACGAAACTAAGAACACGCAAGAGCTCCTTGCGAATTACCTCCCAAGCGCAGAGACTGTTGTCCTGATAGAGAAAAAAGGTGAACATTTTATATGGGTTATATGACAGTTATTGTGCTGAGTTTTTTATTTGAATGAAAGCTTGGTACGCAGAGCATGCACACATTTTTAATAAGGTATGGTATAGTGTACCTTGTCTCTAAGTAGAGTGGCTAATTTTTCAAAATAGGTTTTCAGAGCACTGTCTCTTGTAGAAAAATCATCCACGTGGCCATGCCTCTTATCCAAAATCTACACATGAAAATGAATTATGACACAATTACAGGTGTGTTCACATAGCCATATATAAAAGTAGCCTATGTAGAAAAATGTTTTTGTACTCACACATCTGTTCTCCTCAGTTAGACGGTAAACTATGTTTTGGAAATTGTCTGCTTTCTGCTGGTCCCAGGACTCTGGAAGAGTGTCGTTCGCAAACAGAGTGTCTATGTGCTCCATGATTTTAAATACTGTTTCCGCAACACTGATTTTCTACAAATATAGCAACAACAGAAAACATTATTTGCTTTATTATTTGCTTAAGTTAATGTCTGGTTACGTTCTTGATGAGTCTTATTTTATAATTTATTTCACCTGATTTAAGCCCTTAGATTGCAGAGCAGATTTGGGAAACTGCATCTCGACGTTTTCATCCAGGCATTCACGAGGGAAAAGACCTCCCTAATAAAACAGACATAATCTGATTGGGACACACAAGACAGTAGAGAGAAAAGGAAAGACTAAATGTATACCTCATAATGCACTTTAAGTCACTTCAAGGGATACTCCACCCAAAAATGACATTTCTGTCATCATTTACATCATTTTATAAACGTATAAACAGCCTACTTAAAGTAGGCTTATATCATGTTTTTGGCGAATCTTTTACCGTTTTTATAGTTTTACCACAAATATCATCATATGGTTAGGCTGCTGTAGTTATACCTTAATTGTCTTATGTTAAATAGTCTGACAAGTAATTGTAAAAGTAAAGTCTCAACATACCATGTTCTTAAGTAGATTGTGAGCTGATTTCACGAGTTTCCACCGAAGATGACAATTTGTTGACATCGAGCAAACTCGCGCGCAGATAAAAAAGGAACACAGAAAAGTGATGCACTGAAGCTTCATGATGTAAACGAATTCAAGATCCGGGCTAAGAAATAATACTGTTAAATGTAACACTCGGTCACGCACACTGTTAATACTTGCTGATAATATCTTCATATGTCTGACATGGATACCCATCATCCGTTTTATAGGGCTACAGCATGCATCCATGATTTAACGGACCAGAAAAAATTCCGTGGTGAGGGGAAAGACGAAATAGCAAACCGCAGCGCGACTTTGTGCAGCTCGCTCTTTTGTTGTGGTTGGCAACAGTAAGTCATATCTATCTATCTATCTATCTATCTATCTATCTATCTATCTATCTATCTATCTATCTATCTATCTATCTATCTATCTATCTATCTCATCTAAATGTAAATATTAATCTAAATATCTACCTTGTTTTATCAAGTTTCTGAAAATACTAGATTTTTCTGTATTTGTAATGGGGTTATGATTTCTCACATTTATTCAGCTTGTGTTTACAATTCTATTGTAGTCCTAAATAAATTATCCAATGTTTAACACCATGTACTATTATACAGGACACATCTCAGGCTAGAAATGCAGTATGTTTCAGCTGTTTTTGTCATCGTCTTATATTATTGCTTTTCGTAGAATGGAATAATAATTTTGTATATATATTATTCACGTTTTGTGTTTGAAAATGTATCCCCTTTCTTTTTTCCAATGTTATCTCTATATCTCTATACATCTCTATATCTTAAGCGTAAATATTAGAATGATTTTGCAGATTGAGCCCTTATCAGGTGCTTAATTGTATCACAGTGACTGATGACAAATAAAAAATGTGACTGTGAAACGTACTCCCATTTTCATCTTTGACTCGAAGTTAAAAGTGGCTGCTCGGTAAATCCCATGTCTTTCTATGAATGGGATTTTTATTACAAATACCTGCTTTACACACAGTCGGAAACCGAAATGCATGCGCCTATTGCACAACCCACATTATGAACGCTCGCGATGGATGCAATAGTTCACCTCCCACGCAACAGACCACGAGCGTTCACAGACGAGCTCGAGTGATATTCAAGCGTAGGACATGTTGGGTTCCATTAACCACAGTTATGAGTGTCTATAGACCTAATAATGCCCGTGTAGTCATTACCTAATAGCGGAATATTCCGTCCTCACCATCATAAGCGTATACGAAGCGCCCGGGATTTTATTTAAGCTGTTGAAGATCTGGAAAAAATCAACACAGCGTATTTCGTTCTGTGCATTGATGAACCTGGGGACATTTGACCTGTACCAACAACCAATAGAAGTTTCCTTTAAATGCATCATCATGGAACGTCATACAAAGGGCTGTTATATGACCGCATGAGGTATGAGGCGAGCAAGGTTGCATTGGTTTTCTCTGCTGTCATATCTTCTGTGTGTAGCCTATTGTGAATCTCTTCTGAGAAGAGTTTGCAGTCTTTCCCACTGAGAATTTCGTTTCTCACACATTGCAAGTTTTTTTACAGGTTAGAGGTAGATTTTAGCCATTGCTTGTGGTTTTAGTAGTTTACTGAGGCAAATTTGTTGCAAATTAATTTGTCTTTATAACTGTGCAGCCGTGCATTAGACTGTAAAAAAGTCAAATATTGTAGACACAAAGGAGTGCACTTCAAAATGTTTACTATATTCAGCTTTTCAAAATGTTGTTTTTAAGCCAGCACTGGATCGAAGGGACGAACCGTTGGGTTCTAAACTGGGAAATTTAATAATGATATTTAAATTGCTTATGTTGGGTTGTTTTAATCCAACATTTTGGGTTGTTTAATTGTTGGGTCAAACATTTTCCCTTCTCAAGTTCTCTCTTTTTCAAGTGTCTGGTGTTTTGTCTCCTCAAAACGAAAACAACACGCGAACCTATTGAAAAATATTCAGAGATTGCACGTCATCTCATCGAGGGTCTAAGGGTTAAACATACGCTGCACGAGTTTGCGGCGCGTTACCGCTCTGACGCGTCCTCTCTAGTCAATGCTTTTGTATGGAGCCAAAGTAGGGTCACATGTAAACAAAAAAAAGTTTTGCAAAAAAAAAAAAAACAAAAAAAAAGTTTTGCAAACAAAAAAAAAAAACAAAAAAAAGTTTTGCAAACAAAAAAAAAGTTTTGCAAATAAAAATAGGCTATTATCGCTCCTTTAAATTCGCGTTTCAGCCAATCGCTTCCTTGCGACACTGTTTTCTCTTTGCTCTTCACTTTCTTTGCGCCTCGCTTTGTGTCCCTGATTTGACGTGGGGGAGGAGACAAGAGATTGGGGCGTGTACAAGCGACCTGAACCTGCCTCCCCTTACGTAGCGCCATCAGCGTAAACTGCTGTGCAGACTGACGCCTGGGCCACACATACTCCGTGTGCGGTCCGTTTTTTTTTGTGCACATGTTAACGGATTAGATAATTCACACTGAAGTGCGGCACGTCCGTTGCAGGTGCGTTGCGTTAGTGCAGCGATCGTGCATCGAGTCTATTTTTGCTGTACAGCAGCACACGTATCATGCCCAAAATGAACACGAATTGACACAATAATTTCACCAAAATGCATACAAATTAAGTTTACTACCTTTTTATTTGACCTTTTTAAGCAATAAAAACAAAACAAGAGTTGTAAAAACAATAAATCGGATTAAAATGTTGTGTCGTACAAATATCCTACAGTGTTTATATTTTATGGGGAAGGTGCGCAGATAGTGACAATCAGGTGACAAGCATGTTGTAATGTGATCCATGTTGACTTCTGCACTGGTTCATAGAGTGTGAAGTGAACTCAAAGTCTGCACCTCGTTCTTCTCCGCAACATTCTTAGCAACAGATAAACGCGATAGCCTTTCTTTATCAACAACTCGCACTAAACAAAGAAAGAATCACAATGACGAAAATAGCGTTTCATAAACCTTTTATTTTTCGAATAATCTTCCAAACATTGGGAAGTTACTTAACCATTGTTGACTGAATCACTCCGAAGACGCGTACCGCTTGCACGCAAACGTCACAATGGCACATGACGGATCTGTACTGCATACGTGTTGCTCTACGCACCGCATATGTAATGCACACGGAGTATGTGTGGCCCAGGCGTCAGTCTGCACAGCAGTTTACGCTGATGGCGCTACGTAAGGGGAGGCAGGTTCAGGTCGCTTGTACACGCCCCAATCTCTTGTCTCCTCCCCACGTCAAATCAGGGACACAAAGCGAGGCGCAAAAAAAAGTGAAGAGCAAAGAGAAAACAGTGTCGCAAGGAAGCGATTGGCTGAAACGCGAATTTAAAGGAGCGATAATAGCCTATTTTTATTTGCAAAACTTTTTTTTGTTTGGTTTGCAAAACTTTTTTTTGTTTGCAAAACGTTTTTTTTTTTGCACAAAACTTTTTTTTTTTTTGCAAAACTTTTTTTTTGTTTTTTAGACCCTACTTTGGCTCCATACTTTGTTATTACTGAAGCGTCCCAGAAGCGACTCTCCGCCCCGCCTCGCTAAAGATACGCATATACCCTGCGTTGCAATTCGACAACTTATACTCGCCCTAATAGTAGGTACTGTTTTTGTGTTTAGATAGTAGGTAGCTAATTTGAGTGCATAAAAAAATTGATTTGACAAACTGGGACATACTAACAGGAAGCGGAAGTGGCCGTTGTCGCCTATTCTGGCCAATGACTGTCACACACATCAAAATACAGCTCTTCTCTATTCATTCCTTCATTATTTCGTATGCAATGTTTACTGTATACTTTATTTGTTAATTTAGGGACACATCAGTTATATGATTTATTAATGCAGTGGAGAAACGCCGCCTTCTCGTGGTGAGTTGTGGGTAATATCAGCCGTCAGAGGCTGCGTCCAAATAACCCCACTTGCGGTCTTTGCACTTGACTACTTTCAAGACGTATTTCCTGTTTTCGGGCCAAGTGTTCTAGTGGCCGTGAAGATCCCAAGTGAGCACGTAGTATTTCTAAGGCTGCGTCCAAATAGCCCCACTTGCGGTCTTGTCCACTTGAGAGCGCATGCACGCGACAGGAAGGAAGAGCGCAAGTCTGGCCAATGTCTTAAAAACGGCAAAGGGCAGTGCGCTTAACGCACACTAAACCCACACTAGCTTGAATACCGCTTCGGAGCGGTATTACAGTTTTTCTCAATCGATTTGGTACATTTCTCTAAACTCAGGTAACAGCTCTCAAAACAGTTAACACAGCAAACTAAACACACTCTTATGCTGGCGAAACCGTTAAGTATTCACTGCACAATGAAACACAGCATTTTATTCTAGTAATGCATTTATTAAAATTCAATATTAACATCAAAAGTAAAAGTGTGTTCTCTGTTGATTTTATAACAAATTCAGCTGAAGATACACAAAGAAATAAATGAAAATACATGTTTTTCATTAAGTTCTTTAATGAGGAGTTCAGGTGTATAACAAAAGTTGTCACCCACACACACAAAAAATATATATATTATGCAAATAAAAAATAAAGTGATAAATGTACTGCATTCATTGAATCAATTATTTTATTGATCATGCCTCTCAATTACATCTGGCCAGAGAATTTCATCAACATCACAGAAAATATTTTCACGAGTCATGCATCGTGGGAAAAAACGCCTTGAATGCTGTATCCATCCTTGTGCCCCAATATCTCCACAGGCCTCTTCCATCGCTTGAAGAAGACTTACTTGGTTGTAAGGGTTGCGATCATGTACTTTCCATCTCCAAGAGGAGAAGAATTCCTCAATTGGATTCAGGAAAGGAGAATATGGTGGAAGAAAAACATCCTGAATTGTGGGTGATTCTCAAACCCACTCTCGCACTAGTGCTGAATGGTGGAATTGGACATTGTCCCAAACAACTACAAAATTCCTCACCATTTGCTCCTCATCACCCTGCGGAAAGAGGATTTCATTGAGGAGATTTAAAAAATGTAGGAGCCTTGCTGTGTTGTATGGTCCCAAGACAGCATTGTGTGCCACAACACCAGTTGTAGAAATTGCTGCACAGAGAGTGATGTTGCCTCTCATTGTCCAGGGACATTGACTGTAGCACGATGACCAATCACATTTCTCCCCTCTTCTCCTTTTTTTATGAAGATTGAAGCCTGCTTCATCAATATACAGGTACTCATAATGAGTTGCACTGCTATCCAACTCCAATATTCTCTAGAGTAAAAAGAACACAAGGTTAAATATAGTAAATTTGTGTTTTACAGTAATGGCATTGATTGCAGTCAATACTACTGTGAAATTGTTGCTGAAGTTTGAGTTTACACTTTGAAGCAGCAGTATACATAGATATGCCTAGATCTTTTCACATATAGTAGCATGGAATAGTTTATGGACACATACATAAAATTCAGGAAAAATATATCTTTGAGTTGACAGTAAAATTGCAGTAATTGGGTTGCACATACTTGAACAAACTGGAATCGCAACTCCTTCACTCTAACGGAGTTCCTCTCAAAGGGCACTTTATATACTTGCTTCATTCGGATAGCATTTCTTCTTAGAACACGTCAATTGTGGAGAGACTGCATTGGTGGATATTGTGGAACAGTTGATTGTCCTGTGTTATTCTTTGCTGAATTTCTTTGAGGCGGAGGGTGTTGTTCTGGACCACCATGTCAACAATGGCATGCTCCTGTTCAACTGAAAAAAGTCTTGTTCGTCCACCTGAATGTTCTCTAACTTCAATTCTGAAAAAGGTTTGGACAAGCAGGAACATTTACTGTAGAGATCTAGACCTATGTCAAACAAGACTACATGGACTCTCATTGTAAAAGTAGAATGATATAGTTACTTACCGGTTTTCCCTCTGAAATGTACGGATAATTGAAGCCACTGTGGATCTGTTTATATTGGGTTGAACTCATGTACCTAACTCATGTTGAACTCTCTGGCCAGCTTCTCTCAGTGAGAGACCATGATTTAAGACATGGTCAATAAGTGTGGCTCTGATTTCATTTGAAACACGCGTGTACCCTACCCTCATTCTACCTCTCCTCCCTCCTCTTACACCTTGGCCTCCTCTTCCTCTTTGCCCTCCTCTTCTTATATTTTCTCTTTCCACTATACCATTGGCCTCCAATCTATCCATCTCTTCAATCTCTTCTCCTCTTCCTACATCTTCAGCTCTTCCTTCTCTTTCTCTATCTCCTCTTTCTCTATCTCCTCTTCCTCTTCCTCTTCTCCCTCTACCCTGGCCACCACCTCTCACTCTTAAACCTCTTCTGTTTCCACTGCTCATACTTCTTTTTTTTGTCTTACTGTATCTCCTCATTTGTCTTCTTTGTTCTTCTTCTCTTCCCCTTTTGTAGTTGTTGTAATTACGTAAGACAGCTGTGTGAACAATTAGGAAATTGGCTTTTTCTGTGTTGAGTGGATTACTAACTCATCACATACAAATTTGGCGTTAATTGAAGACACAAGGTGTGCAACTGACTATTTTACAATTCACAGAGTTTTGTTTGTTGTGTTTTGAAAATGGTACAAAAATGCTTGTGAACTTTGTGAAGAACAATTGAAAAGTTACAAATGTTTTTCCTGATATATTAAAGATTTGGTTGGCTGTATGAACTGCTGTGATAAAATCAGGGATTTTTGTGCACAGTGTTTTGAGAAAATTATGCTTTTGATTTGTGATTTGTATGAAATGAAGGATAATTTACTATCTGTTTAGGACAATTACAAAGTGTACTGATCACTGTGTTAACTGTTTTGAGAGCTGTTACCTGAGTTTAGAAAAATGTACCAAATCGATTGAGAAAAACTGTAAGGCTAAACGTCTCCCATCATGCATCATGTTCTGGAAATGAATCATGAGACTTTCTGCTCGGGTCTCGCGAGATGTTGCGGAAAGCTTTCCAGTGTATGTTATACTACTTTTTAAGGTTATATCTTTATTTATTCTATATTTGGCTAACATGTGTTTTACTTTTGTTTTTTGATACAATACAAATAAAGCGCTATACAAACAAATCTGACTTCTGACTATATAATTACATTTTACATATAATTTCGCAGTAAAACGTAGTGCTACGTATTTTATTGGTGAAAACTCCAGAGTTATGTATTTTGTAAAACTGCTTTTTATCCCATAGAAACACAACATTAATGAACGTTATATGTTTGCACTTGGTAAGTGTGTCCCATCGGGTTAGAAATACGTAATGCTCACTTGGGATCTTCACGCCCACTAGAACACTAGGGCCAAAAACAGGAAAACGTCATGAAAGTAGTCAAGTGGTCAAGTGCAAAGACCGCAAGTGGGGGTATGTGGGCGCACTTAAACATGTAACGTTAATTAATGTGGGGTTTCTTATTATGTGATAAAAAACTATTTTACAAAATACATAACTCTGAAGTTTTCACCAATAAAATGTGCAACACTACGTTTTACTACAAAATTATATGTAGTATCTAATTAGTCAAGTCAGATTTATTTTTATAGCGCTTTATTTGTATTGTATCAAAGCAGCTGTACCCAAAAGCTCTTAAGTGGCCAAGTCAGCAAGTGGGGGTATTTGGCTGCAGCCAAAGTGTGGATCATTCTGTACTTCGAATTCCTACCGGAAGTAGTAGACCATCCGGGAATCTTTGGAATACTATTTTCAACACACTACGATTTGGAACATACTAATTTATTCGTCTTTCGAGCTAGGACGGATACTATGCGGATTGGCACGCAGGGGAGTTTTCTGTGCCAGCTTTGGTTCTCACAGTGTCATAGAAAGCTTGCTGATGTGTAGGCTATTTTAAGGCCGTTTATCTCACCCACAGACTTATTTGTGACTTTAACCCAAACAGGTGTTCTCTTTAACCCGCTGATTGTTTCATGTGGTTTGCCGTTACCTTTGATGTGCGCTTTCGTTTTTCGTCTGGAGAGTTCAGCACAACGCTGCCACCTGGTATTGTTGTTGAAATTGTCATGCTGTCCATAAATATTAATAGTTATATAGTTTGTTGTTAGATCTGTATTCAGTGGTGGATGGTAGGCTACAGTATAACCTTATTTAGTAAAAATAAGTCGGTTGACTGATCTGGAACTACTTCTAGGTGTGCGTTTGACCAAAAACAAATGCACACCCGTTGCACGTTCGTCAGCCAATCAGAATGAAGCATTCCACAGTCCCGTGGTATAATCAAACTCCATTTAAAAGGGAAGCCTGCAAGCTTCAGCCAAAACCGCGTAACGGCTATAGCACCGGTACGCAGTAAAGGAGACCGGAGGCAGTTTTTTTAATAGAAAGCTTTTGTGTGGAAACAATGGACTGCCAGGCCATTAATGTTCAGCATGTTTCACACCAATACTTTGGTTGGGAATGATATGTAGATTTGACTTTGATAAAATGTTTATTTTTTAGGAGAAGGCAGTGACAGGCAGAACTCACTTACGGTATTATCGTATATTTAATATATTGAATGATGTTTTTTTAGGTTTCAGCAGTTATGAGAAGACTTGAATTGTAATAACTAAAACTGCATGTATCCATATGACGCTGATGCAATGTAAAATATACTGTATATTTGTTGTTGAGTGAAAATTAATGTTTCAATAAATACATTTAAAATGTAATGACTTGTTGCGTTGATCATGCCAATACGATTTAATATAAAATAAACAAATAAATAAATATAAAGGTATTTGTCTCTGACTTTCTAGATTTAAACAAACACATACATTTACAAATAAGGTCAGTGGTCTATTTTAAACGATAACGATATCAGGATAACCAACAAAATCTCTTTTCTTGTGCAATATTTATTGACAATATGAACAAACAGATCTGTGCAACAGTTCTCGCCAACTGAGCAAAAGCTCATAATGGAAACATATGAAGAGGTAAAACATATGTAAACAGGGAAATAAGGCTGCTATAATAAAACAAAGAGAAAAAAGCCCGGCAGACAACCGATTGAATGCGTAAGTACACTGTACATGTAAGTAAATCTGAGAAACTTAATTATTTCTATTGTACTTTCCCAAAAATATCAAGTAGAAATTAAAATTACAATTTGTTGATTACTTTTTTATATATATTTTACAGAAATTAAATGTTGTTTTTTTATAAAATATTTTATGTTCCACTCCAAAAAACTCCACTGAAATGACATTAAAATATTTTATTTAGTAAATATAGCTTTTCATTTTTGTGATATTTACTAAGCTACTGCATTATTTTTTTGTCCAAAGAAGCAGTGCTCCAATGAAACCATCAGAATTAGAATTCAATGAGTTACTTGTCATTTACAAATTAGGAGTTGTACAATTTGCCTTAAATGTGACCATAGACATGCATGTTACTCAGGAAATATATGAAAATTAATTGCAAACATTTTTTTATATTTTTGGATAGTTTATGTTATCTATCTGCTGTTCTCTCAAATAACTTGCCACTGTCGCTGAGAGAAGCAGCCACTGGAGAGAAGCAGCCACTGGCTGTGGTTGAAACGGAAGGACGCAATATGGGCTGCCAAGTGAACACGTAAAAAAAATGGTGTTGTGTGTTGTGTTGTTTTGTTATGTTATGCCATACGGGAGCGGGGGCACTGAACTTGCATTAACGAAGCCAGTGGGGCTATAACAGCCTTAGCTAACGGGTTGGCTTGTATGGTTGCGTTGATATTTTTGGTAATATTTTGTAATGTTATGACATACGGGACCGGGGGCACTGAGCTTGCATTAGCGGAGCCAGTGGGACTGTAACCCAGCTAACAAAAAAAGGTCCCCAGAACGTCCCCTGGACGTCACCGTGTAGTGTTCTTTAAACGTTTAGGGGGCGTCCCCGGGACGTTCACGGGACCTACAAAGGACATTCGGGGACCTTTGGGGATCGTTCGCTAATAGGCCATTTTATGTCTTTTTTTATTTACTGGTGGAAAGTGTAAAATGAAACTATAAGAATCAAACACACGTACAAGGAATTGTCAAGTCCAAACAACTTTTATTTCATAAAACAGTTGGCAAGGTGATGTCTTTCTCTTTGTTACGATTTCGTGATGTGTGTGCGCGTGAATCTGCTGCGCGCGCTTGTGTCTCTATTCTGCACGTCCTCCACATCTTGAATCCACTTCATGGTACGCTTGCTACCTGAAACAAATGTGATAAAATTCAGCAGTGAGTTTAATCCTTGAAGTGTTAAAAGTGCGTTTGGACACTAATTATTTTATCTACTTGTACATAGGCCAGAGTTTCCCTCCCCACAGCTGCGTGTGTAAATGATCGGAAGAGGTCGCGCGCGCTCAAAACCTGTGAGACACAGCGCCATTTCCATATTAGGAATCATTACTTCATTGACAGAAATGACGTCACACACATTTAACCGCATTGAAGAGTAGCCTAAACGTGAATTGAGGTAAAAAAAAACAAGACTTATTACATTTACTGGAAACCCAGTGAGTCAATTATATGATTTTATGAGTTATACTATAAATGGTTTTTGCCCTCAAACCGTGGCCCTGTTAAAATCCTATAACATATTTTTTCACTGTCGTTGAAATTTGTAGTGGGGTAACGTTTAAAATGTAACTTATATAAGAATGTTGTAAATAATTTGTTTTACGTCAGGGCTCCTCGCGGCTCATTCGTCATAACGTACATCGGATGTACACTCAAAATCAGAAAAAGTTGTGGGTAAAAAGTAGTGAACAAATGTAGGGAATGAGTTGCTTACTCAGAATTCGGACAACACTACAAAATGGCGATAGTGAACACTACCGAAGACCTCAGGGCCCCGGAGCTATGAATTACCACAGGCCCCCCATAGAACGTGGAATGCTTCTCTGTACATGGCAAGATAAAATAATTACGAGTTACACAAAGAGTTCAACATGAGTCATGACAAAAACCGTTTTAAAATCGGCTGTCCTTGATATTCTAATAAAAAAATCTGTTTAGGCCAAAACCTTAAAAACTTAAAAATGTTAAAGATACACGCCGTCTTCAGATGGAGAATAGAGCAGCCAGTCTCGTCGCACATTTTCACCTTTTGCTAGTCTACAAATAAAAAGTCTCTTTGAAAATCTTCTCTTTTGATTTCAATATTGTTGGCCTGATGCTGAGAAATCATCTTTCGGATTCTGACAAGACTGCGGCCCTCTGTCAATCCAGTAGTCCCGAACCTTGTTGTTGATCTCCCCCCAAGGGTCAGTGCTTGTAAACAGTGGGAGGTCAATGGCATGCGCCGATGGAAGGCCCTTGGTCTTCTGAACTGCAGGAGGGGGTCCGAGTTCAGGTATATTAACCTCAACCGAAACGGTACCTCCTTGCTCAGTCTCAATAGCTCCAGAAACAGTTAAATGTGCTTAGTCACGGAAATCTGCGTTAAACAGCACGCAAAACAATCTACCCATTAGCCATTTTATTAAGACCTGTCAATTTTACTTTTTTATATCGAATATATATAAAAGCGTTTAAACACAAAATATGGTATGCATTAAGTCAACTCAGTCATATTCAGCTTTTCTAAAATATCGTGATAACTTTGGAATCTTATGGTAACACTTTACATTAAGGTTTCCCTTCATAAAGCATTTGTAAATGTGATCATTAATGATTAATAAGTCATTTACAAGTGCATTATAAAGCAGTTAATCAAAAGGGGGATTCTAACGAAATACCTGCCAAATAATGTTTAACTCACATGTTGTAAATGCTTAATAAATGTATTTATTCATTATTTATTTGACTCAAAAGCAGATTCATTTTTTGTTTGCAAAATTGGCTGTCAGGGTGTTATGTTGGTGTGAGAATTTGGGTTTTGCCTGCATGTGTCCCACACATATATTGTGAGAAAATGTATTTCTGTATCCAGACTGTTGAAGCACTATATCCTGCTTATGATGTTTAACATGTATGAGCTATGTTATGTCTAGCCATTACTAAATGTCATCGAGAAGTTACGACTTCAAGTGTCTGTACCAAGATAACTGCATATTCCAGATGCTGAGAACAAGGAACTAACTACGTGCTGCCCTTTACTAAAAATATTAACACCAAGGTCTGGTATTTTTCCATGCCATTCCCCATTTCCTCTTTTATTCATATATATTGGACCCATAATTAATAAACATTGGACTCTGAATGAACTGCACTTCTGTGTCTGTGTCATTCTTGGTCTCCGGATCCGAACTTTGTGTGTTCCATAGACTAGACTCTTCAACCTTCTACCTAGACAAAAAAGTAATAATCTTACAGTTGGTTTTTCTGATTATTGTACATATTTGATGTCACTTTTCAAACCATGTTGCTTACCTGATCCAATTCTGAATGTCTTACGGTGCACTCCAGACATGATGCTTATCCAAAGCAGTTTTGTCTTGCCTACCAAGATACATTCATCAAACCTTTGATCACTTTAAACACTAACTTCATAAAGGTTGTTGTAAACTTGTTTGTTTACAATGTTTTATTAGTGATTCAATTACTTTCAAAGTTAATCAAAACCAGAAAACATTTATTTATTATTTAGGCTAGAAACAGAATGCTTGCTCACATCTCTGATGTGAATCATGTATTTAGAAGTATTTGACAGCCCATGAAAGTGCCCTTTGAAGAAAATTGGATGCCTGTGAATTATTCATTCAGAACTTCAAAACACCAAACTTGTGGATCCACGTGAACCAGTTATTACTGTTATGTTGCATTTTCACAGGTTACTAACTTTCATAACTCATGAATAAATGGTTCACAGGTGATCACTTTACATTAAGGTGCATTTTCACAGGTTACGTATGTTTATAACTCATTTATGAATGGTTCAAGCGTATCCCTACATTAAGATGTATTAAGCATGTAGTATTTCTAACCGGTTGGGACAGACTTAGCAAGTGCAAACATGAAACGTTAAATACTTTAGTGACAATGCGGCTCTGTAGACCGATTTTATGTCCCCACCATGTCAAAATCAAACCCCTTGTATGTTCATCTCTGTTAAATATGTTATCCCTGCTTTAAAATAACGTAACAATATGATTCATGTTGACAATAAAATGTATGTATTTTCGAACAGAAGTCAACCTTCTAAAAAGTTTAAAACCCGACTAAATGTGTCAGTTATAATAAATAATTTATTTTTTCATTTGATAAATAGTATAAAAGATTTTTTCAGACATTAAAAACAAGTATAAATAACAAGTATAAATAAATAAACATTAAATAAATACAAAATTTATAAATATAATCTGATACAGTAGTAAATAAAATGAAAATAAATAAAAGTTAATATAGACAACAAATAGAACAACTAAATATCAGACAATTACAAAATGCGTTTGCATCCCTAACTAATTTAAGGCTAACTCAGCAAACTGCAGTTTATTTTGATAAGCATCATAAAAAATACATTTATAAAAATACATTTCAGTTAACCCATTTTGTATGAGAAACATAAGCTTATTTGATCACTTCAGGTCTTGATTAGAAAAAATAAAACCGTAAACACTGCTTTTAAACAATAAAATAAATAAATAATAAAATGGTACACAGAAATGTAAACGAATACATAACACAGATCAGTAATGTTTTGCATTTGCTCATATGGCAAATTGATTTCTCTTTGCTTTATGGAATGTAACACAGGGCAATTCTTTACCCTGATCACGAGGTTTGATGTGTTCTTAAAGTCTTAACATTGCTGGTCATGATGTCCATTCTTTGCAGGTGACTTCTCACAGCTCTGCGGATCTGCTCCCATGCCACGGCACTGTATTCCTTAAAACACAAAATGAAAAACTTGTGCTGTAACTGATTTCGTTTACTGTAGAAGACAAACATTTATTTTACAAAGTAACATTCAGAATCGAACATAAAAAATGCCTCTTACTACAATGGGAAAACAAACAGTGGAAAAAATAATTGAGTATACAGGCAATGACATGGTTTTGGCAAGGTATATGATTAAAGCCCAAAGATTTATTAAAAACAAATATGTGCGCCTTGTTCACTTCTGAGGATTTTTGCCTCTTTCTTTCTGTTTGTCTTTGACACAAATGCAGTACAACCAGTATAAAGTACAACCACCTGTGATCTGTCATGCTGTGCAAAACTTACGTTTTTCTTTAGAATCTTATTTAAAACTTTGAAGTGCCTCTTTATTCTTCTCTCGTAATACGTATGTGATGCTTTTTGGTATCGAGCCGCCTAAACAAGCAAAAACAAACAATCAGCGAAAACTTTAAATTACATCATCGGCAAATTCTACTATTAAAGCTTTGTAAACACAACATTTTACAATATTTCGTTAATATACAACATTTTGTTCAACACAAGACTTACGCATTCTTTGAGGTCAGACAACTGCCTGTGCAGGACATTGAGGAAATTGTCCACAGTCTTGGGGTTCCATTTTACTGAACGCATTTGCTCTTTCTTATTCATGAGGTCTATGATACGGTCTAAGGTCAAGGTAAGAAACCTCACCTGGTCCTCCACCTGTAAATACACATGGATCAATTATATAGACAGTGTGAATACGTGACTTGCTTTCATGATATAAAAACAATACCATGACAAATAAGTCTTAAAAAAGTATGCTCGATATGTCATTTTAACATGTTTTTTTATTAATTATTTTATTAATTTTTAAATTATCTAACCAATGTCAACATTCAAAAGTTACACAGAATGCAACTTTTTTTAAGTCAGGTTTATATAAATTCAAGTGAGATTAAAGGAAGCTTTTGAGCTAAAGTTTTTAAGTTGAATTACTTCAACAGTGTATAAAATAATATACAATCTTTATAAATTATCAAATAGTGACCCATACAGTATATATGTTGTTTTTTAAGGTAATGAAATTCTGATACCAATTCCAAACTATTCACTCTGTTCAAGTTGTCTGTTTATAATAAAATAATTTTTGCCCACCTTAGCATTGTCCATGTATTTGTAGAGGGATCCAGGAAAATGCACCCTTTGTGTAGGATGATCTGCACCCTATAACATTGAAAAAAATTCATTTCACACATGTTGTCAAACTGTACAAAAATGTCCCTATATAAGACTTCCCTAAAACGTTTATGCTATGCAGACTAAAAAAAAATCAGTGCATCATTTACATTTACGGATTTGGCAGACGCTTTAGCGGTTTACATTGCATAATCCTTACATTTATACAGGTATTTGCAATACCCTGGGATGTTAACGCAATGCTCTTATCGTTGAGCTACAGGAAAGCATCAGTGACAACATTCTTCATTAAAACTGTATCATGTTCTAAATAATTCTGAATCCAACCCTAAAGCCAATACATTAACACATTTATTACGTATAATAAATTGACTACAGATGTTTAAATACTTTAAAGAGTTCTTGAAAAAAACACTGCAGAGGGTTTCTAAAACAACAGTCTGGTGTACTCTGGCAAAAAATCACATTCATTCTCAAATTAAACAAATCAAAGTTAAACATACCATTTGCAAAAGCAGTGTCAGAGACTCATTGCTTATCAGCCTGTATCGTCGGAGCACCTCGCAGGCAGAGCATTGACTCTGCAGAGTCAAAAATGTCACAAAAATATAAGTCCACATTTTGGTTTGCTTTATCATTGCACACATAATGTTTTTCGCGCTCTCGTTTAGGTGAATATAACAGGGACATGTTCGGATGCTTTGGATTTATATGAACACTATGAAAAGCGAAAACGAAGAATGCAGTAAGGGAGGCACTTTCACTTTGCCTTTAATAGGAAATGCCCTCAAGGTTTCCCCCTCAATAAGAATAGCTGCTCCTTGAATAATATAAACTAAAATGTTTCATTAAACTAGACCCAGCACTTAAAAAGAAGTACATTTAGAGCAGTATGCTACTTTAGTTTATAAGGCACCAATACAGTATACAGCATACCTACATACACACAAACTGGGAACGAGCAAACACGGAGCGAGCAAACATTAGTTTTCACTCGCTACCAGCAGCTTAAACGATATGAGAAAACAAAAATATTACTATTGTATAATATACGGCAAATTACGGCAATGCCACGGTAAATAAGACTTACGTGATTCCACAGTATTTTTTTGTGTCCATGACATTTCAACTGAAAAGAGGAAATGGTTTTCACTTTCTGTTTGGTGACGTAAGGGGGTTGACGCAACTCACTGGCTGACGTAACCTCGCGCTCTCAAGCGCAGCAAGATCCGACTGGGGAATGAGATCAAAGAACCGCGAGAGCGATTCGAAAGCAAACTTTTTATGTTTTTTCGAATCGCTCTCGCGGTACTTTGACGCATCCGCCTATCGGATCTTTTGGCGCCGCATCAAGTCGAACAAGCCTTGGTTTTTACTGTGTCATTGTTTATGAACAAGACAGTCAAAATGTTTAGCCATGTTGTCAATATAACAAGAGTACACAATTATATGTTTCAGTTTTTTCGGATGTGGACGAAATGATTTTGATAATGATGATTGTAAATGAACAAGTCTGAACTTTTTCAATTTCAACAGTCTGAAGTTTTATTCAGTCATTTGTGTTATTGAAATATTGCCTGAGACAAAAAAAGGATATCCATTTACAGTACTGTACTGTACGTACAGCTTTACTTTTGTTCTGTAATCAAATTACAATGAGTTTGTAATACAGGAGAAAAAAAACTGTAAGAATAACTAAATTACAAAGGTTATGTAAATAGCCTACTACTGTTGAGGTCTAAACAGGGTCTCTCTGCTTCCCTGGTGAAGTAGTCATGCTGTCCTAGTGGGAAAAATAGTAATGCAAATAGTAATGCAAACACAGACTGGGCAATATATGAAAAATGTGTTGTACATACAGTAAAGCATCCACTGTAAATATACAGTGGTGGTCAAAAGTGTATTGTACAGTACTGTAAAATGCAAACGGACTTACCTGTTCTCTCTACGAAATGTTTGAATGATTGAGGACATAGTTGATCTCTCAATATTTGGTTGCACCTTCAACCAGCCTCAGCTATTGAAAGACCATGATTGACAACGTGGTCCACGATAGTGGCCCTGATTTCATCAGGAATGGACCTAGTCCTCTTCTACCTCTTCCTCTGTTTTGCCTCCCTATACCCTTCCACCGCGCATTCGTAATCCTCTTCTTCCAGGCTGTTGACCCTGTGCATTTTCTTGTGCTTCTTCCATTGTTTGTAATAGTAACAATTGTGTTGTGCTGTGTCTAAATATTCTTGCAAGTTGAAGGTTCATGAGATGCACCCCTGAGCTATTCTAGAGGACTGCTTGATGATCATTGATCATTAGTGAAAATCAAGATTTACTTGAGAGCGATTTATCAATTCAGTTCACAATTAGCAAAGTCTAAAATAAGTCCATAAATAGCATGCTTATGAGATTATGAAAAAAAGGTCAACCATTTTGCATGTAATGGTTTAGGCAATTGACTAATTCCTAAATGTTTTGAGGTGTAAGACTATTCGACTGAAAACCAGTATAATGTATTTTGATGAAAATGACATAAGCAACTGATAAAGGGAAACAACAGACATAATCATCTGCATGACCCTTCAAAAGCATTCTGGCCAAAACAATGAGAATTTGCTTTTATGTTGTGCACAACTGACTTATTGATGTGGAGGTTGAACAAGGTGTTTTGAAAAATGAATCTATGATCTGAGAAATGCACCAAAGCGACTGAGAAAAACTGTAATTTTTTTATAGGAATTTAGGAATGTAACATTATCAGATGTTTCAGAAGTAGCCCACTGAGCGTCCATGCCCAACAGGATGTTAACAGGTGTAATGTATTTTAATTTAACAAAGCCAAAGTACAATAAACAGTAAAAAATAAATTAAAGTCTGCCACTTTGTGCAACAATGGCCTATCATGATATGCTTCATCACTGTGATGTGAGAAAAAATGGTTTAAAATAATTAATTTTATGAATGTTCAACTTTTTGTATTAAAATATATAAGATATGCATTATCTTTATCAATTTCATAATCAAGGGCAGAGATAGATCAATCTAACCAAGACGCCATTTGGAAGATGGCGCCTCGAGCTGGGATTTGTATTTTTTTAGATATATTTTATTTTACAAAATGTGTATAATGTCCAATTTATAATAACAAAAGCCTGTTTTTATATTTCCTATCTTCGTCATAAATTATATTTAAGATTGTTTTCGAGCCGAAACCCCATCATCTGCTGTTGTGTGCATTTCATGTAATCCAAATACTGTTGTCATAACATAACAAATAAGGCCAGAAACCTTAATTTTCAAAGTATAGAGGTGATTACATATCGAAATTTGTTGTGTGCTAGTTTGGTATAAACAAGAGCTGTTTCGTCGTAAAATAACTTTAAAGATGTCTGGCTTTTCTGATGGTTCACTTGTATGAACGAAAAGCACAATGTTTACTTTGACCGCGCGCAGCAGAATTTTTTATGTGTCAGAGAAGTACTGAAGTATTTCGCTTGCAATATTTTGAACTAATGTGAGAAAGTAATAGGGAGAAAACATTTGCGTGAGAGTGGGCAGCAAGTTTCACCTGCGGATTCACACATCGATACTTACATTCGTTTGATCTCTTTGCGTGCAATCTTTGAACGATGTTTTTATAAATATTATACCGGAGCAAGTTGTCACAAGAAATAAGTCTCAGTAAATATAATTGTATTTTTTATTGAAAAAAATAAATACATAAATAACATGATGTCTTCCTAACTAAACCACTTTAAATATAGGCCTACTTTACCATTATGATTATTTGCCCGGTCCCCATAGAGAATATAAAATAGTGTAATCAAATATGTTATTAATTGTGAGCAAGAGTCACATTAACAAATTACACATCGTTTAATCTATCTAAAACATTTCATTCATTCAATTAGGCTACTTCTACATTCATTTGTTCTCAATGTTACATTCATTAGATTCCTTCATAGGAATGGTCAATCAACATAAAGTTTAGACATGGTCTTATTCATTCAATCTTTCATTCATACGTTCGTTCATTTGTTCAATAATCTTACAAATAGTGCAAATGGAATATAATAATATTAGCGTATTTATAAATAAAATACAAAAATATATTAGCGTAATAATAAAGACAAAATTGCATGTTAGCATGTTTAAAAAAAAACATTTACAGTATGAAATTTCTATGTCTAAATATTTTTTGGAAGTGGCCCATGACTCCCAAAATCTCATTGCGCGCAATCTCCCACGCACACCTTGTGAAATTCTAAAAGAAAGAAAATCACATTTAATATTGATAAATAATTCAAGTACGAAAACAATGTTGACCAAAAAACGTCAGCAAGTTTAATGGCTGAGTAATCTCATCTCTTACCTCCCGCTTGAGAAATTGTTCGAGCTTTTCGAAGTTTTTGACCACCGTCTCAAATTCAGAGCTTACCACCGGCATCTGGAAATTTAAAATTAACAATAAAACAATGAATAACAGTCGTAAAGTGTTGACTTTGAGATGTTGCTTCAACTCTCAAATGTCTCTGACTTACGGAGTTTTCATATGATTTCGTTTGCTGGTGGAGACGGTGAAGGAGCCCTCGCAAATCAACAAGTACAGTGGATTTCCAGTGGCCATGGCCGTTCTTCTTGAAGATCTCAAAGATATGTGTAAGGGCTATCTTTAGTGCTGGAAGCACTTCCTGCCCCTGTTCCCAAAATAATAAATACATTTTAACATAACTTACAAATTCCAACTTATTTACACAAAATATTTTCTAACATTGAAGATGCAAAAATATCCTTGAGTTACAATAATTTTGCGAGAGTTCTCTGAACCTTCCCGAAAATTGTTGATATTCTGTGGATAATGTGTCTATCATCATCGCAGGGACTACTTTAATAGAGTGCACTTTTATCAAACACACCTACCACCTGATCAGGGTCATTAAAACTTTGTAAGACGGTTCATACAATATTTTGATGTCTACCTTTTTTGGAAGACTCGATGAGATGTCAAACGTTGTTTTTTCCACCTCCCTTGGGCATGTCTTTGGACCCTGTGGGATAGAAAGGGTATTAATAGTGGACAGATTTTCTGTCGTACTATATTTATAAATCAATTTACATGACAGATATACAGACAGAAAGATAGACAGAAATATAGTCAGACAGACAGAGATAGATAGATAGATAGATAGATAGATAGATAGATAGATAGATAGATAGATAGATAGATAGATAGATAGATAGACTCACCAGTGCATGTAGAAGTCTAATTGTTTTGTTTAAATAGAAGATATCCCCCCTCCTATTGGACTCTGCATACAAGGGGAGAATGATGAGCCACATAAAATACAAAGTTTTCATTTTCGCTTAATATTGATGTATGGTAGTAGCTAGTACAGTGCTCAGTGCCAATGTTAAACACACACCAAGTTGATGGCAAGACACTGGCTATATAGGCTCCAGAAAACAATCACGACACAAATTTGCATTCCATGCAGGTGGACAGCGCGGGAAGCCCGACGGTATTCGTCTTGGAGTTTTTTAAAGGAGAAAATGAAAGAATCACGTGCTGCTCTTTGTCATTATCTCACACTGAAAACATTAGTGAGAGTGATATTACCTCAGCAATTCAGTTCAACTGGGACTTCCATAAGCTGTCCTATTACACACAATATATGCATTTCAATATGATTATCGATACAATACAATTGAATTCCATTAATATATATGAATGTATAGGCTATAATATATGTGAAGATATATTCATATACCTATTCCTTTATTTTCGTTTTGTTTAGGCTGATGTCATGTGGTGATGTCATAATTTGGCGGTGGTGATTCCGCTTGGTTTCCGGTATGTTTTAAATACAGAGCTATTCTATTTTCACTTTCATGTTCGTAAGAAGTTTTTGGACTGCTGTAGAATTCCTTCAGGGATTTATTTTACATAATGACGCAATTGATTAAGCAGTGATTTCCTGGGATGCTGTCACCTTTGTTGTTTTCTATAAGAACGATAAAGGGAATGATATCATATAAGAACACGTCCGCACTCCAATTTTAATCCAGGCAGACGACATAGGGACAACCTTTATGACATATTTTTATCATCTCTATATCTGGAGCATAATTTATTTTAATTTGATCAATCTGATTATATGTTATAGTTCGGATAAGAACTGAGTTTATTTGACAGCTTTATCCAGGGCTTGAACAGGTTCAAAGAAAAAAATGTACTTTGCAAAATAAATTTGTAGGCTACTGTAACACCTCTGTGGAATTGCGACACAAGGCTTTTATCGGTAGGTGGCAGCACAACATTACTATCCACGACATACAGCGATAAGGTTTGACGAGACCGACCGGTAGGCGTTGAAATCGGTGTGATTCGTTCTTTATTTTCTTCTACACGTTTTAATAATATATCAAACTCTGATAAGATATTACATATTTATCTGCAACAAAATAAAGTTGTTTTTACTATAGAGACTCCATTGTCTCTTTTGCTCTTTGCTTGATTTAGATGCTTGATTCGATTCGTTAAGAAATGCCTTGATTCCAGGTGAAACGTGTCAGAGCCTCTGGCATTTTAAAAACAGTGTCTGCTGTTTCAGGAGAGTTAACTAAGACATGTTCATACTTGTTTAAGAGCATGCCACCTGTCTATGAGATGTTGCTGAATGTCCTGAAATATGCATAAATTCAGAGTTCACACATAGGCCTACCTGTCAGTCCACACAAGCTGCTACCTGCTATCCATCTCAATTATGTTTGAGACAAAAGCACGTTAACTTAAGGCAGGAAATGAGATAGCTTGAGAAGAGGAAACTTAGCTTACTGCACAGGAAAGAGAGGGTTTCCTTCCAGAGGATGTAAAAGATGGGGGACTGTAGAGAGAGAGAGAGAGAGAGAGAGAAGAAAGACAGAGATAGAGATGTATGATGTTCCCGTGCTTTTATTTGCAGTTGTTACAAATTGCTCTGAACTAGAACCTGGGCCCAGTTTTCAATTTACAAATTGATCCGGATTTGGAAATCCCATGTTTTGCTATCCAAGATCACCTGATCTATTCTACTTTTATGCCAGTTTTTTAAAGAAACATTGAATTGGATCACTGTGATCCAAATACCAAATTTCGGGATTACAGAATCCTGTTTAACAGAGCCTTAAATGGAACCAACAGTGTAGCATACTGACTTAGCAAAGAACAACAGGTAGGCAAAATACCAGTGGCCACAAATAGCCATTGTTTGTTTTAACTGTAAGAAACATTTTACATTCCTTATTTTGTTATAATGATAAACAATACTATCGAATAGTCAACAATCATTTACAGGACAGATACTAGCTCTTTCCATCTCTGCCTTTATGAGATGTATCTCCATCTGCACTTTTTTCTGCTGCAGTTGGGTAAGCAAGATTCGTTCTATACCCAGTTCGATTTGTACTTCTGCCCTTTCGGTTTCCCGTTTCAGAAGCAACTCATAGCCGTCACCATCCTGGGCTGTGTTTCCCAAAAGCATCGTAAGCTTACGATGATCGTAGCTCCATTGGTGACAATGGTTCTAAGATCTACTGATCCTTTTATTATTTTTTTGATGTACCTATAAGTTATTTTATGTAACAGGAAAGACCCTGATTTTATTTGTTCGAATTTGACGCCCCCAATTGATCCCCTTTTAAAAACCATTCCACATCCATAATCCGAAATCCAATGGGCTGGTGTTCACTTTTAACTGAAACCACTCATACGGATAGGTAAATTTTTTTCTGGAAGACCGGCCAAAACATAGTTTCTAGATGCTTCATTTTGAAAAAGAAAAGTTGTTTGCGTCAGTATTTGTGGTCTCAATTTGACGTATTTCTAGGGTCTTTCAACGAATCAAAAGCTCTTATTTGTTATTATATAATATGTTTTTATGTAAAAGAAAATGTAGTTTATTGTCTTTAGCTGTACATTTCTTTCACACATATGTTTGTGACTTGTTAAGGGTGTTCCTTAAATTGAAGAAAAAAAGAAAAAATGTTTATGACAACAGCTGATTCATCTCTCTATCCTAACAAAAAGTAATTTTCATGTTTCATTCCAGGAAAATAGAAAACATTCTAAGAGAAAAATATGACATTGGTTAAAGTACAGAGTCCATTTTGCCCCACCCAGAAAACATACTCATGGTTTTTTTTCAGGGGTGGGGCATGTACTGCTTTTCAAATCTGAGGTTAAGTAACCTCTTGTTTCCTGGTTTCTTCTCAGTTCACTGAAGTTCAGAGATCTCTAAGCAGTTATTCTTAGTAGTTTATTTCTGTGAAAACTAAAATAATTCAGAGGTTTTGCAAACTGGAAGGGAGGGAAGAACCACTAGGGCCCAAATGGGTGTGTACCAACCCTTGTGTGTTATTCATAGAAGTCAAGAAAACACATCAGCATCAACTGAAAATCATAAGAATATATTTTGCTGAAGCAAAATCGATTCTTTTTGGAACTGCCTGGTAACTAGTTTGCTTAGTTTAATGGTTTACCGCTCACAAGGACTAGAAATAGGAACCAGGACCTGATCTGTTGATGGGCAAAGGTAACTTTGCATGATAATGGGCTGTGTTGTTTGTTTATATTATGATAAGGAAATGTGTTTGTAAGTAAACACAACACGCATTGTTTTTTTGGTTGAGTAGATGTCTCTATGATCCCGTTCTTCCTAATGATTCAGTCGAACCATAGCCTCACCTCTCTCTCTCTCTCTCTCTCTCTCTCTCTCTCTCTCTCTCTCTCTCTCTCTCTTCCTGTTGCTAACTGTCTCACTCTTCTAAAGCTGTGATGTGAGTGCTGGAACAGGAAATGAATGCAGACAGGGGAGGCAGGCAAGCTGAAACTGGCACAAAGCTTTTGTGTGTATACACACCCACCCGCACACACAGAGACGTGCACTTGCCCTGACTGACAACTGTCACTGGAACTTTGAGCTACAGGTGGATTAACAACGTGTTGGTGGCTGAAGACCGAAGCCTTCCTGAACCATTGAAAAGTCTGAGCTTCAAAAGAAAGGGAAATTTGAAGAAAACCAGGAGACGGATCCTACGAATGTAACTCGAACAAAAAGAGAAAGAGAGGATGACGCTTCATTCCCCTTTCAGCAGGTACATTTTTAAATACTGAAAGTTTGAAGTATTGCGATATTTGAAGTGCATGGTAACTATTTAATACTTTAAGATATCTCTTTTAATTTAGCTTGTTTGAGTTTAAGCATTTGTTTGAATAGCCACAATAGCAAGTTGTTTGTCTTGCTGCGTGACAAACAGCTGTCTGCCCTTATAAACTCAGTTGCAGTTTCAATAGAGAAGCACTCCAGCTCTGAAACCGCAGTTCACTGTGCTTTAAGATGTGAAAATCAGTGCATACTGTAAGAGTTTGAGTTGATGTTGATCCTCAAACAGTGAACAAGATTGAAGACGAAAGGTATTGTGACATCAGAATTGCTCTCCTTGAGCGTTCTCAAAATCTGGTAATTCAGGTTCACTTGAAAGCTGTGTAGTTGTATTCATTGCAAGTACGATCATATAAACAAGATTTATCAAATTATCCCTTATTTTGGATGTGATCGTGTAGACTTCACAGAGAGCGAGAGTGCTCTTTCTGCATTCCTGAGGTAACTGGTCTGGTGGGTGTGGAGGAAAACTGGAACACCACAGATCTGGTCCAGCTCTCTGAGTGCATGGCACATTCCAGGGAGGATCTCATTTCTGCCTGAAGCCTTCGCTTCGTGCACACCTCAGAATAACCAACATGGCCTCTGAGGTCAATGTTTTGTTTTGACTCCAAGCACGGCAGGTTTTATTTGGTATTTTTACTTGCGAGAGTGGACACATCTGAGATTGGTTAACGTTGAACCAAAACTAAATGCACTGTCATCGCTTACTTGCCATCATGTCATCCCAAACCTGTATGGTTTTCCTTTTCTGTGGAATTCAAGCAGGGCGGAGAGCTCTTTTCTATATAACTTCCGTGCGGGTTTATTTATACCGTGAGCTACAGAAAATACAATAAAGGACTTTAAAAATAGTTTGTGGGAGTCTGTGGAACTTCAGGTTATGTGGAGTGAATCGAGATCTGTGTGTGACGAATAGATTAAAAGTATACCAAGTTATTCGCTGAAAATGTCACCCTTCCAGCCACAGCTGCCAAATTACAATTGCTTGTTCAAACCCGGCGCAGACATGCTTGAACAACATTTTTTTCAGCAAGTACATTCAGTATGTTTGCGATCATTATCTTTTTGGGTATATTATTCTGAGATGTGCTTTGGCTGACCGCGTTTTTTACGAAATATGGACAGCAGTTTTAAAAATGGCTGGGTGCTGGGGTGAGTGAACACATCGCAGACATTCTCCCCCGTCGTGAACATCCTGTGAGAGAACCAGACAGCACAGCAAGGTCAAAGCGAGCCAGCTACGAAAAACAAGGGGTTTCCGTGCTTAAACAGTGTTTCAATGGGAATGACCTCCTCCAATTGTTCTACACTAGCAGCCATTTTCATCTGGAAGGACACCCCCTTTAAGGTGATTTTTTTGCTTAACCACCTTAACATGATGAATCACAAATTAGTGTTTTTGTCGTTTTTTTCACTTCTGCTGTTAAACTCAAGGGAGCGTCAGCCAAGGGTTCAAAAGTTGTCAGACGGGTTCCGGCTTCTGCCAGCAGTTGCACTGTTTGTGAAAGTCTGAGATCCATGTTGGCAAAACTTAATATCAATGAGGAGAAGTTATATTCTCAGAATTAAATGTATTCAATGTTTTTTTGCCCTCCTTCTCCTTGTCTTGTGCTATGTGTTCCTTTGGTAGATAGGCCTACTGTGTATGACAGGATAGTTCTGTCTGTTTTTGTGACGTCTTGTTGAGCATTTAAGGGTGTCATGCCTTGCTGCAGACATGTGTTGGCCTGCAAAAACCCTTTTGTTGTTTCCAACTGATAATGTCTACTGCAAACAACAAAGCTTTTTCTTTTCAAATGCCTGAGAGCTACATTTGAATTAACCTTACATTCAGGACACAGAGCTCTCATGGCGCAGTATCACGCTGAAAACCATTCGCTTAAAAAATATGTTTCTTCTTGTTTGAGCTTGTACAGGCAACTGTTTTACTTCATTCACCTGACAGAACACATGCCTCTGAATTGTAAATTGAAATAAATCCTGTGGTTAAAGGTTAAAAACAAGATAAATGATTGACTGTAAAAATGTGTTTTATACACCCAGTGTGTTGTTCGTTGTGGGTTGGTTTGACCCACAAAGTTCATCTTGAAATCCATCTTTAAAAAGCTAATGGGAGTTGGGATGAAAGGGTTTTTATCTAAAAGCAGCTTCTGTCAGAAAGCAAAACATTAGCCAGAATATTCCCTTTATATATACTTTTGTAGATCTTGATAGATGGTGAAAACGACCAGTATGCAATTCTATACTTTTACGTATTGTATATAGGTGAAGAGTTCATTTGCAAAAATCTAGTTTTTATTGTGCTTTCCAAGAAATATTAATCAAGCTGCAATTGGGCTGTTTTGATTTAGAAACAATAACTAATAATAAAATCATGATAAAATGATTTATGAAATTTAATAAAAACGGAATTACCTAATTTTGCTAATTAACTCTCCAACTATATAGTATATATGCCTACCCATAGATCAGATAAGTGGACAACAAGGTTGTGATATTGCTGACAGCAGCTCTGTGTTCCTTCCTGTGTCTTTCTATCAGCATTAGTCAAGCCAAAGGAAGGAAGTGTTTTGATCACACTAGTGATCATGATGTAATAAAACAAAGCTGTGAAATGTAAAACCAATCACAGTGCTTTTGTCACTACATGAGGCCATCTGTGTTTCATACAGCAACATAACATAAAACATAACACGTGATAGCAAACATTAAACAGATAACCTTTCTGTCAATGTAATCCATTTGATTTTTTTTAATGAAATGCCAAGTGTATTAAAAATCTTTTTGAATGGCTTTAGTAGTAGAATTATATTGAGTTGGTTTGGATGTCACGCTAACTGCTTTCTTCAGGCCATTGATCAGAGCATTCAGTCTGATTACACCTCACCACGGCTGCCTGCCTCTATTCTCTAAAGTTACAAACCTGTTGTTGACACAAGGTGTGGTTTACAGATATCCATGGTTAGCTTTAAACGCCTCAGCTAGCTTGGAATGTGCTGTGATGTAATGAAATATTGTGCTTGTTTTGAAATGTGCATCTAATATAATCATCAGTGGCTGCATCATTGGAATACAAATGTGTAAGCTCTGCAAGCTAAGAATTTGAACGTATTTACTGCATTTACTGCATCATGAGATCACTGGGATACACAATCATAAGGGTGAGGTACTTTATTGTGCGGATAGTTTTAGATCCTTTTTAAAAAAGCAGTACTCTTTTGGTTCCAGAATTAGGGGTGTAACCTATTGTGGCATGATATGTCGCAAATTTCAATAAAAATAAATGGAATATGCTTTGTAGAGCTATGGCAGTATTTTTATGATCTGAAATCTGTTTAACCCTGTGGTTCTACCTTCAACTTTAGCTTTCTTAATTTTGTTCTGAAATATTTTTTTATTCAGTTTTAGTTGCAATAGTATTTAGTTTTAATTAGGTTCTCCATCAGATTGTATATACAAAGATGCAAACAAATAGTACAAATTTTTTACATTTTAATACTTTAAATCTTGTAATACTTTAGTATTGTGTATAGCATATATATATATATATATATATATACACACAGTATGTTTGTGTGTGTGTGTGTGTGTGTGTCTATTAAGGACATTGCCTTGTCTTTTTACTTTAAACATTATTAATTATGAATCACTTTTTGTGGGAGCACATTCGAGAAATGATTTTGTAAAAACCCACCCATTCAAAAAAATCAGATCCTTCTGCTACATGACTAATGTAAAAAGTGTTGTAATGTTTACCTATAGTAGATCACAAAAGTAAAGATGAGATTTGCAAGAGCAGCTGAGTGGTCTTGGTTTGTTAAAAAGTCCAAGGTTATGAACAGCTTGACCGATTGAGAGTTCAGCCAGAGTGGCTTGTTGATTTTTCATTTATAGAGCAGGTGCATGTGCGTATGACAGATACGATAACTCATGAATAACAAAGCCCCTCCATGTTTATATAATTTTCCTGTAATCTGTGTCTCTTCACATATTGCTTCTCATAATCCTCTCATTTGTTTTCTACCCTTCAGGAGGCCCTTCGCTGAGCCTTGATTTTGCTTGTCAGGTGACCCTCTTCCCTCAAGGAGTGCAAGGGGTAAATGTATCTAATGGACAAGATGACATCAACACAAAGTCAAGGCCTGGTACTGGTGGAGTTTGAATATGAATATGAGGGCCGGGATGGTTACATGGTGTCCATAAAGCCCAATGAGCGCTACAGTCTCCTGGCCAAAACCAACGATCACTGGTGGCAAGTGTGCAAAGATGAAAAAACTGCCAAGCCGTTTTACATCCCAGCTAAATATGTAAAAGAGCTTCCACCCAATATACCATCACCTCTGGACTTCAGAGAGCCTCCGAGCCCTGATCTGAAGCCTGTTGTGACAGACGTGGCAGAGACCCGCAAACCAGATGAGGTGACAATTAGACTACGTCCCAAAGGGAATCACCACAAAACAGAAAACCGCATGTCCACGTTTGGTGTTCCTTTGGATTTACATGACCCACCGTCTTACAAGAGTGGTGGACCATCAGACTCACAGCAGAAGAAGAGGAGTCTAGTGACCAATCTGCTGTCTGCCTCTTGTAATGCTACCCCTGAAACGATGTCTGATAAATTTAGAGTACCAAGCTTTAGCCCAGCCGACCCTCTTGTCACCGCCAGACCCATCCCTGTCAAACCCGTAGAACTTCCTATTATCAAGAATCTGAATGACATCAGGTCTCATGAGAAGTCACCAGAACCAGAATCCCCAATTGAGCCTGAAAGTGAAAGTTCTAGTTCAGAACCACTGCTGTCACCAGACTCTGAGAATATTTATGCATCCATAGGGGACCTGAATCTAGACGAGTTGACACTGACGGATAAAGCACAGTCTGGATCGGAAAATCCTCAGATCAACACATCAAGCTCACTACCGAAAATAAAGGTACAGCCTCATATGCATGCAAACACACTCTTATTGCAAAGATCTTTTAATTTGCATGCGCTTACCCTCAAAATATATTTTTTTAATATTAATTAATACATTTTTTAAGCAATAATACATTTACTTGTTAAAATTATACATTTTATATGCCTGTTGTTTTCATACAGTTACTATAGACAAGCACTACCCAACAAATGATCATAATAAAGAGTATTTGTATGAAATAATAATGACAATAACAATATATTTAAAATATTTGAATATATTATAATAAAATATTTGAATATAAAAATAATGTGTTCAACTGAATAAATTAGTCTGCTGACAGAAACAAGGACCTATTTATATTCTCTTTAAAACATGGTTCTCTTTCAAATTTTCACTTTTAACACTTCCCTAACTACACTGAACCGTTTAAAAACCATGTACAATACAAGCCTCATATGCGGGCAAACACACTCTTATTGCAAAGATCTTTTAAATTGCATGCCCTTACCCTCTAAAGAAAAAAATGTGTAGTATATTAATTGATACATGTTTTAAACAAAAATACTTTAACTTATTAAAATTATACATTTTATATGCCTGTTGTTTTTATACAGTTACTTGACAAGCACTCCCCAACAAATTATCATAATAAAGAGTATCTGTATGAAATAATAATGACAATAATAATATATTTTAACTATTTGAATATATTATAATGAAATATTTGTATATTAAAATAATGTTTTCAACCGAATGAATTAGTCTGCTGACAGAAACAAGGACTTATTCATGTTCTCTTTAAAACATTCGCTTTCAAATTTTCACTTTTAACACTTCCCTAACTACACTGAACCGTTTCAAAACAACGTACAAAACAACCCAATGCTGACACACAAAAGATGTGATCAAGTTGGTCTACTTTGTTGTATATGCTATAATGCTGTTTTAAATGAGCAGTTTGTTGATCTAAATACAGTTAGTTTCGCTTAAATATAAAGAAATATCTTTTACCAATAAAGTAGATTGTATCTGTACCAACTTGAACTACATACATATTTTTTACCTGTAGACTTTTTGTTTATTTTTGACATTCTCTCTGTATGGAAGGATTTGTTTGCAGCAGAGCTGAACATAGTTTTTTTAAAGAAAAGTAATAAAGTAGCCACTGGGAGGCGATATTGGCCAGTTCACACTAAATTCTACTGAATTAAAAGAGCCATGATTTTTTTAGTTCAGCTTAACATCAAACTGACATTTTTTTACCATTTATAATGTATAGTTTGTAGCAGTCAAGTAGACATTTGCGTTTTAGCTAGACAAAACAGAGCACCTGAAAACAATGGCGAGAGAAAATGATGGCGCACTGCTTTACAATGAGGTTCCGATATGACGTCAGAACAGGATATTAAAGCTTTTCCTACAGGGAAGGACACAGTGACCTAAAGTTAGTGCATTTTTATCACATGAGAGACGTCTATAGCATAATATGCTGCATTAATTCGCCATCACACAAATCCATCAGCTTGCCATGATGAGAATACTGACAATTTGTATTAAAAAAACAACTACATCCCATTTTCATATCTATTTGCATTCACTCTGTTTGTAGTGCACTAGATTTGCTTTAAAGGTTGTCAGGGTGCCTATCCCTTTATTATGTTTGCGAACAAATTTAAAGGTTTGATCACACCATGCCACAGAGTTCAGTTACTAAGAGCTACAGGCATTACGACAACAAGGTACTTTAGCTGTAGCAACCGTCTCTTAAAGTACACAAGAGAGAGATTCTGGTCAGACTTAGTATGTAATCCTTTTAATTAAATGTAAAGGTTTATATTTTGATATCATACAACATTTGTTATGTAAGAACATATTATTGTATAATTTAGCCCAGGCCGCATATGTGCAATAAAGTAACCTCCAGGGATGTTGTTAACACAGATCTGCATCTGATTCTGGCTGAGTTGCTATATTATCGCAGGTGTCTTTAGCTTCTCGGTTTCTCGGTAAATGATCCCCTAGCTTGAAATTTGTCAGATTGTCGAGGATGGATCGTTCTGTTATTATAAACAACTGTCTCGCTTCTTATACTTTGGAAATTGGATTAGTCGAAAAGTCTCTGAAACCATGAACTCAGAGAGATGGTTTTCTAGGGAAATTCGTATGAAAAGTTTATATTTACGTCAGTTTCGTGACAGAATTCCAATGAATCCATTCTCATGTATCATGTTCTCTTTCCGAACGTTATCGTTTAAGAGTCACTTGATGTTTGTCTCTTTCTTGTTTTTTCTTAGTTTGTAATCATGCTTGTTTGGTAATAGTTTGAAATCTTTTTGCTGGTGAGGAGAGAACAGTGCAGAAACAGTGCAGAAACTGCTCTCTCAATGCACCTAGATTTCAAAGCTTTTGTTCACCCGTCTGCATCAGTCACTGACACGTTTCACACAAATCCAGCACTGTGTGAAGCTTCAGATTATGTGAAGATGTTTAGATCCTGATATTCATATTCATTTAACTATAGTGGGTCATGCTTGAGCTGTTTTATAAAACTATAGCCACTGATTTATTTACAGTAATTGTATGTTAAAGACCTTTAATCTGTAGTCAGTACTTCAAAGCCTTGAGCTCTGGGGATAAAAGCAAAGCATCTTTTATTACTGCGTGACACACAATACTGACTATTATATTATGGGTTTACTGCATGCAGGGTGGCTATTGGCTGCCTGGAACGGCGATGTGTAGACTGCTCAAACGGCCTTGGGCACGTTTACAAAACAAAGGTGGAGTATTTCCTGAAGGCCTCCAAATGTCATTGCGCTGCAGTTTAACACACAAGTGCACGCGAACCCGCCCTGACCCACATTACGAGCACTTGCTGTGGCTTCCGAAGTGTTCCCGTAAGGAGCGAAATGTGTAAATAAATGTACGATTTTTGGGGGGTAACAAACACACCAAGAATTGTTCGTATTGTACGTATGAAACATACAACGCTTCAGTTTGGGAGAGAAAGAGTTAAAATTCAGGGCTGGGCACAGTGGGCAGGCACCGCGCTCCTGTGCTGGTTCACCTGCGCGAGCGCCACTTCAGGGCGGCGGACTCCATTTAGGAGAGAAAGGTGAGATTTACCTGAGGAGATTTTCGCGAATCTAACACAGGTAGGCTTATTGTTGGCAATATTTAACAAAGCTGTAACTCTAGAAACGTACAAGGTCCGTAAACAGCTTGGTTTTAGTGTGGGGGGGTTAATAAAGTATATGGCGCAACGCTACTTTCATTGCCCGCGCCCAAACTGGAGCTCGAGTCAGCCAAGGGAAACTATAAACATGAGGTGTGTAACGCTGACATGTGAGTCATGGAGTTAATTTATTTTAAGTGTCGTTACGAGCTTTTTTTATTTGTATAGCACGATGCACGTTGAGAGAAGCGGGGGAAACTTCGTAGGTGAAGCCGAGTGCATTGTTGTGGTTTACCGTTGTGACTCAGCCTCGGCGAGAATGACATAAGCTTTTCTTTATCGTGATCTCTCTCACACCAAATCAGCTTTATCGTTTCATCGATTGCTTTGTGTTTCAAATCATTCAAAGCTATTTTGATCTCACTGAGGTTATTTTGAGAAGATAAGGCCACTTGATCTCTGTACTGCGCAGTGATGATGCTCATGATGTCTTTGATTGTATTGGGGCAGAGTGTTCAGTGCTTGTTTGCTTGAAGGTCAATTATTCATATTCGTGTTTTACACTTTTAACGTAATCGGTTATTTATATGTATTATAATTGATAAAGATAAGCTAAACAAATACTGTATAGTATGTGGCTGTATTTAGGTTCAGCTCCAGATTGTCAAAAACAATTACTGGTGTTTCAGTGTACATTGATTCATGTGAACTCATTTCAATTAATTATGAGCAGTCTTAAATATATATACATGCTCTTTAAATATTATAACCCTGTAACATTTATCTTTGTGGCTGTGCAATTGTTTGTTATCTTTGTGTTTTCCGATCAGGACTATTTTAAGACCAGGAAACACAAATGATTGACTGACTGTCACACGTAATGGTTGAATGGCTGTCACCCATTGATGTTTGTACAGTATGGTATGAGTTTGTTTAGATTATTGTATTTAGTTTATTTTGATTATCACTTAAAAGCTAAGATTGTAATCACTGGAATGTAGTTTTATTGTTTTTTATTGACAAGCAAAAATCTTTATTACAATAACTGTGTATGTTGGTAACCAAACAATGGTGGTACCCCATTCACATCTATATATAGACACAAAAAAAACCATCAATAGATATCGCTGTTGCTCGGTTACCAACATTCTTCAAAATATCTTCTTTTGTGTTCTGTGGAAGAAAGAAAGTCATACATTTTTGAAATGACAAGAGGGTGAGTAACTTATTTTTTGGGGAACTATCCCTTTAACAAGTAACCAGCACACCTGTCATCAATAAGACGCACATCCATGTTACAGAACATAAAGAAGTCAAATGTCTAACATTTAAAAGTTATGTTTTCCCTAGCAAACGTGCATCTTGTTGCGTTGCTATGACTGTTACATATTCTCAAACCTGATTCGCACTGCTAGTTCTGTATATGGCCTGGGAATGTGCTGATTCACGAACACGTGTGATCAAGGGTTGTGTATGGGACACAAATGAGACCGTCGGGATTACTTGAAAGTGAATTCAGGGGAGTGTCTAAAACAGCTTTTGAGGTTTCATTTGAATGGCAAAACCTCACATTGGCCTATAATCTAGATTTACCGCTTGATTTGGTTACACTTGAAACCATCTCACCCAGTTCTCTGAACATAGCCATTCAACAGAAAAAGGAACTGATTTGAGAGGTTTTTTTTGCGCACATTAAAGGTCTTTGCATGACATTTTCGTATTTGGCTCTCGTTTGTACGGTGTCTCTGAATTGTTAAAAATGGCCACACGGATGCAACATTTTTTCCGAAAATTTTTATGACGGATGAAAATATCGGAGGCAGTGTGTAAATGTGACTGACACAACGTGAGGTTGTATTTATTTTTTAACGTGCTGAAATTTCGGACGCAAATTTGGGACTCAATGTGAAATGGGCTTAAGAGTTATGACTCTTAAGTAGTCATAGTTTTCACATTTAACTTTATTTTGGTCGTTTTTTTCATGTGTTGTTTTCTTCTTGGCAGATAACAGGATGTTTACCGAACACATGATTATGTTTGTTTATTTAATTAGCATTGCTCCACCTCAAGAGGAAATGAGAGTTGAACTTCCTCCACCCTACTGCAGCAGTTAGTTTGCGTTCCCTGTTGAGGTTTCTGTGTTTGTATGTGCACTCTTTCATGTCTGTATGACCCCCGGGAGACCCTCTTCATCTTTCTTGTCAAACAATCTGATGTGCCCCTCCCCTAAAGCCAGATAAACCCAGAATCTCCTCTTACTGTAGATGCTGACAACATACAGTACTCTTGTGTAGTAGCAGCTGCAGGTTTGTGGATTTGGATCTTTTCAGATCCTGTTCCTGTGTTGATTTGAACTTTTGCAACCTTTCAAGTTGGACTAGATGTGGATGGAACACAACTTTTCTTGATTCGCTTGCAGGTCCCGTTTTTTTAATACAAGTTTGATTAGGCATTGAGATTCAAATGGATTTGAAAGAGGTGATTCTGAAGGCTCGCCATACGCTCATGCCCAGACTAGAGACCATTCTGAGGTTTCGCAAGGTAAGCACAGTAAACACAGGGTGGCATTGTGAGGCTAGTCTGGGGTTTGTGGGAATGCTGTGAAAGAAATCCAGCTAGGGTATTGTGGACTTGCTGATAACATCTGCTTTTGTTGAGACTATCCCACTGTCGTTCACTTGAAAGATTCTGTTGTTTGTCGTTTACCCAACGATTCTACCACTTGGGCTATTTTAAGTTGACTCTCAACTACATTTGCTTTTTGGATAGGTTGCAACTGATCCTGGGACATCTCTGTAAGAAACTTTGGATGATTGCATCAGTTGCATGAAATATAAGCATTTTTGTTGACAACATTTTAGAGCTTATGCACCAGCACACCAGTATTTCATTTGTTCTGTTTTTCTAAAGATATGTCGAGCTGTATTCAGGTAGTTTTGGTATATATTTTTTTAAAGAAATGTTTCTTTACATGACTATTTGATAAACAACAAAAGTAAAAAGTTGCTTAAAGTTCCTAATCTTTATTTGGTTAAAAGTAAACACAACTAAGTAAGTACATAAAATATGAGTGTGATTCACAACGGTTAGCTTATAAAAATGCGGGAAATATCAGTTTTTACTTAATTTAACTTTAACGTGTAATATAAAGGACGTAAAGTAACCTGCACAGAAGTGGTGACAGAGAGGTAAATATTACAAATTACAGCTTTAAAAGGGTCATACGGCGCAAATACAAGTTTTTCGGTGTCTTTGGTGTGTTATAAGTTGCCCATGCATGTATTAGACACATAAAATTGCAAAAATTAAAGTGTCGGAACAAAAAATGCATTCTACCCAAAAGCGAATGCTCACCCAGTCTTGCCTGAAACGCCTCGTGTAACCACACCGCCACAAATCTACGTCAGGCCGTGGTATGATTTGACTAAGACCCAAATGTATGTGCAAGTAAGGTGGGCGTACTTGTCAGTACAATTGCTTTGGAAACTGATGTTCCATATGGTTAGAGGCGTTACATTTCCGTCACACGCTTACAGTATTCGACCAATCACTACGCACTGGTTAACTGGCCAATCAAAGCACACCTCGCTTGTCAACAAAACACAGACATCAGTTTCACTCACCGCATGAGGTTCATGTCCGGCATCTTTTAGCGCTGGGACGGCTCCATATATCAGTATCAAACGATCTCCGAATCCAGCGTTACATCCACAGTTTATAACATTCATCACCCAAATCCAGTGAACAAACAAACACCTGAACTTCGCGAACATATGCTCTCTCTCCTACACACAAGTGAAAGTGACGTCTGCGCATGCTCCTGCTCTCCTTGCTGCCGCGTGCTTTTCCGGGAGATTTGTCCAATAAGGGACTAAGAAAAATTGTTACGAAACAGTTTTATATGTTCGAAAAAAACTTCCGGAAACTGTACGATCGCTGGGGGGAGTGTATCGAGCTCAGAAATACTACGTAATACGCCCAACTCGTTTTTTGACAAGTTGACCATGTTAAGCATGAGAAGACGGCACGTTTAACATTGTTAAAGTCAGAATGCATGAAACACTGTTGTAGGGTCGCTTTAAAAATCTGTGCGTTTCAGAGAGGCGGGGATACAAACATGCACGGTATGTGGAAAATACAGCGTTTTTAAACCTTAAATCGTGTATACACATTGCATACACGAGTTCGATTCTCGTCTTGTGGGGTCCTTTGCCGATCCTGCTTCCATGTCTCTTCCGAGCACTTTCCTGTCAACTCTCCACTGTCCTATTACAAAAACGGCAAAAAGCCTCAAATATTACTTAAAAAAATGGTGAGAAGCATTTACTATGTTTAGTAAATCCATGCAAAGGTTAACAGGTATGTGATAGATGTTTTTTTAGGACACACACACCTGGCCCGAAGTTAGCTTTCGGTGTGTGTTTGGTTTTAATACACTACAATGTTATGATCTGGGGTTGCTGCAGTTGGTTATGTAACCAAACAATGAGGTCAGCTGACTACCTGAATATACTGAATGACCAGGTTATTCCATCAATAGATTTTTTCTTCCCTGATGGCACAGGCATGTTCCGAGATGACAATGCCAGGATTCATCAGGCTCAAATTGTGAAAGACTGGTTCAGGCCCAGGGAGCATAAGACATCAGTCCAGACCTTAACCCCATTGAGAATCTTTGGGATGTGCTGGAGAAGACTTTGCGCAGCGGTCCGACTCTCCCATCGTCAATTGTATTCCCTCTGGACGGGAATAAATGTTGTGACATTGCCGAAGCTTATCGAAACAATGCCACAGTGAATGCGTTCCGTAATCAAAGCTAAAGGTGGACCAATGAAATATTACAGTGTGTGACCTTTTATTTGGACGGATAGTGTATATCAATTTATTTCATTTTTAATTCATATGAATTTATATTAATATTTTGTTTATTAATTGAACTAAATGAGATTAAAACTACTCGGCAGTTATTGATTCTTCGTGAAGGTCTAGAGGAAGTTAAGTTTGGGGCCACATAACGTTTGTTCATGTTGTTGCTGCTGGAACCGTCTATTTGTCGAATCAGGTTGTTGTTGTTACCAAGACAAGCTTTAGACCTTCTTTGTAGATTATTTTGATCAGTTGAGCACCTTTGGCAGACACATTACCTAAGATTTGTTTGGGAAACGTGTAACTCCTCAGATGTACTGCAGGCGGTAGGACCGTCAGTCGGCTATTCTGTTTTCATCTCGACTTCCTCTCCAGAGACTGCTGTGAGGAAAAGACATTATGTGGATGCTTCCAGTTTTTGGACAGGCGTAGTAATAATAGCTTAAACTTTCGCTTGCACTGAACAGGTTTCATTGAACTTGTACAGGTGTGCGGGTCCTAACATTTTGTGTAGTCCTGTTTTGACTAGGAGGGAGATTTAAAAAAATGAAAATCATGTAATCTTTAGTAAAGGTCAACTAGTATATCGATTTTACATTCTTCGACTTTACATGCATTGCTAGTTGTGTCAAATATCTGTGCATGAATTGTGGATGAAATTTTGGCTTGCTGTGGGATTGTCAGGTTACAGTGAAGGCCTGAAGATGAAGGCCGGAGAGATATTTGATTCCTAATAAACCTCATTGTGTCATGACTGAGTCGAGGGAGTGTCTCCAGCAGGATTTTCTCCCTTTGGCTTTTGTTAGGTTTTCTATAGACCTTTGTTTAGGGCAAGCAATAGAAATACTGACGTAGACATAGATAGGTTAGTTCCTCACTTTGACATTAACATCGATATATGATGTCATGTTATGTGATGTGATGTGGTCTGTTCATATTGCCTTTAAGGTTTTTGTTAAATTGAGTATTGTAGGTAATGCTTTGAGTTCTGTGTGTGTGTGTGTGTGTCTGTAGAATACACCAGAATACATCTGGAATTTGATATGAGCTTGGATGAAATCAATGACAAAATATGCCTTTTTTTTATGACTGTCGCTTTAAATGTTATAATTGTTCTCCTCTCATCCATCAGGTTGAGAATGAAAACCCCAACACAGCAGTGTACGCCAACGTCACTGACCTGAAGAAGATTGGCGCTCGCTCTCCAATCTCATCGGTATCTACCTGCTCCTCACCCGGCCTTGTTCTCAGTCCTGGCCCAGACTTCGCAACCCCTCCTAACTCGGCCGAATGGCAGATCCATACTGACCACGATAGCGGGAAGGACTTCTTTTACCACCCCTCCACAGGGCAAAGCAGTTGGTCAAAACCCCGAAGCCCCCTCCCAGGATCTGGTATGGAGTCTTTGACCTTCCCCTTGCCCACGGTGACCACCCCATCCTCAACCCACTCGGTGGGCTCAGACTGGCAGCAAGTTTTGGATGAGGCCACTGGGAGACATTACTACTATAACCACACTTTAAATCAAAGCTCTTGGACTGCGCCGGATCCGCCGTCCCCTCCACCTTCAACAGATGGGTCAAATGTGCCGGTAAGATATAACTGGATATTACTCGTCTGTTCATCCGTCTACAAATTATTATGAGAAATGTATTAAATACAGTGGTATTTTAGAGATATAGATTATATCCACAAGACTATTGATATAATATAGTGAGGTCTGCTCTGTAGTTTAGTTACCCTCTCTCTCTCTCTCTCTCTCTCTCTATTAATGACTATTTGCTCGCTCTCTCTCTTTCCAGCCACCTCTGCCAGAGGAGGACTACCCTACAAATGAATCCCAGTATCTTTCTCAACTCCCTAAGGATATCCAGTTACCCCAAATCAAAGGCACCACCATCCCCAGGGCTGTCATGGACCCTCACAAAGATTTGCCTGTGGGCTGGAGCCGGTCTTTAGAGGGTGATGGGAAACCTGTTTTCACAAGTGAACACACACATGAACAGGTAATGAGGGTTTACAAGAAATTCACACAGACAGGTTTATAAAAGTAGACTGAGGTTATTAAAAAATGTCCAGTGTTGTTGTTTATCAGCTACCTTTTCGTGAACTATGCACCGTATCAATACAATACAGTGTTGGTATACTTTTTGACTTTATAATGAACCCATGACCAATTGAGCTACAGAAAATTATACACTTAATAGACAAAAGTATTGGGATCTCTCAACAGGTTTGACTACTTTAGTCATCTCCGTGAGCACACATCTTAATGCTACAGCATATATAATGATATTTTATTGCAATAGTTTGGGCAGGGCCATTTTTTATTCCAGCAAGACAATGCCCCTGTGCACAAAGCAAAGTTAAAGGAAGAAATTATTTATTTAGTCTAGTGTGGAAGAACTAAACTGGTCTGTATAAAGGCCAGACCTGAGCCTAGCTGAACACCATTAAACCCATTGACTTGTACATGGGGTTTAGTCATTTCAGAACAGAAAAGGGCCTTTCCAAAACTGTTGCAGCAATGATGAAAACATATACTTTAATGTTGTATTGCATACCATTAATATTTGTTTCGATTGGAATCACTGGAATAGAACATGTTTTAGAGAGGGTAGTCCCAATACGTTTGTCCATATAGTGTATGTTACGCACAGTATGGATTGATGTTTGCTATTGGTGCACAAGCAGGCCAAAATGTTACATGCAATTGACATTACTGAGGATTTGTTTTTTTAAATCCTGTAAAACAAACACGGAGGTAATAAGACTGCACTTATCATCAAACCATAAATGTTATTAAACTTGTGAGGAATGTGTAGAATGTTGCATATATCATTTTATTTTTTTATCTCTGATTACAGTGGGTGCAATCTAAGGATGACAAAGGGAAGGCATATTACTACTCAAAAGATAGGTCCAAATGCCAGTGGAGCCTTCCAGAGGTCTGTGTTTGATTTTTTTCTATTGAAACTTTAGTTTTATTAGTTGTTCTGGGTTTATTTCTGTCATATAAAAGAACTATATCAAAAATATGTTAATGTCTTTTCAACTCTCAGCCATGCTAAATACGTTCCCTCTTTGTGTACCTCTGAACTCATCATGACTTTTCTTTTAAGGCTTCTGAGCCTCCCGGGCAGCAGATGATTGGTAATGGAATGGACCAAGATGCTCAACCGGTTGTGGAAAACTGGAGACACACAATGAGCCAAAACTTGTCACAGGAAGACTTGGTAAATGTCAGCAGACATTTCAAATATTATTTATTTGTATATAGCTCTATAATACATCTTATTTTGTAAGGGTACAAAACGTCTAACGTCTCTTGTTAGTTGGCTGTAAGTGCTGGTGAACAGTTCCATCAATTTAATTTAGATGTAAATTTATTCCAAATTCTTAAACATAAGCCTCATAGTAATGGCTTGACAACAAGCTCAATATTTACTGGAACAACACATCAAAAAAGTTACTTGTATGAGTTGCACGACACGCCCTCAGATCAACACGAGGCATTTAATTCTCTGCTATTTTCTGGGGATGACACCACAATGACCACAGCAGGAAGGAAACTTCTGGTACCTGATCTATCTTGCGCCACCTCACCATTTCCACTCTCTAATATTAATTTGCTTCTCTTTCCCCAGCACAAATATTCCCCGTCGCACAGGAGGATCGCCTCTGACTTTGTCATCGATGCATCCAGCTCAGGGAATTCACCAGAATCAAAGCATCACGTATGTATTATAACCTCTGGTATTTCCAGTCCTCAGCGGAGCTTTTAACTCATATCCTTTAGTTCATCCAAACTCATTCATGTGTAACACACACTGCCCATTCAGTTTTCCTCAAACTCACGGTTGCGTTCTCCTGGTTGGTTTCTCTTCAAAAATTACACCAAGCCCAGATTTTGTGTGAACCCAAGAATTTTGTGAGAACCCAAAGTTTTGTTTCCTTTCCGAAGGACAAAAGACGCCGGCGGAATCAGAGCGCAGATTTGCATTCTCATCATGTGGGTTATCAGGCCTATTTGGGGTTTTAAAGGGGTTTTGGCGTTGTCTTGTCTAAAACTAATCTGTCATGATTTAGAAGAAAGCTAACATCATTGTTGATTGTTGTGAAATAAATACTTTAATTCGGATTAACAGCTAATGTTGTACATTTCATGTTGTCAACGTTAAATCACTGCTCGTGTAACGTGTTTCCAACTGACATGCACTAACAAACGCTTACTGTCCCAAAGTGTGTCCTTCAGTTCTGTTGTCCCAGAGCATACCATAATCACTCCGAACTGTAAAATTTTTGTGTGGTTTGCTTGTCATTGAGCAGTGGGTATGTATTAAAACTCGGACTTACTTTAATTTCATGTATTTGCAGACATCATTGGAGAAGGCTGGAATTCTCAACAAAACCAAAGTAGCTGAGAACGGAAAGAGGTTAAGGTGTGTCTTCGTGTAAACCCCAGCATCTCTGATGAAACAACACATGGGCTCGTGTTCAAATGAGCTGTTCTCTGTTTGAACTACTTCTCTATGTTCTTTCTAATGGCCGATAGATTAAATCAGATAGAATAAAACATTTACATTTACATATAGGCAGACGCTTTTATCCAAAGCGACTTACATTGCATTATCCTGTACATTTTACATAGGTATGTGCAATCCCCTGGGATCGAACCCACAACCTTGCGTTGTTAACGCAATGCTCTTACCACTGAGCTACAGGAAAGCCAGTAACTGTTGTCATATGCCACTTCCTCTGCTTGTGTTTATGAGGATATTGCAGGTCATTTTGGTGGGAAACAATGTGCCTCCAATATAAAAATATACTTCCTGATTCCACCTGGACCTTGATCTTGTGTTCTCTGACCAGTCATTTTTTCCACACATTGTGTCAGTACAACAAAATGAATTTATAGCAAGTTGTTAAACACATTTCTCTGCTTCACCTAAAGTAACTGCCCCTGTCATTTCAGGAAAAACTGGGCACAGTCATGGACTGTCCTTCATGATGGAATACTCACTTTCCACAAGGACCCTAAATATACACCTGCTGGGATGGCTGTATGTTCATCTTCAATCTCAAATATATACAGAACGTAGTAAAAAAGTTCTTCATGAAAAACTTATTTGCCATTGGTTAACTCCTGCAGACCAAGTCCAATCAGATCGTACCAGAGTTCACAGTGGAACTAAAAGGAGCGACTCTGTTGTGGGCATCTAAAGAAAAGTCAAGCAAGAAGAACGTTTTAGAGGTAAACATGACAAAAATAAAAAGTTGAATTGGTTGGATTTTTCTTTTTTTAAATGCATGTACGTCCTTCATTTTCAGGAATTGAAACAGGCTTTAGTTTGTTTCTAGGTCCGTTTCATTTTGGGATTTTGTGACTAGCGATTTTTTGTTTTGCCAATACAAGTCTGGCTGTGTCAACATCTTAGATTTTTGCCAATTTATCAGGCACTTAATTTTAATTTTTAGGCATGGGACAAGCCGAGAAGTATATCATGCACAAATCTTTCATATTGATTGCTAGCAGGATTGGTTGACTTGCCCTCAGATATTTCAGCGTATTGCAGTTATCGCAATCATTTTTCTCAGACTTCAACCAGTGTTTAAATGTTAGACCTGTAACAGTGTCCCGGTCTCTCTGCAGCTAAAAACAAGGCAAGGCACAGAGTATCTGATACAGTATGACACAGACAGCATCATACATGACTGGCGCAAGATCATCCTGGACACCATCAGACAACCGGTGAGTGGCGCCCTCTTCTGGCCACATACAATACAACAAAGAATCTCAACTGCCAGATTTGTTATAATTTTTTAGTTCCACCATTTAAAATGCATGCAATATTGCATCATATTTGGACTCCAAATGTGATTTTTCAGGACCACAGTCATCACTCGGAGGATGAGGCGGAGGACATCCCAGAAAAACCTGCGTTGCCTTTGGATAGAGAGAAGAAGTCTGAGTGTGAGTTATTGAATCAGATCGACACGCTGATACCAATATACATCAAATGTCTATTAAATGATATATTCTTTTTTAGAAAAATCAGTACTAATACTAATAGTTTAACATTTGTCTTATAGCAACAAGGCTGAGTTCTTCAAGTAGCATAGACATAGAACAGGGCCGCGTGCGCAACAAACTACGCAAGTTTCTCCAGAGACGGCCGACACTGCAGTCAGTCAAAGAGAAGGGCTACATTAAAGGTGCGTATCATGTTCAGCCTTTTAATATCATCACTGCCATTTGTTTTAATCATTTAAAAACATTAAATATAAGTAATAACATTTAGATTCTGAAACAAATCTATGTGCTGTAACTTTTATAAACTTTGAATAATGTGTGAGCCAACTGTGAATCGTACTGAATTCATTTTATTTACTCTTTCTGTACAGATAATGTATTTGGCTGCCACCTAGACACCCTATGTCACCGGGAAAACACAAACATGCCCAGGTTTATGGAAAAGTGCATCAGATCTGTGGAGAAAAGAGGTAGATATACTTTTTTTTGCCGTCTGGTTATGATGTATGAGGTTTGGATGTTCTTAAAATAACCCCGGTCATCTAAACCTTGTGCAGGTCTAAAGATAGATGGAGTCTACAGAGTGAGTGGGAATCTGGCCGTCATCCAGAGGCTTCGATATAAAGCTGATCACGGTAAACAAGAGCTTCAGACACGTCTGGGCGAATTTCTTCATAACTACAATTTACTTTTACCAGACTTCAATTCTTGCTTTGTAAGAGTCAAAAGTAACATTGACTATCCCATTCCAAGATTTTCAAGCAGTGTTCATTTTGATTTGTCTGTTTGTAGAAGAGGATCTAGATCTGGAAGACGGGCAGTGGGAGGAGATCCACGTGATCACAGGAGCATTGAAGCTTTTCCTGCGTGAACTTCCTGAGCCTCTCTTCCCCTTTAGCTTTTTTGATAAGTTTATCGCTGCCATACGTGAGTTTCACTACCATCCTAGTATTACACAATCAATTTTGTGTCAAAATCAAGCTCGTTCCATAGACAAAAAGCAGTGAAATTATAAAAAAAATACGATTTTGTATAGAGAGTGAACATGTTTTACTATTATCGCAGTTACTCTGAATTATTCAATTCTGTGTCATGCCTGCAAATATTGGTTAAATTAATTTACTTGTATTATTTTCTAGAAATGAGTGACAACAGCCAGAGAGTGTCATATATACAAGATCTGGTGAGAAACCTGCCTTTGCCCAACCATCACACCATGGAAGTTCTCTTTACACATCTCCGCAAGTATGGACATCTCAGTTTTTATCTCGTAAATGTCAACGATATGTCTTTCATCTTTTCTGACCATAAACCCTTGTGTCCTACAGGGTGATTGATCACGGCGAGTTTAACCGCATGTCAACCCAGAGCATGGCTATCGTGTTTGGTCCAACATTGTTACGACCACAGGAAGAGTCCAACATCACCATGCACATGGTCTTCCAGAACCAGATTGTGGAGCTCATTCTCAGCAAATTCAATGAGTTCTTCCCATCCCACCCAACCTGAGTCACCTGAATAAAATTTACCAGATTAATCTTCAGACGTTCCCATTATCTCTCCAAAGATGGTTACAGAAAGTTTGCCTGTTGGATATTTACTTTTTTACATTTGCGTAAACTCAAGGGCATGGGATCGGCTAGTAGGCTAATGAATGTGTCACGGTTTGTCACAACCAATAACAACAAGTCTTCAATGTTCTTCAGAATTTTCTTGGTCTTTCATCATCACTGGATTATACTTGGGCCTGGTGCAATACTAGCTATTGATAGCAATCCTCATCAAGACCAGTTTTGGACTACACAATGTCTGGACTACATGACCTGAATTAGATTTTATTGATTTGTTAAACTGGATCTCAGAACTGCGTTGCATCTTAATGTCACTCTGATCTGTGTTTTTGGTACTGCCCAAACCATGAGAACAAAAATACAAAGGGTTCATGAGCCAGTGTGATCATACAGATCCTGTCAAATTTGTGCCAATGTCAATTTACAATCTGTAATGGGATACAGATGCCGAATCCACCTTAAAAATGACTTTACAACTCTTTCAATAAAGCTAACAGCATATACTTGTACATATTACTTAATACTATAAAATATATTATTGACGATTAACAACATCTCTTGTGAGATTACCTACTGTAGGGTGAATGAGCACAACACAAACGTTTGTTTTTCTTTTTCAGAACAAAATTTTTAATGTGGGTGGAAGTACCATACACTTTATTGATGAGCAAAGCAGGACTGCTGTTAAAATAAAAGTGTTTTACTAACTGTATGACTAACATAATAAACATGCTTCACTGTCTGCAACCTTTAAGATCAAACATTGTTAAATGCTGACCGTACATTGTACAGTTGTATGAAAAGGAATACGATGAACATTTAAACCTAATGCAGTAAAATGTTGACAGTGCATTGAGTGTTAAACACAAACTTTGCGGTTGTAGATGAAAGCTGTACATATTTTTACATGTTTCTATAAAAATATGTTAAAAAAAAATTGCCAACTATTACAGAGATAAAATCCTGTAAATAAAGTGCATTCCGCATATTTAATTTTGTGCAAATATGTGCATAGTTTTTACACTGAAATCAAATAGACCACATTTTATTTTTAGTATTACAGCAGTGGTCGTATGCAGTCATTATTAATGCATATGCTGAAGATACAAAAAAAGTGCGTAGATTTATCACCCGACATCTATGCTATGTTCGAAAACATCAATAAATGTGGTTCTATTTTCTTTCTTGAGTCCCCTTCTTTACTGTCTGCACTCGAAACTGCAAATTAAAACACCTCCAAAATCACAAATTCATAAATGTAAACAATTTATAGCTCGTACACAAATGACCCATTATTTAGCTATAGTACGTTTGTTCATTGTACTTGTAGTAAAACCATAGTAACCACAAACTAACATGGTTTTACTACACTAACCATGGTTTAACCATAATATGTACAGCAAAACTACGCCTAATAGCCAGTGGTTACCTGTGTAACACCCGCGACACCTGCTGGTTGCTAATGCATGCGGCATCTGTGACGTATTCACGTATCCTACGGATGCTACGTCACAGAGCAGTACAAGGAACAATCATGGAGGGCAAGACACCAAACCAACCTCTCACGCCCGCTCAAAAACAACTCGTCAAGAGACAGTTGGAGCTCGAGCACTGGAAGAAACACTCAAAACAGCTCCGAAGTCGAAATGTGATCACAGGACTTGCTATCGGAGCTTTTGTGGTGGGTTTGTGTATCCTTTAATGACATAACAAAAGCACAACATGTTGATGCAACCACCAGTATAAGTATAAAATATATGACTGTATTGCTAACTGTATGTGTTTTACATGAATAATCTCCATCAAAATTGTTTGTCCTTAACTACAACATCCCTCCATCAGTCAGCTACACCATTCTCTCAGTGAAACAGGAGAAAATCATGGACGGGATTGATGAAGAGGCAAAGATCGTCATTATGAAAGGTCCCCGTACCGGGGCAAACTCTTGACCTTTATCGGTCATTCTGCCTTTCGCTTAATGGACTTTCTACTTCTGACTTATAAAAGGGTTGGTCACCTGGTTACATGGTCTTCTGTCCAGTTCTTTGCATTTGCTTCTTCTATTTGATATGGTTCTTATAAACAATGACAATGAAATTATATTAATTATAATTAAATTATTATCAGGTGCATATTGTTTCGTTAAGGAACGGTGAATATATTACTAATAATATAAAAAATGTCTTGTATATGCTATTTTCTTTTGTAACCTTTATCAAACGTAGCCTATATAGTTCGTTTGACAGAAGCTTTAGCCTTCAAACGAGCTTTCAATTGATTTATATTGAATTGAGAAACACGTGCTTTACTGAAATGAGTCGCCTAGCTTGTACAGCTTGCCTATATACATTTATTTTTTGGTAGTCAAAGCACATATTCACTTACTGTAGTCGCAGTATAAATACGATTGTTACACTATTTTATTGGTCAACCATGCGAAATGGTTACATCATGTGGCGCTATTTTGTGTTCATTTGGATTATTTCCGAAATGTGCAATTCGTTTTCCTAACGTCCTTTTAAAAAGTCCGGTCGGTCTAGTTTTCTTTCGTTGTGTTTCTATCACAATACCTCTAGGTGGCGGTGTGTGACTTCACATAAGAAGGCTGGTTTACAAATTTTGTTTTCACAGTACACATGTATGTCTTGATAAGAATAGTGCACACTGTGCCTCTCTGCTCCATCAAGGACAAGAAAGGCACAATGCTTTCTTAACAAATAAAATGGAAATATACAGATAATATAAAAAGTTGCTCAGCTGAGATTGCGTATCGGAGAAATCCGGGTGCACAAATAATACTGAATGACGTCATAATAAAATGTTGTAATATTATTCTCTTTTTTATCTCTTAACATTATACAAAAGTTAGACTTTGCCATATGCTTCTCTGCGAGTTAGGGATGCAATTTGGTAGTACTGTAGCTCGAAATATCTCCATTAGATGTTCACTTTGAGAAACTAAACTAAACCCAGTGTTTATTTCTTTTCTTGGAAGAAGGTTATTCTGTAGAGTCTATGTCTGTACGTATGCCCTTCAGGCACAGCAAGCACACAGAGATATCAGAGGAGGGCAAAAGCAATGGGGCTGATCGCGACACCTCACCTCACTCACGTGACCCATTTCTGCTGTGTTTATATATTCTGTCATGATGTTCTTAATGGGAGACTCTGCAAATTTTTACATGGCTGGATGTGATTAGTAGAGGGTAAATACAGAGAGGCCTAGCTTCTCACGGGGAGCCAATCTGTTCAGAATGATAAGAGTCCCTCTGGTGAGCATGTGTCAAATGGGGCTGTTAGACCCTCAGGCACCAGCAATGCTGTGTCACGCTTTGGGGGACTATCTCCTCAACGCAAACGTTTCTATAGCTTCCCGATGATAATCTATATTTACCGTCCTCGTATCACCTTTATCTTTTTTGGACACACGCTTTTGTTAGAAACATTACAGTAATTCACTGTCACTTTGGGGTACGTGCAACATTCACGGTTATGTCACAGTTTATTTGCAAGCGGAGATAAAATCAGACACAATCTCGCATTGTTATACTGTAAGTCATCTGTATTATTAAATGCCCCCAACTGTTGTCTGAATTAGAATAAAACCCTCTAGTGGCCCAATGGCAGACCATGACAAGTTAATCCTTTTGAGTTCTTAAGCCAACAGATAGACACTCAGAAACAGATGACATGCATGTGCAGTTAAGCTGTAAAGGGATAGTTCACCCAACAAAGACAATTCTTTCATCATTCCAATCCTGTTTAACTTCTGCAGAACACAACAGGAGATATTTCAATGAATGTCGGTAAACAACTTTGATGTTCATTGATTTCCATTAGGCGCGAAACCACATCTTTCAAAATATCTTCTTTTATGTTTTGCAGAAGATAAAGTATGCCGGTTTTGAATGACATGAGGGTGAAAAATGATGACAGAATTTTTGGATGACATACGGTTGACAGCTCATCCATGTGTTCGATTGTGCATCAGCTCATTGCTACTAATCTAGTTCTACAAAGAAGGAAAGAATAACAAACCGAGACTCAAAATAGCTGTTGTGAGCTTATTGTGAGCAGATAAATGGCTTAAAGGGATAGTTCACCCAAAAATGAAAATTCTATCATCATTTAGTCACCCTTATGTTACCTGTATAAATTACTTTGTTCCGATGAACACAGAGAAAGATATTTGGAAGAACGTTAGTAATTTTCAGTTCGGGGACATCATTGACTACATAGTAGGAAGTATTAAATGGTAATCAAATGTGCCCGAGAACGCTTTGTTTTCCTAAATTCTTCAAAATATCTTATTATGTGTTCAACTGAACAAAAAACAACAACATTTTTTTCCTACTATGGTAGTGGATGACGTTCCAGAACTGACAATTCCTCACATTGTTCCAAATATCTTTCTCTGTGTTCATTAGAACAAATACATTTATACAGGTTGGACACAAACTGAGGGCGAGTAAATGATGACCGATTTTTTATTTTTCACTATCTCTTAAAGTGATTTTTAGAATTCCAGACAGAGAATGAACCAGTTTATTTGCATTGCATTGAAACTGTATGTGAAAGGGATATTAATAGTCATGTGAAATTCTGTTCATATATTATTGTCAGCCTGCCAAATTGACTGTTTAATCACCTCTGTTCCTCTATTAAATGTGTTTATGTCCTAACTTGAATAATACAGTAACTAGTGTTAGTGTGTTTTGCTAAGTTTGGCCTTTGGCCAGATCTTTGTTTTTACTGCTCTGATGTTGCTCATTGGATCCACTATCAGCTGATCAGTTATTATTAGTTACTATTATTTTTACATATTGAAACATGATCACAGGGCTGTGACAGCCTTGGCGTTAAGGGGGGCATGTATACCACACCCGTCATTCTTAAATGATTACACTTGGGCCTCTCCCAAATGTTTAATATGAGATCACATGATTTCATTAGTATCACATAATGCAATTAAAGATAACCAGTTGTTTTCAAAAGGAAAAAAATTTGGGATAATAAAATTGTCGAGCATTAAAGAGAGTTCACCAAAACCGAAAATGGCGGCCAATGTTGTTTGGTTGCCAATGAACTAATAATAAATATGTTTTAGATTAGAATAGATTCAACTTTATTGTCATGGTGCATATTACAAGCACGGAGCCAATAAAATGCCCTTAGCATCCAACCAGTACAAAACGCAATAGTATATCTACTTTAGGTATCTGTCTGTACATGTGTGTATATACATTAAAGGGAGGTTCACCTTTAAAATGAAAATGCTGTCATCGTTTACTCACCCTGTTGTCGTTTTAAACCCGTGTCATTTTCTTCTGCAAAACACAAAAGAAGATATTTTGAGAAATGTCGGTAACCAAAAACCGTAGGACCTCTATTGTATGGACACAAAACCAACGGGGACCCACGGTTTTCTGTTACCAACCTTTTCAAAATATCTTCTTTTGTGTTCTGAAGAAAGTAATTCATACAGGTTTGAAATGACAGGAGGTCGTGTAAATAATGCATTATCACGTCGACGATGAACTATTAAAAAGTGTGCAAGTTATGAGGTAGAGAAGAACAATTCAGCTCAATGCAAACTATGACAGGTGATGATATAAAGTATAAATCAATTTACGGATGATTTCAAAGATGAGCTTCCCTTTATAAAGTTATTGACTCCGTATGTCAGCGAACCGTAGTGTCTTGCAACACGTGGCTCCGTGTGTGGAAATTCAAAGTAACTTTTGCAATAGACAGCTTGTGCATCTGTTTGGTACGTGAGAGGTTGCACATGGCACTGTAGTGAAACAAACTGTAGTGTAATAGCTCTCAGGTTGGCAGTATTCCCCCGGCAGTGGTCCCTTATCAACTAATTACTGCGAGTCCCGATGTGTTTTTCCACAGGGAGGAGTAACAGCAGCAGAGGATCACACACCACACACTTGCGCTCAGACGCTGCGTGCGCTCCGTGGACACGCTCGAGAGTCAAACCACAACATTCGTCAGCTAAACGAATCATTAATCCAGCACATACGTGAGGACGTTACCGTACGATCGCGTTTATTTTAAACTTTTCCAATTCTACATTAGCAGGACTGCGTTCATGGAGGTTTTCGTTTTTGCAGTGTTATTGTGGTTTAGAAGGATTAATACCAGCTAAACGAATAATCTTGCGGAATCGTATACGATTTCAACACGTCGCCTTGCGCTCGAAATCCTATTTTATTTGCGCTTCTGTTTAATTTGACGTCGACCCGCTCTTGGAGAGGTGCGTGCATGTTGCGTTGCGTTGTTTAGATATTAATGATGTACTTTTTAATATTATTGACGGATAATTGTTAAGGGGAAATGCACAGCTGTAATGCAGTGAAAGCTCACTTGGATGTTACACTTCTTATCTAAACAGAGAAGATATCTAGTAGCCTACAATGTCACAGGCTGAGGTTGACATGGCTGGTCTTGGCTTCCCAAAGTTACCTGCCGGGTTCGACGCGGACTCGTTCTTCCCAGCGCGCCTGCCGCCGAGACGCAGGAGACACTCGGCAAACGCCCGGCGAAATGCCTACAGGTTGAACAAACTGCACACTATGGATATAGAGCCTCCGGAGAGCATCGCGCCTCTCACGAAAACGCTCTCGTGGTCAGCCGACAACGTGTCTGAGAGCACTACTGAAGAGAAGAAGACGGACTCCACTCCTCCACTATCCCCCGACTCCAGCTCACCACCTGCGACCCAGGATTCGGACCCGCAACCGGCAGAGACCTGGACCGCGGAGGAGCCCGGCGGCGCGCGCGGGATCGATACGAGTTCGGAATCGGACGACGAGAGCGCACAGAAAAAGCTCGAGTTGTCGCGGACGCTGTTTGAGAGTAAACGTAAGCAGGAGGAAAAAGATGAAGTCGAGACCCAAGCGGTGGCCACGTCGCCTGACGGAAGGTTTCTTAAATTCAACATTGAGATTGGAAGGGGCTCCTTTAAGACCGTCTATAAAGGATTGGATACGGAGACCACTGTGGAGGTTGCTTGGTGTGAACTGCAGGTAAACAGCCGAAACGATGCACCTGTGCCTAAAACCCCCGTATGAAATCTTTAGCCTACTCAACATCACAAGAGTATCTACTTTTTATGTTTTTTGAGTTAAAGAATTACGAAACGGAAGTAAATTGCCTGAAGGTTTCATAATCTTTGTATTTTCATCTTTCCGAATCACTCAGATCACTCTCTAGGGGTTACCAGGTCAGCCAATAAAATGTGATCATGATGTCATGGCGATGACGAAGAGTAGTTAAATGACGAAGGGGCGTATTGGGTTGAAAATATGTGGAGTGTATTTGTGTCGTCTGCATGGCTGATGTCTCAACACTACAATGAATGAATGGCTTATCTCACTTTTAGTTATCAAATACACATCTTTGAATATTATTAGTAACATTTCCATTGCTACACTAATGTGTTATCTATTACTAGTATGTGATATCACATCATGATCACTGGTCCACTTACATCATGTGTGAAGTCAACAGGTTGATTTATGGAGATGAGAATGGCTGGCTGAAGGTTATGATGTGCTGTCTGTGTCCGTGTTAAATATAGAGATTAACCTGTTCTTTTTGTTTTGGACAACCAAGGTTGAAACGCCTAAACTTTCCTCTAGTTACTTCTGTGAGTCGGATGGTAAATGTGTAAAGCAGAATCAAGCATGTGACGTTTGCTGGATGAGTTATGACTAATATCATTAGAGAGTATCGCTCATATCATCTGCATTTTTTTTCATTTACATTGACAAAAACGGTGTCAGACACCAAATATCAGACTGTATGTTCATCCACTCTCTGTAGATAATATACTTAGATGAGGTAAGGTGGGGTAAAGCACCCGTAGAGACGGAAAGATAATATTCTGCCGGTTTTATTAACTGGTGGTGAAAGCTGCTTGATTTACTACCCTCATGTTACACTATATTAGAATAGGTCTGTTGTATCATGCGTAAGGAAATTGCGGTTCTTGTGCTGACAGCTTCTTTAGGGAATGTTGGCTATTATGTCCACAAGCCCAGGTAACCTGAGTAATGGGCACTGGACCAATGCTTCTTCCAGGTTACCTCGTGGTGCAAGGAAAGAGGTCACAAGGTACAGATTCTAAAATGAGCTAGTAGGCAGACTGCTGGGGTCATAGATATTAGTCTTTAAAGAGGTAAACATGTATCGTTTATTCAAACTCATGTCATTCAAAACCTATTATGACTGTCTCTTCTGTGGAACACAGCAGAAGATATTTGGAGAAATGTCTCAGTGGTTTTGTGTCTGTACAATGGAAGTCAATGGGTCATACAAAGTCATACATATTTGGAATGACATGAGGGTGAGGAAATCATAAAACAAGTTTCTTTTTTGTGTAAACGACCACTTTAGGTTTCACAGTGGAAAGTATGTGAAATGTAAGATTTACAAGATAGATAGATAGATTTGTAAGATAGATCTTTTCTAATCTATTTGGGGCTAATTTGATATAGGATCCTGATCAAATATCAAAACCATAATCATAATAGAATCAAATAAATAATGCTGGAGTTTTTCTCAGAAGAAATAAACTGAGAATTTAAACAGATTTCTTTGTATTGAAAGTCTATTCTTTGTTCATTATTAAGCCCATTGCACATTGAGTCCGAAATTTGCGTCCGAAATTTCCGCACGTTAAAAAATAAATACGACCTCACCTTGTGTCAATCACATTTACAGACCGCCTCCGATATTTTCGTCCGTCTTAAAAAAATTCGGACCGGGTTCGATTTTCTGCGTTTTCGCATCTGTAGCAAGCATTTTGAGATGCCAAATACGAAAAAACGCATACGAAAATTTAGGACTGTATGTGCAAAGACTTTCTCTGCTAATGTTTGACAACCAGAAAGTGCAAAGATACTTTTTTTGGATCTGTATTTCTATCTTTTTTCATTTCTTTTTCGCTTAAAACATGTTCTATCATTCTTAAAATCAATTAAATTTGGCTTGACAACGTTTTTAAGAGTGGCTTAACTGTTAGTTTAAGGGATATGGACTGCATTTTTCTTACACAGGGCTCAACATAAACAATTAGATCACAATATATTTCTTTAACATCACTCATTACTGCCGTCATTCACTGTCAGCAGCACTTTACATGGAAAACAGCAGCACATAATGAACTGACAGCCTGTGCTAGTTAGCGGTTTATCGTTGTACTTAACGTACTGTCTTACAGTCAAATATTCTATGTGAGTATACCGTAAAGGCTGCGTTGTTAATCCTGTGAATGGCCATAGTATTGATGTTGTGACTTCCAGACTGCCGGCCACCATCTATTCACCCACTATATCCCCCACTGCACACAGTTTTATCTGAGAAATCCATTTCTTTATCCTGCAGTTTATTGTCGATCAGCTCAGAATGTGCATTTTGCTGCCCGTGGCTGACTCATCGAGCTAATCCTCTTAAAAGGAGTAAAACATTCTCCTCGAATGCCTTGCTTAATTACTTTAATAAATGGCTATTACGTAGAAGAAAGCTACTGGCGATGATGGATTGTGACCACCGAGGATTGCTTTATTGGAAATAAGACAAGCTTTTCTGTGAGACTTAACACAGCTAATGGTATTGACTGAAGTCTCTCTCAATGATCTCTCTTTTACGATGGCTGACGTGAAGGCAGATCAAGGATAAGACCTGGTCTCAGTACATGTTTGCGCCCCGATACAGTGTAACTAGCATGCAGCAATACGAAACTATTCTACAAATTAAATACAACTTTTTTTTTATTAAAGCGATGAAACGTGCACTTTATTATTGATCACTTATATGTCGAGTCTATAGGCTCATAATGTTTACATTCATGTCTATCTCTTCGTCTTGTTTCTGCTTCTCACTGATTAGAAAGACAGCGTGCCGTGGGCATGACAGACAGAATAGTTGTGTCATTCATGGCTCCACGTGGCCCAGCTGTGAGGTCTGATATTGTATACCCTGTGGAGGGGAAGGGGTGGAACGGCAGGGCTCATATGTCCATCTGTCAAGTGGTGGGACAGGATAGAGACAGACTTTAATTGACAGGTCAAACGGTAGGAGGCTATTGGACCTGGAGGGTACAGGAGTAAGTCAAAGTGTAACAGATGGTCTGTGGTGTGTTCATATCCAGCTCAGGGGCATCCAGTCATGCAGGCCAGTTTTACGATTTAACGTATTCAAGGATGTGTGAAATGACTTTTCAAATGGCTGAAAATGTAAGCGAGTTGATCCCGGTTGAGCCCAGTTTTTTCTTTGTGATGACATTAGACTGAAATAAATGGAACAAGAACCATTTTCCAACCCTTTTGTTTCATACATCTTATTTATGGCTACACTCTTAAATAGAAAGGTGCTTAAAAGGTTCTTCACAGCGATGCCATAGAAGAAATATTTTCAGGTTCCACGAAGAAGCATTTAGTCAAAGGTTCTTTAAAGAACCATCTACCAAACTAAAGAAGACACATTTTATATTTCTGGCTCTTTTTCTCAGAAGAGTCGCAGGACACTCATAGAAATTTTGGCCCTACTTTTCATTTATTTCTTTAAGAAATCATTGTAATCTGTGATTTTTCCTTCTTGGTTTGTGACTTTGAAGGTGTATTAACCAAGAAATGTATTCACTACCAGTGTTCACTACTGCCTCCAGTGTTTGCTTTTCAAACCCAAATGAGCTGCTTTTCATACCTAAATAGTCACTTCTTCCATTCCCAGTGTCTGTCTGTGATGTAAGGTTCATTGAAGACAAAACTACATTAGCACAAAAGTTATATTGTGAAGGAGACTCAAACCAATTGTAATCCAGTTGCATGTTTCCAACACAGCAGGATTTTACTGGTCCATCTCGCTTGTTTCACACGTATTATCTTGCTTATTTCTATAGAAGTCAGTCATGAATAACAATCATGAAAGATTGAAAGATAACAACAGCTGGTTGCAAGAAGGCTTGTTGTTGTCCCACACATTATTATAGAACTGAGAACACGTCTTGCTTCGACACACATTCTGCTCTTGAATGAAACTCCACCCTAAGATGTCATGACTGACTGTTTTGTCATTCATGATGATTAAAGACTACGGGCTTTAAACCACGTTGTGTTGTCTATCGCACAGCACAACAGTTTTAACCAAGCTGCAGGTGCCCTGTAACTTGCTTTTTTGTGATATTTTAATGAGATGAATGAATCCACTACATGGAAATGAACCTTTTTATTGAAAAGTGATTTATGCATTAATGTAGATTTCTGTCTCGTTGTAGATGTTTCCTGTTATCCTAATGATATATTTGTGATAATTCTCACTTAATAAACAAAATTGCCTTATAAACAACAAAATTTGCTTGGCAAAAAACAATGTTAATGTATGTAAATGTATTAACCTAGGCAGCCCAAAGAAAGGTTGGAGTGCTCGCATTTGTCGTCACAGTGTATGGGTGGTGGCTAGATTGTTGCTAGGGTGTCAGCCGTGGTTGCTAGGTTGCCAATGCTGGTTGCTAGGGGGATGTGTACTGATCCACGTTTAAAACATGCAAAACATTTTGAGTCGTCAAATCTCAAAGCTGCACAAAACATGCCCCTTTTTTATGTATGTTCACTACTTAAGTGTGTAATATTTCTTCTAACTGACAGCGATGTTGATCACCCACTGAATTATCAGCATGTATTATCTCATTAAGCTCAAGAGTTATGACAGATGAACCCAATGATGTGACTGATTCATTGTAGATCCAGATACCAAAACAGACGTGCTGGTTCGACAGTGATACAAGAGCAAATGCATGTTTATGAGGTAAAATCTGCAGCATTCTGTGGAATGTATTTAAGCGTGTGCTAACTTGTGGCTGAGAGTGCGAAAATTAAATTAGACAAAATATGTAACAAACAAACACATAAGTCATGGGATCATATGCGTTTGTTCTTTGTAAATCTGTGGCGCATATTCAATATGGGGCTTCTCATCAGCATCTAGAGACGATGCTGTGTATAAACTGTGTATTATTTCCCAAGAAATTAAAACCTTAAAAGCTCTTTTTATGTTTATACCGTTATGATCAGTTATTGTTGCACAGCCTTGACGAAGCGTTCAGTGTACCGCATCATAACTTTTAAGTGTACTCTGAAGGTGGTTTTCCGTATCCTTGGCTTGTCTGAGTACAAACAATACCTGCAAATGATAGTTATTGTATGTGTAAATAGGCCTTTAAAGTCTGTTTCACATTGGTTACATGAGACCTGTTGGTACTTTAAACAACCCGCAGCTTTGCCCTGCCCTTGTAGTTTAAGACTGGCTGAACCAGTCACCTAGCACAGGGAAACAGTGTTTAAGTATGTCTAAACGTACACATTTTAGGATTAAACGTGACCCTAGAGGCTTTTTGTGAAAGAGAAAGCCGTGAGATTATGAGCACATGCAAAACAGGTGAAGTGTTTGGTCGATAGTGTCTTCAGGTAATGCTATTGGGACTGGTTGAAAATGAAATCTTTCTTGTGTTAGTGACCTATGCGCTAAGTTTAATGCATTTATAGACTGCACTGACCATCTTGTGTGTACAATGAACACACAAAAGCGATGAGAGCTTTCTTGAACTTATCGATTGATTTGTGGCATTGGACTTTTGAAGGCTATTCAGAGTCATGTTTAAAGCACTTAATAACAAATTAAATTAATACTTATTACTGAACTGACAGATATTCTTATAACAAGCTCTGTTTACATTTTCTGGTGGAGCCTGAGACTGGTATGTTATTGTGGTATAACCTTTTATCAGATAAGCTGCACCTAAATGACAAATAAATCAAACAGCGGCTTTTTTACGTTTACCAAATATCACAAGTCTACCTGCGCAAGACCAGGTTAGAAATTCACCGCTGTTTCCCATTAAGTGTCTTGGGTTCAACGCTTGGCTAAACAAGACTGAAGAAGTTTTATTGGCATTTAGCATTTGGCCACTAGAATGTTTAGTTTAGTCTTTTCTTCCTGTCTGAAAATATGAGAACGTTTCCAGTGTCCTCTGATGGGAACATTTGCCAGATATCATGTGTCAGAGAGGAATCAGCAGGATTAGCAGCAGGTGAATGTGGCATATTCATACACACACAAGTGGTGCTATCACATGTAGAACTGTTGGAAGGTGACAAGGACAAGATTTTATGTCTGTGTGCACTAGTGTCTGTGCTGTTGTATTTTTCACCTTCTTAGTTCCTACAGTGCTTTCTTAAGTTCAAGCCTTTTTGTTCTGCCCTTTTGTCTACAAGATTGTTTAAAGTCAAGTCTTCTTATAATGTTTCGAAGCTTTTATTGTAACTCTCTGTACTTTCATTTGTAAGTATGGTTTGAGATTACACCCCATCGTGTGTCATCATTCTCCAAATCCGTTATTACTGTAATCCTTATGAACCAAAAATATAGGGGAATTTACGAGAGAATATGTTGCAATATATCATCGCTGTCCTTCCAAAAGCTTGGATGTCCAAATGAAAAAACACAGTACTTTTTAAACGATTAAATACTGTGTTGTGAAAGTTGACAATCCCTTTTGATACATGTTATTGGTTATTTGCAAAACCCGGTGACAAACATAAAGGGTGACTAATAATAATGATTTAATAATAATGATTTATGGCAAAAAATAAATAAATCACAAAATCTCAGCTGATTCTCTGAGGTTAGCTGGACTTTTGAATGTGTCAGGACGTCAAAACGCTATATTTATTTGTTAGTTTGTAAGTTTATATATTTTGTTCAGTTTGCTTTGACATCTTCTTACTGTAGTTCTCAGTTCATGGAAAGAGTCCAAGATCTACATGTAAAATACACGCAAAATTCATTTATATTCTTTCAGTGACCAGGAACTGTTGCTTACCAGCATTATGATTCATTGTCTCCTACTGTGTTCCTCAGAACATGATGGGAAATAAAAATATCACACAGTTTTCAGTATCTTCAATATCTTGCTCAATTCCTTCTACGTTTGTAGCTCTCTGATCCGATTCATACTTGCACTTGCACACATTCAAACCTTCTGCCTCGTGATCCATAAATGCTACTGTTCTCTGCGTTTCTTATGACAGAAAGTTCCTGTTAATATTGATTCATATTGAAATGCAGTGATGGTGCTGATAAATGATTTGGTTCACAGGTAGACCTGTTTATTGTGACACAAGGGCTTGGTTCAAGTTGGTTCAAGTAGCTGTTGAAACAGATGCTCACAGTAAGGTTTTCATTCATTAAAGAACCTCTTACCCCTCTTACATCATTTCAGTGAGAGAGCCTTCATTAGGATGAGCAGTTTTGAGACTCGACACTCCTTTTCAATTAGATAATAACAGGTAATGAATGTTTTAATGCACTTCCCTTTGGGGAGTTTTTTTTAAAGATAATTTTTTCATAATTTCACTGTGATAGCTGACATTAACATTAACATCATGAACAAGAGATTAGACCTAAATAACAGGTTGTGATGCTGTTAGTTTAGTATAAAACTGCTATTATTATAATAGTCCTTGGTTGAATCGTTATGGCTTTTCCTAAAATGCACTTCCAATAGATTTTGTATTCATGTCCTCTTTGGAAAGTTGATCCTTGAACTCTCCTTGGTTAAAGGTGCTCTGATTTATATTTATTGCATTAAATGTATGTCGCTGTTGCATTTAAAGCCTTATTGCTTTTCAAATTGTTATGTTTTAAAGCTGAAATCTGTAACTTTTTTATAGAAAATAAATTAGTTATCAATCTTGAATATTTGAGTCATTCATAATAGATGACTGGAGGATAACAGAGGAAGTGTAACGGTAACATATCATGGAAAGCAGGGGTTTGCTTATCTAAAGCTGGTTATTTTCAGCGATATATTTGGGTTGAAGAGGCAAACCCAACCGTTGGGTTATACATTTATTTATGATGGATTGTTTTAGCCCATGGTTGGGTCAAATATGAGTTAATTTAACTCAACGGTTGGGTTCGTCCCTTTTTGACCAGATCATGGGTTGAAAATAACCCAGCATTATGTAGAATATTATCATTTAGATCGGAAAATGTAGAGTTTGATGGCCTGTGTAGACACATCTTTGTAAGCTCAAGTCCCCACTTGGTTCCCACGCAGACTTTCCACCCATCAGTATTAAATTGCCGTGCTAAAGGACTACACACATCCCCTTTTTATTAAAACTGTGAGTCATGACTCCTTCCCTCTGGACAGATATTACTATGAAAAATGATTTCTAAATGAACGAGAGTCATTTGTCCTGGTCCATTTGTCCAACGAAAGGAAGCGTGTGAGAAAATGTGAATAACTTTTATATAATTTCACAACCATAATCATTGTTTAGCGAGAAGAATGAGAGTTCGGGTGATGCTTAGACTTAGACTTAGACTTTATCCGTCTTTCCTTTCTACTGGATTTCTACTGTATAAACAGCTAATTATTTTAGTGTTTGTGATGCTTTGGTTCTTCTACTTATTCTAAATCTACAATACAAGTCTAGTGGGCCCATAGCTTGTTTTCATTGAATCCATGGAATCTTAATGGTACAATTTATGAAATTTAGCTGCATCTAGTGGTGAGGTTGCGAAATTGCAACCAACGGCTCACTCCACCCCCTCCCCTCGAAGCACAACGGTGGCTCTCACAGAACTAAGATGTCACGTTTTCACTTCTTTGCTGACGGAGAAAATGTATTTACGAAACGCGCTCTGTAGGGGAGTTTGTCCGTTTAGGGCTACTGTAGAAACAACATTGTGAATTCCATGCAAGGGACCTGCGGTGTATAGAAATACCTCATTCTAAACTAATAAAAACGCTTCATTATCTTATACACCTCTGAAGACATAGCTTTGTATATTATATTGGATTTCTCTAATCTTCCACAAAATGACACACTGGACCTTTAAAGCAGTTAAAATGTGAAAGCAGTTAATATGTGCAAATCTTGAATGATTGCTCAACATGCTCTTAAAGGAATAGTTCATCCAAAAATTAACATCCTGTTCCATCCCAGATTTATTTAACCTCCTCAGCTAATCACAAGCAAATAATTGTATATTAAAATGCCTTTGTGTTTATTTTTAAGATGGTACTAATATGTAAACAAGCAGATCCAAGTGCTAAATTCAGATATAGTACGTGGCAATAACTTGTAATCTCATGGGTTTTTCGGATGACTTGTGGCAAAACACGCACGTGACAACCAGCCTTGAGACACTCGAGAACCAATCAGAATGATGGTAATGAATGATATTTGAATTGGCACGTCCTTCACAAACGTATTGTTACACTTCAGGAGGTCATGACAGAACTTTTGTGTAGGGGATGAACAATTTCTTAAAGCTACAGTCACATCAGTACTCTTTTTAACTTGAATATTATTATAAGAAGAGTGACGTATTTTAACTTCACACCCGCCCTCACTGTAAACAGATGCTGAAATTTGTGGTCCTTGTGGTCCTGCCAGTGCTTTTTAAAGCCTGCTGTTGCCAAAGCAGAACGTTTTGATCTTCATCACATGTGATCCTATTCCTATGGCCCAGCATCATGCAGCATAAAAATGGATCATTTGGTTTTATCTAAAGATGCCTTTTTCTGCCTTCAGCTGATATCCAGGTGTACTTGGTTATCGTCTGCCGGAGGCTCTAGGAAAATATCATAATAGGCAACATCTAGGCGATATAGACCCCTTTAAAAATCTGTGAAGTTTATGAGCAAGACGCTGGTTTAATGAGACATTCCACATAGACAGAAGACAGCCTCCTGTCCCTCAGGCTGGATTCATCGAAAGAAAAGGTAGGGCTCGTCCCAGGCCCTTGAGCGCTACTCACTTACTATCATTTACAAACATGAACTTTGGAAAACAGAATAGAAACTAGTTATCAGTTGTGAAAGCCAAAAGAAAAAAAGAAATAAAGCCCTTGCTGCCAAAAACTACTTTCTTGATCATTTAATCATTTTTATCCAAGTGATCGGTATTTTGCATTCCAGGAAACTAAGCATCTAAACAAATAATCTAAAAATGTAAACATCCTTAAAACAAGATACATGTACGGGGGTACTTAAGTATATTAAGTTTAAGATTTAAATGAAGACATTCCATTTATTTATTTTTTTATATAAAAATTGTAATGAAGACAGACAACAAGTCAAGGTTGCCGAATAAAAAAAGAGTAGACCAAATCCGCAAAGAGTTGGCAACCCTACAAAAAGTAATCTTTATGTTTTAACATCTAGTTATAACTTCTAAGTGGTTGAATAACTGCAGTGAATCTTACTTTTACTTTAAGGTCATTTATTTTAAGTTTCAATTTGAATGGGTTAAAAGGTTTTTGCCTTCTTCTTCTGTTCAGCTCTCTAGTTAATCTTCTCTGTTTGTGGTCAAACCAATAAATCTTGTCACAGCAATTCATTGCCATCTTGTCAGTTTTAACTGTATGCTCTGTTTTTTATGACAGTGAGATTCTGTCCGTGGTGTTTTGACAATCCATAAATCAATACCTACTTTCGTAACACGTAGAGAGATAGAGGAAGAGGAAGCGTCCATTGAGTTTTTAGATTGACCTCTCTCTTACGTAATAGAAAGATCATCCACTTTTCTTCTGGCTTGCTTGGGCATATTCCTGTCTGACAAATGATTTAAAACCAGAGAGAGATATTTATTGCCGTTGGGGAGAAGTGGAAATACATTTTTTGTACGTAGTTTAGAGATTTTGTAGTACGTACTTGTATCGTAGTCTGTATCTTTTTGTAGCAGTTCCACGATCTATTCAAGCTTAAGTGATGTGTGTACGTCTACTTTTAGACATCTGGTTTGTAGTGAGGTCTCATGTGGTCCATTTGGCATGTTATCATCCCACTTAAACCCACTGACATAAACCATGTAAACTGGCACCTAGAAAACATATGGATTACCATGGAAATGCTTGGCAACCACTTCTTCATAGATCACAACTACCATCTGAGATACCAGAAAGTAACCAGAGAAGTTTCCAGTAGTCCATCATAACCTTGGCTAAACTTGCGATCTTGTCGCCTACATTAGCACCTACTGAGTCTCAAACCACAGATGAGGTTCTTGTTGCAAAACTCGTGGCATCCGGTCAAAGATAGATGTTATCATCATATTGACTTTTAAAGACAGTAAAACCTATGTCAGAACAGCAGGGGCTACAAACACAAGTTAGGTAACAGTGGCATTCAGGGTCAAATATTTATTGAATTGTGGGCTCAGAATACCAAACCCACAGTATATGTGAACTCTGATGAAGCATGTAATATGACTACTGGCATGGACATGGTAACTGAATGAAGAGAGAAGTTAAATGTTAACAAGAGTGTTGGCAGAGTCATTTTTTACCGCATACGCATTAGAATATTGAGATGATGTGGGCGACACAAGTTTGAATTTGGCCTCCCAAGCCTAGAGAAAAAAATGAGATTTGAGTAAATGGAAAATTTTTATTATGAGTAAAAGATCCTAGAAGATTTGAGAAGTGGGACAAATTTCTCAGTTTGTTCGGCATTCATTCTCATATATATGATGTAGAAAAACATATATCAAAATCATGTCCTTTGTGACTTCTGGGTCTCTTTTTGCGTTACTTATCTGGGTTCAAACAGATTGTGGTAAATATCTGTGTGTCTGTTTTTCAACCCAGTAATGCCCTTGAAGTCTCTGAATATCAGCGATTAAAAGCCGCTGGTCCAAACAACGACTTTGGCTGATATGTTTAAATTCCTGCAAACATTCTTATCTGTGATCTGGAAGGATCACATTTATTTTCATCAAAACCGATGTGATTTCTCATTACAGTTGCATTTGTAGAAAGTGACTGATCATTTCTGATATACTTCACCTATAAAAAGAACGACAGAGCCATTAAAACAGCCTTTTGTGCCACTCTTCTGGTTCTTGATAAAGAGCAGGTCCTCATAACCCCCCCACACACACTCTCAAGCACTATTATATCACAGCCGTTTTCATTGCCGGACGCCGGTTTATGATCTGCGCTATAAGTGCACACTGCGTGCACGTGTTGGTTCCCACGTCTGGAATACATTACAGGTCCACTTTAGCGTCACGGCTGGTGTGCAGATTCTGCATTTCCAGTTCTGGCTTTGTCCAGAAGGAACAAAGCCAGACGTTGGGTTAAATGAACCCAGCAAATGGTTTATATGTGACCCAAGGTTGGGTTCGTGTTTATTTTTGACAGTTACCCAGCATTTGTATTTAATCTGTTCGTTTTTTTGTTTATCCTATTTTGGATATGGTGCTGAAAGAAAAACAATGCATCGTTTGTTCTAAGATCATGGCGCAACAGCGTTGCAAAGAGTATCTATCTATAGAAAATTGTTTTTAACAGGGACGTGGACTTAATGTTACTGGAAAGTATTGAGTTTGCCACACTTGATGGTGGATGAATTTGTAATAAAATTAGCTAGAAAAGAACATTCTCTCCTTTTATGAACACACAGCAGGGGTGAGAACTCAACAAAACACTTGTTTGGACTTTCCCAGTACAAGCATTAATAAGTAATACATTGAAGTCATGGGTTACTTTGCTAACTGTATCTTCCTCCGTTGCTGTCAGTGGGCTCTCTTAATGCAAACGTTCTTGTACTGTACAGTTAAGCAATGTAAGGAATTCTCTCAAATGCAGTCTTGCACATTCCAGACCAGAACTGTGCAAAAACTTATTTGAAGCTCGTGGGAACTCACCTCAAACGCTATATTGAAAATGTTCCCTCTGCGCTTTTCTTTTCAACTTCAGCTATTAAATGGAACTATAGCAGCTTAGAAAAAGGCTCAGTTTTCTCCTTCTTAAACATGTCAAACTCAACAGTGGACCGTGTGTTTCTCACTGGCTCACCATTAGCGGTGAATACGGTGAACTAAATTGGCAGCTATAGCTACAGTATGAGCCAGTCCACCAACCACCAGCATTGGGCTTCTGCCAGAGATTTTGTACTAGGAGGGAAAACCAGTTTAGACACTCCGTCTTAAAGAAATAGCCGGTGTAGATTAGAAAACCATGTTGGTTTTCCAAACAGAGAAAACCAGAAAACCAGGATGGATTCTTCATCCATTGAGACAATGTCGTGTTACATATTTATATTAAGTGATTTTGTCTCTGAAAACATACTCTACTTAGAGTTTATTAAAATGATTTATAGAAGATAGATGTGATTAAATATCTTGTCATGTCTGTTCCATCTAGAGGGAAGTTGTGGTTGAGCAGAGAGAGTGACTTTCACATAGGCGTTTCTCCAGAGCTTTGGATGGGTTCATCCCGAAATAGCGCCGTCAGACGCAAAAGCATTCCTCAGCAGCTCTGTGTTACACATACGACACTGGATCCTCCATCATGCCTTACTTGATTCTTTAGTACTGCATTACTCTCTCATTACAGTACTCTCAACACACTCGCTCTCTTACTCCAAACCTGTCGAAATCGTCCTCAGCTGCCTGGGTTACATAACCAGCCCTCTGTGGCCCACATTCTGTGTCCCAGTGTATATACGCTCTGACAGTAAGGCCAAACGAAAATGTTAACTTTTAAAAAACATTTCTCCTAATATAAATTATTTAGGCATATTTTAATATATCAACAGCATTGCTCAGATAATTTGGTATTGGAAGATTTTAACGTGACGTGATTATTTGACTTTAAAGGTCCAGTGTATAAAATTGAGTGGCATCTAGCGGTGGGGTTGTGAATCGCAACCAATGGCTCACTTCACCCCTCACCCCTCCCTTTCGAAGCCTTATACATGCCAACATAGGGCTAAGGTGTCGTTACGTTTTCATTTCTTTGCTGAAGGAGATAACGTATTTACAAAACGCATTCTGTAAAGCAGTTTGTCCATTTAGGGCTACTATAGAAACAACATGGCAAATTCCATGTAATGGGAACTGCGGTGTATATAGATAGAAAAAGCTCATTCAATGGTAATAAGAACATAACGCTTCATTATTTAAGGTCTTTATACACCTCCGAAGACATAGTTTTGTATATTATATTGCATTTCAGTCAATAGATTATGTACGCCCACAGTAGTCAGTGTTGGCTTGTGCCTCTAGACCAACACATCATTTACACATGAACTCATTCTGCAAGCTCAGTTCTGTTTTTAAAGGCACTGATGTGTGTTTTTCATGTAAAGCTGTTTACATTTTAACAACACTCTATCAACCATGAGTACGGGGCAGTCATCGGTCCGGTCGACCTGTTACCTGTCTCAGGGGCCCTCAGGTTGTTGGCACCATCTGGATTGTCATGTGTGGAACACGTCGGGCAGTCTAGCGAGCCAGCATTGGAAACTTAAACAAACTCAGGGTCGCCGTATGTGTTTTGACCAACAGCTTCTGTCAACTTAATCGCTGGCGATTTAATATTGTGCCATTTAAAGCCCCAAAGCATCAAATCAAAGCAGAATGAAGGGACTTTCAATTTTTCCATGTGCGTAAGAGATTCTTTCAGGCAAATTGGGTGCCAGCCTGAGGATTGAGTACAGTTTGGTTTGTGCCGCAAGCTTGATGTTTTATAAACACAGAATAGCTGTTAATGCAATCCAGTCAGTTGTTTTGATTTGACACTTCAAAACAAGTTGGTCATTCTCAGTTGGCACTTTATTTAAAACAATTTTTCTGTTGTTTTAGGGTGTTGCTGGTGTTAATGTTTGAGATTTCGGGTGTGTTAGTATGGATTATGTGTGTAAAGAAAAAGTGCCAATGGATGCTATGTTTGTGCAGTGAGAAAGCACACAATGTCTTATCACTGACATTCAGGGTGTTGCAACAAACACCTTTGGCCTTGTGTCAAGGTGGATGTGCCAATTAAACTCGCTGTGGTAAAAAAAACCTGGAAAATTAAAATTCTGTCATCATTAACTCACCCAGACGTTGTTCCAAACCTATATATTTTCTTGTTGTGCTAAACACAAAGTAAGATTTTTGTAACAAAACAGTTCTGGGCACTATGGCAACCATAGTAGGAAGTAAAACTACTATGGTAGTCAATGCCACAGAGCTATTTGGTTTACCACATTCTTTAAAATATCTTCTTTTGTGTTTAACAGAACAAAGAAATTGATATTGCTTTAGAGCAACTTCAGGGTGAGTAAATGATGACAGAATTTTCATTTATGGAGTGTTTCATTCCCAAAAGGATTTTAAGTCAACAAATATTTCTTCATGGGCAAATCATATGCATTGCATTGAAGTGCATTAGCAGCTTAAAAGGAAGGACTAAACTACAAAACAAAGATATTTTATTTTTAAAAATGAGCAAAAAACACCCAGCAGCAATGACTTCCATTCTAACCTTTGAAGACCCAGTTATTCCACTTCTAAACTTGAGTTCACACCTGTTCCAAGAGTCACAAAATGTTCAGAGTTCACCAACATGCAGGAGCATGAAGGACTAACCCATAATTTCTTTGATGTCTCTTTTGACAGACAAAGAGGCTGACGAAAGTGGAGCGGCAGCGTTTCAGTGAAGAGGTGGAGATGCTCAAATGCCTTCAGCATCCAAACATCGTCCGTTTCTACGACTCCTGGAAGTCCACCATGAAGGGCCACAAGTGCATCATACTCGTGACAGAGCTCATGACTTCAGGAACCTTAAAGACGTGAGTTTACTTCCGTAAAATTGCTCTCCATCAATGGCAAACAGACATCAAAAAGCTGAAAGGGTGTCTTGCTTGTTTTTGCTGTAGGTACCTGAAAAGGTTTAAAGAGATGAAGCTCAAGCTTCTGCAGCGCTGGAGTCATCAGATCCTCAAGGGTCTTCATTTCCTACACACACGAACGCCTCCCATAATCCACAGAGATCTCAAGTGTGACAACATCTTCATCACAGGCCCCACAGGATCTGTTAAGATCGGTGATTTGGGTCTAGCCACACTCAAGAGTGCCTCATTTGCCAAAAGTGTCATCGGTGAGTTAAAATCTGTCTTAAATGTTCACAATGTTACATTGTCATGTTTTAGAGTCACTAATGTTTTGGATAGAAACAAACACACAATTTAATGTTTATTATATAAACAAAACTTGTGTAGTCTTTACATATCCAGCATATTATTCTTTAATCCTTTGGAAAGTTACAGTACTTCAGCACAACCTCTACTATCAGATAGTCTGTTTACTTTTCATGTCGTATTTATGACACAGGAAGTGCTTGACACAGAATTCTCTCCTCACAAGATGCATTTCCTGCAAATATCACGTTATTTTACTGTTGGCTTTACATGTCTTAAAATCCGATCTGTTCAAACCCAGATTAAGTTCACTGACATGAATAAGTAAATGATGTGTTACCAGATACGACTGTAACACATCTACTTTAACTAACCAGTAGCTCAAGTCAGAGACTGAAATGTGGTCTGAAGTGTTTGTGGAAATTTAAAAGGCATTAGCCTTGAAAGCAAATAAAATGTATTAAAAATGTATTGTGTATGTTTGCTGGAAGACTGCAGACTTAACAGACGAACACTTTATGGATCGGGCCTTGTTTGTGACCTTGCGTTTTTTTGCCCTTTGATCGCTCTTTTTGAGTTTAGGAAACTTCATTGTCTCCTTTGTTTCAGACGTTATATTGTTTTCATACAGTAATTTCTACATTTTAATGTACGGACACAAAAGCGACGTTTGAAATTTATGTTGATAGATCTAATGATTTTGGAAGAATTTGATGAGAAAATTTGAGGATGAAATCTCTGATCTGAGATTGCAGAGATATTCTTGAAACCAGTGTTGGATGGTACTTTCAAGCACATTTAAAAAAATCTGTATTTTATGAAAGTGTTTTTTGGGAAAAATCCTAGATTTTTAAAATGCACTTAAAGATCAGGTATCACACTCAGTTTCTGCCAGTCTCATATTAATCTTGAGTACCTATAGTAGTATTGCATAAGTCGTATCTTCGAAGAGTGTTTAGTTTGATCACATTTATAAAAGATAGATACAGCTGTACGATTATTTCCGGAAAAACACGAGCTGCTGGAGGCTGTTAGTGAGACGGAACTACAGCACCAGCACACAACAGCACAAGCTCACAATTATGCGCATACGCGCCGATTTCCAAGCAAACACAGACATGACTTAGTTTCACTTACCGCATGCAGTTCAAGTCCAGCATCTTTTAGCACTGGGACTGTGCCATCTATCAGTTGCAAACGATCTCCAAATCCAGCGTTAAATCCACCGTTTATATAACATCCATCACAGAAATGCCATGAACAAACAAACACACCTAAACTTCAATATCGCAATAATAACAAGCAGCAAGCAGTGCAGACAATCTTGATGGAGATATGTTATCTCTCCTTCGGCAAAGAAGCGAAAACACAATCTTAGTTCTGTGCAGCCAGCGTAGTGCTTCGAAAGGGAGGGGGGAGGGATGGAGTGAGCCGTTGGTTGCGATTCGCAAACTCGCCACTAGTTGCTACTAAAATCTCCACATTGCCTCTTTAAAGAGATCTCACTGGTTTAGTCCAGATGGGTTAATGTAATGTGTTCTGTAACAAACGTTTTTCTTAGTTGGCTTTGTTCGTTATTCCCACACAGGAACCCCAGAGTTCATGGCTCCTGAGATGTATGAGGAGAAGTATGACGAAGCTGTGGATGTTTACGCCTTTGGCATGTGCATCTTGGAGATGACCACGTCAGAGTATCCTTACTCAGAGTGCCAAAACGCTGCACAGATCTATCGCAAAGTGACCAGTGTAAGTCAGTCCTCACACTTCTATTACAACGGTGACACAGATGTCACAGGGCTTCTATTTCAATGCAAGATATTTACTGTTCTGAGATAACTCTGCCGGGTTTAGATCACACTTTTCACACTGTTTTTTATTTAACTACACGTATGGCTTTCAAACACTCATTTTGTGGTCGACAATTTTGAAGATCCGCCCACTAATTCTGTTCTATCTTTGCTCTTACACACCCAATTCATTGGCTTTCTCCCATTTTAAAGCTACATCTAGAAGAGAGTTACGACTCCACTAATTGATGTTTGAGGGCTTTATGAGAGTCTCTATGAATTTCTTTACATCAAGGAGACAATTATTGCATCTCTCTTGAGCTCCATTACAGACTTATGGTAAATCAACTAAACTGGAATCATAGATTTCTAATCACAGCACAGCAATCTGTGATTATTTCCATTGCACTTATATGTGCGATGCACTGTAACCACAATTTTGGGTGAGCATCCAGTTGCAGGATTACAATCTCTTCCATTATGCCTCTTCCCGTACTAGGAATGACTGTTTTAGAGTCCAACCAATCAGTGTGTTGACATGGATAATATACATAGGAAAATCCACACAGTTTAACAGCTGTAGAACAACACTAGCAGCATTGTTGAACAAAGAATCCCCTACAGGAGATTTATTATTTTAGTGGGAAACTCGCCGATTTTCCCATTTTATGTTCCTAAAACCTCACATAATAAAATGACTGTAAGTCTTTTTTCCCCAGTCATGATACATTTAATGGCCAGCATATGTTGAGAAAACACTTTCAATGCATGTTTCTAGCACTCACATGGATTGTTACCATTTTACTACTGTATCAGTTCCCTTAAAGAAACAGTTCAACCCCCCAATAGAAATTCTGTCGTCATTACTAACCCTCGAGTTGTTCCAAATCTGCATACATTTTGTTGTTCTGATGAACACAGAGAAAGATGTTTGGAAGAATACTTATAACCAAACAGTTCTTGGTCACCATTGAGTACTATAGTAGGAGGAATTATAATGGTAGTCAAAAGTGTCTCAGAACTGTTTGCTTTCCTACATTCTTTAAAATGTCTTCTTTTGTGTTCAACAAAACAAAGAAAAGCACTTTTTCCTACTATGGTAGTCAATAGTGGCCAAGAACTGCCAAGAAATGTATATAGATTTGGAACAACACAGGGTTGAGTAAATGAAGACTTTTGGGGAATTTTGGGGTGAACTGTTCCTTTAAAGGTGCAGTAGGAGTTTTTAGTTTTATATTCAAAATGACAGAAAGTTTGGATATGTTTAAAATAATATAGGCTTTGTCAGAAGACCTCAGAAAATGTGGACGAATAAGCAGAAATGATCCAAAAATCCTCATGAAATTGATGGAGAAGTGTACATTTAAAATATACTAAAACATATCAAACATTCATGTTTCATCTGTGTTTTATTTTGTTTTTTAAACACGTAATTAAACATAAACTCATTGTTCTACTGGATAGAAGACCGCATTTTGGCCTGTGTTCATTTCCTCATGAACTCGCTCATTCAAGGTCATTATAGTGTCCTGTCCTGCATCACCGTCCAGTGTTTATGACATTACGACCAATCAGAACGTCCTTTGTTCCTGTTTTCCTTCATACATTAGTGTTTTGCCAAGGTTAGGCTGTATCAAATTCAGCGGATAAGGAAAGAGGAAGTAAACCGTGAATTACAGACAACCATCTGTATGTCTGAAATAACAAACTGACAGGCAGCTTTCATGCTGTTGTTCCTGATGTGAGTCATGTGTGGCTGTGCCTTTGAAGTGAACGTGAAATGACATGGCTGGGAGAAGAGGACATCTTTGTTTTTTTGATAACCAGAGAGACAGAAATAGTTATTTTCTAAAGGCCTATAGTGGGATGCCTATGCAGGCATTATTTTTATACATTCTTAAGCCCTAGTGAGCTGTCTATGTAGGCAACTTTTTTAGACACCATACAATAAGTATGCTTCAGAGAAAAGGCTGTTAAAAACAGTAGCTGCTGTAAATAATAAAGTACCACATTTCAATTGAAAGGCAGTGTCACATGCTTTGTAGTAACCCTTGAAAATAAGTATACTTCCGTACTTGGTGAAGTGCACTTACTACATAAAGTGTACTTAAAATATACTTCACATACAGTAGCTAAGTATACTAATATCAATTTATTTGTAGTATACTTAATGCACTACTTCAGTACTACTTGGCACCCTTTTTAGTTCATAAACGTTTTTTTTTTTTTTTTTTAAGTGTAACTGTAGACTGGGATATACATTGAGGACACAACTAGTTTAGAATTAGATACTGATCATTTTCTAGTGTAACACATTTTAGTGTAACTCGGTAAAGTACTAGTTTGGTAGTGTTTATACTGCACGTATACTTGTAAGCTGTAAGTAAACTTAACATCATACCTGGTTACATTTTATTTGCACTTAAAGTACACTACAATGTGCCTGTTTAGGGATTCGTTATTATACTTGAAATATACTTTTTAGTGTACTTTGTTTCTGATTTGAAGCAAATAAGGTTCAGTTCCACACGTTTGATCGCCTCTAAACTCAAAGCTGACTTGTTACTATATAAACTTGAACATGTGAGTTTAGGCGACACGACAGTATGTAAAAGTATGTGGAAAAAAGTATTTAATAGGCTGCTCAATCAAAAGCGTAAACATAACTACATGCCAAGTATACTTGGAATACCTCAGACTTTTATGGATAAATCTCCATCAGAAGACTTTGTGCAAGTATAGACTTCAAATTGAACTGAAGTATAGTAAAAAGTATGTTATTATACTTTCGTCTATAAGAAGTATACTAATAGCATACTTGAATAAACTTATTTTTTGTAAGGGCAAGGCAATCCTATAATGCATTGTGATGAGCTCAGTGAAAAATATGTTTTCATTCAGATTTCAGAGCTTTTACATCCAAAAAATTTAACATTTTTACAAAGAATTCCAACTGTAATTCACACACAGGACACAGTTGACAAGTATGCATGTTTTATGAGTGTAGGGTTAGGATGGGTGGTGAGGAGAGGAGTTCACCGGGCCAAAGTTGAGCTCAAGGGGGTAGAAATGTATCAGCCTGAACATCAGCTGACCATGAACCATATCTCAAAGACACATTCATATTCAGTTTCTTTAGGCTGTTACACTTCTCTATGAAAATCATCTTCTGTGTCAATGGAGGTTGAGAGTGTGTGGGTAGGACGGGGGTCATTTGAACTTGGTATGTTTACGTGAACAAGAATGCGGCTGTTGTTTGTGGATGGTTGTGTTCTGTTTACACTGTGAATGGTTTTTATGGTTTCGTATGAACATTTAACAAGCTTTTAAGAGAAGGAAGGGAAACGTAATGTTGAATTGTTTCCCTGGACTCAGGAAAACACAAAGAGCAGCTTTTCAAAGTTATTTTTTTTAAAGCAAAAGCTCATGGGCAGGAGCTCTTTTATGTTTCAGCTGTTTCTCAACAGCAGTGAGAATAAATGGAGAAAAAAAATAGAGATTTTTAGGCGATACGACTGCTGCAACAACATTGACATATAACATGTAAATGCAAATGTAAAAGCGCGACAAAAGACTTCAACGAACATAATTATATATAGGCAGACACGTGCGGTATTTACAAGTTATGTAGTCCTTTCATTTTTTCAGATCATTTGTTTTTTTTAAGTCCATCAATTTACTCGTTTTCTATGTAAATACGCAGAAAAACATTCCATTCCAGTCCGAGAAATGTGCAAGCGACGATCATTTGGAAAAGATTCAGCTCTCGTGCCTGCGTTATGGCTCGCAGGTCTTAACTTTTGGCAAATTTCTGCTTCTAAGTTGTTTCTCCTGAGTGTATCTCCTCCACAAATAACCACAAGCACAAATTGGCCATGGTTTTGTACAGTAACCATAGTAAACCATTGTATTTGTGTTAAAACTGTGGTTATACAAATGGTAATCAATTTGAGAAAAAACATGGTTACCACACTTTTACTCTAGTAAACCATGGTTCATTTTCATAAGGGTTCAACGGTGTCTCACTAGTCTTGAAGCACAAAGATGCATAGAAAATACGTGGAACATACTCATGAGGTCATTTTATCTCAAAGAGCAGTTTGCAAAACAATTTCCTTCTGTGAGGGAATTTTCATGAAGGCCAAGGCATATCAGCACAGAAAAACATTTTAAAAACAACTTTCTCCCTCCAGCCAGCTGTTTCTATTTGTGTGTCTGTTTGGGGCAAGTACAAAAAAACGCCTTCATTTTGAGGAAAAACAAAGCCTCATACATTAAACTTTAATATTTAGAGACTTAAGTGCATTAATTCCCAAACAAACAGTTTTTCTGTGTTTGTCTTTCAGATAGCACATGTCTGCCGGGCCCTCAAGTGCGACTTTATGCACTGTGGGCTCATGCACTTAAAATTCTTGTGTTTGTCATGCCACTGGTTTTTCTAGGCATTCCTGTAGTTACCACAGCAACGCAGTCTCTTATCAACCTGTCAGTCCTTCTTACTGCTGGCGGTGATGTTTTAAAGTAAAAACAAACATAATACCTCTTAACATCCCCAGTCGGTCACCTTAAAAAATCTGTTGTAATAATTCAGATATTTTAAAACCACCTGTGGCTTTCGTTGTGTGAACAGAGCGCGCTGAATTCATTATCATTATTGTTACGTTGTGTCACATGGTCAGTTGTGTTGTTTTTATTGTCTTGTCTTCAGTTTTATAGCGCCTCATAAAGTAATACACTGACGAAAGCGATGATGCGCGTTCGATTTCAGAACGCTCTTTGTCGGTCTGTTCGTCTGGATCTCAGTTGTTCCAGTAATGCGATGCTGTTGTTGTCACGGTTGCATCTAATTAAGAGTAACACAATTAGATTAGATTAGATTAGATTAGATTCAACTTTATTGTCATTACACATATACAAGTACAGTGTAACGAAATGTAGTTTAGGTCTAACCAGAAGTGCAATTAGCAAGTGCAGGATATACAGTGTTATAAATACAGAATTAGTCTCTTACACAAATCTGGCTGCTGTATTGCCATGGGGACAGATTTTCATCTCTTGTGGATGTGGAGGCGTTAGGACAAACTTCAATATGCGAGGTTATTGGGAGGGCAAAAGGTTATATATCACCTGCAAATCCCAAGTGCTATTATTAGACCATAAACGCGTTGCTATGAAGACTGTGTCCTACGCATAGATCACATTTTAATGAACTGTCGACACATGAAACATTTATAGAGTATTGTGTTTATCCAAAGGATCAGAAGAGGAACCAGTATCTGATTAATTGTGTGATTAAATGTGCGTCAGACTGTGTGTTTACGTGTGTGTCCGCCATGGACAGAGAGATTTAAGACTGAACCAGCCATTGATTATTTCTGAGAGTCTTTGTGGAACAAGTGATGTCATGGGAGTTTTCTTCCCTGCAGCTCACAGTAAATGGAAAAAAACACAAACACACACAAATAAATTGTACAAATCGCGTTCCGCAAACTAGTATAACCACTGTATCATCACCACTTTTGTTTCAGATAGGACTGTTTTTTTAAGTTGTTTTTTTGCATTATGTTTTTGAAAAGAAATGATCTATGCTATAAGTCAAATTCATTTTATTGTTTTTATTTTATTTTATGTTTTGTCATTTATTTGGTCAGTGAATCACACTCAAAATACAATTGCAGGGATGCAAAGAGAGTTTGTAAGCATTAAGGCTCTATGGGGAGATTTGAAGCGGTGCAGAAGTATTTACAATATTACGATATGTGTAGAATTAACATGATATCAATAACCGTGGGGTTTAATATCGCGGTTATTGCCATTACTGGTATGATGTGACGCCATAGTTTTAAAAACTGGAAATGAATGTCATGAATGCTCATTGTTTTGAGGGGGGGTCCTGGTTTTCTTAGATGAGATCTTTTTTTGTGTGTGTTAGTCAATTTCAGCTGCCCCGTGCTGAAATTGGAATGCCTAGAAACAGGAATGCCTAGAAAAAACTGTTTTATTTTTATTAGGAGATTTAGTAGTTTATCACTTCTGTTTAAAGTCTTTTACATGTACATTTTTTGGAAAAAATAAAGCCTTGCTATTTTTTGTATTGATTTAGTAAGGCCATGTCAAAGATGAAATCATTGTGAAATTCAGGTTTGAAATTAAACTTGGATGTTTGTTATAGTCTGTTTATGTCTATGTTTCTTAGAGTCTATAACCTGGTCTTCATTGACGGGTCACATATTTTTCTTAAAAAATGCTCAATTGATCAAAAACAATAACATTATAAATGTTATTTCGCTTCCAAATCTGCCTAAAGTCTATTGACCAAATCTGTTGATTGTGGTCTGTTGATCAGTATTAGCATTTAATTCACCCCATGCTGTTGTCCAGTTAAATGCACAGCAGAGATGAGAGATTTCCCATCAAACGTGAGGTCTGCACCCGGCAAGATGATTGTGGTCACTTAGCCGATGCGCTGGAAAAAAATGAGCCGTCCTTGTGGCTGTGATCAAAAGCTTTCAGCTCAATTTATTGACACAGCGCGAGCGTAAACCTTATAATGAATGATGATCTAGTCAAACTAATCTATGTTCTCATGCGGACACATTTACAGGTGAGCACTCTATGGTTTAATGTTAACTCTATGTTTGCGTGTTTATTTGGACAGCGCGTTTTTGGTCTAATGGTGTAAACATGAACAATTTGGTGTTTGTTCGAGTTTGTGAAGCTGAAACATTGTGTAGTGTGTTTGCTTACATGAGGCATTTTTATGTTGACGCCAAATGGAACAGGCTCAGGTTTCTCTCTCGTAGTTGTTCATAATATACTCATGGTCTGTTTTATGAAAAATCTTCAAAAGAAATAAAAAAGACTGTTAAAAAAATGGGGGGGGGGGGGGGGTGTTGTGGGGTGTTGTCCTGTAGTATAAGTGCAGTTTTTGAAAACTAATGTTTAGCAACATTCAAATTATTTAATTTTAAGTGACCTTAATAATAAATGATTTGATTCTTGTAAAAATGTTTGATGGTCTTGTAGAGTATGAGCACATGATTCTGTTAACATCTCTGTAGTAGACCATCACATATAGCCTGCGTCTATTTTTGCTGGATGTAATGTTAGGCTTGTTCAAATGTGATGTAATCAACCTTCCTCAAGGCATTGGAGAGGATGAAGAAGGTGAGAAACCGAGAGCAAAACCAGCGAGAGAAACAAAAGACACAAAACAGAATGGTCTCAAAGGGTCTTCACAGAAGAGACTGATGTCATCAGCAGGCGTCTAACCAATAATGGACACATAAATAATATGATGTCATTCCCTGCTAATCCCATTCAGTAACCTGTTATAGACCCCATCTGAACCGCTGATGAAAGCCTATAAGATCACTTTGCCCAAAAACCTTTTTACGGTGTGAGAATTTCGCTCAGTTGCACCTCTGTTTCGTATGTTCTGTTTTCTTTCCATCTGAACTTTTCAATAGGCCTATTATCTGAAGCAGCAGCACCAAAGCGTTATGGTTACATCAACAAGTTTCTCTCCGTGTTTTTCAGGCAGCCTAGTACATGGTAGCAGTAGTTCTGTCCAGCAGCAAAATGGATCGAGTTCATAAAACAGTTCAGCAGTGAGTAGAAAGAGCAATCTTGGCTGGGAGAATACAGAAGTTACGTCAGAACTTTGTCTCAGGAGTATTACAGCTCAAGAAAACTTTAAGTGATGATGTGATGAATTTTTGCGCAATGTACGCTTACACCATGTCTACAGCAGACGCGGCGCGAAGCGATGTGACAAAAGACAATAGAACGCATTAGAACCATTATAATTTTACATTTTGTCCACACTGGATGCGGTCCGGTGTAGACACGGTGTTAGGCCAAAAAAAAGGCATTTTGGATGTTTAAGTATACAGCATTCTCATGGTTAGGACATAAACGATAAAATGCAAAGAAGATGACACAGAAGTTGTTGTCCTCTTTAGAGCAAACGGTTGTGGTTTCCATTTCATATGTTTTACTGCACGCCTGGCACACATTTCCAGAACTTGACTTTATTTTGCTTTTTACTAAAAGGAACAGTTCACCCAAAAATGAAAATTCTATCTTCGAGTTGTTCCAAATCTGTATAAATGTCTTGATGAACACGGAGGAAGAATGCTTGTAACCAAACAGTTCTTGGCCACCATTGACTACCATAGTAGGTAAAATTGCTATATCAATTTCTTTGTTCTGTTGAACACAAAAGAAGATATTTTGAAGAATGTAGGAAAACAAACAGTTCTGTGGCATTTTTGACCACCATTGTCATTTTTTTCTACGGTAGTCAAAGGTGGCAAAGAAATGTTAACAAGCATTCTTTCAAATATCTTTATCTCTGTTCATCAGAACAACGACATTTATACAGATTTGGAACAACTTGAGGGTGAGTGAATGATGACAGATTTTTCATTTTTGGGTGAACTGTCCCTTTGCAGATGGACTGGAAAGAGCATAATGATCTAAATTTGATAAAAACCTGTAATCATTTTAAAGAGCGACTATGCCATTTGGTCCTTTTTCTCAAATGAATTGTTTTTATACCCTTTATAAACTTGGAAGTGTGTGTGTGAGTGTAAGTCTTGTGCACAGCGTTCTAAAAAGCTTCGTAATCCAAAGTTGCATTCACATAAGTCAAACCGTTGTCCACAAAGAATGTCCTTTAGTGATCGACGTTTTTCCACAATATAGCGTCTGTTCCCTGCCATTAGCTTCCTCACAGATAACACAGATAACATGCCCTGTTTAGCCCACAAGGACTGAACGTCCCACTGGCGTCATGTGTTCTGTTGACTAAATATATTCATGCACCGTGTAAAAACGCCATAAAGCTGTTGAAATGCCTTCTCCTCTGTATAGCTTATAAAATCCCAATTGTGTTATTTCCATGATGTATTGTCTAACTGCAGTGTTTCTGTGTGAAGATGGTGGATGTGTGTTTTTGGCAGTCATGCGCTCACAAAATTGTGCTTCACTCCAGACCGGAATTTCTGCCCATGCCGTCCATTAAAGTGATTGACACCTGTGACATTTCCAGCATCTAAAATGATTTCTCTCTCACATTCACTCTCTTTCTCTTGTCAGGGCATGAAGCCAGACAGTTTTTACAAAGTGAAGGTTCCTGAATTAAAGGAGATCATTGAAGGCTGCATACGGATGAACAAAAACGAAAGGTAACTAAAAGATATGCAGGGATCTAAAGATGATCTGTGTGCAAATAACTTGAAGGGTGTGAATGTGTGCTAGCACCTGCCAGACGAGTTTTACATTGTGCTGATTTTGAATAACAATACACACGTTCTTGTCCTTTGACGTTTAAGCGGAAACACGCAGACTCCGCGGAAAGCCCTGCACGCCACTGTTTTTCTTACCCAGCTGCACCGGCTGTTATTTCTGTTTAGGCCGACATTAATCAGGTGACATGGGATTACAGCATCAATTGTGTTCGAGACGCTGACTTAAACACTTTTAAGATGTTGCAGTCTCAGTGGGGCGTATAACCCCGGCATCAACAAAGTGCTTATGGGTCACCAGTCAACCACAGTCACTGAATGGCCATGGTTGGAGTTAGACAAACACATATCGTATATACAGTATATACAATGACCATATTATAAATATTATATATATTGTCTATTCAATATCGTCTGGTCATTATTTCACTTTTTTTGGTCAAAAGCATGTAAATAGGATCCTGTATCAAGTTATTCTGATGAATAATGGTGTTGATTTAATTAACCGTAGTAGTAATGGATCTGCTCATCTCATTTAAGACCTTAAAGTGACCCAGAAACAGATCCCTATAAATAGATTCCTATATTACTTATGATATTACTTACAATATTACAAATGATGTTAAGGAAATCTCATTAATCATTATTCTGTTTTATGGCTGAAAGTGTTTCATTACGACAACACAGAATATGTGATTGTATGTTTGATCGGTCCATGTTGTCTTGTTTAGATACACCATACAGGACCTGTTGGAGCACACCTTCTTCCAGGAGAATAATGGCGTTCGTGTTGAGTTGGCTGAGGAAGATGACATGGTGAAGTCTGGTCTTAAACTGTGGCTTCGAATGGACGACACCAAAAAGCTTCATGGCAAATACAAGGACAATAACGCTATTGAGTTCCTCTTCGAACTCTACAAGGACATCCCAGAGGAGGTGGCGCAAGAGATGGTGAGATTTGAATCACAAATTATGAGCGAATTTCCCAATAATTTGACAATATGCCCTTGGACAATCAAACAAGGTAGTACCACCCCAAACCACATTTTTTAGTTTTTATAAAAATAAAAAAAAGTTGGACTGGCATTAAAAGAACGTCTCCGTTCTGTTGTGCTCAGTAATGTGCTCAAACGTGAACAGTTTGTCAGGCTTTTCAACACATGCCAGGAAACACTTTTTGATACTCACTTATTCTCATTCAAGAGTCTATTCTAATAAGATCGATGTCATTCAGGTTATTCTTGGCTTCGTCTGTGAAGCCGACTACAAGCTCGTGGCCAAAGCCATCCGTGACCGCGTCACCACTATAAAGCGGCAGCGAGAGAAGCTCCGCCGTCTAGCCGAAGAGGTGCAAAGGAGGCGTCAGGAGGAGGTGATCGAGGAGGAACCAGAACCCGCTCCCGAAGCCGAACCTTCGGTTTCCAACCCACCACCTCCTAACCCTCTTGTTGAGACACCCGTTTCGACCCCGACTCAAGCTCCGCCCACCGTCATAGTGTCCGGCCCTGTTTCTCTTCCTGCAAACGAATCCGTAGATTCTGGATTCAATGCCAGTTTTGTCCCCGAACCCGAGGAGGCAGATGCAGACCAACAGCAGCACTTCAACATACGTCACAGCAGCCACTCCTCAGCGACGTGTGAGTTTGTATGTGGGGTCATATTCATACACGGACATGCCACATTGGATTGTCAAATGTTTTTAACAGATCCGGAGCTATTGTAGTACACGCCTCTAAACGCACCCAATGTCTCACTTCCGTTTTTTTTTGTTTACTATGACAGCTGATTGTGAGACAGATGGCTACCTCAGCTCCTCTGGACATCAAGAATCTTCAGACAGCCGTCCTCCTGTGGCGGTGAACCAACCCTCCACAGCTTCACAACCAGCCAGTGTAACGCCTCACATGGAAGCCCCGCCCATTGAAGCTCCTCCCACAGATGCCCCCATTACTCCGGCCGCACCAATCCCAGCTCTTCGTTTCCCCTCTGTAGGTAGCCTGCGTGCACTAGAGCGGTAACAGTTTTAAACTGATCGACAGTTATGATTTCTTTGCATTATCTAATGTGCAGCTACTCATTTAAATTGTGTTTTAGAGCATTACTGCAGTGATTGTGTCATTGAAAAACCATTACGCACAAAATATCAGTTCAGTTGAATGAAGTTAAATATAATTTCCATCAATAAGCGTTTTCTTTCCGCTACTGTTCCTCCCACAGAGCATCGCTGTGTGCCAAAATCCAGAGAGGAATCTGTCAGGAAGCGGTTTTTCCTCTCCTGTCGACAGGTATCCAGTAAAAAACTGCATGAGTATGTTCTTATGAAAAGCAGCTTATCAATAATAGTTGTTAAATATTTTGTTAATTAATAAAGATTTATAATAATTTATTATTATGTACTTAAATATCTTTTTCTATATAAATACATTATTTTGAATAAATTGTTTAATTAATGATTGGTCTATGCCAGTCCAGAAAAACATTTGACATTGACAAAATGTGTAGCTATAATCCCAGTCGTCAGATCTAGTCTTCGCTGACCAACTGAGCACCACGTGTACATGCTTCGGTTTTAGTTTTCTGCGGTGGTTCTCATATTTATGTGACTCATACACACGGCACGGTGGTAATGCATTAATGGTAATGATTTAGCTCAGGGGAGCAATTTCCCGTGAAGGCCGTTTCTGTAAGAACCTTGATAACAGCAAAGCAAATGCAGCGTACGGTCAAATTTCATTATAGCAAATGAACTCAACCTAATTTAGAAGATCTATGCTAAATTATCTGACCTTTTGGTGCTAATGGTAAACTGATTAAAGGAAAGTTCTGTGAAGTTCATGAAGGTGGAATGTCACAAACTGTCACAGGGGACATTTTCTTAGAAAGACTTAAGCTTGCCTGATTTGAATTTGCTGTTTGCGTTGTTTCGGCGCCCGGTTGGCTGAAGGAATTATACAGTTCAGGTAGCCGCATAAACAAGTTCGCAACACTCTCAAGTTGTAATGATTTAAATTGAAATTTAATTCACCGCCAACTTTCTGTACCTTGTAATTGCAAACGTTTTATGACCACGAAGAGTCTATAATAGGCTTAGTTAAACAGAAATAAATTGACCTGCTTATTGAATTGACCCCTTGTTTTGATGCATATTATCATGTGAACCATCCTCTTCGAACAGCTACGCCTCTGATGTCACCTCCGGGTTGAGTGACGGAAACGAAGGACTATCGGAGAGGGGCGGGAAGGGTCAGAGCAAACGCACGGGGACCAAGCTGCTCAGGAAGAGAGCTCGCTCGCGGTTACGCATCACTGGGGTGACTCATCTGTCAATTACCATCTGTTTTAATTAACTTTCCATTCATCATTCTTCACCTCGATCTGTTGATACGGTACATGTAAACATGTGTTGATAAAAATCGATCGCTGCTGTTTTTGTAAAACACTTCTGCAGCTGTCGGATAAAGTTGATCGAGTGGTGGAGTGTCAGCTACAGACCCACAACAGTAAGATGGTGACGTTTAAATTCGATCTGGATGGAGATAACCCGGAAGACATCGCCATAGTGATGGTAAGCAAAACACAAGATAAAATTGGTAAAAATTGTTGGCTGCAGGTGTCCTCGACGTCCTCTCTGGTCTGTAAACCCAGTTTTTGAAGGCCACGGAGATCTGCAGTGTACCGTGAGAAGTGTTGCTGTTACAGCTCTTGTGTCTTTGCGTAAACTCTACAACCTCAAGCACACAATGGAAAATCTTTGCATCGTTTCCCTCATCGGTTCATCTAAAACCTCTTGTTGCACCTGCACAACCCTTATTATGAGAAGAACTGCCATCTGACGTGTCAGCTTCTGGTATATTTTTAGCCCACACTTTCACCGTAGGAGAACCTGTTTGTGACTGTCGTATTAAAACATGAATTTTCTTCTCTAAATTTGTTTTAGAAAGAAACCCAACAGGAATATTATAGGAAAATGTGCCTTTCTGGTCATTCTTCAAGTCTATTTATGTGTTATAAGACATTAGGATGGAGCCAGTCTATTTAGGTAAAAAAAAATTCAGTTGGGACAGTTAATAGCTTTCATTAGCTGTTCTCTTTGGGTTCTTTGTGTCAGATGTGACTAAAAGTTGTTTCGATCTGTCCGTCGATGGATTACTGGATTAAAGACTCAGCTTTAGCAAACACGCAAGACGACCCCAAATCCTGATTAGTTTATTTGTTTCTTTGCCTTTTAGGTCCATAATGAGTTTATTCTACCTGGGGAACAAGAGGGATTCATCCACCGCATGAAAGACATCATTCGTCGGGCCGAGGCCCTGATGAGGAGAGAGCCTTTGGAACCTTTCGGTCCAGGAGACACACAGCAGCTGCCTTACCTGAGTGGGCCCGGCACGCTGTCTGACTCACAGGTTTGTCTACTGTCCTCAAACTTTACAGACGGGGCTCTTGGATAAGTAATCTTATCTTGAAAGACTTTTTTGGTATTTAAATGAGTCTCTGGTAAATTTCCATATTACAAACCTACTCACTCACTTCATCAATCAATAAATCACTTTCTTACTCTCACTCACACTCACTCACTCACTGAACCTTCGCGTCCTCACTCACAGGGCAATCACTTCTGCTCAACTCACTCTCACTCACGCGAGGACACTCACGCAATCACTCACAAACTAAATCTCACTTCTCTCATCATCGGTTTGTTCACGGCTAACTCACTCACTCTCACTCTCCTCACTCACTCACTCTCTACTCTCTCCTCTCAAACTCACTCACTGACTCTCTCTCTCTCACTCACTCACTAACTCACTCACTCTCTGATCTTATCACTCACTCAACTGACTCTCTTCCTTCTCACTCACTCACTCACTGACTCTGGACTCACTCACTCACTCACTCAATGGTCTCTCTCTCTCACTCACTCACACTGACTCTCTCTCTTCTCTCTCTCTCTCACTAACTCACTGACTCTCTTCACTCACTCACTCACTCAACTGACTCTCTCTCACTCACTCACACTGAACTCTCTCACTCACCTCACTCACTCTCCACTCACTCACTGACTCTCTCTCTCACTCACTCACTCACTGACTTCTCTCTCATCATGACTCTCTCTCTCTCTCTCACTCATCTCTCCTCTGCTCAATCACTGACTCTCTCTCACTCACTCACTGCTCTCTCTCACTCACTCACTGACTCTCTCTCACTCACTCACCACTCACTCACTCTCTCTCACTCACTCACTCACTCACTGACTCTCTCACTTACTCTCTCTCACTCTACTAACTCGTCTCCCTCTCACTGACTCTCTCTCACTCACTCACTGACTCTCTCTCACTCACTCACTCACTCACTGACTCTCTCTCACTCACTCACTGACTCTCTCTCACTCACTCACTCACTCACTGACTCTCTCTCACTCACTGACTCTCTCTCACTCTCTAACTAACTCGTTCCCTTGCTCACTCACTGACTCTCTCTCACTCACTCACTGACTCTCTCTCACTCACTCACTGACTCTCTCTCACTCACTCATGACTCCTCCAACTCACTCACTGACTCTCTCACTCACTCCTCTCTCTCACTCTCTAACTAACACTCACTGACTCTCTCTCACTCACTCACTCACTCACTGACTCTCTCTCACTCACTCACTGACTCTCTCTCACTCACTCACTGACTCTCTCTCACTCACTCACTGACTCTCTCTCACTCACTCACTCACTCACTGACTCTCTCTCACTCACTCACTCACTGACTCTCTCTCACTCTCTAACTAACTCGTGTTCCTCACTGCTCACACTCACTCACTTTATCATTCACTTTCTCACTCGCTCTCATTTTCGGTCGCTCGCTCACTGCTTTCACTCACTCACTCACTCACACTTCCACTCAATCACTATGACTCCATTTCATGTCCTTGGTTGCCGTACAAGAGAGCATGTTAAAGGACATGAAGGTAGATTAGATATGTGGCACTGCTAAAAATAACACACAGTTTGGGTTTTCAGAACTCACATTGCTGGTTTTAGTCCTCAGTGGTAGACGTAAGGTATTAAAGTGTTCAGGTCACATCAGCTGGCCAGTAGGACACATTATAGTTCAGTGTCTGTATGACTCTTATCTTCTACTCTTTAGCTTGGTCACTTCAGTTGGTGACGTTATTTCCAACACGTGTTCTCTTTTTCCCCACAGCCCAATCTTTTCATGCACGGCCTCGCTCGCACACACTCCTCCTCCTCATTGCCAGGTAACAACACACATCACATATACTTGCACATATATAACCGTTTTTTAAATCTTTCAAAAACCATGTTTTTTATTATGTTGTCATGTTTTTATCGTGTTAGTTAGTTGTGTTTTTTGAGGGGTTTTTTTGTTAAAAAGTTTTAAAAACTTTTGGAACCAAACTCTTCATATATAAAAACGTTGCATAATTACACACAAATGTTTATAAATTAAAAATGTATTATTTATTTTCTGTTACATTACAGAGTCGACCAATAGGATTTATGTATTTTTCAATATTTCAGATGTATTTGTATTCTGGATTAAGTTAAATACCAAATGTCCTTACAATGATGTACTGTAAATGCCCTTATAAGGAATAAGCCTTTAAGATACTGAATCATTTCTTAAAATCTAAAAGAGCAGGAAATGTTTGCCTTAATAACATAAAAGTTACCCTCATATTACAAACAAAAACATGCGTGTATTCTTCAGACTATGCCGCAGCCAGTTTAGGTCATGTGACCCGGGGCTCTTCCCCAACCCTGAGGGCCGACTTTTACGTTGACCCCGATGCTGTTCCACCCGTCCGTCCGCTGCGCTCACAATCCTTCCACACTACAGGTACGTCATTTCTTACTTGCTCTTTTCCATCTGTCCACATGACAAATAACCGATCTACTTTATTTAATGTTAAATCAATCATATAGACTTTTTACAGCACTTTACACATAACCCGTCCATGTGTCTACATAACCTCAAATAACAATTCCTGTGAACTGATGAAGGATTAGTGGACACTCAAATGATCTAAAGAATGTGTGGACAGGTGGCTACAGGAGAAGTCTTTCCTCCTCAGATTCACCTCAGCGAATAGCAGTTTTGAAAAAGAACAGATGATTTACATTTTCATATTAGGATATAGGATATATAGGATATAGGATAATGCAATGTAAGTCGCTTTGGATAAAAGCGTCTGCCAAATGCCTAAATGTAAATATTACAACTCAGCTTTCAGTATTGGAACAAAATCTTCGCAGAGATGACAGCAGGCACAGTTCAGCCCCTTCAGGGATCGTAATGAACGTTCTCTCTCTTTCATTCTGTTTCTTTCTCTCGTTTCATTCTCGCTAAGTGCACATTTTGCCGCCTGCTTCTCTTTGTGTGCGCACCATTAGCAGTAAAGCTATCGGAACAAACTCTACAGTATGTCTTGTGTGTCTCTGTCTACCCTTCCAAGACCACTTTAATCGGCTTTCTGATCACCCATCCCCATGGAGACCGGACCGTGACGCCAGCGTCAAAACATGTTGACTTGTCTCACGATTCGCTTTTGACATCTGCTGATTCAAACTGGACTGATATTTATACTTATTATGGAAATTACCAGACAATAGTCTCTTATTTTCTTCAAAAACAGATGTAGCGATGAATCAATTTGTCGCCGAAGCTGAACAGAAAGTACAGGATTGGCTCAGGATATCTGATAAGTGCTTAAACGTAGTTATTCTTTAGAAAAGTGGTCATGTCCCAATGTGGGATTTCATTTATAAGCCACAATCATGTGTTTATGGAGGCTTTTTGAAGGTTGGGCATCCCATTGACAGGTCAAAGAAAATGAGAGAATGCTATTTTATGCCTATTTTACAAAATATACAGTTGACGCCCATACAAGCTTATCCTCCCTTTTTTTTTTGCACCCCTTCCTCCCTCCTTCCTTCCCCCTCCCCACCCCCCCCCCTGATGAGCCCATCAGATGTCCCATCAGTTTACCAACCCGGCCTACATTCGCAGCCCCCCCCTGTCCTACCCGTACCCTATAGACCACGCCTCCCTCAACCAAAGTCCTCTGACTCATCTCCCCAGCAACCCAAACTTCTCCTCGTCTTCTTCTTCTTCCTCTTCTGTCGTTTCGCCGGGCGTCGAGATGTCTCCTCAGGCAGACGGCAACGCTCTTTCGCCTCCCGTTGCAATTCCACCTGGCCAGCAAGCGCCAGGCATGTGGCCTTCCCAGCAGCCCCTCATTTCCTTGGCTAACGTTATTTCACTAGCTATGAATTTTGCACAGTCCCTTATTCCACCCAACCACATACCTCAAGGATTCCACCCCCAAATGCCAGGCTATGGTCCCATGTATCCAGGCCAGAACGCGGGGATGAGCAACGCGGATGTTTCATACCACCAGGGGGCGCTAATGGGGCAGTACATGGACATGTTCCAATACCCAGATGCTCATTCTCAAATTCAACCACCATTTTCTGATCTTCAAGACATGGGGAGAACAACAAGTCCACCAGAGAACCTGTTCCCCCCAGGGGAGCCAAAAACAGGCATGCAGCCTCACCTCCCTGACATTAAACAGACGTTTTCCACCAACCCAAACTCTTCTCCAGGGTCCGTAGGGAGACCCCGGGTGGACAGTCAGTGTGGCATCACAGGGCAGCTCAGAGAGCGGGCAGACAGCTCTTCTTCAAGCACACACAGTACACCCAGTATACCCAGTATACCCAGCACCAGCACATCCAGCACCAGCTCACCAGCGTCATCTACATCACACAGTCCGCAAAACACGGTGAGCGCCTAAACTAAACTCGTCAGTCTAGATCATCCAAAAATGAGTGACAACATTATTCACTCATGCCAAACTTAACCATGTTCATCGAAGTATGTCTTTCAATAAACAGTAGTGGCCAAAAGTAATGTCCGCAAGGCATATTTGCACAATATTTGCTTTTAATGCCCCCTTTGGGTTAGATTGAACCATCAAAATATGAGATGTTTGGTACAAAATGGAAAACAACACTTACACCAATTATTGGACAAAATTATTTTGCAGAAGGGCAAAGTACAGGATATGGCAATATGTGTTTTATTCAAATTTACAAAAAAATCACAAAAAAGCTCATAAGAAATAAAGCATACCGAGTTCAATTCCCTTCTCGAAAGTCCTTTACCGAGCCCGCTCCCCTTTCTCTGCCCAACACTTTCCTGTCACCTCTATAGGTGTAAACACCCTAAAATGTAACTTAAAAAGAAATAAAATAATACTTAAAAGAAATAAAGCATACATTGACTACACTTTTATCTGTTATCAATATTTCTTGATTCTCTTGAGTAGTAATATTTTATAGTCATTCTCCTAGGCTATGTCTTTATACACTGTGTGCGTGTGTTTTGTCTCATTTGTTTTACCAGACCTCCTTAAATTCTTCCCAAAGCTGAGCTTAAGTTTACACTCCAAATGTAACTACGATGCAACATGAATACAAAGTTTTTAAATACATCTTGTTCTGTATAAACACCTACAGTATATTTAAATACAAACAGTCGCAGATTTATTTTAAGGCCATTAAAAAATATATTTCCCTTTTTTCTGAATTTACTATTTATAGGCATTTTTGTTTAATTCTGTGAACTACATGAAATATAAAAAAAATCTGATAAAAGTGAAAACTGGAGAAACAGGTCAAAATAAGAGAAAAGATGCTCTGTATTTTTTAGACTTCAAATACTGCAAAGAGATAAGTTCTGTCAAGGCCCACTGTCTCCCCTCATTCACCACGGGACTACAGTATCCATAATCCTTTTCACCCGTCACACCTGATCCCCATCATCTGGACATTATTAGTTAACCCTCATCACCTGTCTACCCCTTGTTATCTGTCCTATTTTAGTTCTCCCCTTAGTTCAGTATGTTTATGATGTTCCCTGTGTCGGCTTCAGCTTGGATATTATTAAAAAGTATTGGATTATCTGCGCTTCGCGAATGTTCCCTCAACGAACCGTTACAAGTTCATATTCACGTTTAAGCAATACAACAGTAATATTTGTACATGTATTTAGGAAAAATAGCAAAATATTATGTGATAACCTAGATTTTTATCACAGTTTTCATGTGTCTTTCAAATTGCTGTTTTTGAGCAATTTGAGTTTGAGTTTTAATTTAGTTTGTATTCAACAGACACTGGACTGGAATGGCTAAAATACATCTAAGAAGTCTTATTAAATGAATATCAATTTTCAATTTTCCAAAGTTAGACATCACTTTTGGTCAGGACTGTATGATGGCATATTGTTGTGTCAGATTGTATGTACAGTTCATTATTCTCAAATACTCACCCGACATTATTCACTCCTGTGAGCGTACTTGGACAAACCTGTTTTGAGCATTCTACAGTTTACAGTGGAATGTGGGTGTTGTCTGTCATTACATGTCTTAAAGCGACTGTAAAAGTAGTCTGGGCTTGACATTAATTAACGTTTTTCAACTTGTTTTCAAAGGTGTCCTCTTCCAATCTGAGATCCTCCCCCAGTCTGCCAGCGTCTTTGGTCGCATCTGACGTGGTTGCCAGTGTGGCCAAATCAAGACTCTCACCCATATCTGAAGGTAAGAGAAAGGGATTAAAAAAATATATATATATCGTCATTTACTAAGCCTGATGAATGACTTTTTCTTCTGTAAAACAAAAAGGTATCAATATTTAGAAAAATGTTGGTTACCAAACAACACTGCCCCCCAATTGACTTCGATTGTATGGACAAAACCACTGAGACATTCCTCAAAATATCTTCTTTTGTGTTCTAAATGACATGATGGTGAATATGATGTCAGATTTTCATTTTGGGATGAACAATAACACATTTACACTTTGTCACTCATACACAAGCATTTGTACACACATAAAATACTCTGCACAAAGCTGCCATCTAGTGACGATTGGAGTTTAGTATTGTAATACCAAAAGACCATGTCATTCTTGACATTTAAAGAAAAAAAAATTGAAATAGTAACATGCAATACACACAAAATAGTATTTTTAATGTAGATGTTATTTTTATTTCTTCACCTACAGAGAAAAAGTCTATTGTCACTGTTGGACGATTCCAAGTAAGTCCTGGCAAAGAGATCCCAGTCTCATCTCCTAGTCTCACCCCCATCCCCAGCCTCACGGCCACAGCAACTCCCACATCCACACCCACTACAACCTGCCCCGCAGACACACCCCTCGCGCACACCAGCCAATCAGACAGCAGCACAGATCTCCAAGCGGAGTCAGAAGGAAGCCCCAGCTCTCTGATCGCATTCCCACTTGCCAAACCACCCAGTGAGTCTTTGGCCAGCTCAGAAAGCGCCTCCTTGTGGACTGAAGAAGCTAAAGCTGTGGAGAGTAGAGCTGAGGAACCAGAGGAGGGGCGTGGAGATGAAGAGGTGGAGGAGACAGCGACGAGGCGGAGAAGAATAAGTTTGAGTTTGCTGGACTGTTCAGCCGGGAGTTCTCAGTTCAATTTAAATAAGCCGTGGATGAGCTACACACGCGGCACATCGTACGCCAGCAGCGACGAGACTGAAAGTGAAGATGAAGAGATGTACGAGGAACTGCAGGAGCTTCGGGAGAGGTGAGCCCAAACTGTTTGAAATGCACTCTTTGAAACATTTATTTGATTTTATAATAATAATAATAGAGCAATTTCATAAAAAATCACTCATAAAGAAAATAACTCTTCAACTGCAAGCAATTTCATGCGTCAAAGAGATAATTAGTGATATTGTGATATTGAAGCAAAAGTTACGGATTGCGGCTTTAAATTTAGATTTTACTAACAACCCAATTGATTTTATTTTATTTTTATTTATTATAATAATGTAGCAATTTCATAAAAAATAATTCGTAAAGAAAATATCTCTTCAATTGCAAGCAATTTTATGCGTCAAAGAGAGAGTTAGTTATAATGTGATATAGTAGCAAAAGTTACGGATTGTGGCTTTAAATTTAGATTTTACAAACAACACAAGTGATTCAGTTTGCATGGTTTTATTTGCAGTCTCCAACAGAGCAACTCAAGGGTTCCACAGTAATTCTTTTCATAATTTTTGGATGATCTGTTCCTTTAAAAAAAGTGACTTACTGTGTTTCTTACCATTACTTTTGTTTTTCTCAGACACCTGGCAGAGGTTCAAGCTCTGCAGGCCTCTCAGAAGCAAGAAATCGAGGAGCTCTACCAGCAGGTGGGTAAAGTGCCCCCTCCAGGGATTGTGTCCCCTGCTGTCATGCTGTCAAGCCGCCAGCGACGTCTTTCCAAGAGCGGAGGTTACCCCACCTCACGCCGAAACAGCCTGCAGAGACTCGATATACTGCCCCCTTCAGGTACCTCAGGTGAGCTTAATTCGCACGTTTTATTTTTTTCAGTTTGCTTGAAAGTTGTGTTGACTTTTTAAAGTCAACATAAAACGGCATATGCAACCCATTTTTCTTCCAAAATGGGGGTTTGTCTGAGTAAAATGAGAAAGCCAACGAGAAAATGAATGCATTGATTTAATCTGAGGGAAACTGATTAAATCATTAAAATTGGATGTTAGCAGAAAAGAACCAGGTGAGTGGAGAAGTTAAGATAAAAAGACTTGATGACATCAGAGGACAAGAAAGTAGTTCATTTTGATTAGATTATGAATGCAAACCTTTTTCTTTGGCACTGAATGCAAAACCCCAGCAGGAGTTGTATTGAATAAATAGTTCTTTTTTTGTGATACGGCATTCAATCAGACCAGGCAAAAGTTTCAGATTTATTCGATCTAAAAAGCGATTTTATCAATATAGCTTAATTAAAATGTTTAAAAATAGTGATGTTTGGTGATTTGCTCCTCAGGTATCATGCGTAAGAACTCTGTGAGCAGCAGCAGCAGCGGATCACAGGAAAGAGCCAATAAAGGCGTGACGTTTGCCTCGGATTACACCAGAATTGTGAGTTTAACCGCAAACCTTCTATTTATTGGTATGATCATTTTTTTAGCTTTTTCTTCAACCTTGCAATGACCTTCCATTTTGTCTTTTCCGCAGTGATTTCTTTAGCTAATCATTTGGCCCCTTCCTGCATTCCTAATGGAAAGGAAGTGACATCGTTACTTCCTCGTAGTTGAAATGACTTCCATCTGCCAATGAAAGTGTGTGCAGTCTCTAGAGAGGAGTGTGTATTCCTTACAGGCGAATATATAATATTTCTGTCATCCAGTCATATTCTCCTCAGTATTTTAAGGACGTTTTGCTCACCAAGTGAACTTTAACAGGAAAAAGTTATTGTAAGTGAAGGCTTCATACGGCACATGTATATAAGATATAGATGATATCTGCACAGATTTAAGGAGAAATGTCCTTTCATTTATGCAAGATTTGAATACTGGTTGAATACTTTAACTGCAAATCAATTTTTTTGCATTTCGCTCTCCACATGGTTGCTTTTTGTCCAAAAACGTTTTAATGATAGTTTAAGTGTTTTTATGTTAATTCTGAGTTTCCAGCCGTCATAAAAGCCTAAAAATTAATTGGTACTGTCAACAATTTTACATTTTGCTGTAAAATTGCAACGTAATGCAACGCATGCAGTACTTAGGGCGTGCTGCAGGTTTCCTTTCACATCAAGCAGTATCATATAAATATTCTGACAAAATGTTTTATTAGGGATTGCCGAGTAATTGCACTTTGTTGTTGAAATAATTTTGCACACATAATAATTGCACAGTACAGTTTTTGAAAAACGCCTCCAACAACTAATGTAATGAATTTCCGGTGCGAGTCTCCACAGCATGAAACAACCGTGCATAATTATGCAAAAGCTTTTATTTATATATACAGCATAATGAACATTTAAAAAATGTGCCCTTTTTCAAAGTTTAATGGGTGACAAATTCTTTATTTGAAAAGATTGACAATCTAAAATATATAGTGTTTTTAAATGCCCATTATTTATTTTTAGGCTCTAAATTATTGGGAAATATTCAGTCCTGATCCAAAAATACAGTCTCCTAATTTATCCAGAGTTTAGTTTGAAAGATCTCTTACCTCCCACAGTCAAAATCTAGATGTGATCTCACATTATTTAAATGCCTTGCAGCTCATGGCTGGCTCGTGTCTGCTTTATTTTCTCTCTTTAAACTCTTCTGTCTTAATATTTTCACTTTTGTGTTTTACAGTATATCCCTTAGAGTGTGAAATGAAGGTTTTAATCCTAATTCAAACAAAGAAAAATAGAAATAACAACTCTTGCCAATAATGTGTGTATGACACCAGTGGAGACTCCGCTAAGGCCTATGCAGCAATGGTCCATACATGAATGTGTTAAGACAGTAACATACTGACAACTGAAAGCTGTGAAGTTTGAACAATTAATGCCTTAAAGTATCTGTGTTTGATGGGACCGCTGAAGTGTTTTTTCTGCATACCCAAAAGAGATACACTATATATTTAGATAAAGAGAATTTACATTTGTGAGAAAAATGTTGTACTGCCATGCAGGTTGTGCCTTTATGTGGCTTTTTTATATTAAAGTCAGATTCATTATTTAAACATGATTCTTGTAAATATACAAATAAATAATAATTCAAAACATACAGCTTCTTTCTGAGATTAATACTGTGAACATGGACATACAATGAAACAACCTTCTATTGCATATGATCATCAAAGTGAACAAATAATGTTAAGTACAGACATAACTAATTTATCTCATAACTTTTGTAGTCTCAGACATACTATATCTTACTTTGAAACCCCCCCATACAAGTTTCCCTGGTTCACTACCTGCAGGGTCTTATAAGAAATAAAAGGCAGTTAAATCCACCATATGCATATAGTATCATATATATCCATCCTGCTGTTTTATTTATTTATATTTACTTCAAGCCATAATGTGTCTGCTCGGCATTGAACAGCGGATATTTATAACTGTGTGCATTCCCTAGATAAATCTGGGGCTCATTCCTGAATTTAACAGAGTCCAAAGACATCATCTGTGCTGACCCCATTCCTATTGTGTGACTAGAGAAGATATTTTTAGCACTTATTGTTCCTGTACTAGGTGGATTTGGGTCATCGTCAATTTGTGCACAGTATTGTATAAATATTTATATCTACAGGACGGCCAAAGTGCAATAAACAAAAAATGTGACTTGCCGTCCAAAAACAACATCAGGCTCATTGAGTGGTGCTTTTCTGTGTTTGTAGGATTACCCAGTTTGACTTTATGATTGGATGCTGGCCATTATGTAAGGGCTTGAATATGTCCATGTTTGGAAATGGGGTTTTTCGCCTAATGGTTCCCAACTTCTCAGTCACATCATAATTCATAAGTCATTTTGGCCAAAGAAGAACCATGAAGAAGAATGATAATTTCATATAATAAGCACAAAGGAATGCCTAAGGATAAATGCATTAACAGAAATGTGTTTTGTAAATCTATCGGGAGCAAATGTTTACTTTCGCCTCATCACCCCTAGAGGTCAGTAAAGCCTCTTATTCCAGAAACAGATATTGTAAAAATGGTTGTTTCCCTATTTGCATAACATCCATGTTAAATAATACAGTGATTAGAATTACTGCATCCCAGATAATACGAGAACGAAAGGCAAAAGTTCATGTGGTGTACTATTTTCTGGATGATTTTTGAAGAATGACCTCTCGGCTAATCTTGCCCTCAGTCCTTTGCACAGAATTAAATGAAATCTTTATGTTGTCGCTGATTATATTTTATATTGATCATACATTACATAATTTTTCATCCACCTGCTGTTTTATACGTTTGTTAAAATACATTACATTAAAATAAAAATGTTAAATATTAAAAGGCAAACTGCATCAAACCTTGACACCATGCTTGCATGCTGAATATATTTGTGTGTTAATTCAAGCTGGATATGTTTCACAGCATCCTTCCTCACAACATCTTGAATCTGACAATCCTCCACCCGTTAAAGACATATGTGCCCCTATTCTCTCCTTCATTGACTCCATGCTGTCACCATGGTAACCCAGCAGCATCATTTTATATCTTTGCCACAGGGGGAATTCCTGTTTTTGTCACAGAATCTCTTCAGGGGGGCTAGCTTCTGATTTGGTCCTTAGCAACCAGTATCTAAGCCGTGTTGTTGCCATGCAGGGAGCATCATGTGAGAACCTTTCCTAATTGCCTCCGCAAACATTTGCAGATACTGTATGAACACCCTTCAAGAGACTAACATCACATCTCAATGAGCAGGTGCACATGAACAATTCCTTCTGGCTCTCATCTGGAAAAATAGTCATGGTGTTTCCAGTTGAATGTTTATGTACGTTGCAAATTCCGTCATTTTGTCATAACGATTCTAAATTTCAGATTTTTATAGTAGCTGTGTGATGGTTCAACCAGAAAAAAAATTCTGTCACCAATTATTCACCCTAGTGTCATTCAAAACCTGTATATGATTGTCTTCTGTGGAACACAAAAGAAGATATTTTGAGAAATGTCTCAGGTTTTGTGTCCGTATAATAGAAGTCAATGGGGTCTAATGTTGTTTGGTTATCAACATTCTTCAAAACATCATTTGGGTTCTGTAGAAAAAGTCATACGGGTTTGGAACGACATGAGGATGAAAATGAAATAATACAGTCAATACACAACAATATAAAGTTAGGTGGCCCAGGATTCTCAGCTACAGCCCTGCCTGTAGGTATGCATGTAAATAAAAATGAACCTGTCAATCAATTCCCAATATGTGACAGACTCTATTATAGATACTGTGCGCATCCGTTTCCTAACATCCGGGAGAAATCAGACGACTGTTCGTTGCTCTTGGATGCAATAACGTTTGGTAATAACTATCTCTCACGTCGTATTGATCTTTCGGTCTCACTGACGGCAGTCACGCAGGCTGCTGTGAGCAGACGTGGCGAATCCAGAAAAAAACGATTAAGGAGGAGTCAATGGCACAGTGTATAGTCGCAGGCCGGAGGGAGCAATGCAGCCTGCAGCGACTAGAGCGTTCTATCTCTGACACCCTCAAAGAGCAGCATCCCATTTTTTATTAAATACCAGGTGATCGTGAGTCAGATATAAGGACACACTGCCAGAATATTCCGAAAATGTTTACAGTCTGTGCATGTGGGTAGACTAAACGTCTACATTGTATATGCGTCTATATTCTATTAACACACTAGTGACTTCTGTTTTGGCACCAAAGATCCCGTTTCCTTCCTCTTGAAATTGAACAATCGACCCAGGGTCAGATTAATAGATAGACACCCAGTGAGATTGTAGGCCTTCTCAGGGGTGGTAGAAAAACAACACGGCACGTGCAATCTTGCGTAAAGGAAATTCAATTTAGATTATTGCACCGGGGCGGTCTGCTTTTGGCACCCATGGGATTGAGGAGCACGGAAATAAATGCCTCACCATATCACAGCCCTTGCATGTTTAATAATCTGTGCGGAATGGCAGTCTTGGTCGACTGCAACGTAAAATCTCTCCACTGATCAAAAGCTAGAATTCGGTGACACGCCCTGTGTTTGTTTGTTTGTTTAATTGTACAAAGGGAGCACAGGCAGCTCTTTGGAGCTTGAACATGTGGGATTTCATTTCGATGTAGCCTCGAGGATTTATTGATAAGCAATTGTTTGAGCCTTATGAGGACTCATTATATAATTTCTCAAATGACGTGTTTGGAGGCATTAGGTTGGAGAAGTGTGAACCTTTTTTACTGGGATTGTTCAGACTAGAAATGATACAAATAATAATAATAAATTACAAATAATAGAGATGCACATTGCAACAGGCGTCTCCTTCTTTCTACTTGCAGGTGTGTTGCTCTTCCCTCTGAATGATGCATGAGGTCAAATTTGTGCTCACTCATCACTATACATTGTAATATAAGGTTACAGGTAAAGCATTATGACCTCAAAAAGTTTGTTTGTTACTTAATACGCACCTGTGCAAACGCTGATGGAACACCTCTCTTCTGGATGTTGGCAAATAGTTTCGGCTGAGTGGATGAGGCCTCCTGGGAGATTTGAGTTTCATTTGCACATTCTGGAAAGTGTGGATCATGGAGCTACCACGGCGTGCATCTGAGCTTCGCTCTTATTTTAAAATCTGCCGTAAAAGCAATTTACCAGCATTTATAGAATTTGTCTGTGAGGTGGAGCTGCATATCAGTACTCGGCTCACAGTTTGTTCTCCAAAGCCCAGAGACGCATTTATAGCAACAGAAGGATTTTTACTGCAATTTTAGTTATACATTTGCCACCTATCGGGTTTCCTGTTTCCTTAATTAACTATACTGACCTTCGACTTTACTGACGCCTTCTCCATAAATAATCTCTCGGCAAAGATTCCTGCTGTGGAGAGACACGTATGAAACTGAAAAGATTCTTGAGAAGTGTAGATATCTTCATGAATTTTGCTCTTTGTGTGTCTTATCTACTTTTGCATTGCATTTTCTCTTGACTCAAAATTATAGGTTTTTTTAAAGCATCACATATATTTTAGAGTATCACAGATTTGTAATGGTTCGATTCCCGCTTCCGACTTGTGTGTGTGGAGTTTGCATGTTCTCCTCGTGCCTCGGGGGTTTCCTCCGGGTACTCCGGTTTCCTCCCCTGGTCCAAAGACATGCATGGTAGGTTGATTGGCATCTCTGGAAAAATTGTCCGTAGGGTGTGAGTGCGTGAGTGAATGAGTGAGTGTGTGTGCCCTGCGATGGGTTGGCACTCCATCCAGGGTGTATCCTGCCTTGATGCCCGATGACTCCTGAGATAGGCGCAGGCTCCCCGTGACCCGAGGTAGTTCGGACAAGCGGTAGAAAATGGATGGATGGATGGATGGACAGATTTGTAATTAAATATGGTTCAATTTCCTTATTATACACAATAAAATACTTTGTGTCATACATAAAAAACAGGCTCTGAAACACTGATTCAATCAGGTTTCAGAAATCGTAAAGGCAGCTTAAGTATTTTTTCAAAAACGCTTTAGAAAACGTTCAAGGGCGGGGCAATGCAGGAAGGGGCATGTTCCTTTTGGGTAGTAGTGTGTTTAGTGATCGATTGCAAATAACAACAACACTTTTCAGAAATCGATACACGCAGCATTTAATGAAGTTGTCTAAAAATGTGTATTTTTTCCAGATGTCTTGGCTTTAAAACTGTTGTTTTGAGTGCTTGTTTAATAAGGATAAGGATGCACAGATAAGGAAGCACCAGAACACCTAAGCAACCGCATAGCAACACACTACCCTGTTGGAAAAAACAGCTGGTTAGGTAGGTTTTGAAGCATGGGTAGCTGGTTTGTGCTGCAGGTTTAAGATGGTCAGGTCATGTGCTGGTTTAAACTGGTCCTAAGCTGGTTAAGGACCAGCTTAAACCAGCACATGACCAGCTCAGGACCAGCTAAATGTTTTTTTATTCCACTTGAGATTTTCCAAAGAAATTAAGAAATTAAAATGAATACCAAATCCTGTTTGCTTGGTCTTGTACCAGCTCAGTATCATCTGAAGATTTTTCTACATCAACTTTTAAAGATCATAGGTGTCTGGAGCCTTTGTGGTGGTTTTACAGCCTCTATGAAAAATCATACGCTCAGAATATTTTAACTCAATCAATTTAATTCATTTGTGACCAAATTGTTATTTTATGAAAAGCTTTTTCATAGAGCGACGCTAGGTAGAACAATTAAAAAAACTTTGTTTTTTAAATAAAGAGAAATTATGCTTAAATGTGACAACTGAGGCTTTGACAAATGCGCAAAGACCAACCACGGAACAATAAAACATTTCCTGAGTTCTTAAAACCCACCCCTGTCTAAGAGCTAACCGCATGACATCTGCAACAGCCGAAGCCTTGTCATGTCTGAGACGGGCAAAAAAAAGAAATGTGATCGGAAACATTTTGTTTGCTGCGTTAAATTCCCTTCCATTTACTGGCTCTTCCACCGCATGTACCGTCTCAGTGCCGTCTGCCAGCAAACCCATCCACATGACATATCAATCAGAGCAGTTAGACTTTTACTCAATTAAGTGTTGGCACTAAGCAACTGGAAATCTAATCTATTTCGCATTAGGCCGTTTCTTTGTTAATGCTTTGTCCAGTGTATTCGACAGGCCTTGCTTTACCGTGCCAGTGCTCATTTCAGCTGCATATTCTTCAAAGTGAAGTTCTGCTTTCTTCTCGTGAACAATATTGAAACACAAATATAGACAACCAGATAGAAACACGTGCATACTGCGTTAGGTTATTATGCTGCATACAGTTAATGAAGGATCAGACATTATTGTTATTTGCCACAGATTACAGATCTTTGTTCATATTTGCTGCTGCATCTCTGTTTATTGATTGAGGTTATGAAGGTGCTTACTCTTGAGTCTCCATATATATCACAGTGAAAGATGAATGCAGAAACTATTAATAAATTCGAATTGTTCTGTTTTCTGAGGACACGTCGCATACTTGCACGTTGAGAGTGAGAGGCCAAAATTAGAGTCATTATTAAGGAACTGCAGTAGCTTGGCGTGTTCATTGTGTTCTAGGGGGTTTCTGAAGAATGTAGTAAATTTAACCCTCTTTGTGGGAGCATATACAGAATGAATGGTTGTATTGTGATCTCAGATATGACAAGTGTGCCAGCAGTGGATCACTAACACGGAAGATATTTCAGGAAAGCAATACAAAATGGAATACAAATAGAACATGAGTTAGCATCTTGTGAAGATGTTTTAACATGACAGATGTGGGAATTTTTGGCAATGTTTTGTTTAATTAAAAAAACTTGCATGGCCCAGCGTTCATATTCTTCACTTTAGAGGCAGTTTTTTCCTGTTAGTGACCGAGGACTTTCTGTAGCGTTTCAAGCTTTGATCAAGATAATTGCCAGAAGTTTTCTTCTCTCTGAAAGCACACAAAGACCCATTTCATGTTCTACTGTATTCTTTTATATCTCATCACATGCTGAAAGGAATCATTCAAATGAAAACTTCAAAAATGTCTAAGAAATGCCAAGTACTTTCATTCAGAGCTCTTAGATTTTAAGAAAGTGTTGTAAATTACAGGCTTGACCCTTAAAGTGACGGTTCACCCTCATCTCCTCATTTACTCGTGTTCTTGTCATTCCAAACCTGTATGACTTTCTTCATGCAGAACACAAAAGAAGATATTTTAATATCTGTGTGATATTGTATTTAGTATTTAATATGTGTGTTAACATTAGCCTACCAATGTGAACATTGGCAGGCTAACCAAACAGCACTGGCCTTCATTGACTGGTATGGACAAAAACATTTTTGAGTCACATACAGGGTTTGAATGGCGTGAGGGTGAATATTTGGGTTCTTTTAAGATTATTTTCTTTCTTAAAAAAGCATTACAAAAACAGTGTAAATATAAATGATTCGGAGATCTGTATTAGGTTAGGCTTTGATACCCACAGACATGTTTGAACTGAACGGGATGAGACAGGATCGCTCATTTAATAGATTGCAAAACACAAAACAGACAAAACAACACATATTTGTAAAAGATATAATGTTATTATTATTATTTATATATAAATTCAATTAAAAGCCATTTAGAACTGTAAAATAATACTGAAGCTCGGCTTAAAATAAACGTGTGATATCACAAAGAGAACATTATTATTTAGACTGCTTCACAATTGGTTTAGGTCACTTCGGCAGACGGTGCGCTTTCCACAAGGCAGACGCGTTCCCTCCCCCTCATGAATATTCCAACATAGCCCCGCCCACCATGCGCAGAGACTGTTGCAGGGCGCCATAAGAACGCTCGCGGCTTCTTCAACTAATATCACAATCGCGTCGCCACAGTTTGTACATACAGGTCCATCTGTCCGCGCACGCGACAGGACCTCGTTCGCGAGCCACACAAAACAAATCAACACCCTTCGTTACACTGATCACCGGGAGTTACGAGTATCGGACTGTTTGATAAGACGAGAAAACAGAAAAGGACGACGGGGTTTACGCTTGGTGTTCCTATCTATCACCAGCGGTTATACGGACATCACCGCAGCAGATCCGAGAGGAAACGACGGGTAGGTCCGATCTTAAAACCACTATAAGATAGCGTTGTGTGCTCCGTATTCGCGTAAAATCACGCGTCGTTTTCGATCCGTTCATCCCGTGAATCAATGAACCAGAACATCACCACGCGGATGCGTATTTATACAGCAATGAATATCATCCGCTGGTCAAAAACCAGCGACTTGGCTTCAGTGGTCCGACGTTTCTCTGTCTGTTCATCTGTCTGTCTGTTTATCTAATCGGAAACGCTATTGTGTTTGGCGATAGTGTTGCGCGTGCGGTGTTTATAGATCAGACGCATGGCACGTATGGTGCGTTACACTTGGCGCATCATTGTTATTATTCGCGAATGTAGTGTGATCATCTAAGTGACCTTTCAAGTTCTCCGGGTTCATCATTTCCTGATATTATGTCCGGTTTGCTGAGACTACGGTGGCTTGAACCTTAGAGGTATGGGAAACTGTCCTTGCAATCCATTATTATTGCATGCAGTTATTGCGTACGCATGCATAATCTATGCGGGTATCAGATCTCTCTATATCAGACTGCGGAGCAGGGCATTCAAAGCAAAACTGTGCACGAGGAGCATGCTGGCATTGCCATGTCTTTTAAATCACCTGGTTTGTTGCCTCCCACCTTCGGGGGGTGTGACTATAGGTAGCTAACCTTTTAACCTTGCCATCGAATTGGCTTAAAATTACTATTAGCCCAGATGGAGAGGGTGGATTGGTGGGATTTTTATGTAATAGCCATGTGAGCTCCATGGATGTTTTGTTTCCTAAACTTCTCCAAATGTCATTTTCTGGATGCTAACCAACACGCTAGATTATTAATTTGGTTCATGATTGGCTATCTTTTCCCTGTTTTAATAAAACATGTGTGGTCAGGCTTATGGTCATGTTCTCGGGAGTGATTAGTATTCCTAATGTTAATTTCAACATGATTGACGGTCCATAACAGCAGCTGTGGAGAAATGATTAGGGATTTCCTCGCTCCGTCTGGGTTTTGGGAGACCTTTCGGAGAAATCATCTCCGGTGAGCACACTTGAGACGTTGCCTCTCTGGTCTGGGGGGCTTCGGTGAGAAAATCACCCGATCGTAATTAAACGCTGCAAATTGATTCAACGGCTGGTCGTTACGGCATGTGTATGAGAAAGATGAATGGACCCGGGGTGCTTAACCAAACACCAGTAAAGTAGGATAACTTCTGCTCTTGTTTTAAGAGGAGAAGTACTTGACATGGGTATATTTTCTTATTTCATTTCAGCCGCAAAACATATGAAATTCAATTCAGGATTAAGGGCGGTCACAGAGCGTGAAGGGCCGGCGAGGCCTAATAGATTTGACACCGTTTAAATTGGTTTTCCCAAAGTTAATTTTTGAAGGTGTTGCTTTGACCCCGAATGTGAAATCGCATCGGACTCTTCAGACGATGTCTCGGAGCTCTGTCTATTTTTAAACCTGCTTTCTTCCACGCTGCTGAAGGATTCAAGGATTCTGTGAAGTTCTAGCAACCGTCGAAACACGGGACTGAGTTTGATCTGGAATTCCTGTTTACGTTGAATGTGGCTCCAAGCAATAAATTGGATAATTTCATCAACGGGTCACGTATCTATTGATCTCATTTTGCATTATTTAATAACGGCATCCAGCATCGTCCCCTGGTTATTTGAGTATCGGACTTGAGGGCCCGTCGCCAAGGCAACACGTCACCACAGACCCGAGCATGCCAGGTGTTGCTTTTTAACATTTGTCCTTTGAAGCTTCCGCACCCCTATGGGGATCTTTTATAGGGTCTGTTTTCTTCCTTTCGTTGTGCTCGCCCAGGCCCACATTGTCCGTCTCTGCTTGCCATATGAGCATAGCCCGACTGTTGGTTGGGTGCGGATCAGTCAGTGTTTGTGCGCCGACTGCTAATGCCCTCTGTGCATTTGATCAATTAGCCAGGCGGAGTCTGTGAAATAGTAGGCGGAGACTTCGAAGAAGGGGCTGAGTTTGGTCTCTTCAGACCGGGGTCACCTTAATTATGCGAGAAGCAGCAGATGTAGGGCAGCTTAGTGTGGCGTGCAGCTGCGGAGACCCACGGTGATTTAAACACATCGCCTTGCCTCATCTACCGCCACGCTCCATAGTCAGCGCCCCCATGACGTGTTCATTTTGCCGTTTCATTGTGGGATTTATTCATAAAAAGGACATTTTGATGCTTAAAATGTTTCGCTCCTCACTCTTATCTGGATTTTCGATAATTTCTGTCTAAGCCAGACAAAAGATGCTGAAAATAGACCTGTCTGATACCAGACATCTCTTTTCTGGGGGCTTTCACAGGACTAGTCCAGAATTGTCCCTTTTGAAAATTAACCATGGTTGAATTGTAGTAACCATGTTTTTTGGCAGGTTGATTTCTATTCGTATAGTGTTACAACAAATACCACAGTTAAACTATGGTAACTGTAACAAAGCCATTGTTATTTTGTGGATACCATACTTTAACCTACAGTAGCTATGTTTTGGGGTGGGGTGTTGTAGTAAAACCATGGTTCATTTACAGTGAACCCCAAACCCCTTAGCTGTCTAAGCTGGCCTGTCTGACTTTTATTTTCTTATTTCACTCATGCAATCTAGTGGCAAGGGTTTAATAAACCTGTTTGTCTGTGGCATTCAGCACTCTCTAATGTTCATTTGGAACAGTGACTGAGGATGTCTGGTCCATCAAACACGCATCAGAACTTGCAGATTCCACGTTTGTTTTGGCCCTCCGCCGTGCCATTGTCCTCCGCCGGTTCATTGTCCTCCGTCAGCATTCAGGCCGGCGCTGGCGAATGTGTTCCATGGAGACCGGGCACAAGGGAGTTTTCATTAAGGAAACACCTCGATTATTTTGTTCCCCTATCATACCCAAGGCACATCCCGCTATCTCCCCGAGTGGGTGTTTGTATTAAAGCTATAGAGGAAAGCTCACCGCTGAGGATGACGTATGAACAGTCTGTTGCTCAACTCATTGACATTTCAAGCGTTTTGTTTTGAGTTGGTGGTGGAAGATAAACCCAAGTGAGTTGCTGTTGTTGAGATTTCGGGGCGTCTGAGGTTTAAATCTGGCCTTGATTTGTAAAAATCCATATGATAGAATGAGCTCTTTGTGTAATGGGTTTCTTGCTTACCGGTGGAGGTTTTCACACCTCCGTTTGCAGCCATAGGCACCATCCAAACCCATAAAAATTGTTGCAGGAAAACAGAAGCAAGGTGTAAATTAAAGCCAAAGTGACTCGAATGCTTTCATTGCCCATTTATGTCTGAAGAAAAATAGCTTTGGCTCAGAGTAAAATGCAATAGCAGCGTGTTGCTCTAATAGGTTTCCATTTTTCATCCTTTTTGCTACACGCTCATCATCACGAGTACACATTTATCTAAAAAATGAAAACGTTGACTTTAATAGTGAGCAAGAGCTGTTTTTTAGTTCACGAGGAAACTAATGTGGGCACAAGTACCTTTAACTGAAGCCACATTATTTGTCTGTTATATTTGCTTAAATAGTCAGATTTGCAGGTTTAACAACCTGTCTGACTCTTTGTTTCCTCAGAAACTATCTTTGTTCCTCTGCCGTTCCCACACATATTTTACCCGCCATATAAAACCTTTTAATTGTTGAGTGCACCTGAGTGCAATTGTCAAGTCGTTTTTACCTTAGTTTGTCCCTTTAATATATTATTGAATCCAAATCACTTTCACTAGACAGTTGCAAACGCATTTATTAAGCAAATGTCCTGTACGAGCACCATATCTCAACAAGCACGATTCTAAAAATGTCACAGTGCCTTATGCCTTTTTGCCTTTAATAATCCAGACGTGATGTACACCTCAGAGTATGTATCATTTAGCATCCGTCGTGGTAAACGCTTTACCGCTAATGTTTGAGACAGAGTTATGCCCCTGTGAAGACCAGGACCAGGGTACTGTCACCTCCGATGGATGGTGTGATCAGAGCCCTCTGATTCGATATGATGGCTCTTTGACTCAGTTTCCTCTCTTTGTTTTGCACGCACCGTCTCCCTCTTGGCATGGTGTTGTGTTGAGCGTGCGCCTGTGTGCTTCTCGCGCGCCACAGCAGCGCTGTGTGTTGGAAAAGCTGCAGGATTCACCTCTGATCTGACAGCCTTTCACCGTGAATGAAACCAACCACCCAAAGAAGCTTTGTGCAGTGTGAAGTCTATTATAACTTCGACTCGGAGCTCCAGCTGTTTTTTGCTCTGCATGAGAGTCCTTTTTAAAGCTATACTGTGGCCCTTGTGACATACAGTAGCTAAAAGCTTATTTCTGTTTGCACCTGTACACTGAAAGATGCCTTGATATTTTGAAAATATATCTTTACAATACTGGTAAATCGGCAGGTCATTTGCACATATTTTATTTTAGAAAGTCATATAATAAGTTCTGCGTACAGAATGTAATTATTTTGTATGTTTGATAACTTTATTAATTATTATTATTATTATAATATGTATGTAATTTATTAAATATGTCAAATATATAGTAAATATTTATTATAACTGACAAGCTTACTTAAAGGAATAGTTCACCTTCAAAATTAAAATTCTGTCATCATTTACTCACCCCGTTGTCATTTTAAACCCGTGTGACCTTTCTTCTGAATAACACAAAAGAAGATATTAAGAAAAATTTTGGTAATCAAAAACCGTTGGTCCCCAAATTGACTTCTATTGTATGGACACAGAAGAAAGTCAAACAGGTTTGAAATGAAAAGAGGGCGTGTAAATAAAGGCAAAGAATAAAAGTAAATAAAAGACAGAATTTTCATTTTGAAGGTGCACTATCCCTTTAAAGGGACAGTACACCCAAATATTGAAGATTATTGCATTATGTACACATCTTCATGTCAGTTTGAACCTTTATGACTTTCTTACTTTTGCAGAACACAAAAAAGAGATTTTGAGAAATGTCTCAGTGGTTTTGTGTCCAAACAATGGACGTCAATGGGGTCCAATTACCAACATTTTTCAAAATGCATTTTGTGCTCTGCAGAAGAAAGAAAGTCATACAGGTCTGGAATTACATGAAAATGTTTTATTACTTGTGTAAACTATCCCTACATACTTAAATAACACTAACAGTAGTGTTAAATATACCGTTTAATATAGCATAAAAGATGTCACACCTGCATGCTATCTCGCATTCGCTGACTGTGCCTTTCATTTTTGCTGACTTGTGTGACTCAGGCTGTTGGTCAAACAAAGGCCGTCGTCCATCCGATGATGAAAAATTCATTGCCGCTCGTTCAGTGCTGTTTGTTCTTTGTTTGGACCACGGCTCCACAATCAGCCATTGAGACCTGAAGTAAACAAAGCAGAACAGAAAGGAGATGTGGAGGGTTTTCAAACATGTATGCTGTAAATCTGTGCTGGCCTGTTGTGTCAGACACTCTGAGTCATTGTTTAGCCAGATGTCTGTCCTGTGACCTTTGACCCTTTCTTCATGAGGACACAGTAACTGCCCTGTGCTGAAGTGGTGGAGAGAGGCTGTTAAACCGTTGCCTGTTTTGCATTTTATGAGTTTTGTGATGTGGGCTTGTTTCAGTTAATATGCGGATTGTAGTCACTAGTTTTGCCTTTGTTTATCTGATGGCGACCTCTTAAACTGTGTCCTCTGTATGTATACAGTGCCCTCCACTATTTTGGCACCCTTGGTAAATGTGAGGAAAGAAGGCTGTAAAAATAAATCTGCATTGTTTCTTGTTTTGATATTTTATTTAAAAATCTACAAAATTCCAACATATCACTCAAAACAATCTGAAGTGGGGGGAATATCACATTGTGAATTTTTTTCCCTCTATTATGGCCACAATTATTGGCACCCCTAGAAATTCTTATGAGTAAAATACCTCCCAAGTATATTCCCATTAATATTTACATTTTCTGAGCACACCAAGGTGACAAGAAACATGAAGTTGTCCAGTCATGACTTCTTGATGCACAGGAGAATAATATTAAGTAACACAAAGCCCAAACCCCCTTAATCATTCATCACAGTGGGTAAAACGAAAGAATATTGTTCTGATGTGCAGCAAAAGATTGTTGAGCTACACAAAATAGAAAGTGGATTTAATAGGAAATGGTTGAAACAATAAAAATTCCCATTTCCAACATCAGGGCAATAATTCTGAAGTTTTGGACTGGAGATGTTGCAAATCTGCCTTAAAGAGAATGTGTGTCTATATTGTCTTAATGCACACCAAAGAGAATATTTTGAGTGGCCAAAGACTATTCAAAGATAACAGATGAAGAATTGCAGAAATTAGTTGCATTGTAGTGTAAAAACAAAATAAAGGAAAACTGCACCTCCATCACCAAGTTTTTTGGGACACTGTTCAAGAAACAAATCATCTGTTCTCATGCAAAAAAACTCCACCATATTAATCTGCCATACTGGAACTTCAAACAGGACTGGGGTCTATGGCCATGTGAAATGAAAAAGAGTTTTTTTGGCAGCAATTACACAAGATTTTTAGTTAAATATACCACCAGATCACAAAGTCAAGATCCTGCCATAACTCTCCCTGTTCCCTGACCTGAACTCTGTAGAACATGAGTGGAATGAGCTGAAGAAGAGGGGGCACCAACATTTGAAGGATCTGGAGAAATTCTTTATGGAGGAATGGACGCGGACGACTCAATTTATTCTCAAACCTCATCAGACAGAAAAAACTCGGAGCTGTTTTTCTTATAAATTGAGGTTGCGGAGTGTATTTAATACAAAGGTGCCAAATAATTGTGACCAACATGTATGGGAGAATTTTTTTTTAAATGTGATATTCCCCTTATTTTAAATTGTTTACCTTCAATGAAATGTTGGAATTTTGTAGATTTTTTTTTTTTAAAGAAAAGGTAAAAACGAGTAACAATGCATATTAATTTTTTTCTGCCTTCTTCACTCATATTTTCCAAGGGTGCCAATAATAGTATGTGAATCTTTACATCTAGTAGAAATTAAGGGTGTGTTCCTTTTAATATCCGGCTCGTTTTATTTTGTCCTGTTCATTAGTGTTAATAAACCATAATAGACCCGGTCCAGCTGGTGACAGCAGTGAATGAGGTGCGAGTGGGTGTGTCTCTGTGTGTGGGAGCACTGCAGAATGTCACAGTCGACATGATATCGTGCTTGGAACCTAATTGCTTTTGTAGTAGTGCGATGCATTTGAAGTAAACAGGGTATTCAACAAATAGATGCAAGCTTTTTTTTATCCTTTAGGCATCAAATCTTTGTTTGACAAGTGTTTGGAGGGGAAGAGTACAATAATAAAGCGTCAATTCTTAAAGGAACAGTTCACCCAAAAATGTAAATTCTGTCATTTATTCACCCTCGAGTTGTTCCGAATCTGTATAAATGTCTTTGTTCTGATAAACACATAGAAAGATACTTGGAAGAATGCATGTAACCAAACAGTTCTTAGGCACCATTGACTACCATAGTAGGACAAATTACAATGGTAGTCAAAAGTGCCCCAGAACTGTTTGCTTTCGTACATTATTTAAAATATCTTCTTTTGTGTTCAACAGATCAAAGACATTTTACCTACTAAGGTAGTGGAACACAAAGGAAGATCAGGGATGTGGTTTTTGTTTACATTGTGCACGTACATGTTCGAAAAACTTTATGAAATCTATAGGAACGCTGGGGGGGTGTATTGAGCACAGAAATACTATGTAATACGTCCAACTCGTTTTTTTGACAAGTTGACCATGTTAAGCAAGAGAAGCCAGCACGTTAAACATTGTACAGAAGTCAGAATGCATGAAACGGCGTTAAATCACTCCTTTAACTAATGGGGACAGATGCTGTATGAATGACATAGATGCGCAATCTTGTGGCTGTGTATGAAAGTCTCTTGAGGCTACATTATTTCTTTACTTTTTGTATTAAATTATTGTTTTATGAATTATTGCTGATTTCAATCAAATTAAAAGTAGGCCTAATATAAACTACTCGAGCACCTATACCTGTTTTATAAAATATTGTTTAGGTGACTGTTAAATAGAGCTGTCATGATATATTATAAGCGACTCAAACTCTTACTGCTTCTAGATCGAGCAGCATTTACTACTGATCCCAGAGCCGTGCTTCACTGACAAGCTACGCATTAATAAAAATATCGACACATTGCATATCGCAGCCAGCTCGATTTCAATAGGATTTAGTGGTATCTCGATCAATTATCGTGCAGCCCTACTGTTAAACTAATAAACATTTGAACTGATATTTCCAAAATTGCCAGTCAGAATTGGGTGGTTATAATAGTTTGCTTTTAAATCTGTGTGTGTAATGTGTATTAAAAATAATCTGGGATTTCAAATGACATGTTTCAAGATTATTGGTAACAAAAACTAATGCAAACTCCAATGCATATTATACCTTGCTTACTCTGTAGCCTTGCTTGGTTGGAAAAAAAAAGCTTGATTTAATGTTTATTGGAGTGATCATCATGACCTTAGGACATGACCTTCATTCTCTCCCAGAAGGCTGTGTCATGGGTGTTATTGTTCTCCTCGTGTGTTCGAGTGTTTGCGAAATAAGACCCCCTCGCCTCTTCCTGTCTCTTCCTTGTCCAACTAATGCCCAATGAAGGAACGGCACTTTACTTGCAAGGAGAAATGAAAAGGCCACGATGTCTGTTCCAAGCAACACCAAAGAGGTTTTCTTTATTAAAGAGCCAAAAGTGTTAGATTATCTCTTTTACTATAAGACATCTGTTTCCTCTGAAGATAATCTTAGGTTTACATGATCCTCAAACGGACAGCTGTTACACTGTGTGAGCGTGAACAGGCTGATTTATGGCTTTCATGTACACATCTCCGTTGGGAAATGTCCGGACGAGGTACTTTATATCATCACTGCGTGTGTAACAATGGGTGATACGCTAACAGGGTTGTCACTGTTTGCACGAAGAGAGTTGTGTTGGACAACTTTGGCTTTGCCAAACTCTTTTAGCCCAAATGCTTTGGATTATGAAGTTATGCTAGAAAGCTATGATGGGAGTTTGTATGGTATGATTCAGCCATGATTCAGATTCTACTGTACAACACCTGGATTAAAATGTTTGAATTGAGTTTTATGGATATTATGGGACTCAAATGTGGTGCCTTAAAGGTACAGCTCACCCAAAAATCACCCTCAAGTTGTTCCAAAGTGGGCGTTGCCTTTTCTCCGCTCATGTTTAATTTACTCGGTTGTGCCGATGCTCCGCCCCTTCCTGCAGTGCTGAAGCAGCTTGTGCTGTTTATTATGCTGCTGAATGAAGAACCAGGCCCTCCGTGTCCTCATTCTGTCTCCTTCAGTGGGAGAGAGACTAATCAGCCTCTTCTGCTCCACATCCACAGACCTGCTGGAGATAAGCAAGGGTGCTCCGTGATAGGGCGTTGTGGGAATGGCCATCATACCTCTAGCGAATGGTTTGTGCGGTTGAGATTAGATGATGATTCGCTTTCATGGTGGGGAGAGAGAGATAGTGGACAAACGGATGGCTAACACTCTTGTCAGGGCTGTATTCTTACAGTGCATTTTTACTAGTAGCACTCGTAAAGCCCCCTTCACAAAGTTGATGTTTCGGGGTCACAGTCAGAAATTCACAGTCAAAAAATTAAAAAGACTTATTTTATGAAAACAAAATTTTTTTGTAGTAAAGCCCTATTAAACAAAAAAGGTCTTCTGTTATGATTGATCATCCGATGCATATAATAAAAAAAATCTAGATATCGGGCAATATAATTGGCCACGTAAATATATAATTTAAAAATAACAATAATCAATCTGATCTAATTTATTTAATTTGTAACTATTTTATGAGGTGGCTAATATGTATGAATTCATACTAGGTGAATCGTACAAAACGTACGATTATTATAAAACAGCTATACTCAAGCCCCTCCCCTAAACCTAACACCACTTGTGCGAAAGCTAATCATAACATACGAATTTATACAGATGCAACACCTCGTAAAATCCTTTCTCAAAGGCATTTTTTTAAGCTACTAAAAATCATTAAAAAGGTTAAACCAAATGTTCTATAAGGGGCAAATTAGTTTTTACTATCTTTGTTACAAAGATTTTTTTGTTTATTATAGAAATGCACACATTCATTTGGTAGGTGTTGTCCCAGGTGGACATTTATAAAAAAATTATGCATCTCATTTACGGTCTGAATGATTTCTTTCATAATGCGGATTTAACATTATTTAGACATTATCCAAAATTTTATAAAATGGTTAACAATATGTTCTATGAGGGGCACATTTTTTTAAACCTCTTTAACCATCTTTGTTACAAATATCTTTGGTTGTTAAAAAACACACAATATGGTATTTGTGGTCAAATGTGGACATGTATCCAAATTTTACAACTACGGAAAATGCAGTTTATCCAATTGGAATTATCTGAATTATCTGTTTTATGATGCAGATTTAATTGTATATTTAATAGTTTTTACGTAAATTGCAGATTTACTGGAGTCTTGCTGTCCCTCATAGGAACTGGTGGATTCTTGCACTCCGTTGGATTATTTATTAGTGTCTAGCTGAGATGGAGAAAACACAACCCCAAGAGCACACCGCACGTTCAGTGAGAAATGAGGGAGTGGCGGAGAGTACAGGAAACATTAAGAGACAAGTGCGAGATAAAGAGAGGAGGCATTGGAATTAACGATTGGAAAGGAAAAAAATGACTGTATCGCTATTGGAAAGAGATAAAGAGAATGATTGAACGTGCTGCAAAGCCGATAAAATGGTATGTGGTGAAATGCTAAAAATAGTTCACTGTGAACACAGCACGTATGCTGGATAATCAACAATTTAAACGCCCCATAGGCAGCGGCAGGTGACGACAGTGACTATGGAAATAAGCTGGTGATAAAACATGCTCTGTGTGTGTGTGTGTGTGTGTGTGTGTGTTTTAGGGTGTGTCGCTGTGCCTGGGAGGTGGTGGAGAGTAAAAAATGGCTGCACGTTGTGTACACAAGCGTCAATAAATTGAGCTTCAAACAAAAAGCTTCAAGCTTGCATAAAGGAAACTCGGCTTCCCTCATGGATGAAACTGAAATATTTATGAATTATCATAACTGACACAACATAGTTGTTTAGATTCTTGTTGTGGATTAATGCTTTTGAATTTAGTGCCCTCAAGAATCACGTCAAAATCGAGTACGATTTGTCTGCAGGGCTATGAAAAGACTCTTATTTCAAACTCCATGTTTATGGTTTAACATATGTGGCAAATAATTTTCAAAATGGACTACATTGTAAGAAATTTCAACCGTATAACGTTTGTTTAAAAGCTGCCTTACATTTTTAAAGTTAAATCAAGTTGGCTTTACAAGTCCTTTGAAATTTAAGGGATAGTTCACCCAAAAATGGAAATTCGGACAATTTATTCACCCTCTCGAGTCAACCTGTAGGAACACAAAAAGATATTTTGAAGAATGTCGGTAACCGAATGATGGCGGTACCCATTGACTTCTATTGTATAGACTCAAAACCAATGCAAGGCAATGGTTACTACCATTTTTCGGTTATCAAAATCCTTCAAAATATTGACTATTGTGTTCTGTGGAAGAAAGAAAGTCATAATGACAGGAGCGTGAGAAAATGAAATAAGTGAACTATTACTTTAAATGATATTAAAAGATATAACATTTTTGCATACATTGGTTTGCTAAGCTTAAATTGTGCTAAATTCACCTTTTTCTTCCCATATTGAGCTTTGCATTCCTCCCCATTCATTGTAATGGCAGTTAATATATCATCTTTGGCTTTATTCATGATAAAAACACAGCTTTGACCGCTTCACCTAACAATTCATTGTATAACTACGTACCCTTAGCAATGGTACCGGAACATTTTGCTGCTGTGCACAGTCGATCGGGGACTATTTATTTTTTAAGTGATTTTACGTCATGAAAGATGCATTGATGCATGTATGAGTGAATGTGTTGAACAGTTTAACGTGCTACACGCGTGGCGCTCATGGATTTGTATGTGTCTCACTGTATGAGGACATAAAGGCATTAACATCATTTCCAGAGTTACCCTGAATTTATTTCGGGTGCATTTATCGGTTTTCACTGTTTGAGAAAAACTATCGTCACTGAACTACATGCACTAAAACTCAAGCATCTATTGTGGGAGCGTCTTCATGACAACCCGTCCAATTGAAAACACAGGTTAACCTAAACGCTCGAATGAAAAAACACTGTAGTGTTCTATAGTATTCGATATAGCAAATTGTGGTATTCTTGTTGTCAATTGATAAACTGTAGTATACTTTAATATTCACTATAGTAAGATTCAAGCACACTATATTATCTAGGAATTTACGGCAGTTTACTATTATTGTAATACATATACGTATACTGTAGTAAAGGCCTAGTAAATACTGTAGTATACAGCAGTATTTTTATGTACATTACATTTACATTTAGGCATTTGGCAGACGCTTTTATCCAAAGCGACTTACAGTGCACTTATTACAGGGACAATCCCCCTGGAGCAATGTCTTGCTCAAGGATACACTGGTGGTGGCTGCTGGGATCGAACCAGCAACCTTTTGATTTACCAGTTCAGTGGTTTAACCCACTAGACCACCATCTCCATGTGGACAAATATATTACAATTATCCAGTAAAAAATGGACAGAGATTGGATCGAGATTCTCTGTTATGAAAATCGTGATTTCCTTTTTTGGGAAGATCGCCCTGCCCCAACTCATGGCTGCAGAATATTGTATGTATGCATGTGTATTATGCCTTTATTTCATCTGTGCATTCGCTTACCAGATTGGAAATTGAAATGTTGAGACATTTTTACCCAGTTGTTCTACATTTCTTTTCTTGTTCTGGTGTAATCGAGCATGATGGGTTCCTGTAACAGTGTAGTGAGCTGATGACAATATTTAAACCACACACTTACTTCATTTTTTCTTCTTCTTGTCTCTCTCTATTTATCCGTGTCTGACAGTGTTGCTGTGAGGTTGCCACACCGGTTTAACGGTGACGACCAGTGACTATACAGGGCGAGTAAATGATGACAGAATTTTTCTTTTTTGGTTGAACTGTCCCTTTAATTACAGACTGAGAATGATCCTATGCCATCACAGGGATGAGAGCAGGAGGAAGGAAAGGACATTTGAAAGTGAAAAACAAAGAGAAAGGAAAGAGGGGCATACAGGAAGACAAACACGGAGCGAGAGAGAATTAGAGGCGCTCTTGTAAATGGCCACCTTCAGGCTCTCATACACATTGTTCTAATAAAGCTAAAATACGCTTCATAGAGCAGTGTGTGTTTATGTGTTGTGTGTGCGCGTGCCTCTCTGTGCCTTTGTGTTTGTTTGTGTGTGCGTGTATATTTAAACTACGTGCCAGACCTGAAGATTCTTACGCAGGCTCTCCAGCGTGAGCCCCAAGGGCTGATAACATCTGGACCGGCTCAAATCATCGCCATCCTCCCCCACTAGCACCGACTCTAGCCTGTGGAATTCATCTCTGTGCCATGGGGGGAACATTTAACATCTAAGACCACAAGGGAATCAAAGCACAGTGGAGCATGATGGCAAACCCCATTTTGGCTCCGGAGAGACACTTTTGAAGGGGTAATTGTGTCCCTAGCTGCTGTAGTGTGGTTAAAAGGAGTCAATGGGCATTTCCACATCTTCATAGTACTGTCATTTCTGGGTCCCACTTTTTTTCGACATATAAGTGGACGGAGAGATGAAAGACGCAACATAGTAATGCATTTAACTTTTGTAATGCGAAGTGTATGTATAAAAATATTTAATGGGGAATCATTTTACTCATAATTTGGTTGGGTTGTGAAAGGCCACAGTCCTTGCCTGCATCTTGCTTAGTTATGTTGTGAGAAATTAATAAATATTGACAGAAGATTGTAAAAGTGCTTATTTTTATTTATGATAGACTCAAAAACAAATGATTAATTTTGATTTGTATGTAAAAAAGGAATAGGTTGTGGTGATTTTAGTGGCGTTTATGTTTTAAATTAGCTATCTGTGTCATTCCAACCCGGTATCACGCCGAAGCGTGTAACAGGACATGCTCAGTTCTTTGCACTTGTAAAACTGAAACGATTTTATAAATGCGTATTTTTGTACTTGTATATAAATTAATATATATTTTAGAGCACTTAACCCCACTTCTACCCTCAACCTACCCGCCTCCCGACGATTAAAAAACATGCAACAAGCAAAAAGAAGTCAGCCACAGGCATTTATTGAAACAAACAGTAAAATTGTATAAAAACATCACGAAGAGGTCGTGCATTCCGAGTCTTTCATAGGTAAACGATTGTGTGAGCACAGTAGGTATTAATCACCGACGACCAGGACGCACGCAGTGGCGTATGCGCTCAAGTTTAGCGTGCGATGCAATCGGAGCAGGACTGCCAATGGTGTTTCATTACATGAGCGAACGCAATGGCGTAACCCGTCACGAGACACACGAGAGCCAATGCGATTCCACAATCGAAGCTGACGTTCCCACGGCAATTTTTTATAATTGTACGGCGGAATTTTACTTAAAAAAAACTTGCACAAATAACACAAAAAATAAGTAAATCTTACTAGTTGTTTCATACAGTGCACTAACATGTGTATATTTAAGAATATAAGAATACAGAAATGTATACTTAAATATATTTTACATTATGTATATGTATTAACATATATTATTCATGTTTCTTTAAGATGTACATGTATGTTTGTGTATTTAAGTATACATATAAATATACTCGCCACTCACACCATATATTATATAAACACAAACATTTATCACAATAATAATCAAAATTAATCGATTTGACAAAACAAGTATATTTCCATTCTGCAGAAAATCACAATTTGGCCTTAGCTGAATATCTATCTTGAAGCACTTTTTGAAGTCCGCTTTGAATGCCGATATCCTCCTCAGAAACAGTCATGAATAAAGCAGAACGAGAGATAGTGGTGTTTGATCTAATGTCTGATGTTCCTGCGATGTGACAGCCTTTCTTTCCTCTAAAACTATATCTGTAGGGAATGGAGAAATGTCACTTTTTTCATAGCTTTGTCACTCCCTCGTTCTCTCCCGGTTGGTGATGTTTGTCCTTGCGAGGACACAGCGCTCTCCACTGTTTCAGCACACTATGACGGCTAAAAATACCCTCTACCCTCTTGGCTCAGCATCTATTGCCCGGTGTGGCCCAGCGTGAGACAGAGACTTGAATGGTTTGAGGGTGAGTTAGCAATGAAGGAGGGGTTTGGGCAAACTGAACCTTTTTTTCCCATTTGGGACTCTCACTACCTCAGGTATGATGGTTAATTTATGGATGGAGAATGTAAGAACTCTACCAATACGTGACGAAGATGTTATGCCAAAACTTTAATCTTAACGGTGTTTTAACCGGGTGTGACATGGTAGGTTTTCGACACATTTAAAATGAAATTTATGTGTGAAGGGAGAAGATTACAGTCAGTGAAAGGATATTTTATATGTAATGGATGTGGATGTCAGATCAGTTAGATTTTGTTGTGGGCGGGGCTTGTGGGTGGATAGAAATAAAACGATATGCAATTTTAATACTAATCTAATTTCTCTTTCATCTTACAAATGTTTCAAAATTTCTTTATAAAAAGTTAACAAATAACAAAACCTGAGGTGCATCAACCGCTCCAAACCGTTTAATGCGATAAACAACATGCATGTGGAATGAGCGCATGTGGATTTCTTTCATCTCACTCAATGAAGGTATTTTTATGCTCTTTTTGGCTTGTCCTTGCAATGAATAAAACAACCTTTCCTAGAGCTGTTGTGCTTATAGTGGAACCTTTTACTGCCATCTGGCACGAAAGGCTTATTTTTTTACGCAACATTATTTTGAAGACTAAATGTCATCCAAGGTCAGAGTTGATAAAACGGAGAATCGGCAGCCTGGAGGAGTGACGCCTGCTAATGGCCATGCTAATGAGTTCCTACAGTAATTGAGTTGTGTAGAGACGTCTCTATCCCTAGAAATGAAGACATCTCAGACAAGCACTCACTGTTCCATAGAGAAATACCTCCCAGATCATTGCAGGACAAATCTGGCTGCAAGGCAACTAAGAGGAACTAAGGCAAGTTTTAAAGGAGTAGTTTACTTTTTTTACCACGTACTGAAAGTCAATGAGTGCTGGTGATGTCAAACTAACAATGATTAAAACCACGTGAAATACAAACAAGTATCATAAAATTGGTTATATCCAAAGTCTTTGTTTGATTAAATAACAGAATTTAAAGGTACAGTTCACCCAGAAATAAAAATTATGTCATTGTTTATTTGCCCTCATGTCATTCAAAACCTGTCTATGACTCTTTATTCTGTGGAACTTTATTCTTTATTCTCTGTGGTTTTGTGTCTATATGATAAATATTAATGTGGGACAGTGTTGTTTGGCTACCAATGTTCTTCAAATTATCTTCATTTGTGTTCTGCAGAAGAATGAAAGTCATAGTGTTTTTTTGTGAGTGAACTAATCATTTAATTGAAAAATGCAAACCTCATGACTTTTATCACTTGTATGATAACTTGAGTTTTGGGGAGTGTCATTTTGAGGTTTGGTTGCGTATTTTCAATTCTCGCCGTATCTGTATTTTTGTCACATGACTCATTTCCTTTCTAGACAACAAACTCCTGCTTTACCGAGTTCACAATAAATGTAAAATGCGTAACTGCCTGATTCGGACAATTTATTTAGTTGCCCATTTTTGCATGGTCAGTCCGACTCTTCTATGGAATTAGGTAATACATTCTTGGTTGTCAAACATTATGAGGTGGATGATTTTCTATGGCTCACAAACATACGCTTAAACATCAACAGATGTGTAATAATGAATGCCAATGTTTTTAACCCTTGCGGGATAGTTCCAAAAGTGATCAATTCTGACATCATTTATTCACCCCAATGTCATTCAAAACGCGTGAATGACTTTCTTTCATCTTTGGAACACAAAAGAAGATATATTCAAATTCAATTGTTTTGTGTTCATACAATGAAAGTCAATGGGTGCCATTGTTGTTTGGTCATTCTACAATTTTTTTTAACTTTTGTGTTTTGCAGAAGATAAAGTCATCCCAAGCAAATAATAAAAATATTTTTTTTCCAAAATGGCTTACAGCCCAGATGTTTTTACAAAGTCTTTACCATTCCTTCTTTTTTAAAAATGATTTATTATTTAATTTTGTTTATTCAAAAAGGTCAAAAACAGAGTGTGTAAGAGCAAACAAGCTTTGGGAGATTGTAGGCATGGTGACGTTGCACACCTGGAAGAGAAGTTGTATCACCTTTCAGGGAAGATGTAGAAACCCAGCACGACAATGAAAATGTTCAGGTGTGGTATACAGACAAGACACGGGATATCACAATGCTGACCGCCAAGAGCACAAGATGATTGAGTTGTTATGAAATTAGTGATGGATCAGCGGTTTCCTATTACCACGGTGTGTCATCACTATTTGTTTTGGTCCATGCGGTTAGAAGTTCCCACATCCTCAACATGTCAAGACATGATCTCTGTTGACTTACCTTTTCTTGAGTTAAACCAGAGAGCGAGACACAAAGATTCCCAAATTGTTAGGAAATGTTTGGAATTTTATACTGACTGATGGTAACGGGTTATGTTTACCATAAGCGGTCACGGCTTTTTTTCTAGAGATTCCAGTTTGGGCATCTTGGACAACTTGATTTAAACTCTTTTCTCAGGAACAGGAAAAAATAATGATGGTTGCAACCAAAAAATGTTTTACACAAGAGAACAAAATCTGAGAAATTTTTGTAGATAGGAATTTCTTCCTGACGAAACCCACCTTTCATCTTGACATGTGACCTTTGACCTTCCCGCAGCACATACAAGCGGTACAAGATTGACCTACATTGTTGTTCAGTCCCGGTGTGAAATTGCAATTTTATGCCTGGTTGGTGCAGTAATGAGTATTTGATGTAATGAGACGGCATTTAGGAGGCGGGGTTTGGGGTAAGCGCCCATTTCCAAAACGCCACACTTTCAGTGTTTATGGGCTTGAAATCCCCGCATGCCATTGTTCTCTTTTGCTTCAGGCGAGCACACTGTAACTCCATGTCCTGGGAACTAGACCTATATAATTCCCTGTTTTCCTGTGGAATGCTTTTCACACAGACACACGTTTTTCCTGATTGTCTTGACGTAACCAAAACCTTCAGTTGACTTCATGATACATTAAAGTGTAATACAAATGCTTGATTTGAAGCGTCTGTCTGAAGCATTTATAAACAAGTAAATAATCGCTTTTCCCCTCAGCAATGCGACTAACAGGGGTAATTTGTGCCATTACCTGGACACCAGTTGGTTTTCTGCTAATTTTGTTTACTGTAATTAAATCTCCCATTTTCGCATTCTGTGCTGCCAAATTTGCGGCATATTTTGTATGTGTTATATTCAGAAGACCAAAGCTGTTTGACAGTATAGTGACAGCTTCTGTTAAAATGATTTGGGCTACAAGTACAACATTTTGTGGCCAGTAGTGTTATTGTATTATTCTCGCTCTTACTGTATCTGTTAACAGGTATGACCTGTAGGGGATAGTTTTCATTCAAAAATTAGAGAGCGAGCAAACAATGGCAGCTTTATTCGCTCTCGAGTTGTTCCAAATCTTTATAAATGTCTTTGTTCTGATGAAAACTGAGAAAGATATTTGGAAGAATGCTTGTAACCAAACAGTTCTTGGCCACCATTAACTACCATAGTAGGAAAAATTACAATGGTTGTCAAATATCCCCCAGAACGGTTTGCTGTCCTATATTCTTCAAAATATCTTCTTTTGTGTTCAACAGAACAAACTCCTACTATGGTGGCCAATAACTGTTTGGTTAAAGGCATTCTTCCAAATATCTTTTGATATTTACCAAATATCAATTCATAAGATTTGGAACAACTCGAGGGTGAGTAAAAAGACAGAATTTTCAATTTTGAGTGAACTGTTCCTTTAAGGCCAGATGGATTTCATGCTCAATTTTGTTTGTCCTACCCAACCGATGAGCTGATGTAGTCTCTGCTCATTAATAATCTGACCCCTGATGGGAAAGAACTGGATTAAATGGCTCAGTGTAGGCGTTGTGGCCCGGTGGGTGTCCTTTCGAGCACCCCTTAACCCTGTCTGTCGCCCACTCTGAAAGTCTGAAAGTCTGGTTTGTTTTCTCAGAACTCGCATAGCCTTTGTTTTTTGCATTCTACATAAATCACCATCACTAAAACGCTAGATAAACTAGTCAGCTTCACTAGCCAAATTACAAAGCATTCCTAATATGATGTCATGACGTTGCAGGGAAAAGTGTGTGTGATTTGTGCGGCGTCGGGCAACAGATGTAATGTTTCTGTACATGATAAATGTGTTAGGCTCTGGGCACTGTGGCCAGTGAATTTGTCACTGCCATTTTGTTGTTTGGATTAAGATTACATGCGACCTTGTGAGGAACTGTAAGAAAATGACATGGTCTGTGAATAAGTGTCCAACCTCTCAAAATACAGAAAGGCTCTGTCTGCTCGGAACTTGAAAGATTTGTGGAATTTTACAGTTTTTTTTTCTCACATAAAAACACTCAGTTCTTTTCATGACGGTGAATTGTTAAAGGTCCAGTGCCGGAAATTTTGCGGCATCTAGCGGTGAGGTTGCGAATTGCAACCAATGGCGCACTCCACCGCTCACCCCTCCCTTCCGAAGAACTACGGTGGCTGACACAGCACTAAGATGTCGTCACGTTTTTGCTTCTTTGCTGAAGGAGATATTTACAAAATGCACTCTATAGAGCAGTTTGTCCGTTTAGGGCTACTGTAGAAACATGCGAATGTCATGTAAGGGATCCGCGGTGTATGGAGATAGAAATAGCTCATTCTAAGGTAATAAAACATAATGCTTCATTACGTAAGGTCTTTATACACCTCAGGTTTGATATTGAATCATCAACGTTTTTTGCATTTTTTTGGTTGCACTTAATGGCAGTATGACTTTCTTTTCTTCTTTAAGTCTTTGTTTCACTTAGAGAATACAAGTTGAATGGGTTTAGATTAACATGGGCATGAGTAAATGATGATACAATTTTAGTTTTTGGGTGAACTTTTTATTTTGAAACATATGATTTAACAAAAGGTTTTTATATTCGACTACTCCGAAACTGACTGTAGTTCTAAGGAAAATGTTGAGATAATCATATTTGAGCCATTATGTGACTCAGAGAATATGATTAAATGTTTTTTCTGTGTTTTCATCACCTCTTTAGAAATCCATGACAGCTGTTGTCGAATGCACTCTCGGTCTTGCACATCCTACAAACCATAAACTGCCACAGCATCTTTCCATCCTATCTTCCCCACATGGCGTAATCAAGATTTATCAGCTCCTGGGCAGATGGTTTTCCAGAATGCCGTTCCCCGCCGAACCCCCCCCTCCTCGATCCTGAGATCTGGGTTCATGGGTTTGTCTAGACTTGAGTTATCCACCTCATCTAGGAATGACGGCCCCTCCCATCATGTCACAGAGGAATTAGGGTCATCCATCCTTCCTCGAGTACCCTTATACTGTTGAAAGTAACTCGACACATGGGCGAGTCTTTCGTAGAACTTCCTGTCGAATAGGTAGAACTCAGAAATCCATAGAATAATCACCATGGCAACCATATCTTTTTGTATGTGCATGTGTCTCAGGGCTTTTATTTTTAAGGTTGCTTGTACCCCAAATTCTCAAAAGTCTGGCGTAGCAATGTCATCTTGTCCTCCAAACCGCTCTCAAGTTCACACAATGTCGGCATCCTCAAGGGTTCCCGAGTCCTTTGTGAAAAAGCCTCTCTTTCATACAATGAAAGTTGGAGTAATGAGAGAAGGCCATATTTAAAATTTAATTTAAACCACAAGACTTGAGAAGAATGGAAGGGCAGGCACGGTGTGCTGTCTCATTATCAGCCGCCTCTCGATTTGGCTGTAGCGAGTGGCAGGACACGTGTCCCTCTCTTTGTTTAGCAGGAGATCTGGACAAGATCCATTCATGGCTGGACATAAGGCCGTCTTTGAGACGGGTGTGTCGCTGGCCCTCATTGTTGAATTCCATTACACCTCATTTTGGTTCGCTTCAACAGGGACGTTGGACAGAGCCTGTAGTGTGAAAGGGAGCATTCGTACCGCAAACGGCAGAACTTCGGAAGCGCGGGAATTGTTAGCGCCTCCGTCCGTCTGAGGATCTCATTATGCACCTGCTCTCACATTAAACATCTGGATGCGATAATGGCGTGATATTAAGATCGTGTCCTGCGTTATTGATGTAAGCTCAGAACTTTGCAATGTGTCCATCGTGAGTCATGTGGTGGATGTCAGAGACATACGTAGGTTGTTTACATAGTTTTTCTGCTGTGTTTGTGTTGTGGGCAGGCCAAAGTCATTCTGCGAGTCTATGCCTGTTGGAGATGCCATCTGCCCTTCATAAAGTCTTTTTTTTTTCTCTGTTGTTTTATTTGTTTTCTTATCTCTGTTCTCTTATCTCTTTTCTTTTACATTTTATCTGTCTGTCTATTATAATGAAGTGGATATGATAACATCAAATCGAATTATAAATTGTGTTTCGTTTCATTATTAAATCAAATAAAATTTGACAAAATAATACAATCGTACAACTTTCATTTAAACTAAAACTCCACTTCAACGCGTTCGTTTTTAAAATCTGATAGGTGTGGAGTATATTTTTGATTAAAATCTTTACAAATAAGTTTTTTATTAATTAATATTGTAGATCTCTTATACAACATCTACTGAAATAATCTCTCTCTCAGCTCTTGTGTCACCAAAATATCTGTCCTTCTCACCGCCCAAGTCCGGTTAACCCAGACTGGGTGTCGTCTCGTCACATAATGGCAGTTTTGTTCCTTCACAACTCTCAAAGTAAATTTGCATGTGTGACAGATTTCTCATTCTCTCTGCCTACGTACTGAGGTCCCTCACGTCACCTGTGTGGGAGTGACTGGCTGCCCTTAGACAAAGTGAACAATCTCTCTATACCTCCGCCCTCGATATTCGACTAGAGAGAAAGTCAGATTCGGGAAGACAGCACACCAGATGTTGTTGCTGGACTGCTGACACCAGATGCTGGATACCTGCTGCTGTATGAGGGCCTTATTGTTCTTCGGCACACATCACTGCCTTTAGTATCTGATGACAAACTCAGATAAATGCCTTTGAACCCTGATTATGACCACGGTTGTAGTTGTCACACTTATTCGATTATGGTTGATCTATTATTTAGCTGTCACTATTTAAAAGTTTGATTATCCGATCTACAAGGTCTCCTATCTTGCACAGGGATTGATGGTGCATGTTGGCTTTTTGTGATGGTGATAGACCCATGAATTCAAAGTAGAATTTTGTGAGTTTTATTTCATGTCCGCCCTTATGGAAATGATTGGGTTCACAAAAGGTGGTTTTGGTTATTATCTTTAAAGCCCATATAGTGAATGAAATGCAAAGGGGAAACGCAGCCCCCCACATCAACAAGGAAATGCCATAGGTGTGCTCATCCAGAGTGGATGTTTTCTTCTGCTTTTATAGGGGATTTAGTTTTTAGAACTGTTTTGGGTTTTATTTTTGGGCTGTATACAGATGTCGGGAAGTAATTTGGAGAGCATGGGAGAATGATGCATTACACACAACATTTTTGTGTGCCCATACATAAGTTTATTATAGGAAGACTGGTCGAGATGTTTCAACAGTCACAATGCTTACACAATGTTGGATAAAATTTAGAGATACGAGAGTCTCTTGATCCCTGTTCTTTAACAGCATGAAACATCAAGTGATGGAAAGGAACAGAGCTAAAGTACTCTCACACATACATTTTCTCTTCAGACAGCATCTGGCTGTGCTGAACAATACAGTCAGTTTTCCCACTCAAAGTTCTCACCCACTCAACATTTTCTAGCGGTAAGCAACACCCTGTTTTCATATCAACCCATGCACCTATTGAATCTCTCATATGGACTGTAGATTCCTGTTTAGAAAGCAAATGCATTGTTGAAGTCACTGAAGAGCTGATGGCATGCACAGATGTCCCACACGGTTGGCGGGTAACAAAAAGCGTATCTCATCTGCGTGTTTTGGCTGTGGTTTGCGGTATCCGTATCCCTCCGCTACGGAGTTAGGGGTTCAGGTATCCCCCGCACAATGCACTCAACAGGGACGTATATAAAGACTGAAAGACGACATCCGTGTTTGCCAGCTGCTCTCCAGATCCCCTGTCGGCCGTCTGGAGGCTCGGAGGTCAAGGTGCAAACAGAAAGTTGAGATACAGTAATTGAAATGGAGAAAAGTTGGACTCGAAGCTGGAACGTGTCGAAGGGATTTCGGAGCGTTTTTTTTAAATCCCCTGCCCAGAGCGATAGTAAAAGTAATGCTTGACTTAGCAAGCCCCATTAAATATTCTGACATAGAAATGATGCTCTGTTTGTTCTGTGATGGTTTTTATGTCGAGAAGTTGGCAGCTGTTGGGCTCCTCTATTCTCTCCCGATCTCTTTTTTCCTTTCTCCCTTTCCTTCTGTCTCGCTCATTCTGTGTCTCATGAGAGAATCTGGGCTCCCTTGTGAACAGACACGTGTAAATGTGCACGTTACGTGTTAATTAAAGCGCGTGTGTAGTGTTCAGTGCGTTCATCGCTGCAAAGGCTACACGTTAACAACCCCTCCCGACAAACATAAGGCAACATGGCGCTGATGGTTCCGCTGGGATGTGTGGGTCTATATGTACGCTTGATTCTAGACTGTTTGGGACATAGTAGGATGTGGAAAATAATGCCCACTGGTTTTGTAATCAAGCGTTTGATGTTGATCTTGTGATTTCTGTCTCTTCTACAGCGAGGTTTAAATCTTAAGGAGATGGGACTTGGGCTCCTGGCCGCAAAGGAACAACTCCAAACGCTTCTCCTGTAGCCCTGATCGGTTTGCCGTGAGGCCCCGTACCCCCTTCTCATGGTGAGTTTATCCTCTCTTATGATAAAAACAGGTAGTACTGCGGACCCGGAAATCACGAAAAGGATAAACAAACAAAAAATATTAAGATGCTATCAATGGTCCTTCAAAATGATCACGCATTTGCTTAAAGAAAGTCTGTAGGTTTGTTCAAATGATTGAAAACTCTCATCAATCGATCAAAACTACTTCTAGACATCCATGTAGACCAACACAATTACAGCCAATCAGAATGCATTTGAGGTTTTGTATGAAATACATTTTGGACCAATGAGATTTGACTGTGGGCGGTGCTACCTGGGCACAACACAGCAGAAATAGATACCAAACAAGCGACAAAATGTACTGTTCGCCATTTGTGATTTTGTGGTGATGGGCTGTTTGCAGTGTCAAAATAGGAATAATAGCACAAAACCATCAAATAACCAAAGAATCAGTTAAACCAGAATTTTGATATTGTGGATCAAAATTTCACTTTAAAAGTTCAGGGTAGACTTTAAAGAATGCTTGTAGCCAAACGGTTCTTGTGTACGATTAACAAAACAAGTTTATTATTATACTCATAGCCGATTAAAGATTATTATAATATATAATTCTAGATGTATGGGCTCTAGTTTGCAAGTTCTCTAGGTATTTTTCTTCAATATTTTGAAAGTATCTATGCAGAAAATGGCACTTTATGCATTTTCTTTGTACCCCTGACACATTAGTTTGAGGAAAACAAGACTTTGTTTCTGTGTCCGAGCCATTTCAGTTCTGTGTCCGTTCGGGGTTCATCTTATTATCCTGGTGGCTGTCCATCCGTGAAATAGGCATTACCCTGTGAAACTGAGCCAGTGTGGTTTTCCTCTGAACAATCGTGATAGCTTAGAAACAATGAGGCAGCCTATAATGACCATAACAACAGCAAGGGCAACCCCAGAGGATTATGGGGGATTATTACCTGTGATCTGCTCCAAAACAGGACGGGCAGGGAGTTATCGGATGAAGGCTACTTCATTTTTTGGTGCTTCAAAGATACAGTAAATGCTAAGGGAACGTTGTTTGCTTTTGAAAGAGGAGATGTGCAAAGAGAATGCAGAGAGGGATTCAAAGTAGATTGTGTGTGCCATGTCCACTGAATCACGTTTCAAATCTTATCTGCCGTTTGTAGACGGCTGCAGTCAGAGCAAGGATGAGATGAGTTTAAAGCATGAAGATGAACCAGTAAGATGTTGTTCTTAGAACAGACATGGCCATCTTAAAGAATAGCATTTCTGTGGAATAAATGTATGATAAACTACACTCGACTTATACTGTTTAATGGTGATTAATTGTTCATGGTTAAGCTACAGCAGAAACTGCAGGGTGTCTCTGAGCAAGGACACTGTTCAAGGGCCCTTTAATGTCACCGATTCCCAAATTGAGCAATCTGAATCAGACAGACTCTGTTGTGGGACCACAATTCCACCCGGACACATTCAAAAACTGTCAGAAAATGTCTGGGTCATATATCAGCCTCAATTAAAACAGAATTATCCAATTTTAACCAATTTTCTTTAGCTTTCTGTAACTTAAGTAAACATTATTACAAATTTAAAGTACATTTTGAAATCTTTTAAAATCTCGTATCTCCATAGTTTGTGTTTTTTTTTGTTGCCATAAATCATTATTAGTCACCCTTCTGTTTGTCACTGGGTTTTGCAAATATCTAACATAAAAGGGCTTGTCAACTTTGATAGTACATTATTTGATCATTTAAAAAGTACAGTTTTTCCATTTCCTGAAAATCTGTGAATTTGGACATCCAAGGTTTTGGAAGGACATCTACGTTGTTAGTAGAGTTAGCTGTTCTTCTGACTTTTATTCATGCTCAAAGAAAACATTGTGTTTAGAGGGATTTTATATTGAGAATGATGGAAAATTAGAATGAAAAAGAAATATTACAAATAAAAATTGTATATGATTGTTTTTCAAAATTAGCTTAGTTGAGCAGAACTGGTGTCTTTATGTTAAGTATAATACATTTTTTCCTTTTCCCTACATTGTTTGTCACAAATGACTTTAACACTGATGATTATTTTTACACCGCTGTTCATTTTTTGTTACTCACAGTGAGTGTCGGCTGGAAGCAGGTGCTATTGTAAGAAAAATGAGACAATGGTACATCTGACAGGAATTGCATGAAAAGAGAAATGTTCAACGCAAGCCAGCATTTAAATATTTAGTGGCTGAAGATCCATCAGCTGAAGATCCTGATGGTTTGTAAATGCAGATATCTGTGCCATGTGTTGCGTGTACAAGCAAACAGCATGGACGCTTTGCGATGTCTCATTTCAGAAAACCCCACGTCGCTCTTGCTCATGCGAGACAGGCACCACCTGCGTTCCAAACACAAAGACCTCCCGAGCTATGTTTTAAAGCAGGACATCTGTTAAGCTGTCTGCTGTTTTTCATTTATTTTTATTTTAGTGAGGTTCCGAATGAATGTGTTTAAAAAATGGTAGCGACTGTATTAACTTGTAATGAAATACAAATTAGCCGTGGTTTTGATGATGGACCTAACGTTCACCTGTTTGGAAAGAAATATTAGCATGCTGCTGACTGCATGCTGCAAAGTATTCACTGTTTAGTGTTTACTATGTGAAGCAGCTTTAATGTGTTTCTTGTGTTTATTATTCAGAGATTCAGATGCATCTGTATCAGTGAGGGTCCATTAGATACAGAATGAATGCTTCATCTGTTTGCACTCAGGTGGTGGAGTGTTGGGTTGTTTGTGCAGCTGGACAAGGAAGGGCTTTGATGGACAGAAACTCTTCATGTTTCTATTATCTGAATATTTTTACTGTCTATCATGATGTCGGGAGAATGTAACACATTTTCATTTGATAGTTTAGGGCCTTTGTAGTGCAATAGAGTTGCTCATATATGGCTTGTCTTTATTTTGCAGCCTCAGGTGACACCACGGCACGGACTGTTAATGGACATTCAGATGCACAATGCGTATAAATTCAGATTAACCTCTAAATGCAATTTCCACAATTTAGTGTGCTCAGGTTTTTCTTCACGTCCACACATTGTGTTTATAAAGTGCCAGGCAGCACACAGTAGAATGTTAATGTTAAATGCTGCAACAGAAATAAAAACAAAACAATAAATCAAACTAAAGTTAAAGGTAGGGCCGGGACGATATATATATAGCGATTCACATAAATTTTCCTGTATAAGGCGATTCTGAAATTGCAAATTCTTCGATTCTGTGTTTTAGAGACAGTTCTGCCGTGAATTGCGGTTCTTTGATCAGTAGGAAGTGCTGCTCGATCTAAAATCACTACGAGATCGAGTCGTTTATAACGTGGATTTGAAAAAGCAACAGTCGTAAAACATCTTCATTATACATATACTTTCTTATCATCAAAATACCTGAAAAGGTTTAAAGAACAGCGTTAGAATAAAACCATTGGCATTTCCTGAAACTATGGTCGTTTCTCAATTCCAAGAACGCAAAGAACAGACTTGTGTTCTCCTGGAGACTTGGATGGACGTGCCGCGGTGACTTCTGGGACTTCAAGCAGGTTCCGTACGCGCCTTAGGCTGCATTCGATGCATCCTTGATATCGAGAACACATCCGGGTACTTTCAAGCATTCTTTGTTCTGGTGTTCTTGAGTATTACAACCGGACTTTGACCGTCATTGATGACGTAGAGCGAGAACACGAGGACACAAAACCGCTGATGAACAGATAATGAGAAACGGCGTCTGTGTGTAAATCGTATTGATTCTGTGTCCCATATGGTTTCTATAGATTTTTAGAACAGTTTTGTGGAGAAAATTCCACTCTAGGCACTTTGATATGTCTGGGATTGACGTATAATCACTGTTTTCCAAGGTCTGGTTCCCTCATGTCACTATGGAGGGTGTGAACACAAGCACGAGCAATGAGTTGTTGGCTGCAATTCACTTAATGGCCACCGGTGTCACTAATTCAAGTGTATTGCATAACACAGTGTCCACGCCGGATGCGACAGGCGCAACACAACACAAAAAAAGACACTAGAAACGCATTAGAACCCATTATAATTTCACATTTTGTCCACACTGGATGCCGCGCGGTGCAACGCGACAAACCCATTGAGAACAAGGAGGTTGTCATGTTGCCTAGCGCCTGTCATGTCCGGTGTAGATATGGTGTAATATTCAAAATTGAAATTTTCTTTCAGAACAGATAATAAAAGAAATGAAATAAAAGAAAAATGAAATGAAATGATCTAAAATTGCCTGTTGGAGTTTGATTCTTCAGAAACAAGTGTCATGTTCACACTGCTCCAAAAGACCAACAAAATCTATTTACAATATTAACATAACATTGACTCCTTTTATTGTTCATTTAGTTTTTTGTCTTTGCCTTCAAACCGCAGATGCTTCACCAATACAAGCGAAAACGCATAAGGGCAGAAAGTATGTTCTTGTGGTTATTGTCTGTAAACAGCAAACATTCAAGCGTGTTGTTTACATTGAAGCAGATTTGTTTGGACTCTTGTCATATCGACGGAGGAGTTCTGAGTGGGTGCTCTCTCCGTGGGGGTCTTAGTCACAATCCTCATCTTTTGACTGGTTCCCTTGATTTCATCTCAGTAATATTTCAGCTGCGTCTACTTGTTAGTCAGGGAGAAATCTGAGATTAAAGCTTATGAAGGCACCCGCTTCAACACAAACATAATCAAAGCTTGGAAATTGAAAATGTAGCAAGGTTGGATGCTTGGAAGGCTTTAAAATATGTGTTTACATTCTTAGTGCTTGCAAAATATGAAGTCATCTGCGGGTCTTGTTCTTGGGTAATGTATGTGCGTCGGAGCGTTACGGTCTCATTTAAAGCAGCTGGGGAAATGAAGGATTGCAGCTGTAATCCCGACGTTAACTAGCTTTCCCTCTCGTCCATCATCTGACTTTGGTCAGGTGAGTATCAGTGTGCCTTAAAGGGACAGTTCACCGAAAAAAATACATTTCGCTTATTTGTTCACCCTCATGTTGCTCCAACAAACGCCGTTTTTCTTTTGTGTAAAAGAAGTGTAACTCATTTTTGTTTGTGCATTTATCATATATTTGATGATGTGGTTTGGCAAAACATGTAAGGTCATTTGTGGGGGAACTGTTCCTTTAAATTCAACACACACTTCTCCTTCAGAAACTGCTGTGTAGCTGCCTGACAGAGCGGAGAAGTGTGTGTGTGTGTGTGTTACTCCACAGGGACAGCAGGTACCCGCTGCTTGGGTTATATTACCTTTCCCAAAATACCACAAGTGCCAGGCATGGCCGGGGCACGTGGAGGACATTTTAGAAACAGTATAGCAGATAGTAGATGATGTTCATGTGATGACTACGGTTAATAAAAAGCTCTGTTCATTAACAGACGAGTCAATTGATGTTGGTTAGACGATTATCAGGTTTGATTCTCATGATGGGGGCCTATGGCATTGGAATAACTTGTTTGTTGAGAAAAGTTTGTTATAAAAATGGTGTATCGCTGTGTCTTTGTGTGCACTATAGCCTAACACTTGCCATTTGTTTGATTTGACCTTTGACCTTGACTGAACTTTGACCTTGACTAATGGGCCATGAACGTTCAATGTATCCCTGCATCTGTAATTATCATCATAGGGATGGTTTAGCCAAATTTATGCCCTGACCCATCTCGCTCTCTCTCTCTCTCTCTCTCTCTCTCTCTCTCTTACTCATTCACTCTGCTTGGATTTCTAGGAAAGTGGTGAAGTGATATTTTTAAAGCTTTTAATCTAACGCTAATTGCTTTTTATACCTATTAGATAGCGCCCGGTTCTGAAAAGTGACAACTTCAAAGTCGTGTTATGAAAGCAGATGTACTCAAATTGTGAGGATTTTACCTTGTTCAGATACAATAAACTTTTTTTACTGACTAAAAAGTGGTTCGCTTTGAAGGTAATTGTGCATTATATTCAGAAGTGTTAAGTCAACCTAGCACAACCTCACTAGGTTTTAAAACGTGTGTTTGATGTTAATTATCCGGTGGTCTCGCACGTCTGGATTTTTCGCCAGCGATTGCCATGGCGACTCCAGGGTGTGAGATCTGTCACAGCTGTCTCTAATACTGCTGGTTACAGATTTTATTCAAAATATAAAGTAAGTAGAGTTCATGCTTGAATGGTCAGACACATGAACCTTTAACTACTCCTGATTTTTCCTCATTTGTGGTATTTTCCTTTCCTTTTCACACTGTACTGTCCAGCCTTTAAAGTTTGGTCTTTTCTGTGATGTGCGTTTTTTCATTCAATGTTCATTCAAACATCAAAAAAGAAATCTTTCTGAAAAATTTTGCCTTTTCTAGTTTTTTTTTTTTTTTTTTTTATGTTTTTTTTTTGTTTTTTTATGTACCTATTGTGTTTTTTTCATCATTCTTTGTATGTACTGCATGCAGTAAATTTTGCCTTTTCTAGAACATTCAGATTTTTGCAATTAGGAATGTTTTCCCATTAAATTCCTGTTACCATAATGAGATTTTTTCTTTCGTGTGTTTTTAATTACCATTCTTAATAGTTATTCTCATTATACTCCTGTTTTAATTCAGTGCACTGCTTTACTACATTTATTTTTTTGCATTTAAATTAGCATAAATTAATTTCACAACAAGTATTTTCATTATAGACAATTTTGCATGACATGAACAGCACTGATCCTGAAACACTTCCTGTTTCAGAAGCACTACAGAAACAAAACAAACTACAACTAACAGAACATTTAGAACCGAATCAAAATGTTGAATGAACATCTTCGAGACTTATTTTTCTTTGTGAAAAACTAAAACAGGAAGTGCTTCTGAACCGGTTTTATTTAAAGGGGTTTTGATGTAATGTAATGTGTATACACGATTTAAGGTTCAAAAACGCAGTATTTTCTCTTGTATCTCCTCTTTGCTCCGCCTCTCTGAAACTGATTTTTTTAAAAGCTCATCGTTCTGAAAAGTGAGGTGTGCTATGATTGGCCAGTTAACCTGTGCGAAGCGATAGGTCGAATACTGCAAGCGTATCACAGAAATGTAGCGCCTCTTACCATATTCGGAACATCAGGTTCTAAAGCAATTGTACTGACAGCGTGATATAATGTCTTCGGTACCTTCTTTGAAGTCCGAATCTGATACGGAAAATGAAGAAGATCAAGCCAATACATCAACTTTGCCAGCGCGACTTGAGCAGGATGTAAAAGATTGGTAAGGTTTTATAAAAAAATATTATATTAAATAGTTAAAAGCTATAGTTAAGTGTTTTATATACAACGTTATAAAGACTATAAACAAACAACCATATACATCATACAGCGTTTGTGTGAGATAGAAACAAGCTCGCATTACAGCAGGCAATGGTAACATAATAAATAACGCGAGCGCTTTGAGCCTTCTTGATCAACCAGTGTTACGCCACGTCTCATCGCGACTCAACAAAGACAATAAAACCCCATTATAAACACGACATTTGTTGCCTCTAGTTGGAACATTATTACTGATTATTAGGACTTTGTTGTCTTATTTCTTGTTGCGCGCATGTCTACAAGAAAGTTGCAGATCACAAACACACAACAAACTCAACCCGCGTTTGTCCGTAGCAAAGTCTTTTACAATTAAAATATACTTACGGGCTGTGAATCTGAAGCGCCAGACTGTCATTGCGAAGTTTTAATTGTTGAATGGCCCCACTTTTTAACCAAAGCTTTCATGCATAGCCGGTCTTGATCTCCTCCTGGTTCGTAAAGCAATCTTCGGTGAAATGCGCTGCACAAACATGAACATTCGGATTGTACTTTTCTGGAACAGTATTGTAAATAAAATGTAACCATTCGTTTTTAGTTGTCTCATCTTTTGGAAGGGCAAACAAAGAGGCTTTCTTTTCGCAACGAAACACACAGCGTCTCCACGAAATGGCTGCGTCGGTGACGATACAATGAGATTTACAAGTACGCCCACCGTACTTGCGCATAGATTTGGGCGGTCTTAGTCAAGTCATGTTACGAAGTGACGTACATACGGCGGGGTGTGGTTACACAAGGCGTTTCAGGCAGGTCTGGGTGAGCATTCGCTTTTAGATAGAATGCATCTTTTGTTCCGACACTTTAATATTTGCAATTTTACGTGTCTAATACATGCATGGGCAACTCATAACACAGCAAAGACACAGAACAACAAGTAATATGACCCCTTTAAATTTCGCAATACATGAACATTTACATGTTCCATTTTTTGCATTGCAGGAATGGCCTTTTCATATTTTTCTCCTGATTTTGGGGTGAATTCTGACCTTGACATCTTTTTGACAGATTCACTCCTCCAAAGCCTAGTTTCCTAAACCAGTTTGGTTGAGACATTTTCAGTGGGATTGAATATTTCATACAGGAGGTCAAAAGGGATTTTCTTCCCCTCTAATACACAGTGCATTGCCATAGGAACAACTAGTGACTTTCCATCCCCTATACGCATGTTAAGTTTCTTTACCCCATCAGGTTCAGCATTTCCCAGCGAGTGTGTCTTTGTATTGAGCTCTTATGCAAAGGTGGAACAAACTTGATTTGTTAAGCAAATGACTGACCAGGACTGACCTGTTTCAGGAGGTATGTTCGTTTGTCATTGAATTGCTTTGGTTTTCACTGCGCTTCTACGGTGACGTCATTGCATGCTTGTAAAGTTGTTTTTGGGGGAATCGTTTCATTGTTCATTATGCAGCCATATAGGGATTCAGACCTCTATTTAATTTCCTTTTGGTGTTGTATCGATGAGGCATTGGACACTTGATATGGTGAACCTATCTGAAACTCCCTTCATACTATCTAATGTTCATAAAGCCAAACTCGCACTCATCTGCTAAATTAATAATCAATATTTATGTACAGTACTACCTTTGTCTTGTGTATATTTGGACAGTACGCTCTGTCCACTGTACCTTTCTACTCATTCAAGTCACTTCCTGTTTGACTTCTGTATGTGTTTCTGAGTCCGTGTCGGTCTGCACCTTAGGGGATTGGTTGTCTAGCCTGATTGATTGACAGTTCATAGCACCAAGCGGCCTCATGGGAGTCAACGGCCACGGGGGGGAAATTTGTTCAACCCTGAGATTACACACGTACAAGCCATAAAGGACCCCATATGTTTTCATTAAGTCGTCCTCCTGTCACACTGTCACGCATTTGTTTTATTGCGAGTGTGTCTCAGAGAAATGTTTTAGTGATAATGACTCCCACATTTAATGTAGTAAAGATGTGATGATTTGATCAGCATTTCCGTGATATTAAGTGAATTAAATAAATGACACGACATGGATTTAGACACATTAATAATTATGTAAATAATTATTTGAAGTAATATAGGAAATTATCCCTGTGTTTATGGTTGCTTAGTAACGGTAATATTGAATATGTGCTCCTAGATGTTTAATGTCTTAGTGTGACACTATATTATATATTTTATCAATTTAATTTAATCTGAAAACATATTATTATGCTCAACCAGAAATAACTTGCATTCGACATGGACTGTATGGACAAAAGTATTGGGACACCCCTTCTAATAAGCATGGTTATTGTATATATTTCAGTAATTCTAATAAAAATAAATATTAATGCTACCATACAATACCATATTAAAGCATTTTGTTTCCATTTTGACTGACTAAAGTAGTCAACCTTGTTCATTAAAAGGGTCCCAATACTTTTGTCCATACAGTGTATACCTATTTAGAATTTTGCGTTAAGAGATGCAATCATACAGTCATATTTTGAATGAGAGCACAAAATGAACATGCATCATTTATTCCAATAGATATTTGCAAAAATTGTTATTGCAAATTATTTTGCCAGCAATATGCCAGCAATATTCGAGTTGTGAAACTCTGATACCCTGTCGGCCCTAATCCAGAACCACAGAACAGTTCTCATTCATCTCTGTAGGCTTTTGGTCTCTGTTTCAGACACTCGAGAGCTCAAGTGTGGCCACCTGATAGCTGACCTGGGGTCAGGTGCTAATTCGCAGCCAGATCCCACTTACAAATCAGCAGTGACCCTCCCCTCCCTCCATGCTCCATCCCAAACCTGCTGAGGTAAATGAATAGGACGAGTGTCGGCTAGCCCTGTCGCCCTGGAAACGCCAATCGTGTCTCCTAGCTTGATTGTGACTTCGATTGATCTGGCTTTCTGATTGGACAATTACTGCTGGTCTGGTGATCTGGTGTACGGTCTGGTGTTTTCATATGTGGAATCAATATAGCAGAATTTCCATATCCTAAAACAGCCTTGAAAGGCATTATTTATACAATAGTCCAGGAATTCAATAGGTCAACAGCAAAGAAATGTTAATAAATCCATGTTGTGCTGTAATTGTTTTGTTTGTTTGTTTTTTAAGTAATGAAAGCGAGGGAGCAAACTCATGTACGGGATCAAGGAATGTACGTTTTATCGACTGCACAACCGGCTCGGCACTCTCTTGCGCTGGCCATGGACCCTTGAGACATTTTTTCCATTGCGTATTGTACTGAAATACTGTGACGAATCGCATGTGTAAGTTCATATTAGGGTGAAAGCATTTGTTTAAATTCATATGGTTTGTGTTACCGCTCTTCTGTGGGTAGTGAAAATAAAATCGCCAGCCAATGATAATATGGTTGAAATGCTCTCCCATCATTTAATCCTACATTGCGTGGCCTTGTTGAAAGAACATAAAAATAGGTGCGTGGCTTTCAGTCCTGCGTTTTCACTCATCCCATTCATTTACAAAATATGATATGAATAAGCATACATCATTCCTCGAGTCAGCTGTGATGACATTGATGATGATGTATTTGGCATGATGTCACAACCCGGTTGTACTTTTCATGCTGGCGCTCAGCAATAACATTTATCTTGATGTAACTATGCTTTGTTTTGTTTACATAGCGTAGCACATTCCTGCTGCATTGCATCTCCTTTGATTCTTGCCATGCGTTATCTCGACTGGATTATCAGACCGAATGGAACAGTGCACGTGTGTCCATGTGTCTTCTTTCAGACCCCCTCTGGTACTCCTTGGAGACAAATATTCATTGTGTAGGACTGAAGAAGCACAGCAATGTTATTGATGGCTGACCTAAGTAGCACAAGAAGGAGGAGGGCTGTTAAGACGGGGAATCTAGGTTAGCTGGGCCACTTTGATTCATTGATTCTGATGCGTGTCCATCCTCCACTCTGTATCTCTGTATTGTTAATTGCTGGCTGACTGATCGCCGTTTTTTGAGGAACTCCTGCCCTCCGGCGCGCTTTGAAGCGAGAGGCCTTAGCCTTTTACCAGTGCTTAGTAAGAAAGCAGATTGGACGTCCAATCACAAAAGACTGGAAGTTAACAAGCAACAAAAGTATTATCGAACTATTTCGTTTTATCATTATGTAGTAGAATTAAGATATTAGAATTATCTTCCTTTTGGTTCCCATTACACAAAGCAAGCTTCCTTGATTTATGTGTTTGGGCCAAATGTGTGTCATGTTCGCTGTTATTTAGGGCATCCCATCCAAAGCTTTAAAAGGGAAATGAATTAGAGCTTAGACTCCCCCGACCAAAGGAGGATATCCGGCCGTTGTGTGACGGATCCAATGCTTCCCCCTCTAAAGCAGCAGCTGCACCCTGGACTCACAAAGTGACGTAAAGGAAGTCCAGTGAGTCGTTTAATGTCATGCCAGCCATGTGCGTTAATCTCAAACTGATCTCTGGTCGGATTTTTAATAGTTGCTAGTATTCATAACGGAATGCAGTAGATATGAACTAACTGGTGCTATGGCGGTGCAGACAACGGTGAGACAAGACTGTGCCTTTTCTCACATTTCTAAAGGAGTGAGGAAGGCACTTTTTCAGAAATGGTTCTATTTGTGGAAGGAAGATGGGAAGCAACGTTATTACATTTACGCATTTGGCAGACCCTTTTATCCAAAGCGACTTACATTGCATTATACTACACATTATTGTACTCTCAAAGGTGAAGTGTGTCATTTCTGTGCAACTAGTAAACCAAATCATAGCCCCTACCCATGGTTTCATCGCTTTTACCATAACAATCGCACGGCAATTTGTAACTATTTTATAAGCTGGTTAATTGTTTTTGTACAATCTTATTTGCTTCCGTGCCAGTGAGGTTAGGTTTAGGGGTGGGGTTAGGGGAGGGGCTTTAGTGTTTTTCTAATAATCTTATGTTTTTGTACGATTCACATCAAACGAATCATCCACCTCACCATCAGAAACACCGTAAACACATACATTGTGTAGCAGTTTATTTAAGTGTTCAAATGTTTCGTACACATCGCAGATAAATTCGGTTGTCACTTAATTTTTTAGTGCTTAATCCTGTTCTGTACACAAGGTTCACTCATTTACAGGAGTTACAACCGCATTCTACTACCGAATTAACTCCACGCAGGGTGTACGGAACTGAACTCAACAACAAGTTGTTAAGGATGCTTTAAACGCCCATCAGGGATGTGTCGTCTTCTGTTTTTGTGCAAGAAAATAACAGTGAATGAAATACTTTTTGGCATGGAGCTAGCAACTTTCACGAGCCCTTCGCTGGTGAGAGGGTTGCCAGATCTTCATAGAAAAAAACAGCAAATGAAGAGAAGCCAAAAGTAAACCTTAGAAATCCAAATTGTTTATATTTTAGTAGACCCAAAAATTTATAATATGCGCAAATAACCATTTTTTTGGACACCTAAAGGGTCCCGCTCTATGACGTAAAAACCAAACAGCAAGCATAAAAGCGCTTAAAAATAAATGAACATGGCAACACTACAAAGGAACGCTCTATGAAGCAGCCTTCCGAGCATAAACAAAACAGCGCTTCTGTCAGCGGTAGTTTAGTTTAAATTCTTTAGCCGAAAAATAGCAGATACAAAACGGGTAATGTTCTTATTCACAGCTGCTATGGTTACCAGTGTGTCAATCATAACAATTGTGGGAGTGACTACCTGTTCCCTACACACAAAACTGTAGTAAACTTCACTCTTCTCCTGCAAAGACTGTAGCTCGTGAGGCTCATTCGCTGTAGACCAATCACAGCAGACTAGACTATCTGACCAATCACATCAGACTAGGCTAGCGGAAAGGAGGGGATTAGACAGATGAATCACGGAACGAATCATTTGAGAGTCAGGCAAGAAGTAAGGATTATTACGAAATAATCGTGTTTTTACACCTTCTACGTACATAAACTTGTAGTTGGACCTTAAAAATCCCTAGTTATGAACTCTTTAAAGCGTAAATGTTATTTAAACAGCTGTGTAACTTTTTGGTTTTAAGTGTTTTGTGTGATCACTCTCTTATCTGTCCGTCTCTGGATTATTAATGAGAAATCGAATGCAGGACCCGAGTTGGTTATTTTTGCCCATTGTCCTGAAATCGAACCCCTAGGAAACGCAATTTTGTGTGTGTCTGTGACTCTTTGTGTTCACGAGAAAGCCAGGGAGATGTTGTAACCTCTAAAAATGCTTACTATGCTGAACACCTTATCTGCTTGTTTCAATAAATTGCCAGCAGACTTCCTCCAGAGACTTCTCCCTCTGTCCTCACCTTCACCTGTTTCCAGGGTTCACTCAACACGCACCCTGATCATAAAAGATGGAATTTTAAGAAACGGGTCCAGAAATCTCTGGGTCTTTATTTTCATTTCAAATGAAAACAGAATAATATTTTGTTAAGTGCCGATATTCTAAATGGTACTTGAACATGCTTTGTGTTTTTTTAGGATTTAAACATGCTTTGTTAAGTATAATAATTTAAATAATTATGAAATTAAAAAGTTTAATATTTTGCTTCTTGCAGTTAAATATGACCTAGACATGTTTTGTGAAATTCACCCTAAAAAGAACAGGATCACAGAACAGTAGAAGAACAGAAAGGCAAGGAGCGTGATGCGAGTATCATTTCCAGGACTCATCACTGGTCGGCTGGTCTCTGTGGACAGGTTTAAGTCTGCTTTTTAAAAGAATCCGGGACAATAGAGACAATCATGGCTTCTTGATTCCGACTGTCACATATGAACGCACATAGAGACGATAATGGTTCACGACGTCGAGAATCTCATTCTCGTTTCCAGTCTGTCTGTTTATTCTAACCAAGCCCCTTGAATGCTCCCAGTCTCGCCCCCAACCCATACCCCCCCCCCCACCGTTTTCCACGAGACTCCTGGTTCGACTGTTGCTATGCAACGTTCTCCTGTCGCTTAGTGAAGCATTAATTAGAGTGTTAGATTTGAATACCCCCGTTATCGCCTCTGAATTGCCACGGCTGGTGTATTTGCACAAGTTTTAGATTCCGCTACAGTAGCACGGCACTGCCGTATGAAAGCGTTCCTGTAGAGCATTGTGTTATCAACGCAAATGTTGTGGGTTTGATTCCCAGGGAACACACACACTGATGAAATATATGTAGTATGAGTACGTATGTTCCCTAGGATGCGCTGTAAGTTGCTGTCAGATGCACACATTTGGCAGAAGCACATTGGGAAGCTTGTCGAAATCCAGAAACCTTTGCTTTGTTTTTTGAAACGAAAAGCTAGATGCATCTGACTCCACATGTCATCAGTCAACAATTTTTTTGTGTGTGATTTGTATTCTAAAGGTCCTGCCAGAATGTATATTCCTCCAGACAGCTAGTGAAGCAAGTGGGCTCTGTTCTCTCAGCAGCTGCGAGAGGGCTGTAGTGATGCCAGCAGGATGAGATTTCAGGACAGCTAACCTGAAGCATCATGTGCACATCTCTTCCTGTGTTTTCACTACTTCCTGTGAGCACTGTGGCGTTTCTTTGAATAATAATCCTGACAGACCAAATCTTCCTTTTTTAGTCATTTGTGTCCTTGAATAACCTCTTAAGACAGAATACCGCTTATGATAAACAGCCACATTGTCAGTTTAAAACCGCAATCCATAACACTTCCCTCTATATCGTCATCGCTGTTTGAAACATAAAATTGCAGGTAACTTAACACACTTATCTTTAGGTATGTTGAAGTCACATCACATAAAATAACATTTGCTAGGGAATTTTACCCGACAGCTCAAATAATAAGTAGTTATTATTATAAGCTTACTGTTGTGAATTAGGATAATATGTGGAGACAGTTTTAAACATTGATTTTTAATATACTTGCAGAATAATTTATTTGTGTTTATTTTTAAGCAAAATGGTTATGAATAATATAATTTTGATTCTTTATTGTAAATGATCTGTTGTAACAGTAAACAACTAGAGTTAAATGGGCCAATAAATGTTCAAAAACACACATTATAGCTACAAGAATGAAATATTATACATGCATATTTAAAACTATTGTAATAGAGTCACTCACTGACATTACACTTCTGTATGATGTTATATCCTTTACCTTTATTGTCATTATGAAATAAAATGCATAGAAAACAAGAGCTAACGCAACTGCTTTATATAGAACTGAGTAGGCAGTTGAATATGGTGAATATGGCACTCTCTTTATCCAAATAAATAATCTGTTTCTGGAATATACTTATAGCAAATTAATTCTGCATTGTATGCATTCATCTAAAGAAATGTACCATGTGATCTTTCAGACAGAAAACATGAAGCTGTGCAGGTTCATAAATTTCATGTCCTCTCAGCACCAGCAATGGCACAATTTATAACCACTGCTAGTCTGAAGTCACAATGGGAAAGTTCTATGAAAAAATCTGACATGAAAAGCTATTATGCGAGAAGATAGATCAACATTGAGTGTTAGTCATTGAGTAAATTATCGGGTTTCAGATAGGATTCTGAGCACAATGTTTAACTGGTGGTGGTGGCGTAAAGCTCACTTTTTTTATTATTAGGCTTTAATTATATTTTGATGGCACTATAAATGTGTGTGTCTAACTCACAAATTACTCTGTATTTTGGGCCATTCTACAGAATTCGTGCAAACTGCTGTCCCACATCAAAAAAGTATTCAAGTATTTAAATCTTAGTTGTTTACTAGGATCCATTTTACAATTTTTATATTTGTATTGTAATTTTATAATTACAAATAATTATGCATTTGGCAGACACTTTAATCCAAAGCGACTTGCATTGCATTATCCTATACATTTATACATAGGTATGTGCAATCCCCTGGGTTCGCATTGTTAACGCAATGGTCTTACCACTGAGCTATGGGAAAGATTCTTCTATTATCTATTGAAACCCACAATAATATTTAGAATATTGGTTAGCTTAATATATATATAGAATCATAATTTATTGTGTACTTTCAATTGGGAGATGGGTGTCCCGAACCCTAAATTTCAATTCATGAAAATTATATAAAAACAATTTTTTTCCATTTTTTTTCCATTGTTTTTAAAAAAATATGTTTGATGTTTTAAAAAAGTGAAGTTCAAAAAAACGTTCAAAAAATTAATTTGCAATTAAATAGCAAAAAATATATTTAAAAAGTAGATTCAAACAAAACCTAAATATGTAAATATAATCACTCTTATTAAATTATATATAATTGTGTTTCGGTAGTGACAAAATTTAGGGAGAGGGAAACGTTCTGAAAACAATTAACTGCACACTAACTGGAAATGAGTACCATTGATATTATTTGCATACATTAAAAAAATTCTGGGGAAAAAACCCTCATTTTTTCAAGATGTTTCCAACTCCGATATCGCACCAGAATAGCCCATTTAAAAGACCTCCCTTAGTCCTCCATGCCCAGACTCCCTGGTAAAACTGTCACAGAAACTTTAAACCCTGCACATTATGGGTGAAAGGCAGGGAGACACTGGCCAATTATTTTGACTGATTCACACAAAGAAAGAAGTGAAGTAGGATTTCTTTCTAAAGCAGTAAGAACAAACAGGCGAAGGTTTCTTTTGTAGATGGGTGGACTCTTTGATATCAGCCTCTCCATTAAATCTGTTTAATCCCTCAGCTGCGCCATACATATTGCCCCCCAACCACCACCACCTCCCATCACCTGCTTGACTCTTTCTGTTTTTTAGGCTTTAAGCTGAACACATGTGCAATTTGTTTGCAAAAACGACAAACGTATAGCTCAAATCCACTAAGTCAGTTTATATGTTGATAGTCTACATGTGTTGTAATGTGTGTATTCTATTCTGTTATGTTATCTATATTTTATATGTTTGTCTTCTGCATACGATCATTTACTCAGGCATGCGTTCTCTTATGATGCAATGGAAGAAGATTTTTTGGCTAAATGGTTCCATAAAGAACTGTTAACATCCCAAGAACCGTTCTGTTTCACAAAAGGTTGTAGTGAAAAGGGTTCTTTAGAATATTAAAAAGCAAGAAATAATGAGTTCTAATAAGAGTCTTTGAGTAAATGGTTCTTTGTGAAACCAAAAATGGTTTGTCTATGGCATCACCTGAGCAACCTATTTCTTTTTAAGTGTAGAGGTTTTGCTGAATGTTTACGGTCTTGAAGAGAATTGAGTCACTGTTTGATTATACCTGCGGGATCTCTGCGTAAACAGTTTTCCCAGCCTCATTGATGAACCATGATGTCTTTGACAATAATGAACAATGACACACCTGCATGGCTCAGGTGATGTTTTCACTGTGAACACTCAGACGTCTGTTTAGCCAGACAGACTGCCTCAGTTTCATTCTAACTGGTCGACTTTTATGCAGTGGAACGTTTTTATCTGTTTGCAGAGAAAGAAGTTATGTTTACCGGGCCACTACACTGAGCATTTTCTTAGGGAGAACTACTTGTTGGGTTTGTATGCCGTATTTGTTTTAGTAGCCCTTACTGCAGACAACCAGGAACCGAGAGTTGATCTAATGCGTATGTGTTTATAAACTACTGCACAAAGGAGGCTCTCGTGTTTGTTTGAGGATATTTTTCTCCAGTTTGAATCTGAGTTTCTGCAAGCACTTTAGAGCTTCTGTGTCGTATTTGGACAGGAAGTGACACGAACAAAGGGAAAGCTTGTGTAGCTGTCTGTGTGTGTGTGCTCAGTGTGAGGTTTTCTCTCAAGCAAAGAAAAATCTCAGGTCAAACTTTCTGGATTGTCCTTCTCTTCGGGTTTTTCACATGTTGCTTTACTGTTGTTTTTCTTGTTGCAAAGTTTAGGTTACGTTTCAAAGTAGCTTTCCCAACAAAGGACCCCCAAGCGTGTGTCTATGTGTGTGTAGTGTTTGTGTTTGTACGTGCGTTTGAGTTCATACTCATTTGGTTCCTAGCCACCTCTTATTCTCTGTTCTTGTTTGCGTGTTTTGTTTCAGTGCACACGACCTGAACATTGTAGTCACGAGATTTAACCCACTGACACCCACCCCCCCCCCCCCCACACACACACACACACACACACACTCTGTTCATTGGCTCTGTAGAGCAGCGGAACACAAACAGCATGCGATTCCTGTAACGTTGCGCTGTGGGAGGCATTAGTCAACGGGAGGCTGTATTAAACATAAAGCGCTGTGCCTGTTGGCTCTTAGTCATTGTGTTGCTGTTGAATCCATCAAACTCAGAACTGTGGCTCAGGCCAGCCAGCTTTATATGCCCATGGGGCAACATTTGGAAAACTTGTGTTCAGGCTTGAGTATCTATCTGTCTGTATGTCTGTAGTCTGTTTGTCTATCTACTCCAGTGGGCCTTCTGAAGCGAAACAATATGTTTGAGAAACTGATTCATATTTTTTGGCGTATTTAGCAATATTTATATTTATATGAAATATAAAATATAAAATGAATGTTTAAATATAGTTTAAATTATATATAAATATATATACATGCAAGTTTTTCCTAAACATATACATGTGTGGAAATGTATAACTATGCGCAGTGCAGTGCAGAGATATATATTAGGTAAAAAAAGGCCTTAATCGCATTCAGAATAAAAGTGCATAATATATGTATGTGTAATGTGCATATTTATTTTGTATTTATAAACATAAAAACATACACATAAATGTTTATTTAGGATACATTTAGATGGATTTATTTAAATTTACCAATAATTGAAATGACATTTATTCATTTTTATATTAGATATTTCTCAAAAATATGCGTGTATGTGTTTGTAAATACAAAATGAATATGCACAATACACAGACGTATATTATGTAAACACAAACTTTTATTCTGGACTCGATTAATTTGACAGCTCTAGGAAAACAAACCGTGGATGCGATTAATCACGATTAATCGTTGAACAGCCCTAATTTAAAATATGGCGATTTCTCTTAATTTACATTTCTTGCATGTCTAGTGATATAATATCGTTGCTGCTATTTAGTGTGATCAGTGTGGTCAATAGTAGTTAAAATGTCTGTGTTTCTGCTTCATTTAACTAGTTAAAAAGTGCAGTCAAGTGTCTATTAAATCAATTGTGCTCAATTTTGTCTTTAAAACTGCTCTAAACATTTTTTTAAGAGTATGCATGAAATGTTTTTCCCTACCTGACAGATATTACTGAAGTAAGTGTCTTGAAAAATCACACTGTTTTTACTGTGTGACAGCCCTGGGCTCTTTAATAAGCAGAATTTGTCTCAGACGAGTTCAATTCGAGACATCCAGTTTGTTTAAACCAATTGGAAGCCGGAGGGAAGCGTCCGGGAAAGCCGCTCGGAGCCAGTCATTATTTTTGCAATTTCCACGAACAACACAAATAGCTGACAACAGCTTTAAATGCAACTTGCGTTTGAAATAGAACGCAGGTAAAATTAAAGATAAAGAAAATGTAGTCGCCGCTTGCATACCGAAACAAGGTTAGCGCACCCAACGCTCGCCTCCTACATCATAAATCATAGCAGTGCTATTTTAAACAACCCACGGTGCGGAGAAAGAAAATGGCTGTCGATTTAAAAGCCACGGCTCCCAAGCAGACATGGATTTTTGCAGCTGACATGACAAACCCCCTGCTGCGACCCATCAGTCCGGAAGATTCCATCATCGTGATTCAACTTGATTACTTGTGGCGGGATACCTTTAGAGCTTGTCTGTGCTTTGCCGTTTGTATGTTTATTTATTTCTCGCTGTGAATTAAAGCCTGGGTTTCTGCCTTGGGTTGCTTTGATTCTGATGAAACAAACCGTATCTTATCTGATAGAGTCGACTGTCTCCTGTTTGAAGATTTTGTAGTTGACAGAGCATGTTAATCTTTTTATTTGGATGGCATGTGTTTGCATAAGTTATAAGGAAGCTTGGTTTCTGAAGGCTGATCTGATGCTTGTGGGTAAATTATAATCAGACATATTTCAGACTTTAGGTGTTTCGGAAATGTTGTTTCTGTTGTTCAGTAAGAAGTTCTGTTCTTTAAAGTTATGCTAGTTATTTCTTCGGACAATAACATGCACCTCCCCTTGGCTAAGAGAGATTAACAAACGCGATGGAGGTAAACATGTTTCTTTGACATAGTGGGGATGTGTTTGGGAATGTGTCGGCCGTCCCTCAGCCATTGCTGAATTTAAGAAACACTTCACTGCTTACATGTTTTAGAAAAGAAAAGATTTTAATGGATTATTTTTTGATATTTTATGGTTCCTTTTGGTAATTTTAAATAGTCCCAGTCCCCATCCACTTTCATTAGATGAAAGCAGTTGGGAAACTGATTCTTGCGGCACAGTTTTGAGTAAACCTTGAGATTTTTTTTGTTTTTGGGTGAAACTATTTGTTCAAAACAAAGCAAATCTATCCCTTTTTTCTCTAAAACCTCTCAGTCCCAACACTTCTTTGTCACCCATCACAGACATTATAAACAAACATCCAGACGGACAAACACGTTCGTCTGTGAACCGTGGCAACTGTGAAAAGTAAATGGGGGCCAGTTAACAACATTCTTCAAAATACCTTTTTGAGGAAAGAAAAAGTCATACTTAAACCATTTGGTTTGGTATAGTTCTTCTAAGATGACAGATTTTAAAGGAACAATGTGGAGATTTTGCATCTAGCAGTGAGGTTGCAAATTTCGAAATAGTTTTTAGTCTTCTGAAGCCATAAACTTTGTTACTTTAGCTTCCTAAGCTCCTAAAATCGAAAACCTGCCATAGCTCTCAATTCATATTTGTGTTCAGCACATTGTTTCGCACAAATTCATTTATATTTTCATGATGCTTATGAAAGAGATTGAAAGATTTTTCCATCGTTGCATTGCAGATATCATTTTTACCCCTCGCAACTTTCAATCCGAGTTTCTCATTACTTCATGTGTCAGCTTTTCTACAGACATCAGGCTCTCATTAAGTCATATGTCCGAGTGTGAGAGACTGCTTTGGGGAATAGCATTAGTCTTCTGGTTCTCATGGTTAAGCACGGTTCGCTCAGCAAACAGCAGTAGATCTCGCTACAGTGAGTTACGTCTTCTCTGTTCCTCATCATCTGCAGAAGCTCGGCCTCAGGATAAGGTCACCCTGCGGAACCTCACTCATCTTTATGCAAGAGCCGTAACACGCCTCTGTCTCTACATCCATCTTTTTCTTGTCTTCTTTTAACCTCTCTTGAACCTTGCCTTTCTACGACAGAATCTAGTTTTTCCAGAGTTGCTTAGTCACATTTGCATCTGTTCTGCTAGCCAAATGATCTAAAGCTTTAGTCTTTATTGCACCAATATTAAAATTCTAGTATATGCCGATAAACTGGTTGATATTTTCTAGGACTGTATATGAAAATTTGTGCTGGAATGAATAAACGACAAATGGAATGTCAACAAATTTGTTAAACTTAATGTGTGATGTTTGGTTAAATTTAGGCATCACAACAATGTGATAAAATCTGGGCTATTTAAATTTTGAGATCTGCCTGAGGAAAACAAACATTTAAATGTATTATTTTATTTTAGATGTATTTTATTTGAGATTATTATTGGATTTGATTGTAAATTGTATTATTGTAGGTCAATCTATTTTATTTTAGATTATTTTAGTTGTATTTAATCTGAGATTTATTATATTATATTTATACTATTATTATTGTATTAAATATATAACGGCCATGTCACAATTATCTAATTCAACTATATTTTTCATTTATCCAGGTTTCTATGACTAAGGTACATGGTAAATGTCTTTCTGTCCGTGTACTAAACTATTATAGTACCAATTTTCCGTCTTTTTATATTTCACACTCAATTTATTGTCTCAAGGTTACATTTAAAGGACCCTCAGACTGATGCTGACCCGCCTGCACCTAAATTATGTTTCATACACCTGGATTGCCTCTCATACATATTTAATTTTCTATTCTATTCATGTAAACACACATGCAGATGTCCTGCGCTCTCCTGTTCACCATCTAAATTCTCTTCAACCAGCACAAAGACCCACCGGTGAAAATGTAATTCCATTGACATCCGTGGAGCTCATACAAATCGAAATGCGCCGCATACCAGAAAGAGATGAACGTCTGGATAAGCAACAGTAGAACAAAGAGTGTGTATCGTGGACGCTTTCACACATATAAACACGCACGCTCTGCTCATACATGAAGCGGTAATTAACAGCATCGGGGTGTGAGCCCTGCGCAGTGTGGGTGTCGAGTGAGTCTTAAAATAATCCAGTGAAGAATGACGTATCCCACAAATGAAACTCATTATCAGCTCCAGCGTTCCAACAGGCTCGAGGCTTTATGTACCTGAAACATATAATCACGCAGCCTTCCAAAATCCCCTCGCTAACTCTTTGTGTGATGTGAACGTCATTAGATGAGCTGCGTTTTCAAAGACATCACACGCTTTCTTTGTTTCGTCACACTGGGGTTGATAGACAAAGAAGAACATGTAGTGGTTTCGTGAATAATATCTTGTTTTAAGGGTTGCATATCAAAATGACCAATTACTGTGTCTGTCTGGCTGTCTACTGCATCTACAGTATGTGTCTGTCTGTATGTTTGTGTGTGTCTGTTTGTCTACAGTATGTGTCTGTGTGTGTTTGTGTGTGTCTGTTTGTCTACTGTTTCTGTCTGTCTGTCTGTCTACAGTACCTAGGCCTATGTGTATCTATCTTTCTGTCTGTTTACTGTCTGTCGGACTGTGCACTCTGTATGTATGTCTGTCTGTATCTATCTGCTCGTCCGTCCTTCTACTGTATTTATCTACCTGTCTGTCCGTCTATTATCTCTCGGCGTCTGTCTGCTTTTTTAAATGAATCCAGATTCCTGAGGGGGCTGTTTTGTTTGCTTGTGTCTCACTCGGTTCTGTTCTCTCTCCGCAGGTTTCTCTATAGCTCCAGAACTGTGCAGCCATGTTCAGGAACAGTCTGAAGATGCTGCTCGGCGGCAAATCCAACCGCAAGAATCGAAACAGCAGTAAGTTGAGTTGGGTTTCTCTCCACAACCATAACACGGGATGTTTTTCATGGCTCCTTGTGTAGTTTTTAACTGTCCACGTATGAACGCATCCATTAGAACACCATTAAACGTTCTCTCCACACCATGTAGCATTTGTGTTGCATTTTTTAATATGGGTCAAAAGGGAGTTCATTTTATACGCTTGACCGATCAGAGAAATTTAAGTTAGGGGTGGGGCGAGCGTGTCAAGCGTGTTGAGTTCACCCACGACTATGCTGTGCGATTTCGTTGTGTGTGTATGAGCTCATAGACTCAAGGCTTTCGTCGAAGAGATCTTAATAGTCAAAAGCAGCTGTTGAAGTGAAATAAGGCTGTAGGCTTGTTTTTTCTGTGGTTGAGAGTTTAAAGAGAATCTGTGTACCATACAGGACCTCCTTATTCTGCCTGTTGACTCTGTAATTTTTTCTCCTCCATTTAAAAGCTCAGGTATGTCAGTGGGTTTCTGTAGCGGGAGATCTTTGTGAACATTCCTTCAGCGTTTTTGTGGTAGAGCTGAACAGTACAGTCACGGCTGTGTTTGATGGATGAGGGCTGTGTGTGTGTCCGGTTAGCTGTGTTTGCTGTTTGCTTTTCACTGGAGTGTGGCTGTGCGACTATAAGGGTGCTTGCGGTAACTCGGGCGGTAACTCGGGCTCCTGTTTACCACCTGCACACACACGTTTCTCAATATCTCAGTTTCTGTCCGAGACTGTCCAAGTTTTTCAAATTGTGCCAAGTTTGACTCGCTTAACAGACCAGCTATTCAACTCAGACAGAGTGAGATTTGTATCAAAGGCGCAGCTCGCACTTCCCAGATAGCCCTCGGTCGGTGTTCACAGCCCTCAGAATGACTGTGGTTTATCACTTGGTGAAATTCATGCCTCTCTATTGGCCGACTGAGTCATGTTCTCTCCAGGGCCTCTGGCTTCCCTGCAAGCTTTAAAGGAGGCAATTTAGTTTCGTTACAGTGCACTTTAGGGTGCCATTACTGTGACAGGTTTAAATAAATGTAAAGTCGTTTGAACTTTCCTGTTCAAGAAATGACAGAATCATGTGGCATTAGAAGCTTGAGAGGCTATGATTCATTGCCACGGTGAACTAATGATCTCATTTGAAATGATTCAAATGACATGGTACAGTGGGCAGTTGTGTGGTACTGTAGATTTTAGTTATATAACTTAACCGGTTTTAAAGGGATAAACAATGAAAATTCTTTCATCATTTACTGTACTCACCCTCATGTCATTTCAAACATGTATGACTTTCTTTCTTCAGCAGAACACAAAAGAAGATCATTTGAAGAATGTTGGTAACCAAACAACACTGGCCCACATTGACTTCCATTATGTCCACGTACACGTCATGTACAGGTTTTGAACAACGTGAGGGTGAATAAATATTGACAGAATTTACATTTTGGGGTCTTTTGTCTTTCTTGGCGGATACGTTTCAATTTGGCAGTCATTGTGTGATTGGTAGAAAGAAACAGAGTTGCCATAAGGATTCAGAAATAGTCCAAATCAATTCTTAACTTCATTAAACTTCCATTTTTGTGATCTGTCATCACATGCCTCAAATAAGCTTTTTCACCAAAGATGTTTCCCAAACAATGCATCTTAGTCTACTTATTGTGATGCCTGTGGCTTTGTCTGTTTTGTATCACAGCTGTATTGTTGTACACGTATTTTATCTCACCTTGACATTGGAAAATTTCCACAAGATTTTGTTGTACAGTATTGGCGTGTACGTGAAGCGCCTGCGTAGTTGCCGCTGTCTTTATGTAAGGTTTTCTTTTCATACTTTTCCATTTGGCATTCAGCTCGATGCAAATGCGTCTCCCTCTGCTGAATATATTTGCCATAAATTAGATCTGCACACCCGCAACTTCCCGAGCGCTGCAGAATAACCCAGAGCTCGGCGCTGGAGAAAAAGCACATGTCGCGGGGCGATTGATGGTTAGCCTCCAGACCCCTCAAACGCTGTGAGCGGAATACTAACCGTCTCAAAAAGCTCATAGCAGCACTGGCCCGTGAGCCCTTTGTGGTTTGAAAATGATGTAAGGCTTTGCAGAAACCGCAGGCGGTGCTTCGCCTGTAGCTTGTCTATCCAGCTGTGACAGGTTTTATTGTAATATGTGCTGATGAATGCCGGTTTTAGGTTTTGAATATTGGTTTCTCAGCTTTCTCGCTATTTACGAAATGTCACGTACACACGCTTCGTGTGTCTTTTTTTCTTATGATAGATTCTTGGATGATCCTGTACTGTTTTGCTGTTGGAAACGTGATGTGGTGGGACTAAAAACTAGGCTTCGTGCACCTTGAAGCATCTAGATGGGCTAGAGAAGAAACCCAAACATTTTTCAAATCATGTACGGGACTTTTTCTTCTGTGGCACACAAAAGAAGATATTTCGAGAAATGTCTCCATGGTTTTGTGTCCAATCAATGGAAGTCAGTGGTGGCCAATGTTGTTTGGTGACCAAGATTCTTTAAAATATCTTCTTTTGTGTTCTGAAGAAGAAAGACAGTCATACAGGTTTGGAAAGATGTGAGGATGAGTAAATGATGTAACAATTTTCAGTTCGGGATGACTATCCCTTTAACCCATTTAATTTGTTCAGCAGAGCTCAAATGGCTTCTCCTTATCTCCTCCCATCGGCGACTCTCCACTGCTGTCACCGTTCTCGCTTGTTGACAGCGTCTGGCTCTCCGCCCAACCCAGGTTGAGTTGTGTGCCAGATGAGGTACTTTAATGTGGTGGAGTGTAGGACCAGTACGTACTTAACACAGTCCTCCCCTGTGTGTATAGCGCCTCCCTGTAGTACTGTAGTACTCCTGGTGGTTCTAAAATGTAAAACTTCATCAGTTCAAGGCCGACATCTCAAACAAAATAGTCAGTCCTCTAAAGAATGCTGAAGTATATCTGGACCAACTACTTCATGATCATAATTCCACGTGTCTCTTTTTATCCAAGACAAGACTTGCCGTATTTTCCTGACCTGTGCAAAACACCAAATAAATGTGTTATAAGACCATCTTCAGTGCACTTCCAGTGGTATGCTGTGTTTTCCGCCTCCTGTAGTGACAGACTGTGGCACTTAATCGGCTCCTAATGTTCTTTTAATAATCCAATTTATTGTTACGTTCTGGCAGATGCAGTACATGAAGCATAATGCCCGACCGTAATAGTCCAGAATGGACCATCAGGAACAGCCCTGTGTTGCCAGGTTTGGCTTAACATATGCGGTGCTGTCATACGAAGTAGAACCGGTGGAACTTATAATACAGATGGCATACGCAGATCACTGTGAATGCCAGTGTCGTTTAATACCGATGCTGAACAAGCTCATTGAGGTCTTTTGGTTACTAATGGTTGGAACAGAACTCTGCAGGAGAGTTGAGGGTCATTCTTATCCAAACTATATTAAGTGCAGATGTTGAGCCGCATACATGTAGTTTAGGGAGAGAAGATAAGCAAAATGTGCAGCTGTAGTATTTTTTGTAGCTGTAATCAACTTTCATTATATAATCTTTTCCGTGTGTAGATCTCAATGACTCTTTGTTTGGTCTAGAAACTGTATGTTTAAATGTATTGGCATTTGTTGCAGTAGTTATATGAGCCATTCAACCTTCCCTTGTAAATAGATTTACAGTTTGTTCACTTGAAAATGTTAATCTTTGCTTGTTGTTTAAAGGTGCGGTTGTTTAATTTTTGGGAGGATCTATTGACAGAAATGAAATGTATAACTGTCTTCAGAGGTGTAAAGACCTTACTTAAAGAAGCGTTATGTTTTTATTACCTGAGAATGAGCTATTTCTATCTACATACGTGTTGTTTCTACAGTAGCCCTAAACGGACAAACTGCTCTACAGAGCGCGTTTCCTAAATGTTACCTCCTTCGGCAAAGAAACGAAAATGTGACGGCATCTTAGTGCTGTGTCAGCCACCGTAGTGCTTCGAAGTGGAGGGGTGGAGTTGAGCAGTTGGTTGCAATTCGCAACTTCACCACTAGATCTCGCTACATTTCATACACTAGACCTTAAAGCTGTCCGGACTTTGCATGTTGATTTTGATTATTTACAAATTGCTTTGAATGATATTAATGAACAGCAGGTGTGCTTCGTTTTTTACATAACATTGTTACTGCTTTTTAAATTGGATCACATTTGCATATATTTGTAGTGTATATATTGACATCCTCGCAAAAGGTGTTCTTACACAGCAGAAGTTAAGCACATTGTCCTTATCAGTGGTGCAGTGACTGCAACACTTCTGTCTGTTTAGAGAAACGGGAACATTAGGCGGAAGGAAGAGCTCAGCAGTTTCTCTTAAATCTGTTTTCTGGCCCTTTGAATGCTGGCAAACGTGTTTTATAATCCACCTCTCAAGTTCACATGCACAATGGGCTTTTCATAGCGCATGAAGAAGTGTCTTCATGTTGGTTATTTCTTGACAGCCGCAAAAATATGATACTGCCTCTCGGCTCATATTTACATTTTGTGTATGTTTACGTGTATATGTAATATATGAGCGTAATTGTATCTCTTTTTCACTTAAAGGGATAGTTCACCTAAAAAGAAAGTTCTTTCTTTATTTCCTCAGCCTCATCTTCATCTTCCAAATCTGTATTATGTTATTTTCGCTATAAATTTTCACTTAAAAATAAGCAGCTGTAGTGACCTTGAAGCTTTTTTTGTCCTCGAGGTCCCCCTGTGTTGAAAATCTATTTTTTATGTTGTTGATATGTTAATGTGATGTTTAAAATGATACATTCTTTCAGCTTTAGCAGCATCTGGAACTGCCGAGTGCGGTCTCGATGCACTGTAGGTCCGAACTGGTGCGATTAAGTGGCGGTGGGGTTAATTTGCATATTCATGAATCTTCGTATATTAAATGAGGTAAGGGTGTAGTGTTACATTCAAGTCCTTTTAAGGCATGAAGAAATTATTATCAGAGGAAAAAACATTCTACATATGCTTAGTTTAAGCTCAAAGATGATAAAAAGGATAAAATTATCAAATGCAGTGGAACTTTGACAGCCAGTAAAATAGTCCATATGACTATATGCAGTGGTCCAAAGCACTAAAGCACAAACAAAGCTTTGTTTGGTGAGGAAAACGATATTTAATTTAATCATTTACTCTCAATTCATTCATTCATCCCAGAATGCATCTCTCTTAAGCTACTATTGTATGAAAAACGAGGAGTCAAAACACAAATAGGTTTGTGTTCTATGAGAAAATATAACCCGATATTCCTGTTGCTCAATTGGTAAATCTTTTTGCTAGCAGCTGAGGGTTCGATTCCAAGAGAACACACAAAGTAAAGATAAACATTTAATGCAATATAAGTTGGTTTAGATAAATGCAATGTTTAAAAAATATTTTAAACAGCTTTGTAGTGAGTAAATGATGACAGAATTAGTAAATGATGACAGAACTATCCCTTTAAATATATATATATCTATATATATCAGTGTATTTTGTTGTAATGTTGGATAGCTGCTCATTTTTATCTTTGCTTCTCTTGAGGGATTGAAAGTAGAGATCGTTTCAACATTGAGAGGTTAAGAGAATCTGAACACAGAGAAAAAGTTTGAGAGAGATGCAGATGAATAGCTGCTATCGAGTGGGAGAAAAGAGGAGGAGGAGGGTGCGCCTGTCCGCCCTGCTGATGACTGAACATTTGTGTGTGTGCGCCTATGTGTGGGGAGGTTGTATGTTCTTGGCGCATGCGCTGGTACCTGGCAGTCGCCCTCAAGACTGCAGATAACTCAGCATCACTCGTCTAAGCATATTTTCCTCTCCTTTCTTTTTTCCTTTATCCTTTCCTTTTTTAAACTAACCGGGGCTCTTCAGTACTCTTCAGCTAAACCATGAGCACGCATTTGGTTGTTTTGGGACACAGATTCTGTCATCATACACAGGTGAACTATCAAATCCTCAAGATTCTGGGCGGTGCTGATTCATTCTGGGAGTTTGCCCCGGACAGGCGAGCTTTAGCAACAGGCTAAAGGAATTCTATTACTTTGGGACAGACTGGAGCAGGTCGATTTGTACCAGTTTTTGACAAGAGCCTGTTGGGTTTTGCTCTCTTGGGACCTTCAGTGACTTCACCGCTAGTGACGGCACAAAAACGATGACTTGGGTCTCGCCAAGGTGTTTGACTTTCTTACCCGTGTGGCTCCCTTGATGGTACGTGAGTACGAGCTCTCGGTGGCGGTTTTACGCTCTTGTCATTTCATATGTGGTTGTCTTTATTGTTAAGTGATCACAGACTGGGCTTAATGAAGCAGTTCACGAGCCTTACAGCAGCTGAAATGAGAATCCGGCGGGATATCAAAGCCAAATATCTGAAATAGACACACACGATAACATACGCTAACATGCTCAGTCACTCAGAGGGAAATATTAACACCTACGCTAATGTGGGCAAACACACACATACAGAGTTACCTACATGATCTCCGTTTATCAGTATTCCTCGCCCACTCGGTGATGTCAGTGGAGTGTTAGAAACGCTGTGTTTGTGCCTGCCGGGATGTGTAATCTGTAAGTGTTTCTAATGCTTAAAGAAGGCATAAACCATTTGAAAGGGACAGTTCAACCAAAAATGAAAATTCTGTCTTCATTTACTCACCCTCTTGTCATTCCACAGCTGGATGACCTTCTTCCTTCCGCTGAACACTAAAGAAGATATTTTGAAGAAAGTTGGTAACCGAACACCCATTCACTTCTATTTTATGGACATAAAACCATTGCAAGTGAATGGGTCCCAGTTAACAACATTCCTCAAACTATCTTCTTATGTGACCTGCGGAAGAAGCAAAGTCAAACTAGTTTGAAATGACAAGGGGTGAGTAAATGATGACAGAATTTTCAATCTTTGGGTGAACTATCGCTTTAAGGTTTGGTTTATTGGGCTTAAAGGTGCAGTTTGTAACAATTTTGCAGTAAAATATCCAAAAACCACTTGGCCAGAGGTATGTATTTTGTTCAGCTGAGTACTTACAGTATCTCAAATGTTTCCAAATACTTGTAAATCGTGAGAAAATCGCCATTCTAAACACTGACACGGGGCTGTGCAGTCGCCTGTCAATGGCGTCATTGCCGCGTTACCATTTGTTACCCCCTTTACTGACGTAGAAACCGCATGACAACAGTGTCGGAAGTAGTTTCTAGCGTCTAGGAAGCCACTAGCTTGTTTCGAGCAGCCACTTATTTATGGACCACAATTATACGCAACATTTATAAAACTCTAATACTTTACCTCATCCGCTAACATGATTTCTCGTTCCCGTCACAGATCCCATCTTTCCACACTCCTTCACAACGTTAGAACGTGCGCCCCAAACTGTAACTTTAAAGGGTCAGACATAAAAAAGAAAATGTTTTCATTATCATGTCATTCAAAACGTATATGTGACTCTTTCTTCTGTAGAACACGTATGAAGATATTTTGAGAAATGTCTCAGTGGTTTTATGTTCGTACAGTGGATGTCAGCGGGGGTCGGTGTTGTTGGTTACCAAAGTTCAACAAAATATCTCCTTTTGTCTTCTTTAAGGAAGATACAGGTTTGGAGTGACATGAGTACGTGATGAAAGAAGTTTAATTTTCGGGTGAACTATCCTTTTAACTGCTTTAGTTGGTCTTTGCTTTGGCGTGCCGCATTAGCTGGTCAACTTGATATAAAAGGTGACCAAACCACTTTAAAACTGAAAAACAGGCCATCTAAGACTGGCTCAAGACTTTTTTTAAACCGGGCTGGGTTAGAGATGCACAGACCCATTTTGTTCTTGGTTGAAGGGCTCTTCTGTCTTCTGTGTCCTCAGGGGTGCATAGGGAACAACAGCTTGGTGGGCTGTTGGATTTTTCCAAGCGTGGGACCGTGGGCTAAGACTGGCAGGATTGCAAGAGCGCCAAACACTTTAGATCTTCTGTCATGAGTCACTAAAACATGTTTTGAGGGCTGAATTACAATTAGATGATGGAGACTACATATTCTGTGCTGGACCAGAGCTATTAGAGGCAATGTTAGCCGTTTGGGCTGAAAGATATAGTTGTATAATATTTCTGCCTTGCCGCCATTCGCCATTCCCACAGAGATAAGCAAGCTGGTTTACGTGTGTAGGATTATGTAGTGCCGACTCGCTTTCTCTCTCTCCTTCTCTTTCCACCCTGTCTCACAGGGCTGGGTTAAGCTAAGTTGTGCTGACATGGTGTATATACAGGATTTATCATTCCATGGCTGTTGCTAGTCAGATCAAACAGAGTTGAGGCTCACAGTTAGTTCATCCTCAAAACTCACTCATAAGAGCCCTGAAGTACTCCTTGAAATGTAATATAGCAACGTTATGAGACCTCAATTTACTTCTATAATCTATTTAAATATGCCGTTGTTTGGCAACCTGAGAGCTCTTTGTCATATTATAGTGATCTTATAAAGCTTGGCCAGTGTATATCACACTATATGTTATTATTTGGTTAAATTAATCAATATTTATGAATAGATTAATTGCGCATTGGCAAATCGCACAATAAGTGAAGTGGAAACCCTGTGGGGAATGAACTGGCAACCCTTACAATTACCTAAAGTGATATGACATCTTAGTTTATTGGTATTATTTGGCTAAATAAATCAATATTTATAAGCAGAATAGCCAAAGGTCACAGTTGTGCAGGCTTATACAGTAGCTGGTAGGGGGTGAACTGGCAACCCTGTGGGGAATGAGCTGGCAACCCATATGGTTACCTACAGTGTTACTTTTAAATACATTAGTATTATTTGGCTAAATAAATCAATATTTATAAGCAGAATAGCCAAAGGCCACAGTTTTGCAGGCTTATACAGTTTCCTGTAGGGAATGAGCTGGCAACCCTTATGGTTACCTAAATTGATGTGACATCTTAGTTTATTGGTATTATTTGGCTAAATAAATCAATATTTATAAACAGAATAGCCAAAGGTCACAGTTGGGCAGGCTTATACAGTAGCTGGTAGGAGGTGAACTGGCAACCCTGTGGGGAATGAACTGGCAACCCTTATGGTTACCTAGAGTATGTTACTTTTAAATTCATTAGTATTATTTGGCTAAATAATCATTGTGCCTTGCCAAACGTGTAGCTGGTGAACTGGCAACCCATACGGTTACCTAAATTGGTGTGACATCTAAATGAATTGTTATTATTTGGCTAAATTAATCAATATTTATGAATAGATTCAATGCACCTTGCCAAATGGCACAATTGTGCAGGCTATAGGTTGTAGGGAACTGGCAACCCTGTAGGTATTGAACTGGCAACTTGGTATGGTTACCAGTATTAATGTGACATCTAAATTAGTTTTTAAAAATATTTCACGGTAGGGAGGATTTACACGTCTGTTATTTGTTGGCTATTGAACTAACCGTGATGGGCATCATCGGGCAGCTGAGCTTGACTTGTGACGGCTCAGTTTAGATGAAAACGGCCTCAAGTCTCGTGAAATGAAAGTGAACACCATCTCACTGTTCCAATATCTCTCCTGCAGAAGTCTCTATGTGACCAGCAAAATGACTAAATTATTCAACAGTGGCAGACTACACCCACAGATCACATTTCTAGATGCACACACACTCGCTGCTGCAGTACATCTGTGTGTGTGTCCTCTGTGGATGCCTGAACCAGTGCTCGCTAATAGGCTCCCTTTCAATGTTGAGCGAACGTCAACCAATCCAAGCAAGTGTGTCCGGTCAAGCGTTATACAATTCTGGGGGGAATAGTGTAGAAACAAAACCGTTCGCGTGTTACAGAATATCCAAGGAAAGAATGGAGAGTGTTTCTCTGGAGTCATATCATAAACACTAACTGTATCCCTTTTGAAGCAGGTTTGCACTGGCACTGAATGCAGTTGGTACCATAATGGCATAGCAACGCCCCGGCAACCATCCACAGAGCCTTTCCTCAGTTTTTTATGCTATTTTGTTCTGTAGACATGTGTCTGGTTCCTTCTCCAATGCAAGTTTATGTCTCGGATATTTTATGATCTACCAGGCACACTTCATAAGTCTGATAACTCAGAGAAGTAATAGTAGACATCACCTTTGCAAGTTTCATTATTTGGTGTTATATTTGTGTTATGTCTGTAGCACAGGCCATGTGAGATGAGTTATGCGCTGAAATTTAATTCTGGATTGAATCCTGAAAGAACGTAATTTGAACAAACCCATAACCGTAACTATGAGTAATAGCCACAGCGATGTTGGTTTAGCAGCACAGATAAAAGCAGGTTACAGCTTCTGTGAAGGCCAGAGTCTCATTAGAAGAATCACAGTAAGATGTCTGAGTCATAAAAGAGAATGTGAGCCCGTCTAAAATGGAAATCCAAGAGTGTTGGAAATAAATAACGTTGATTGTTATATGGCACAATACATTGTGGTAAAAAAAAATACAATATGATATCTAGCGCTACGGCATGATTTTATTTATGTCTGTTCGTATCCTATGGTTGCAACATATGAACTGTCAATACAGAAATCGGATTAATGGACATATAGGGGTGGGTATCGTTTGGGAATTCTTAGGGTCGCGATTTCGATTCAGAATCTATTCTTGACGTACTAACTAGCATTTTTAAGATGTCACCGTGTCACGTTTGCGCTCAGAGTCAGACTAGTGTTGGTGCTTTGGCTTCTACTCTTAGAACGGTCACATATTGTATTTTAATATACTTGAGTGCCCAGTAAAGTTATTCTCATTGACGTATTCTGCTGTCAGACATTAAAACGATTACATAATAGTAATTAAACGCGACTCTGTATGTTAAACGACAGTCACTATGACAACACGTTGCACTGGCACACCTGTCAAATTATTTATACATGATTGGTTACTTTCTTCCCTAAACAATGCCAAAAGAGTTAAACAAATGTAAATTGTTTTGCCATACTGTTTTAAAACGTTTAAAAATCACTAAACACTTGTAAACCGATTTACTATTATGCCTGCTAAGAAAAAAACGTAACGCAAATTGTAAACTGTTAACATTTTTAAACGCCACCTATTTGATTGAATGTGCAGCTGCTGCAGTTTATTCAACACACGTTTATTTAACAGACGCTGGCCGACGCAAAGAATTGTGAGTTATCACTAGCAACTAAGGATACACCTCATGTGTCCTCGGAATTCTCGTGAAAGTAGGTCGCATTAGAAGGGTGCCTACAGAGTGTCCTGCCTGCTTTTATGAAACGAGACGGCCTCAATGACGTAACAGGCTTCAAATGAGACCTTCGGAGGACGCAGCCTTCCGAAACTAGACACAGCCAGTGTTTGCACGTTAGGTGTGCACTTTGTAAAAGGTCCGGGTGCTGCACCGCTCTTGCAGTTTACTTCTGCCTTATATGTTCCAAAGACGTCATGTTATATTTAGTAACGTTTAAAAAAATGTTTTTGATTGATTCGAATCGCTAGCAGATTGAATCGGCATTCATACGTGAATCTATTTTTATCTCCCACCCCTATGGACATATATGTAAAATGCTTGCTCAAATATGGCCATATATCTGATATCTAAATACTATTTTTTATTGCGCTTTTACTGTTTAAAGTGTTTAGTTTCCACAATTTCTTTCTTAATCTTGTTCTTTTCTTACATTTTCTAAATAGATCGAATGTAGTCTCATCTTTCCATTACAGAGGATAGTTTCTGTCTTCATTTACTAACCCTCAAGTTTATATTTCTTTGCTGTTATGAACACAGATAAATATATTTGGAAGAATGCTTGAAACCAAACTGTTCCTGGCAACCATTGACTACCATAGTATTCAAAAATGAGTTGGGTCTGTTGAATACAAAAGAAGATAATTTGAAGAATGTAGGAAAGCAAACAGTTCTGTGCACTTTTGACTACCATTGTCATTTTTCCTACTGTGTGTAGTCAATGGTGGCCAAGAACTGTTTGGTTACAAGCATTCTACAAAATATCTTCCCCTGTGTTCATCAAACAAAGAAATGTTTAGAGATTTTGAACAACTGGAGTAAATAATGACAGAATATTTGTTTTTGGGTGAACTGTCCCTTTAAACCTGAATGTTGTCAATTCTATAACACATTGCGTACAGCAAAAATGTTAGTGGAATGTTATATTTGGAAAAAATATGTTCATTTTTCATTTTTTCTTCAAAATATTGTGATACAGTTTTATCTTGAACCCAGTATAGTGTATTTTATCGACTCATGAGCTGAGTATGTTGTTTATATTGAATAATATTGTGCTCACACCAAACGAGAACAATCGCATTCCATGCTCTTTATTACTCGCGACAAGTTCGTTATTTTTTCGTGAGTGTAGCGAAAAACATCACGCGATGGAGAGTGAATTTCTCGCTCCAGTTGTAATTTTTAACTTGTGCGGAACACATCGGCATCGTCGACTGCAAGTTCGCGGCTATTCACGTTTTTGCATTGACTTTGTATGGGATTTACTCGCGCAAATCGCCTGATTCACATCTGGTGTGAACCCAGCATAAGTTGTTTTAAATAAAATGTGCAATAAACGTCTGTCACTTGGAATTAACAATCACTCATTTCAACACACTTCAGTCAGATCTTTCCAGATTTTTCCATGACAGACTTTATGTAATCTACCTGAACGTCATGGAATGAACATCTGAATGTCGATCTGTGTATTAATTAATGTGGGTAGTATCTCTGGGAATTGCCGAAGGTCTCCGAATATGCAATGTTGCAGTAGAACTGGGTCACCATATGGAGCAATGGCTCTTTTCCATGAAACCACAACACACGCAATCATCCGCAGTTGCGTGTAGCAGTAAGGGGGCAGTCGCTGGGTGGCTACGGGAACATGCTTTCTACAGAGCGTGTCAGTTCAGGTCGTTTGAAATCCTTGTTCCCGGGTCACAGAGCATTTTAGAGCTTGAGGTTGAAGATGGTAGAACACACCACTAATGGTGGCCAATTTCCTGCCTCTAGCTAGAAAAACTTCATATCTGTCTTTGACCTGATTGGTTGAACGCCATGTCGAGTGGAAAGGACCTGCAGGCGGGACACATGCTGTCTGCAGGCGAAACTGTGTAGATATAGCATGGGAATAGATCTTGGGCCTGGTTTGGATTAGATGCGCTGGCACATGGGGTTTTTAGTTTGTTTGTGGCCTTTTAAAGGGACGGTTCACCCATAAATAAAAATTCTGTTGTCATTAACTCACCCTCGAGTTGTTCCAAATCTTTATAAATGTCTTTGTTTTGAAGAACACAGAGAAAGATTTTTGAAAGAATGTTTGTGACCAAACAGTTCTTGGCCACCATTGACTACCATACACTCTTAAAAATCTAAGTCAAAGGTTCTTTAAAGAACCATCCCTTTCTTACTTTTCTACAATCTGAAGAACCTTTTTTCGCCACAAAGAACCTTTTGTGAAACAGAATGTTAAAGGTTCTTTATGGCATCGAAGAACCTTTTGAAGCACCTTTTATTTAGGAGAGTGTAGTAGGAAAAATGACAATGGTAGTCAAAAGTGCGCCAGAACTGTTTGCTTTCCTACATTCTTTAAAATACCATCTTTTGTATTCAACAGAACAAAGAAATATATACAGATTTGGAACAACTCGAGGGTTAGTAAATGAAGACAGAATTTTCCTTTTAGGGTGCGCCGTTCCTTTAAGTAAAATAAACGTTACTAGGTAAAAAACTAGGCCTGTGATTCTGACTCTGATTGCTTATGAATGTCAACAAAGGTTATACTTATGACAAAACGTGCTGTGTGATATGACATATTAGGCGCACGCACGCTCTTGTCATACCACATGACATCTGATCTTCAGGACATTAATTGAATCTCTTGATGATATTCATTTCACGCAGAACAACAAAGGTCTCGGTGGGGATGTATGGAAAATGATCTTGTTCTCTCTCTTTCTCTCTCCTTCTGGCTCTATTTCCCGGCACTGTCAGTGTGGGCTTGTGTGACGAGTGATGGTTCTTTTCCAGGCTCAAGGGCACTGGGCCGATCCGGGCTCAGATTTAGTGGGGTGTTTTGATTAGGCGAGCAGGTTCTGCTATCAGCCTACATAAATTAGAGAGCGGCTTTCTGAATCGCACTCCATCCTCCCACCGGGCTTGTATCAGCTCATAACCGGTGTGTGTGCGTGTGCTGAGAGACTGTAAAATACGTCTGTAATACAGTACAAGGGTATCCAAAGTATGCGTTGATTAGCGCCCGATCGTTGTTGGTCATTTACCCTCAATGTGTGTTCTCTTGATAAGGGGGTTTGTCGCTGGGTGTTAAAACAGGACAGATAAACTGTGCACCTCCGAGTCACCTTTCCATTTGCGCTTTGCACTTCTCAACCAGACGTCTTGAAGCAAATTGAGTGTAATATGTGGTGCTTAATCCGACAAACAAAATAGGAACATATTCATGTTTTGGCTTACCTAGGCAGCAATTGATGGAATGTTCATTGCCAACAGATTGGTTTGATGTGTTGTGCATAACACAAATGGAGCTCCTTAAGGGAAAGAGACCATTTTGTCTGCTGTTAGCACGTTGCATTCTTGGATTGCCTCTCTCTAACACACACACACATTCCAGTTTATACCTCATTCACATTTCTCCCACCGAGTGTTCTTTCATCTCCTTGGGGAAGCGGTTGGCAGTGTTTTGCGTCCCTCCCCTCTCACGGTGCAATAGATCCTCTTTTCTGATGTGTCCTTTGCTCGCGTCGTTTTTCTTATCAAAGATGCATATGCTATTTTGTGTGTCGTCACGGTGACACAACATCCGCCAACAGCTCTCAGTGTCATGTGATGGGCAAACGCCTAAGGTTCTCCCGAGGGCAGGTATCCTTTGGTTACGTGTGTAATTTTATTGAAGTAGTAGTACGCTTCAAAATATTCCCCCGTTCACCTTGCATAGTCATTTTTATTCCTACTATGGAAAGTCAATGGGGGCAAATTTTGAAGTAAACTACTCCTTTAAAACGTCGTTTAATTTAACACAGACAAATCATAACTAGTGAAAGTTTTATGACAAGACCTCAGACCTCAATATATATGATTTGTGTGTACCACATCAGTCATTGCAATGGCAGTCGTGACATTATTCTACCAACAGCCCCCTCCTCCCCACCAAAGATTCAAGACCATTGGCTTTAAGGGACTGTTCATTGCTGTCAGACTAAAATCTTTGGTTTGGCCAGTTTAGTTGAAATAAAAAAAAAAAACAGTTGACGAGGTATTTTTAATACTTTTAAGTGGTTAAATACTTAAAAAAACCAAGAGACAAACATGAAGTGTGACCAACAGTGATTATTTATGGAGAAAAAAACATCATGCAAAAGGAACATGCAAGGTTTCAGTCCGCTAAACAATTTTATTTTGTCCCTGATTTGTCTTTAAGAACCAGAACATTGTTGTTGGAAAGACCGTTTTAGTTATTTTGAGTATAGTACAACTAAAAGACAAACTAAGAGAGACAAAATAAAGAGATTGTGTTAGTTACTAGTTACTTGAAAAAGTAAAGTAAGGGATTACTCTTATTCTTTCTGTTATGTAATTACAGTTACTTCTGATGTTATTAAACTAAACACTGTGTGTTATATGTGTGTGTGTTCAATAGCGGAATTGACATTAACATTCAAAGTCTAACTTTAAAATCTGTGCTTTAATGTATAATTCTCACATTTGCTATACTTTGGTCAGTTAATAATACTACTTTATATAGTTTTATATTATATATTTGAATGAATTAAAAGAGCTGTTTCATGTGGAATCACGAATCAAGGTTGATGTAGGATATAGAAAGTAATAAGTAATGAAATACTTGAGAGAGAGTAACTTGTACAGTAATCTAATGACACTATTGAATGTGTAATAAGTAACTAGCAATTAATAACTTTTTCAGAGTAACTTACCCAACAGTCACTGTGTATGTGTGGTTAGTAGCAGGTGGGTGCTTCATTCATCAGTATTTCCTCTCCATTTCTCTCTTCCTGTCTGTGCCATCTGTGGCTGTGGCCAGACTGGCCGCAACATGGGCTCTTCCTGTCTGACGCCATCCTATGACGCAGCCGAGTGGACACGCTGCGAATTCTTCAGTCCAGATCTCACACTCATGCCATCAAAGATTATTTAATGAACTCCAAAAAAGAAAGTAGCATTGCCACCTGTTACAAGAGTCACTCCCTAAATTGTATTGGTGGGTGCGGTGAAAATAGTTTGGGCATCTCACTACTGTAAAAAAATGAATCTATACTGCGACAATTAAGGTGTTTTTAAACGAAAAAATGTTAGCAATACTATTTAGCTATGAGTGCCCTTCAGATTTCCTGCATATTGTTTGTTTCGGTTTCCATTCTGCATTGCAGTAGCCGAGTTTGACGCGGTGTTCACAAAGATGCAAGATCCGACAGCTCGATGTGTCTCTGAAGTATGTTTAATTCTGTCTACTGGCGAGAGTGTTTAAAGAGTCAGCTTAAAGGTGGCTTGAACCATGACAGCTGCCTCATTTCATCAGTGAAATGCTGTTTAAATGCTGTCTAGGTAGGTAGCTCGCTATGTTTAAAACGGGGCAAAAAGCCATGTTTTATTTATTGGCTCCTAGCTAGCCATTAACTTACCCAATGCAATTGTTCCAAAACGCCGCTATCTGCTTTAGTTTGATGTAGAGTAGGGAGAAAAGAAGTGGGCAGCGATCAGATAAGAACCGTCTGGCCGTGAGATGAATGTAGGGTGGGGCTGATGGATGGAGATGAAAATGAAAGGAAGAATCTGCAGTGGAAGAGAGGGAGAGAGAGACTGTAAAAAGAGCAAAAGCGATGGCTTGACATCAGTCCAGAGCCGCACCCAATGCAAACACACACACACACACATGATTTACACAAGCTCTTTAGCAGTAAATGCGAGTAGTAAACTGGGGTCTGATCTCTCAGGTCTGATAACAGTCACATGCGAGTGATTAAATGTCTTCCAGCACCCTGCTGCTGCACGAATGAAATTTGGAGTTTAATTGGTAGTTAATGAAAGATCCACGGTGGCATTTTAATGTCAGCGCAAATACTGTACACACCTGCCATGCTGTATTGTGACCGTTCTTTACCGTTGAAAGACAGAGAGGTGTGCAGATTTTGGCGTCCCAGTGTGAGAACGCTGGTCTTGATATCTGCGTATTGATCAGAATGTGTTTGAGTGTAAATACACAACCAGGAAAAGAATTAAGAGACCATTTCAAATGTTCATTTAAGCAGCATTTCTAGATGTATTGGCTCCATTCCAGTCCACTGTTTGTTGAATTTCAACAAAATCGAACCTCAGGAGTAACATTAAGTCATCCAACAGCAATGTGAAAGACTGACAGCATGACAAGACACATGAAAACTGTGATAAAAATCAGGGTTTTAACATAAAAACATGGAGAAATATTACTGTTGTAGAATTTGAGGTCTGAAAAAATACAAAGAATCTTTTCTGTTATTTTGACCTGTTTCTCCGGTTTTCATTTTCTGTAAATAAATGCAAATAGAAACAACATTTTTGTTTGAATAAATTTTTTTTACCAAATTTATCATTTTACCTGAACACATTCCTATAAATAGTAAATTCAGAAAAGCGTAAAATAATTGTCAAAGGGTCTCTTATTTTTTTCTGTGGCTGTATGTGTCACATATATTTGTCTTTACGATTGTGTACATTTGTGTTCATCATTCATGTAGTTTCAATTGTGGAATCTAGGCATTAGTTTTAAAGGAATAGTTCACCAAAATATGAAAATCTTCTTATCTTTGACTCAAGCCTCATGCTATCCCAGATGTATTGTATATGACAAACCTTTTTCATTTGAGTTTATGGGACTCAAAATGTCTAAGCTCCAAAAACTATGTTTGTCTTTTATTAAAGTAATCCAAACGACTCCAGTGTATTAATAAAATATATTCCAAACCGATACATTTAAACGTTTAAGATTTTAAGCTGATTAATAAAATTCGCTACTTGCACAAGATGGCGCCGGTGAGCTTTTGGTACGCTAGTTTCGGCAGACGGTTTACGGTCTTATAACACTGTATGGAAAAGGAAGATTATTGCCCGGCAAATATGGGTGTTATTTTTAGATAAAAGAAGAGCGTAATATATCAGCGATATGACAGATCCTCTTTCCATTGTTGCGCACTTCATTAAGCCAAAACAACTCGATAGTGTTCTACGACCAGAAATTAGTCTGCCGACCCTGGCGCCATCTTGTGCAACTAGCCTATTGAAATGCAAACACGCAAATCCAAGTGCTAAATTTTAAAATGCCGGTTCTTGCGTCTTACTGTACGACTGGATTTAATCACAAGATGTATAAGAACCAGATAGATTTCAAATGTGGCTGTATTTGTATATGAATCGTTTTATATTCATAACATTATGAGAAATATTCCTAAAATATGTAGCGTGCTAAAACGTTTCCGAGGGGCCTTAACGTGTCAGTGCACATTCAAAACACAAAGTACATCTGACAAGCATGACAGCTACAAGCGCTAGACAACATGTTTGAAGTGTCTCAGTCTGTGTCTTTCTATATCCGGAGCTTTGTATCTTGAGGAATAGTGATAGCAGCGTGTTATCAAGATGAACCGAGAGAGTTCGTGTTTGAGCCGCTCCGATAGGCTGTGAATATTACCAGCGCATGTGCATTTGATTCTGGGATTTATCTGTGCATGTTTTACTGTGCGTTTGAGGTTTCTAAGCCCTCTCTTTCTTTACCCCCCAGGCAGTGACTCCACAGAGGGCGAGTGTGTGTTTGAGGGGGATTACGCCGTCGCTCCTCTCCCGGTGACCGAAAACATGCAACACATTCGCATCATGGAGGGCGTGTCGCGCTCTCTCCCCTCCTCGCCCCTGCTCTCCCACCAGGCCCTCAACATGCGCCTCCAGCCCCTCAAGAGACTGCCAGGTAATGCAGACACACAATGCGCATACGTTTGTGTGCTGCTATGCGCTTTAACGTTTGTGAAATTTGTTTGGGTGTGTGTGTGGGTTGCATGTGTACTGTGTGTTGTGCTGCGATCGGTGAGTGCCACCTCCTGTTCTCCTCTTGAACGGTCCCGCTGAATGCCAAAACTCCTGCTGAGAGCACAAACGCATCCACCTTACACACGAGAGAGAGCGTGAACGAGTTTGTTTGTGTGTGAGAGGCAACAGTGTGTACATGTTACACCGATGGATGTGTTGAGTGTGGAAATAAGCTTCTTTCTGAGAAAGTTTGGGGCTGTTTGAGAATCTTAGGATGTATTGAAATAAATAAATATTGACAGGGACTGAACTGGTACTGCTTAAAACTTTTGTTGAGACTTTTGTTGAAACTAGTAACTTTGTATTAGCACCTATTGTATTTTTGCTCCTGTATGACCTACCGCTTATTGCTATTGTTTGGATAAAAGCGTCTGCTAAATGACAAAAAAAAATATTATTATAATAATAAAAAAGTACTCCACCCAAACATGCGAAAGTTGTTCCAAAACTGTGTAAATTTCTTTTCAAAGAAAGATATTTGGAAAAATGCTTGTAACCAAACAGTTCTGGGCCACTATTGACCACCATAGTAGGAAAAATAAATATAATTGTTTTGTTCTGTTGAAACAAAAAATAGTGAGCTGTGTATTTTTTAACAAAATGACTTCCAAGCATTTATGGAAAAGTTTGAGGAAAAGATGAGAAACAAATTCATACAAGTGTGTTTGTGCATTGGCACTTGCAGTTCTGGGAGACTGCAGTTCACTCAGCAGCCACAAGGGTGTGCCGGTTTTATTCTCTTATTGTAGTTTCTTTGCTTCATTCTCCCAGTCATTCTGTTTGTGAGCTTGTTTTGCATGCTATAAATGGTTCACAGATGACTGACAAATCTGATCTGATAGCATATATTTGACAAAGTCACTTTGTGCTAAAGAGTTTTGATTATTTTCTTATAATGAGTGAACATTGATCAACATATTTAGATTATGAGCAAGTTCTAGTTTCCATGTGGTGCTTTTGCAGGAAAATAATGCTTCTCTCGATCCACTATCCTCCTATATTTCTCTATAGTAAAAGTGGTAAAAGACCTAAAATCCCCCCTCCAATATCCATCAATGTACTGACATCACGTTCTCTGGTTGAAGCCTCTCTTTCACTCCTCTGCTTTTCTCTCCTCCCTCAAGCTTGGAGCTCTGCCATCGGCGTTTCCATCCACTCATTGTTTTTCTTACTCTTATCATTTCCGAGTTGTTCCACTGAGCGCGTCCAGTCCGGCCTGTCCGCGGAAGCCCCTTCCCAACACAATGACCTGTTTTCACTCACATTCTCCTGGAAGCGGGACAGCACAGAGAGTGTGATTTCCTTTTCTTTCCATGTCCTGTATTGTTCTTCCAACCCGGTGCTAAAATGAACGCTGGCTCACGGTTCCATTTCCTCTGCCAGTAATATTCATTTAAAGGAATAGTTCATCCAAAAATGAAAATTCTGTTATTTATTCACCGCACCTTGTTCCAAATCTTCTTTTTTCAGTAAAATGCAAAGAATAAATTTGGAAGAGAATCCTGGCTCTTGGCTTTTTTTCTATATAATAAAAGCAAATATGAGAAAAAAGGGAATCGTAAAACTATCATAAAACTGGTCTGTGTGACTTGCTTTTTTATTTCAAGCCGTACAACAAAGTTTTGTGGTTGATTCAGCACACGAACCCTGTTTAAATTTAAACTCTACTGCAAAAAACAAAAGAAGATATTTTGAGAAATGTCTCTGTGATTTTGTGTCCATAAAATGGAAGTCGATGGGGCTGTTGTTGTTTGGTTACCAACATTCTGCGAAGTATTTTTTGTTTTCCGCAGAAGAAAGTCATACAGGTTTGGAAAGACAAGGGGATGAATAAAAGATGAAAGAATTAAATTTTTGAATGAACCGACCCTTTAAATACTTCATTTACAAATTGAACGGACCTGGTTCTTGAGTTCAACACAAGTTCAACTTTTTGGGTGAACTATTACTTAAATATTTGATTTCATCTTCCGATTTCACAGCCGTTCTTATCTTACATAGGCCTATGCTTTATTAGTCATGCTGAGCCTCGAGTCTTTTTTCCCCACACCACACTTGTACTGTACACTTTAATCGGCTTAAGATAAAATCAAGTGTCTTTGTGTTAAATGACTGAAGTTGCAATTACTGATGGGACTAAAGGGAAATCTTGGCTCACATCATCTCATGGCAGTCCAGATGGATGTTCTCGGTAACCCGCACTGGAGAACTTCTCCAAATGAAACATCTTCCCCCCTCATTTTTTGGCCAGTATGAGTTACTGGAACTGGAGGCTACGCTTCTACACTAATGATGGCAATCATTGCCGAGTGACTGCTTCCGTTCCGGTGACTGATCTGTGACCTTTGACCTCGCAGTTGTTTTAACCAGCGTAATTACACTAATAGTTAACATTCTGAAAGGTTTTAATTGGATACAGGTAAACTCACAAGCACACTTGAGAAGCCTTTGAATGCATTTTATTTTAGATAAAATATTAATTATATCATAATTTAATCAATTATGTTATTCATGACAACAAAAATTTTGTCCTTTTTTTTAAAGGAGGGATGCAATGATGTTTAATGCATTCTGACTTATTTACAACATTAAACATGCTGGCTTCTCATGCTTAACATGGTCAACTTGTCAAAAACGAGTTGGACGTATGTCATAGTATTTCTGTGCTTGATACACTCCCCCAGCACTCCAACTTGTTTCTGAAAGTTTTTTATAAGTCTGGATCCTGTTTCGTAACGGGGATCGTATTCTTTTTATTGGGCAATTCTCCCAGAAAAGCACAGTAAGGCGAAAGAAAGAGCCCGCCCGCTCGCCATCCGACGAGCGAGACCCGCTTACCATCAAGATTGGCTGCGCTGTGTCAAGATTGGCTGCGCTGTGGGCCCCGTTACTCTTGCGATAGCGAAGTTTAGGTGCGTCTGTTTGTTCACAGCATTTCAGTGATGGATGTTATATAAACGGTGGATATAACGCTGGATTTGCAGATCCTTTGATACTGATAGATGGAACGGTCCCAGCGCTAACATATGCCGGACATGAACAGCATGCAGTAAATGAAACTAAGTCATGTCTGTGTTTGCTTGGCAATCGGGCACGTACGCGCATAAGGTACACCAAACAAACTTATAGTGAATTAATAGTTATGCAGGGATAATGCGATGATGTAGGGCAGGCTATTGTGTGCTCGGGATTTTGTTCCTCCCCACGCACAACCTAGGACGTCGTATGCAATACTACTCTATATGTACTCAAGATTAATATGAGATTGGAGAAACTGCATGTGTTATGGCAGCTTTAAATAAGGTGTTATCTTTAGGTATCTTAATCTCTCACAGTTGAACATATGGGGTATGAGTGTCCTGGGTGCCAGTATATCACATGGTGTGACTCCGCCTCCTTTGCTTTAAAGGGATACTTCACCCAAAAATGAAAATTCTGTCATCATCTACTCACCTTCGAGTTGTTCCAAATCTGTATACAATCCTTTGTTTTGATGAACACAGAGAAAGATATTTGACAGACAGATTTTGAGATTAGTAGTACCCCCATTTACTACTATAGTAGGAAAAAATACAATGGTAGTCAAAAGTGCCCCAGAACTGTTTGCTGTCCTACATTCTTCAAAATGTCTTCTTTTGTGTTCAACAGAACAAAGAAGTGATCATGTAATTGTTCCTACTATGGGAGTCAATGGGGGGCAAGAACTGTTTGGTTATAAGCATTCTTCCAAATGACAGAATTTTCATTTGACAACAGCACCTTTGAATGAGTGACGTGTCTTCCTGGGCTCTTACGGCATCATTCACTCCATCCCTCTCTATCTCATCACTCTCACTGATTCTCTCTCTCTCGCTCGTCCTTCTCACCCTCTCACTCTTTTTATTGCCTCTCCTCTGCAGGCTGAAAATAGCCCTGCGTTTTTGCGGCTCGGGGGCCACAGAAGTGGGATATAATTGGTAGCACGACACCTCCTCGTTTCCGGTCCCAGATGACACTTTGACTTCCATATGTGCCGTGATCTACGTTCTCTCTCTCTATTTCTCCATCCCTTCCAAGACTTCTTTCTGACTCTTGCTCCTCCTTCTTGAAAAAAAACCTCCTCTCGCCTCTTCTCTCATCTTGAGCATCAGTTTGTCAGCATCACTGAGATGCCTCATCTCAGCTGGAGTTTACTTAAAATTCAGAGAACATGCCAGTGAGGTTCTGTATTCCCAGGACGAGTTGTCAATTTTGGATTGATCTGTTTACAAGGAAGGAAGAGATATCAGGATGAAAGCGGTGAGCACCTTGTGTCAGATTATCACTTTCACTCGCTCCGCATCTTTACTGACTCGCATGTTTCCAACTTTTTATCTGTTATGTTAGTGTTTACTGAAGAAAGCGTCATTACTGATATTTCTCGTGGGGTTTAAACTTGATTCGTAATTTGTGGTATGGACGTATATGGAACCTGAAATCATTTCTCTTTTTGAGGAGAGGTGTAAAATGCAACGGGACTATGATTTTGCCTAGTGATGATGTCACTTGGGAGTGGGTTCTTTTCACTTTGTCCAGCAAGCACCCCAGCACAATAGAAACTATGTAGCAGTACCCTAGCAACTACACTGAACTCCTTAGCAACAGCTTAGCAACCACCTACAGCAAGAGCATCATGTGGGTGAGTTTGATATGAGCATCACCATGATTTCTTGCCACGCTACTAAATCATTGACAGTTTTTTTCACATTGCCGTTATTTAATTGTAGTTTATTAAGTTCATGAAAAGCTAATTATACATTTAATATACAACACGCATGATATATTTGGGGTTTTCCCCTTGGGATGGAAAATGTGACATCACCCGAGATCTAATCATGGCAACGGTGGACGGCATCATTTAAGATACCCTGGTCTCCAGGGCAACCCTTTACATAACATGGCTGCATCATACAAAGACGCCTGTTGACAGCTGCCATCCGGTCCCGGGTGAGATCTCGTCACCGGGGACATAAATGAGCCGTCGCTCCTCATTAGGAAGAAATCAAAGTGCACGAATTGTGATATATCAGTTCTGACGGGTGATGGGTGCGTGGACCGACCAGCTGTTGTGTTTTGTAGTGGGGCCAGAACATTGAAACAAGAATGAAGTGTTCTCTTAGTAAGCGTGGGAGATGTTTTTTATTTTTAACATGCTGTTAACAAGCTGTGCAATGTAAGTGTGGTGGTGAGCAGGTGGGAATCTCTTCTCGTTGGTTAGCTGGTTGTTTGGTTTAAGAATAACAACGATTGCTCAGTTATGACAAGTTGTTTATTCTGCATGTCATTTTTAAAGTTACATGTGGTAAATGCATAGGTGACTTACCTTGGTTACGTCTTCGCCAGTTATGTCACCTGCCGAGCAGAAAAGCCAAGGTATCTGTAAACCTCTGTCTTTCTCAGTTTAGTCTGAAGAGCTCTGAGCTAACAGTCTGGATCTGTCCCCACAATCTTTTAGAAAATCTTGCTCATATCTCATCGTTCTTTATTATGAATTCTCACCTCGCTGAGCCCTTTAAATCACAACCAAGCATTCGTCAATCAACAGCTCAAAAGGATAGGTGTACAGTCCGACTGTTTGGATTTATGGGACGTCTTTCCAGCAAAGTCGGCCTTTGATGTTTGTCTGTGGTGACATGTTATACCACACAGTCTGAATTCTATGTTATATGTTGACTCATATAGCATCTATACTGCCATCCACATTTATTATATAACTGTTTATTTATTATCAAATTATATGTAATCTTTTCAAGTCCAGTACCTATAGAATCTGCTTAAGGTGGCAGTGGGGTGCAGGAACAGTTCACGCTTAAAGATAAAGGTGCTTAAAAGGTTCTTCCCAGCGATCCCATAGAAGAACCATCTTTGGTTCCACAAAGAACCATTTAGTCAAAGGTTCTTCAAAGATCTATTTATAATCTGAAGAACCTTTTTCATCACAAAGAACCCTTTGTAGAACTGAAAGGTTCTTCAGATGTTAAAGGTTCTGTATGGAACCATTTAGACAAAAAAGGTTCTTGGATCATGAAGAGTGTTATCAGCAAGGAATATTTGTACATTATTTGCGTTTTATGGCTTCCCAAGTTTTATTAAGAAGTTATGAGGAACAAAATCGATAAAGTTTGTGTATTTTTTATATATTATTTTTATTGGGATTTTTCAAACATCTAAAAGAGACAACAACAAACAAAAGGACCCTTCATATGACAAAAATCTGTACTGTTTGTGACATGTTAAAAAAAAAAAGAGGATGGCGATGTACCAATCCAACCTCATCTACAAGCAGTACAAGCACAGTAGTTACAGAAAATGCATAAATGCATGATACAACTTAGAATTAAAAATAAATAATACATTGATCATTAGACTTGGCAGAAAAGTAAAAACTGGTTCCCACGTTTTTGTCAAATTTTGCAGTTCAGTTGTTGTATTTAAAAAAAACTAACAGTGTATTTGGTAATATGGGTTTTATTCTAGTATATAAATAATGCTTAGAAAAACAAAAGTTCAGAGATACTGATGCACACAGTTACTACAACTTTCTCATTTTTTGTTGATTTCTCCTGTTTTGCTATCCATTCTGCTCCATGTTGACTGTGCACGTGTTGTGAGAATTTTTCCGAGCCTCCTTAAATTCTTCCCAAGGTGAGGTTTAGGTTTTTAATCCAAGTGCAACTACACAACAAAACTACCTACAACGTCTTTAATAATATGTCTGAAAAAGACCAAAGATCTACATTTCCGAGGTTAGAAGTCATTTTTAGCCACTACTGTGCCTCTGGTTGGGAATCACTGCTTTAAGTGTGTATCTCTGTAAGTTAGTGTTCGGTTTTCTTTATAAGCCTGTTCCCTGGCACTTTTAATGTTGGAGAATGAGAACTCGTATGAGAGCATAAACAGGATTTTTGAGAAATCCTGTTAATATATTTGTAGCAGACAGCCGGAGCGGATCTGTCACAGTGGAACCTGCCCACGTGGAGACTGTTTGTTAAACGTAGTAATGTCTTTATACAAAAATCTGGAGTTGCCACAAAACATTTCACACCTTCTGTGACGTGGGTTGTTTGTATTTGTGTGTTCCAAGGATTTTCTTGATGCATTCTGGGATAGCAAAGCTACGGATGTATTAAAAATACTCATTGTGTGTGTGGTTACAGGAAGGATAATGTTAGCATGTTTGAGTACATTGCAGTGGTTCTCTGTGTTTACCTCAGTATATCTAAATGAAAACATTTTTGATTGACATGTGCTGTTGTTTTCGTCATATTCAAATACATCAAAAGGCCATTGAATATTCATATAAAAAGTAGTCCCTAAAGTAATTGGTAACAATTTACAATTATGTTGCATTTGTTAATAATAAGGTAATGTAATGTTGATTTATTTCTCTTTTTTTAGATTTGTAGTTCTAAGTCTTGCTCAAATTGCTTGTCATTGTACAGATTCCCTTTTGATCTGGTAAGATCGTTTCACTGAGGAAGCTCAAATCTAGTGCATAGACCCCATAATGTGTCTTTTTGGGCTGTGGGAGGTCCGTCTTTCTCTCTGTACCACATGCTTTCTTTCAGTGTTCTCACTGGGTTTTGTCACGGGAAGTCTGTAGGAAGTGTATCGGTTGTGTTATGTTGGTTAAAGTGTCTGTGTTGTTTAATTGTGCACTAAACTTAGATGTTTTGTGTGGATAAATCAGGACATCCACCAGATTCCTCGGGTGTGCAGTTTTTGCATTGTCTCACCGGGTACTTTCTCAGACAAAGATATAACATGTTTGGTATTCGTCCTTACAGATTTATCGCCATGTTTTTTCTCACCAACACGTTTTGAGTTGAGTTTGGGAGACGTGGCAGAAAACAAAACCTCATTTTGACCACATCCACAACTCTCCATTTTAAACATACTGTGGTGTTTTGATCTCTGCCCGTTATTGTGTCTGCATTGCAGTATTGTGTTGTTTTCCTCAAAAGCTTCCCGTGAATTTTAAATTTGGTTTATGTAAAAGCTTTATTTCACTATAGTAGACCCAGATTCCCTTTTCTATTATATGCAATTGTTTTCAGAATGAATTTATTTGTTTGTTGTAATTGAGACATACAATATTGAATGTGTGTAGATGTCTGTATCTATATATTTTATGCTTCTTGAGCATTTTATTTATTTATTTTTGCTACTTTTTATTTTATTTGATCTTATTTATTTGATCTTATTTGTTTTTTGCTTATTCTGCTTTTTATTTTGTTTGATCTTTTATGCTTCTCGGGCATTTTTATTTAATTTTATCTTACTTATTTTATGCTTATTCTGATTTTTATTTTGTTTATCTTTTATGCTTTTTGGGCTTTTTTATTTCATTTCAGTTCAGTTGATGCTTCTTTGGCTTTTTTATGTTATTTTAGTAATGCTTCTTGGATTTTTATTTTATTTACAGACTTCATTATTTGGGGACGGGGTGGTGTCCACGTGAGACAGAAATGACGGATTGCGCATCTCGGTATAACGTTAAAACGTGACCATCTCAAAAACGTTTCCCCCAATACAATACGTCTCTTGGTGCCATAGGGGTCAGAGAGGAATGACCTAAGCCCCTTTAGTTTAACCGGCCCGTGCTTCTGACCGACAACAACGTAATCCGACCCCCAGCCTTGCACACTTCATTAAGCATTACCATCTGTTTTTCTCTTTCACTCCTGCCTGTCACTCTCTTTTACTCTCTGTTTGTTTTGGGGTCGTCCCGACCGGCTCTCGTATCTCTGGCTTCGTCTGTGTCTTGATGATGTTACAGTCTGTACATGCACTCTTGAGGAAAGATATCTGTTTTGGAGAACCTTTCCATTACACTCCAGTAGCTGAGTATCCTCAGTCTCTCCAGGCTTGGCTGAGATTCTTGACCTGGTAATGCTCTCCGATGGTAAGGCTAACCTTTTGCACCATTCTGGCCCTCTTGTTTAACCGTTTTAAATTCTGTTTGGGTTCGCGTGTTTGTGTTCGACACATGTCCTTCCAACATTTTTAACTGCGTTTACCAGAGAACGATTGGTGTAGTGGTTTCTTGCCGCTCTCCATTCCTCCCTCCCTCCCTCCCTCCTTCTGTGGTGTTTGGACTCCGACTTTGCAGACTCCTCATGGTTCCTGTTAAAGCTCGAGCCAGCGGTTTCTCTGAAGCTCAGCAGTGCAACCAAACCGCCGTCTAAGTCCTCTCCTCCCCGTTCACTGACAGCCACAAACTACTCTGAAGAAGAAAAGAAGCAGGGCTCATTTTCTGCTTAGTCGTTGCGATCGCATGGACCCTGGATCGAGCTCTCCTCTCTCGCCCTTTCTCAGTGGTACTGGGTCCTAGCTGTTGGCAGGCTAACCCACCTGTTTGGATTATGGATTTTGCTTCGACGGTCAGGCGGGCATGTGCCGGGACCAGGGCCAGGTGCACGTGGCAGAGGAGGAAGCGCTCCCGGCCGTACGACCGGACGGGACGAGCCGGCCTAGGTGCGATGCGCTCGAGTCGGACCTCTTCGCTCTTCAGGCAGTGGATGTCTCTCTTTTGCTGTACATCTCGGGCCTGCGCCTCCAGCCTGAGCTTGTCGGATCAATCCCTTTTGCAGTCGGGATGCTGCACCAGTCCCAGAGGTGCACAGGGTATCGTTGGAGATGGAAGAGATGGACAGAGAGAAGTGTATGGGGAGAATGTTTGGGAGGGAGAGGCAGAGAATGATGAAGAAGATGAAGAAGATGAGGAAGATGATGATGATGATGATGATGATGGTGAGGAGGATGAAGAGGGTGAAGAAAAGGAAGATGGTGAAGAGGTGAAAGGTGAGGACCAAATGCAATGATGCGAATGTATATCAAGTCTATTCAGATTTGATCCAGGACTTATTTGAAGATATTAGACGGGTGTCTAAGAACAGGGTTTAAGAAATGGATTTGAGTTGGTGGACAACAGCAATGAGTTTATCAATATAGAAAGAAAAAATGTGTCGAGATGAAGCAGACCAGCATGTTTCCTGTGAACAAACAAGATTTGTGAAATGCTTTCCCTCCCTCAATAGCGCGTGTGTCAACTCCTCACCTTTGATGCATGGAAACGTGACACTCCCACATGGGCTTAGTGTCCATGAGAATGATGGAGGCCTACCTGAGGTGTAATCCATCTCGATTAGGGGAGATTTGAAAGTAAATGAGATGTATGCATGGCTGGGGTGTAAATGGTGTGAGATGGTGGAAAGGAGAGATGGGGTGATCAGGATTTGATCGATGGCTGGCGGCATGACCTTCAGGAGGCTGGTTCTCTCAGTCATCCACTAAAAGAGGAAAATCATCACCGGTACCACGTGCGGTTACCACCGATCACTTTTTGGAATATTTTTTAGTATGTCCATTGTTTAAAATGTGCATTGTTAATGTGATCTGTGGGTAAGCTGAAATGGTCAGTTCACCTAAACATCATTTACTCACATTTATGTCATTTCAAACCTGTATGACCTTCTACTTCTGCAGAACACAACAGACGGTATTTTGAAGGATGGTGTTAACCAAACAACATTGGCCCCCATTGACTTCCATTGTATGGACACAAAACCACATTTCTCAAAATATCTTCTTTTGTGTTTACAGAAAAATGACTCAATACAGGTTTTCCCATAAGAGTTAATACACGATAAAATATGTTTTACGTGTTTGTGAACTATACATTTAAAAAGCTTGAAACTGTTCAAACAGGTTTATGGTTGAATGCTAAATAAAGCAACATCTGGTAGATTTCTCTGTCATACTGGTACCAGTTTTGGTTAACTCGCTCTTAAATTCTAAAATAGGGACTCGAGTTTATCACACTGCAGTTTGATTCCATGGATTTGGTATGCTTAAAATGTTTCACAATGACAGACTTGCACTGGCCTGTTTGTTTAGCCAAGATTTGTTTGTGAGCCCCTTTGTTGCTCTTTTTTTATTTCCTCTCGCCCTCTATTTCTAAACCGCCAGCACAGCCGGTCTGCAGATCTTGGCTTGTTAGATGTGCCGCCCAGTTTAGACAGCCACCCTGTCATCGTACAGCCGTCCTCTCCTCCCTGTGAGCTCGCTTAACACAAAACAGCTTCTGGTTGTTATTTTCGGACATGGACTTTTTTTTTAAGTGCTTGAGGGTTATGAAAATGTAGCCCATCCGATTGTACTTTGTGCCTGTTTTCCCCATTCATTTCTCTATCACTCACTCTCTCTCTATTTTATATTATATAAAATACATACAATCCATGTATTCATATATTTGATGTTAAAATATGAACGTATATATACTATATGTATATGCATATTCGCATATGTGTACATATACAACAAACATTTTGTGACGGTGGCGTTCATATTTCGTTTAACAGTTGCAGTCCTGGAGGGACTGAAATGTGTGCCCACGACAGAACCCGTCCACTGTAGGCAACCCAACCCTGCAGTTTAGTGTCTCTATGCCAAAGGCAATGGAATGATATCTGAATTATTAGATTAGGCTGCCTGCCTCTTTCATTGCAACCCTGCTATTAGACGTTGAACGATTCAATTTTTCCTCCTTTTTGCCGAGTTTTATAGTCTCTGCTACGCAAGCAGCTTTTTGCATATGCGATTTGTTACAGGCTGTGTGTCACCGCTTGCCTTTATGCCGCAGTGATTTCTGCTCAAATTTTAATGGCCTAGCGGTGCATACTAGGGGGCTATAAGTCACACGTTTGACACAGAACCAATCAGCACGTTCACTTCTTGAACCTCTTACACTTCTCTTCTGGCTTTATATGGAGCAGCAACACGAGGAATGGCAACGAGGTTTAAACCCATGCTGTCATTATGTTTTTGCTTTTGTTAAATGCAAGCAGCATGTTTTCTCGTGGGACCGGTCTCCCCGTGGGGGTCAGAAACAGGAAGCGGAGCCGATTTTGTTGCTCTGCTGTGGGGTTAAAGAGCGGAACTTTAAATAGTTCCCGTGGGACCTTTACAGGCGAGATGTACGACGTAAACATCGGAGGTTTTTGGTGACGTCATTGTTGTTGTTTTTTGAATAATAGACAAAACTCGGGTACTGCAGTGAACTTATTTTTCGCTGTGCATTATTTAAGTGTTATGCACTTACGATATTTGTGCATTTTTACACAGGCCAGTATACTCATTCATGTTTTTTTTTTGTGTGTGTATTTATTAATGCTATGTGAACCCTGTAACTTTACAACAAAAGTGAAAGGATTTGTACCTGTTTGATCTCGGCTGCAGGGAACCCGTTCATCATTAATGTTTTTCCTTACATTCCACAGTACTTCTCCCTGCTGATGCCTACGAGCAACAGACACGTCAATACAAATATACACATACATGTATACACACACAAATAAATTCAGACACACACGTTCATATGTACATACACATTCAGTACATGTACATATACATATGTACAAACATATATGGAGACACATACATGTACACACACACACGCCTCTATATACATGCACACAAACACATTATTGCACATGCATACAAACAAACAATAAATTAATACATAAAACACACTCACATATATACACATTCAGTACATATACATATGTACATACACGCATGCATACAATCACACACACATATATATATGTATGTATGTACATACTGTAGATACATACTATACATACACATAGATGTACACACAGATACCTGTACACACACACAGACGCATACAAACACATGCACACACATATAGATACAGTACATACACACATGTGTGTATATATATATATATACTCTATATAGACACACATATAAACACATGCGCAGTACACACAAGCTTACTTGTTCACACACAACACATTCATTTCCATTTAGTCATTTAGCAGGCGCTTTTATCAGTGGAAGCAATTGGAACAAAATAATGACAACGAAAAGCATTGTTCACACCCACACACATGTAGCACACACACGTGTCCAATCCCTTTGGTCTGCCTGACATCAGATAAGTGATCATCTCTCCTATTGACATGCACTGATTCATGCTGGCTGCCCTCTTGAGTGTCATGCTTATATGAGTGGATTTGTTTGAATTCCAGTGTTTACAGTTGTGCCATCAGGTGTGTGAGCGTGTGTGTGTGTGTGTGTTTGTGTGTGTGGTCCACAGGTATGTGAATGCCTTTGAGTGTTTTGTTGTGCCTACATCCTCCGGCGCACTTTTAAATCTCCATCACTGGCATGTTTGCTTTATAGTGAATCACCAGTTCAGAATGAGCATATTTCTGCAACCACATCACACTCACAAAACCATCCAGAGTTCTTTTTTTACCATCTGCGGACGAGAACGTTTTTGAATAGGCACAGAGTTTGTGGGTCAAAGGAGTAAAAAGCAAGCGAAAGACCAACAAACCTCGTAAGACTCTGCTTGTAATGCATAGAATTTTCCACTGTGATGCTATTTTAGCATCTGGTGGTGTCATTAGTGGTATTCTGAACTTATTACACACTGTCACGACTGACATACATCCTGCCTAAGGTACAGGGAATGAGGGAGGAATGCTTGGTTAGAAAATGAAAGAGAGGGACGGATGCTCTAGCACAATCTTTTGCAAACTGTTTAGTTACCATGACAACATTTTTCTGTTTTATGGAAAAAGAATCGAGTTTTTATGTTAATGTTCTGTTAAGTTAGCAAATATTTGACATCTACATCTGCAAGCAACCAATTTGTAGTTTTGGTTATTTTAAATAGAAAATTAATATTGTTTTTCAGAGGTGAGGCTTTTTTTTGTAATACTTTTACTACAACAAAATTTGGAAGTAGCCAAAATAATAAATAATGACGACCTGACACATACTGCACATACTGTACTGTTGTGTATGTACAGCGTATTGCTAATATTACATTCGTTGACTATAAGCTCCAACATATTACAAACCCTTAGAATATTGAACTTAAACAATTAGCATAATAATTTACATTCATCTCTTCCATAGTTGACATTCCTCACCTTTGATGTCGAGGCTAGCAACTCGCTGTTAGCATGATTAGCATATTTCAGTTGCACTGCATTGCATCATTTCATGCATGTTTCAGTTCTTTCGGTCTTTCATGTTTAGGGTTCGTTTGGTCATATCGGATGTCTGTTCTGAAAGTTACGCTTTTTAACATTGTTGTGTTATGTCAGACAGTTTGCAAAGTTCCTTTATGGTACATTTTTCTGAAACCGAATTGTCCTCATCCGAAAACAACCGTGGTTTAACTAGAGTAACGATACATTTCTGAAGGTAATGCTCCTTCTGCCTGAGGTGTTTTGTTTATCAGAGAAGAATTTGGGGTCTCAGAGGACAGGGGATTGACTCTAAGCCAGGTCTGTGCCGCGAAGGTGCCGTGGCTTGCTCGGCATTTCTGGGAAAGGCTGTTCTGCTCCGTCTGTTTCTTTTAAACAGTCTGATCGTTTCTGTTATGCTTGTGAAAAATGAAATGCGTGGATAAAAAAGCCTAATCCCTAAAAAGCTCTTCTCACTGTGGATTTAGCCACCGTGAGACACCTCTTGTCTTTGAAGTCTGCCTGGTATGAGCAGTCTGCCCTGTCTTTGTGTGTGTGTATGTGCGAACGCATGGATTCTGGGGGCTCAGACACCTCATCTACACACTCGGTCCCAGAAACTCTCCGACACCCTGCAGCGATAGGGAATTGCAAGTGGTTTGGAAGTTCTATGTGTTTGAGGCTTTGGGCTAATTCACAACAGTATGTTTGGCGGTTTGGGCTAGTTCACGCTTCCTTATCTAGTGGTTTTGATCATATGTATGAGGTAGATGTTTGACAGCCGTGCAAATGAACTGGAGTGATGGATGCCTTGGTTGCAGCAATGGCCGGCATGCTTTCATTCGGGCCATTTGGAGAAAGCAGTTAAAAAAAACACACAGGTATGTGGTGCTGAGTCTGGATGTGCTACTGGCTGCCATGGTTTAGTCTTATGCACTGGGACAATGTGAAATTCCAAGAATTATGGAGTCATGGAATGCTGCTTCTGTGAATTATCAAAAATATTCAAATGTACTAGGGAATGTCATCGCTCATTTTGTGTATGCACAGTGACTGTGAAGTATGAGCCATGGTTGAATGTGATGTAGAATTTTGCGTGCGTTTGTTCTGTATGCAGATAGACCAAAACATAACCTTTATTGCCTCAAGTTGGTGCTTTCTACCCATCTCTGTTGTATTCTCACAGGAGAGGAAGGCCAGGAGCTGGGTCCCCCTCCATCTGTGGACGAGGCAGCCAACACACTCATGACGCGGCTGGGCTTCCTGCTCGGCGACAAAGTGAGCGAAGGGCCTGCTGGTGCTCAGTACGGTATGGAGGAACAAGATGACCCCCAGGTTGGAACCCACACACACACCAACACTCCAAACACACACAAATCTTATTTAATGCTCTCAGCTGCCCTCTTCATCCAGTCTCCATCCCGAGCAAAGCGTAACTAACGTTTACTCTTATCTCATTTTTAAATTCAAATTGTACTTTGAATTATCGTTCAGTTAAATGTGAATTTGCTTCCTCAAGTCACATTTATTTCAAATTTCCTGATGGGCGGCTCGGCTTTTCACCTCTTTCCAAATATTCCTGATCTTTTAATCGTGACAGATGTAAAGTGTTTCAGATTAACACCAGCAGTTTGCACCAATGTCTTCGTTCAGTTTGAGACTAACTAGGCGCATCGCAGCAGGCAGACGCTGAATGTTAAAGAGCCCGAACCCCTGCTGCTACTATATTTACAGTCCGAGCTGATCTTACCCAGAATTCCCCTGTGAACATCTGCTTTTAGCCTCAGAGTGCTTAGAAATCTTTCAAGCCAGAAATGAATGTAGCTTGTCTATATATACAGTACCAGTCAAAAGTTTGGAAACACTGAAATGTTTCTTATGATCTTAAAGGGGTTATATGAATTTATTCATATGAAGAACGAATATTATCGTTTATTTTAGATGTAATGCAATGTGTATACACGATTTAAGGTTCAAAGCGCTGTATTTTCCACATTCCAGGCATGTTTGTATCTCCTCTTTGCCCCGCCTCTCTGAAACGCGTGGAAAATGCGAGGTGTGCTATGATTGTTAACCAGTGCTTAGTGATTGGTCGAATACTGCAAGCGTGTGGCGGAAATGTAACGACTCTTGCCATATTAGGAACATCTGGTCCCAAAGCAATTGTACCGACAGGTACACCCACCTTACTTGCGTATACATTTGGGCGGTCTTTGTCAAATCATACCACAAACTGACGTAGATTTGTGGGGGTGTGGTTACAGGAGGCGTTTCAGGCAGGTCTGGGTGAGCATTTGCTTTTAGATAGAATTCATCTTTTGTGTATTATTTTACGTGTCTAATACATGCATGGGCAACTTATAACACACCAAAGACACAGAAAAACAGGTTTGTCCGCCATATGACCCCTTTAAAAATCTTTGAGACCAAAATATAATTGTGCCAACATATCAATTTCTTGCATTAAAAAAAAGTATTCAAATTCAAAACTGACTTACCAATAAAAGCCCTAAATAGATTGGGAACTCCTTCAAAATGCTTTTAAAAGCTTCCCAGGATGAGTACTCAAGAAGCTGGTTTATAAAACGCCAAGAGAACACTTTAGCAAATTCTTTAAAGGGAAAAAATATAACAGTTTGGAAATTATGGTCCTCAACAGGGGGGCCGTGGCCCACAAAGGGGCCCCAGCTGACTTCCAAGAGGGCCTCAGGATGACTTTAATTTAAAATGTTAAAACAACTAAAAACCATGATATTTCTTTTTATTTGTTCATTTTTATATTGAATAAACACTTACACAATATTTAATTGGGTAGGAATTATGAGTTTTTGTGAGCGGCCTTTGAATAGCGTTGAATACAGTTTGGGGTCGGGGGGGCTTTGGAGTCAAAAAGCTTGAGAACCCCTGTTTTAGATGCTGCAAGTCAAAACAATTTCCACAGTTACAATTGTCCTACTCTATAGTTTTGATCAGTTTACTGTTATTCTAAAAGGTGGAAAATCTGAATAAGAATATTATGCACTATACTGTACATCTCCTGAAGCCAAAAGTCTTCCCAGCGTTCCACTGGTTAAAAATCAGAAGTAGGTGTTCTCATCGATCCGGCACATAGCTAAACTCAAGAATGTATTGCAAAACACAAGACTTCATGCCATCCACAGCTGGCTAGAGACCTCCACTGAGCTATTTTAGTGCACGGCTCCTGCCAAGCGAGCATGGTCACCAAAAGGCCACGTCTTCTCCAGCACAGGAGGAATCTCCAGTCTCTCCCACGCACATCCAACCCTGAATAAGACAAAAGTCATGGATTGAGCTTAGTAGACATATATGGGAAGTTCTGGAGTCCAAGATATGGTTAACATCAGCTCCTTTTTCAAATGTGACATTTATTTTTTATTTATTTTATTATTACACTTATGTCATTTTCAAACCCAAGAACCTTTGTGTTCAAATTTTTAGATCAAATTATAAATCGATGTTTTGCCTAAAACAGATTCTAGACAGAAAAATGATTGAATTAAATAAAGTTCATATCCAGTGTTATGATGTCATCAATGGCCCTCGCTGTAGACATGAGTGCCCATCCACTACTCTACTCGGTGTAAAAGATCCAGCCCTTTTTTAATTCCAGTTATTTATTCCCATTAACTCTTCATATAAACTCTTTCATCTTTCTTTTCGTTGCTTTGTTTCCCACTTCGTATGTCCCTTGAAGTAAAATGGTCGTTTTTTGTAGAATGTAGTCGACCACGCCAAACTCCTAACCCAAAATAACATACCGCCTTCATTCCTTTTCCATTTGGTTGCGAGTTCAAATGTAATGTTCTGTCATTTATAAGTCAATAGCAATGTATTGAATTACATAATACTGAATCACAGTGGAAAATTTGTCAGCTCAAGCCATAAAAAGAGATCATTTCTACATGAGTATGCAGCACTCAGCAGAAATATGGAGCTGCAGTGTATCATTATATAGCAGTGAGCAGATTCTGCGGACATTTTTGTGTGTGAAAGTCATTCAGTGGTGCTGCTCTACTGGAACTCAAATGGGCAGTGCTAAACTGGGCCTGTTAAAACCCAGCTATCAGTTTTAAAGTAAATAGGTCATTTTTATTTGATTTTCCAGTTTTCTAGATAATGTAAAAAACACTCTGTGAAAATATAACGTTTGTATCTTTAATATTGACTGAGTAAGGCCATGTCAAAGATTGAAATCCTAGTGGAATTTATGGCTAAAATCAAACTTTGATGATCTCATATTTTGAATTTGAAACTTTAGCCTGGATGTATCCAGTGAACATTTGTCCGTGTACAAACAAGGATTGTGCACAGCGTGTGTATATATAAACACATTGTAGTAAATATATTGTTTTACTTTATTTTATTTTTTTCTGTAGGGGGCTTTGGAACAATGTGTATTGTAAAAGTTACCACACAAGTGAATACAATTTTATGACCTCTATTTGTTTCCTACTAATAAGACGGCTACAAAGATGTTTAGCAGATGTTTATGTATTAAAAACAACCTGCATTTTGCTTAAAGCAAAGACAATTCCTCTCCAGTAGCATTGGCGTCAGAAACACAACGGTATCTGCCTGGACTGTCACAAAAACAGATTTTCACTACACAGTTGTTGCGTCCAAAAGAATTCAAGATAACAACAATAATAACAATTGCTATGAAAATAATGATGCTATCAGTCAAAGTCATCTTTAATTTGGTTTCTTTAAAATCTTAAAAAAATATATTTTTGGTCAATAAATGACACATAGAGAAAGAGTTTGCAACCATTGTGACAAAAATGTACATGGGTGAATTATTTGCAATATTATAATGTGTAGAATTGACACCATATTGATAATCATGGTTTTTAATATCAAGGTTTTCAGCTTTTAACGTGTTCTTTGTGGCCGCCGTCCCATCTACTCCACACCATCCTAACAGATTCAATCCAACAAGTATTATACTAATGGCAAAATAAAATAGGGGACAATAGCGAAAAGGGCTTGACTTTCTCTTATTCATCTATTTCTATTCCCTGTCTGTTTCTCATTTGTCGTCTCACTTTTCTGTTTTTCAGGCCATCTCCATGACCCAGAGAATCAGCCCATGCTCTAGCTTAGCTAGTAGCACAGCATCTCCTCCTCCTGGCAGCCCCTGCTCCACGCTGCCTGCCGGAGCCCCGGGTAACACGGGCACCCGCGACTGTGCTTACGGATCTATCACAAGCCCCACCTCCACGCTAGAGAGCCGAGACAGCGGCATTATAGGTAACCTTTTGTGTTAGAGACTTCTACTAGTAACATTCCTTGTTTGGGATTCTTTCTCTAAAGTTGGAGTGAAGAGCTTGCAAACTGAGAGCTTTTGGGCAAAGCCTTTGTACAAAATCGTATACTGGCACAGTTAGGTTTCACATAATGCCTAAAATGGTTGTGCATCTATTAAATATTTCTCATTTCTCTGTCCTCCAGCAACACTCACAAGTTACTCTGAGAACGCTGAACATGGTAAATACAGTGAAAGCTCACGGGGCAGTCTGAAGCTCTGGCATGCACAGAAATCAATGGTCGCAGACTCTTTTCTGTACCGTGTGGACGAAAACATGGCCGCCTCGACATACAGCCTCAATAAAATCCCAGAGAGGAGCCTGGAACACACTGTCTCTCACTCCGCCCACTCCATCCCGCTCTACCTCATGCCCCGTCCCAATTCTGTGGCTGGTAAGTCTCTCACAGATTACAGTTTTTAAAAAGATGCAACAGTTTTGTTACTACGAACCGAGGAAAGCGCATGGCTCAGTACATCTTTAACATTTATGTTATTTATCCAAGTTTCGCAGTAAAATGACAGAAAATTGATTTACTGGAGCAGGTTTTTGCTGAGCTGGTCGATACCAGCGTTCAAATCTTTTCCAGCACAAGCTCTTACATTCATCTTTCATGCGTGTGAATGTTTGCAGTCAGCTCTGTGTGAAGCCCGTTCAGCTGAGGGTCTTTGAACACGTCTGAACGCTGAACTATCCCACATAATCCAGACCCTAAAAGTCAACGGACACGTGTTTCCAATCGCCTTCAAATGTCAAGGTCACTAAAGGCGGCCAGTGATTACTCTGAGAGCGAGGGAAGTGCCCCACTGCTGAGCTTTACGGGCCATTTGAGCTCTGGAGCGGGTCCGAGCTCCTCATCTAGCCCTGTTACTGCAAAGCAAGGACATCTGTGTCATTCTTCTCCAGGTTTTATGATCCATTTCAGCTCCTGGTTTTGAATGTGGAGCTCGGTCTCTCCCTGCAGAAAGATGTAACAATTTAAAGGGATAGTTCACCCCAAAATGACGATTTTTTGATCGTTAGTTCTCCTTCAGGTCCTTTTAAACCTTTATGACTTTCTTTCTTCTGCAGAATAGAGAGGAAGGCATTTTGAAAAAGGCTAGTGAGCCAACCACATTAGCCCCCATTGACTTCCATTGTATGAACACAAAACCACTGAAGCATTTCTCAGAATATCTTCTTTTTTGTTTCACAGAAGAAAGAGTCATACACAGGTTTTGAAAGACATGAGGGTGACATGAGGGTTCTGATAGCAGAATTGTAATTTTGGTAATCACTTTAAGCAATGGTGGTAGCTTCAGGGTCTCAGATACCTAGTGATGGAAGTACAAAATAATAGTGTTCACAATTGAAACCTCTTTTATAGTATTAGAAAATCCATCAAAATGATTTGTTATTTTAATCAGGGTAATAAAACGTTGCATATAATTTATATTAATTAGGGCTGTCAAACGATTAATCGTGATGAATCGCATCCAGAATTAAAGTCGGTGTACTGTGCATATTCATTTTGTATTTATTAACACTTACACATAAATGCATATATTTAAGAAAAATATCAAATTTAACAATTCATAAACGTTGATATAGAGCTTCAATTATTGGTAAATATAAATAAATACATTTAAACATTTCCTAAATATATATACAAGTATGTGTATGTGTTTGTAAATAAAAAAATAATATGCACAGTACACAGACATATATTATGTAAACACAAACTTTTATTCTGGATGCGATTAATCGCGATTTATCATTTGACAGCCCTAATATTAATATATAATCACATGTATTAAATATTTTAATAAATTAAGTTACACTTCACAATGAGGTTGTATTTTTTAAGTCGACAATTTACCCCAAAATAAAAATTCTGTTGTCGTTTACTCACCCTCAAGTTGTTCCAAATTTGTGTTCATTTTATTGTTCTGATGACCACAAAGTAGGAAAAATTACAATGGTAGTCAAAAGCGCCCCAGAACTGTTTGCTTTCCTACATTCTTCAAAATATCTTCATTTAAATAGACCATTTTTTCTTACTATAGTCAATACCAGTAAAATATTATTATTTTTTGACGTTATTAATGTTCACTGTGTACCAAGTTTACTGTTAAAACTTGACTTATACATTTTAACCGTAAATTCCAAAACTGAACTAACATAAATAAATGCTGTAAAATTTTATTGTTAGTTAGCGTAAACTACTGTAACTAAAACAACCTTATCGTAAAGTGTTACCATAGATTCAAATAAATCCTCAACGCTATTAAAAATATTAAAATGAGAAGAGTAAGGATGAATCATGGTGCACTTCTGTCACTAATGCTTTACTTGTCCCTTTATCTCCGGCTTACCGTTTGTGGGTTTTATGAAGGTTAATACTGTGAAATACATCCTGACTGCCTGTGTGTGTGTGTGTGTAGAGCTATGAATCAAATTTAAAGTAGTTTTCTGTTTGCCTGCACCCTTTAAGTTAATCTCATACATCTGGGGTCATATTGCTTTTTAGTGCTGGTTCATCTTCTGAATAACATGGAAAATGCGGTTAAGTTTCGATTAGGAGATCCAGAACATAAATTTAAAACATTAACCGCATTCCTCCAGTACCTTCTTTCTGCAGAACGGCAGCAGTTTTGCAGTCGTGCTGGTCGCTGGTTCAGACGGCAGGTTTGCTGGCACTGGTTAAAGATCTCTGTGATTGAAGCATTCATTTAGTGCTCTCACATAAACCTGTAGGGGAGTCAGAAAGGTCAAGTTCCCCTGCGGAGACGGACTCCATGTCCAAAACTGTCTTGCCTCACATACAGTCTACAGAATTCATTCTAACTGAATGTTGGGGGAGTTGAGTGAGTGACATGATCTTTCTTCCGTCATCTCTCTATTACTCATGCCCACCTCTCTCTTTTCTTACTCTGTCTCTTTCCTCACACATTAGTTTTCCTCTGCCTTTCCCACCCACATAGACCCTCACCTCCTCTCTTTTGTCTTTTTCTATTCTTCAGTTGATCTTTTATTACTATTATCCCTTTCAAAACCAGTCTGAATTGACAAATTATCGTGGACTTGTTCAAATTCCTAAGCTTCGCCTTTGCCTTAACAAACGTCACCAATCACACGAAATTTCATCATCATTACTATTTGAGTTTAGAGAATGCAAACGCACATTCTTCTTCTCCAACATCAGTGTAAAATGCATGAAGGCTTCCTGGTCCAGAGCCACAGTGGGCTGTAAAATCGAAGTCCTTGTGACGCAGTTTGAGCGTCTATAAATTTAGCGACACTGATGCTAGTCACACTGTCTGCAGTGCAGATGTTGGGTGTGGAAGAGAAATACTGGGACAGTTTTAACATCTTGTGTGGATGCTTTTGTTAAATTGAACTCATAAAAAAATTCTACTATAGTTTTTGTCAATATACAAAACAGTTATAAATAATAATGCTAATAAAAACATAAATGTTGTTTTAACATTTTTTGTATAATGAATCCCTGTTGCATCTCCTAATATTAAAAGCTGGATTGGAACTAATCCATAATTGAACTAAAGGCCCTTTCACACCAAAAACGATAACTATAAAGATAACTATTGATATTTTTTCAAAATCCTGTTTGACTCCGGCCTCAAGACATAGATATTAAGCAGAATATCAAACGACTCATTTTGCAAACTGTCTCTCATCATGGGGCCATGGCTTTGGAAAGCTGCAGTTATATTATTGGGTGGTTGTTGTTCCACAGATGCTCAACACAGACAGTTGTATTGTTTACACATGTATCATGAGACAATGGCCGTGTTTAGAATCTGTTTTAGATTAAATTCTTAAAATCAAAGAAAAAACGTTCCCAATTATTTGTTTTTTAATCTTATACGTGTAACCATCTGGGCACTTTGCTGATGTCCAGTCAGCCTTAGCATTCATGCTAACGTGGGCACACTATTGTTAGCTAATGCTGTCATTGTGCAGGTTTCAAAGCTGCTTTGAAGCGAGATAAATTCACTGGCCACCCACTGTGTTCTTGATATTTCATGTAGCAAACTGCTGTGAACTTTCCTCTCATGGTCTTCCACTTTCTCCTCATTAGCCAAGGAAAAGAAACATTAAAATTCATGCCCATATAAGCTCCTGAAAGCTAATAGCCTCACATAAGCTAAACAAACACAAACTCTCACACACATATTAGATATGATTTACACACACACACATAAAAGGGTCTGTCACATCACAAATAGAAATGTATCGTTTTTTCAAATACAATTATATTCCTTAAAAGAACCATAGAGAGAATCCTTTAAATGTCATATATTGTTATCATTTCTATCCACAATATAGATGATAATGTATATTATGATACTATTATTTTACCATAGTATTGTCATAGTAACGGAGTATAGTTTCTCAACATCTTGTAATGCTTTTTTTGTTAAAGTGATATTATCAGTTGTCTTTCTGTATTACTACAAAAAAAAGTTGAGGAGTTGTATGTAAAACTTGACCCAAATAACCTTTAAAGTTGTGAGCTTGTAAAGCTGTGAACTGTTCATTCAAAATGTGTTTAAAATGTGTTAGAACACAATGACACGATCTGATGTCATCTGAGAGTACGGAGGGACACGGCCGATTGAAAAATGTGTTGGTATTTTAAACTCGCTGAGAACTGCCGGGAAACAAAAGTGCAAATTAATTTTACCGCTCCAAATAACAACCGCTAGAATATTTGGGCTTTAATATATTTTATATTTAATCTTATTTAAATGGCTGGAGGAATAAGGAAATAATTAATGAATGTTGACTGTATTTTCATTTTTATTATGTTTTCTTCTGTTGAATATGACTGTAGGACAGCAGGAGTTTTAAAGAAGAGTTTATCGAATGATGCAATTCTGACACTCTCTCTTTCTTTCAGCCACTAGTTCAGCGCACCTGGAGGATCTTGCGTACCTGGATGAGCAGAGACAGGCTCCTCTGCGCACGTCGCTGCGTATGCCACGGCAGAACTCGGGTTCCAGTTGCTCCGGACAGGCGGATATGAGAGGTGTGTGTACTTGCCAGCTTCTCTTTGTAGTTCATCTGTGTAATCGCATGAACCTTTTCCCTTTCACATTACGTGCACAACAGGTCATTCAGAAATGGTTATGGTGTTAACATATTGACTCAGAACCATGAGCGCAGAAACAGATGGTCGTCCACGTGTGCTCGGCTGTTTCTCCACCAGTCAAAAGTATGAATCCACCTACTTCATGCTTTCCACATTTTGGAATAAAAGTTATGCATTCTTTATTGGTGGAACTAAAGCACGTGTGCACCCGTTGCCAACAAACCATAGATATATGACATACCGTGTGCGGTTCATGTCCGGCATATTTTAGCACTGGGACCGTTCCATCAATCCGTTTCAAACGATCTCCAAATCCAGCATTATATCCACCATGTCACGCATGAGAAGACGGCACGTTTAACATTGTTAAGAAGTCAGAATGCACGAAACACCGTTGCACATCCCCTTTGCTTTGCTTCTCTTGCTTTCATTCCCTCCATCACACAATCCCATTAAAACCCTCAACACACACCACAGCTCTCCCTAAGATCCCCCCGCAACCTGCTGTTTCGTGTTTCCCCTTCGGGCTGCAGTGCCATGATCCAGATCCATGTATTGACTTTCTATTAGCAGCAGCTCTGGTTAATGGCGTCTGTCAGAACTCATAGTCAAGACTCCTCGCATCCTAAATCAACCACACAGAGCTTTTCTGTAATCTGTATTTTCTGTAAATCTTGGATCTTCTGGTTTCTTGGAAGAAAATGGATTTTGTATGTCACTGTAAATAATCATTTGTAAAAAATCTTTTTAAAAAGACAAATATAGGCTTCTGATAGACATGACTTGTCTGACTTTTCAACACAATGTAAATGTCTTTAAAAGCCACTAATGCTGTACTTTTTACTAGTTACAAGCATCTTCTTTTTGGTAGCGAAGTGAACAAGCCCTGGCAGTACCTTGTTTGAATGGGTCTTTGTTTTATTCAAATCTGTTTTTTACTTTTGATGCATCATCACAACCCTTCCCATCATTTTTGCCGTTTACTGCTGCCTGGTCTCTCATTCTTTTCATTTCTTTTCTGTTCTCCGTGTCCTCTAGCATTCTCAAAGGTCACCTCCCCCTTGCCTAACCCCGCCCACCTCCATATGCCAGTGCACAGATTATGAATTCACACACTATGAATTAATAGCTCACATGTTGATTTGATGATAAATAAGCCGGAAATAATACATCCCATGATACTTGTTGCTGAATAAGCCTATAGGATCAGTGTAAGGAATGAATCCATTATAAAGCCTTCTAGAATAATTAATAGACATAATTGAAGATTAGTTTTCTCAACCTGCTTTAAAATGACACGTACAGATGTGATAGCCATGAGTATGATCAATAATCAGGATTAAGCGGTAGTGTAGTTACACTTCAGTCGGTTTGATGATAAATATGAGGATAATGGAGATTGTATGAATTTTAGATGAGGATTGTTTTAATGAATATTAAGGGTCTTTACAATGAGGCTTACGGTGTGATGGATGGCAAGCATATGTGGTGGATTAACAAGATGAATATAAATTTCTCCGTACGCACGCTTGCAACGTTTTTGACGGATAATCTATTAATAAAAGCAACGAGCCAGGTTTTTTCAGGGGTGGGTTTCTGTAACCATGGCAACAGCTTAGTGATGGCTTTGCGCCTGTTCCCGGCGTGGCAGCTGATCTGTTATTTCAGCAGTATTTTGTGTCGTACATTAACGGGTCAAGACACCCCATTGCCGGCCGTTGATTCATGATGTTTCACGCCGCAGCAACAACTTGCGTAAGAAGAGCTTATGTGGCCATTGCAGACAAAACATCTCCCCCTGCTGGTTAGGATGAAAACTGCAATCCTGCATTTCTTGAGGTCTTTGATAATACTGAGATCTTTAATATGTCTCTTTTAGCAAAAATGAATCAATGTCTTTGTTTGAGAACGGCTTTTAAAGTCTCAAGTAAAGTCACATTTTTTTTAAATGTTAAGTTAATATATTCACATTAAAACGGCGGCATATGTAAAAAGAATATGTAAGTAAAACCTGGTCCTTTGTTGTCCATGATACAGTGCGCTTTGCTCCATACCGACCACCGGACATCACCCTAAAGCCGCTTCTCTTCGAGGTGCCCAGCCTCACGCCCGAGACGGTCTTCACCGGCCGAGAATGGCTCTTCCAGGAAGTGGAGGCGTGTCTTCGCAGCAGCGAACCCACCGCCAATCAAGGTGTCGTTATCGTCGGCAACGTGGGATTTGGCAAAACGGCCATCATCTCTCGCTTGGTGGCACTGAGCTGCCACGGCAACCGCATGAGACAGATCACCTCCGACAGCCCACACGACTCCCCAAAACGTGAGTGATTGGCAAATTGTGTCTGAGAGATGCTTATTAGATTAGATGACAGTTTCACTTGCGTAATGAATGTGTTTCCACAAGATATTCAGTAAGAAAAAAATGGATGAGGCGTGATTTTATTAATCGAGAATTGATGGGACTGTGAGAAGTAGATGTCACATACATGAATAGAATAAAAAAAATTGACAGCAACTGTACAGGCATTTCGTTTAGAAAAAAGCAAGTAAATAATTCATTCGATATGTTACTTATCGAAAGCGGTTTTGCATGCACACGTCTCATTTGCTTCCTGTGGCTTTATTTCAGATGGTGACACCCTGCCCCTCAGTCAGCCTCAGTCTGCTCACGGCACACTGGTCGGGGGGAGCAGCTGTCCCGGCACGCCAGAAATGCGAAGACGCCAGGAAGAGGCGCTCAGGAGGCTGGCGTCACAGGTGCCAACACACCCTAACCAACCTACCATCAGTCTCTATCGTCTTTCATTCATTCATGACCGCCGTTTCTTTCTCTATCTCACTTATTTATTCATTTACTCCTACTCTCATTATTTCTCATTCGCTCTCTAGTTTCTCTCTGTTCTTTTAAGCACAAAGGTTTATTGTGGCTCTGTTGCCTTATCAAATATTTATATCCACAGAGGCTCCCAGCACAGCCATTAGATATACTGAGTGCTCCGCATGGTTAATGATCACATGCTTTTGAAGACACACACACAACACGCACACTGCATGATGAAGTGAAGTCTGGGAAGTGGCGAATATTGGAATAAGGCCATTGATGCACTCAAACTCTGTAATGATTTATGCATTATGAAACCCCTCCATCGTCTCGAAGTTTCTAAGCTTTCAGTCTTTCTCCCGTTTTAATATTCATTGGGGTCTTCAGCTTAGTGCGGTTCCTGCGCAGGGTCCTAAAGATGTGACTTTTAAAATCAACATTTAAAGTGATAGTTCACCCAAAGATTTGAATTCTGTCATTATTTACTCACCCTCTTGTTATTCTGCAGAACACAAAAGAAGATATTTTGAAGAATGTTAACTGGCCCCCATTCACTTGCATTGGTTTTGTGTCTGTACAATATAATTTAATGGGGGGCAGTGTTGTTTGGTTAGCAGCTTTCTTTAAAATATCTTCTTTTGTGGTTGAGTAAATGATAATTGAATTTTCGTTTTTTTGGGGTGAACTATCACTGTATCAGTGCTCTGGATGTATTGATCACGTACAGGAAAAACAAGAGATAGTTCACCCCAAAATGAAAATTCTGTCATCATTTACTCACCCTCTTGTATGACTTACTTTCTCCTGCACAACACAAAAGAAGATATTTTGAAGAATGTTCATAAACTAAAACCATTGGTCCCCATTCACTTCTAAAAACAATGTGAAAAAGTCAATGGGACCAACAGTTTTCTGTTACCGACATTCTTCAAAATATCTTATTTTGTGTCTTGCAGTCTATTGTACAGTTGATAATCAAAAGTGTACTCAATGTTTTACTTCTCAAGCTGGTTTAGGTTTCTTCTTTTTGTGCTTTAAGTCCTCTTACTCTTCATCTCACTCTCCTCCCATCCTGTAGGTGGTGGCGTATCATTACTGTCAGGCAGATAACGCTTACACCTGCCTGGTCCCCGAGTTCGTTCATAACGTGGCAGCGCTGTTATGCAGGGCACCCCAGATGCAGGCCTACCGAGAACTTCTGCTCCGTCAGCCTCACCTCCAGAGCACGCTCAGCCTGCGCGCCTGCGTGCAGGACCCTTTTAACGCATTCCGAAGGGGTCTGTTGGAACCACTGGAAATCCTGCACAGAGGTGGGTAAACATATATTTATGCACAACCAAGATAAGCGATAATCCAGCTGCGCACAAAACACCTCAAACTTGCGATGTTTTTAGAGAGGAAGATCGCGTGCGAGGAGAATCTCATCATCTTGATTGACGGGTTGAATGAGGCGGAGTTCCATAAACCGGATTACGGGGAAACCATCGTTTCTTTCCTGTGTAAAACCATCGAACGATTTCCTCCGTGGCTTAAACTGGTGGTTACTGTCAGAACGACATTACAGGTCTGTCTGCGGTCTTTCAGACAAACGCTACTGTTTGAGATTCTGTCTCTTTTTCTTTTTTAGTTATAAAACAAAATGTCACATGTATTTCTCCTTTTGCTCTTGTGTCCAGGATGTGACTCGCCCGTTGCCGTTCCACCGTATTTCTCTGGATCGGCTGGAGGAGAGCGACGCCATCGACTCTGACCTGCAGGGCTACATCCTGCACCGCCTGCACTCCAGCCCAGAGATCCAGAGCAATGTGGCACTTAATGGCAAGCTGGACAACGCAGCTTTCACCAAACTCAGCACTCATCTGAAGAGTCTGAGCCGAGGCTCATATCTGTACCTGAAGCTGACGCTGGACCTCATTGAGAAGGGCTACCTCGTGCTTAAAAGCTCCAGCTATAAGGTTAGGGTTCATTCAGCTTGCACCTCCGTTACAATGTGCAAAGTGAATTTTTTGTGAACAGATTTTTTGACACATTAGGCTATGATGCTTCTGAGTTCTGAGTTCTGAGTTCGGTCCAATAGCAGATTTCCCTCTTTTAAAAAAAACATACATACTGCATGAGGAACTAAAAAAGTAGTGTATTTTGATTTCATTTAAGCTTTGCTGTAAATAGCGTACCTCAGATGACACATTTTTGTAGTCCAACCCGGGAAGATAGCGTCGCACTGGTTCCCTCGACCGAATTCCCTCAACATTTTTCCCATAGACTTTTGGAAGATCGCAAAAATAAGATCTGTGTTTAGCAAAGGTTAATAAAAATAAAAATAATTCATTACATTTATATAGCGCTTTTCTGTGTACTCACGCTTTACATCGAAGGGGGGAATCTCTTCAACCACCACCAATGTGCAGCATCCACCTGGATAATGCAACTGAAGCCATATTGCGCCAGAATGCCCACCACACACCAGCTTATTGGTGGTGAAGAGACAGAGTTACGAAGCCAATAGCGGGATGATTATGAGGCCATGATATAGAGGCGAATATGGCCAGGATGCCGGGGTTACACCCCTACTCTTATTCGAAGGACATCCTGGTATTTTTAATGACCACAGAAAGTCAGGAGCTCGGTTTAACGTCTCATCCGGAGGACGGTGATGTTTACATGTTTTGTCTATCAAGATAATCTTTACAAATTCATTAACACAACATTTTTATTACTTTTAGGAGCAGTTTCCCGGACAGGGACTAATACTGGTCCTAGACTAAAATAAAGGAAAACAACTTGCACTGACATACATTAAATACATCGGTGCCATTGTGTTGTCTCAAAATGCACACAAGTAATGTTTTTTGTAAGACATGTTAGTAAAAAACTACTTAAATGTCCTAATTTAACTTGGACCTAGTCCTGGTTTAAGATAATCCCTTTCTGTAAAACCACCCCTTAAAGCCTTAATACAATCGGCAGAAGTAAAAAGCTAACATGAGACTTTAAACAGAATAACACTACGGTCGATCTATAGCAACCTTATCACCACCAAATTTCTCAAACTTTCTCAAACTTAAGTAAAATCGTGTTCCCTGGTAAATAATTACTCAATGAGTGAATCCACATCTACGTCTTTAGAGATTGGTGCCGACGTTTCATTATTTGTGATATTTATACTCCCGATGACATCTAACGTCTCCGCCTAAGGATGTAGTCGGCTTTAGCAACTTGTTAGCAACCTTCTTTTTTAGGACACGCTTTAAAAAAATCACGAGCGGGTTATAACTGGTGTGTTTCATGTCATAGATTAAAACATGAAAATATTTAGAGGTTTTGTTAACCACAGATCTTATTTCAGGCAGTTTACCAAAAACACGTTCACAAAAACCCATAGACTTTGGGGCAATGGAATCGGAAGTGCTAAAATGCTAACTCACTTCTGGGGTTTGCATACAAAAATATTTAGTCTCAGCATCACTCTATTTGTAAATTCACGCTATGACTTTTATATTTAAGTTGCACTTTCATGTGATGAAAACAAAAAGAAGGATTTAGTTTTTTTATGAAATGTACAGTATTAAATAACCGTATCTGTGATGTTTTGTGTTCAGGTGGTTCCTGTAAATCTGGCGGAGGTCTACCTGCTGCATCTGAACATGCGTTTCCCCACGCAGTCCTCGTTCGAGCGTGTTCTTCCGCTGCTTAACGTGGCCGTGGCCTCGCTGCACCCCCTAACCGACGAGCAGGCGTACAGCGCCGTCAACTCCAGCGTGGTGCGGGGAGCGGCTCTCGACTGGGACGATTTCCTGCAGAGATCAGAACTCCTGTCGCCTTTCCTGGTGAAGAGACGCGACGGGACGCGCATGTTCGTCCACCCCTCCTTTAGAGAGTGGCTCATCTGGAGAGATGAAGGAGAGAAAACAAAGTTCCTGTGCGACCCCAGGTTAGGAGGTCCCGAATGCTAAGGGAATTTTTGTGGGTTGTCATTGTCGAACCTCATTAGATGTCAACCATACTGATGCTAAAAGTTTCTGGGGTTTTTAGGAGTGGACACACACTGCTCGCATTCTGGTTTTCAAGACAAGAAGGAAAACTCAATCGACAACAGACCCTTGAACTCGGTCACCACATTCTCAAGGCTCACATCTTTAAGGTGAGCACACAATATTCACAAACGTGCAAATGCTTTTAAGCTCGTGGATGGATGAGATTTAACAAACCGCATTGTCATATTTGCAGGGGTTGAGTAAGAAGGTTGGGGTTTCCTCCTCGGTTCTGCAGGGGTTGTGGGTGTCCTACAGTTCAGAAGGTCTTTCTGCTGCGCTGGCTTCGCTGAGAAACCTCTACACACCTAACATCAAGGTATCAGCTTTTGTTTCTGTCATCAAACAGCATTGTGAACAACATTCTTAAAAAAAAATGATGGTCCAGTCAATCCATTCACCGACAAAAATCACATTGACATATTAAGCGGTGTTTGAAAGCAACTCAACTCACTTCTGATGAATTGCATTGAGTTTTATTTTGTAAGGTGAAGTGTGTCGATATGAGAGATTGCTTGTCGTTCCTTTGTGGTGTTTATTCCCATCTGACTTGTAAATAGGTTTTTAATCATCTGTGCTACCTTACGTTGGCATTATAAATGTCAAACTTTTTCAATGTCTTTCAAAATGTTTTTATCTTAAAGGGGTCATATGGCGCAAATACGTGTTTTTCTGTGTCTTTGGTGTGTTATAAGTTGCCCATGCATGTATTAGACACGTACAATTGCAAAAAAGTAAGTGTCGCAACAAAAGATGCATTCTATCTAAAAGCGAATGCTCACCCAGACCTGCCTGAAACGCCTCGTGTAACCACACCCCCACAAATCTACGTCAGTTCGTGGTATGAGTTGACTAAGACCGCCCAAATGTATGTGCAAGTAAGGTGGGCGTACCTGTCAGTACAATTGTGTTGGAACCTGATGTTCCAAATATGGTAAGAGGCGTTACATTTCCGTCACACGCTTGCAGTATTCGACCAATCACTACGCACTGATTAACTGGCCAATCATAGCGCACCTCGTTTTTCAGAGCGATGAGCTTTGTAAAAAATCTACGCGTTTCAGAGAGGCGGGGCAAAGAGGAGATACAAACATTCACGGTAATATTAGTTTTAGCCGTGTCATATCACCCCTTTAAACCAACTTTATGTGGACGTATTCTCAATATGCAGTTGTTTGAATCATAAATGTTCACACCCTCCCCTCTCTTCCTCAAGGTATCCCGACTGCTGATTCTGGGCGGCGCCAACGTAAACTATCGCACAGAGGTGTTAAACAACGCCCCCATTCTATGCGTGCACGCCCACCTGGGCTACCTGGAGACGGTTGCTCTGCTGTTGGAGTTCGGGGCGGATGTGGAGGGCGTATCAGAGAACGGACTCACCCCGCTAGGCTACGCATCTTCCGCGGGACACCTGTCCATTGTCACCACTCTCTGCAGCAGGAAAGCCAAGGTCAGCCATTGACGTAAATAGATTCCCATCAAAATGTATGGAGGAAGCCTGGGGTCTGGACGATATTCCTATCAACCAATCATTGCATCTTGCCTGAAGTTTTTTTTGTGTGTTTGTTAACCACGTCTGATGTCTTCCTCTGAATAGGTGGACCACTTGGATAAAAACGGTCAGTGCGCTCTGGTCCACGCTGCCCTGCGGGGTCATCTGGAGGTGGTGAAGTATCTGGTTCAGTGTGAATGGAATATTGACGGACAGCAGTCTGGATCTTTTTGCAAAAGCCACGCGGTTCAGCAGGCACTTATTGCAGCAGCTAGCATGGGCTATACGGAGGTATACACACATTTTTATTATTATTTTAATTTGTTTATAATATTTGATATAATAGTTTAATATTTTTTTCTAACATTTACCTGAATAACCCTGGAAATATAAAACATAATTAAAAAAAAGTAATAAAAAAAACAATTGGTACTGAAATAAAAACAAAACTGTATCTTAGTGAACACATGAAACATCGGTTGCCCTTAAGACTTGTAAATCTAAAACTAACAATCCAAAAAACGAATGATTACAAATTATAAATTAAAATGATTAAATCTAGATCAATAAAATGTAAAACTTTATTCACAGACTGTATCATATCTACTGGATCTGCCTGAGAAAGATGAGGAAGAGGAGGAGAGAGCCCAAATAAACAACTTTGACACACTGTGGGGAGAAACAGGTACAACAGATGTTGTGTGTGTGCTTGTTTTGACCTTTCGGAGACATTTTTTGGTCCCCATCAGGAAAACAAAAAGTCAAAAACTAAATGATGTAAAAATGCAGAAAGGTTTGTGTGCTGGTTAGGTTTAGGAGATAGAATTTACAGTTTGTACAGTATAAAAAGCCCCTATAACATGGAAACCCGGTGTGTGTACTGTATGTGTTTTGATTGGAATGTCTCATAACTTCACATTGATGAAACTTTCTGGTTTCCTTAGCACTGACGGCTGCAGCGGGTCGAGGGAAGTTGGATGTGTGTCGTCTGTTGTTGGAACAGGGGGCAGCGGTGGCACAGCCCAACCGGAGGGGCATCGTGCCTCTCTTCAGCGCAGTGCGACAGGGACACTGGCAGGTGGGGATTACTCGGGGCATTTTAACCGCATATCCACCATACAGACACCAAAAAATCACTAATAAACAATGCTGTTCATTGTTATCAGGCTCTTTAGAGGATGTGTGTTATGTGTGTGGTTGTGCAGATTGTGGACCTGCTGCTGAATCACGGTGCCGATGTGAACATGGCTGATAAACAGGGCCGCACTCCTCTCATGATGGCAGCGTCTGAGGGACATCTGGGCACTGCTGAGTTCCTGCTGGCTCAAGGTACAGCTGTCGTAATCTAATAGCTTAGAAATGCATCTAAAGGATCTCTTTAGTCAGTTGTTTATGTTGCGTATGCCTTAAAAACTATATAACCATATGATTAAAGGGGTCATATGACGCGGCTTAAACAAGTATTATCGTTTGTTTTAGATGTAATGCAACATGTATAGAGAGCTCATCGCTCTGAACAGCCAGGTGTGCTATGATTGGCCAGTTAACCAGTGCATAGTGATTGGTCGAATACTGAAAGCGTGTGACAGAATTGTAACTCTAACCATATTTGGAACATCAGGTTCCAAAGCAATTGTACTGACAGGTACGCCCACCTTACTTGAGTATACATTTGGGCGGTCTTCGTCAAATCATACCACGAACTGACGTAGATTTGTGGGGGTGCGGTTATACGAGGCTTTTCAGGCAGGTCTGGGTGAGCATTCGCTTTTAGATAGAATGCAACTTTTGTTCCGACAATTTAATATTTGCAATTTTACGTGTCTAATACATGCATGGGCAACTTATCACACTAAAAACACAGAAAAACACATATTCGCACTGTATGACCCCTTTAAAGTTCATATTAGTGATAAACAGATTAAGTTTACTTATTGCAGCCACATAAATCAGCATATTTTTTCTGACTTTCTTATCTCTAAAATGCATTTCATAGGTGCCTCATTGTCGCTAATGGACAAGGAGGGGCTAACAGCACTGAGCTGGGCGTGTCTTAAAGGTCACCTCCCATTGGTCCGTGCCCTGGTTGAAAGGGGCGCGGCAACCGCCCACGCGGACAAGAGCGGCCGAACACCCTTGGATCTCGCTGCCTTCTACGGAGACTCCGAAGTGGTTGGTTGGCCTATTAGCATTAGCAATTATCCATTTTTGTTGGCTACACAGCTATGATTGACATCCATGTTGATAGATATGCAGCTTTAAAAACATTTTTACACTTCAGTCTTTTCTAAAATGATTTGATTTGAAATAAATGTAAGTGTCCTTCAATAGTTTGGATGACTTAAAGGTCCAGTTTGTAATTTTGTTGAGGATCTATTGACAGACATGCAATAATATACATAACTATGCCTTAAGATGTGTTTAAAGACCATACATGATGAAGCGTTATGTTTTTATTACCTTAGAATGAGCTTTTTCTATCTACATACACCACGGGTCCACTTGAATGGAATTCACCATGTTGTTTGTTCTACAGTAGCCCAAACTGACAAACTGCTCTACAGAGCGCGTTTTGTAAATACGTTATCTCCTTCAGCAAATAAGCGTAAATGAGATAACATCTTAGCTCAGTGTCAGCCAACGTAATGCTCAGAAAAGGAGTGGGGAGAGGTGCAGTGAACGGTTGGTTGCAATTCGCAACCTCACCGCTAGATGCCTCTAAATTTCCTTCACTGGACCTTTAAGGGTCGCCAGTTGTCGTGTGAAGGTAAAACAAGATTGTCTTTATATGGTTTCAGGTGCAGTATCTGGTGGATCATGGAGCTATGATCGAGCATGTGGATTACAGCGGCATGCGTCCTCTGGACCGAGCCGTTGGCTGCAGGAACACGTCGGTGGTGGTCGCACTGTTAAAGAAGGGTGCCAAGATAGGTAAGGGTCAAAAAGATAAAAAAACCTAACAGTGCATAGTTGAAGTGTCTTAGTAATGGCAAGTTTAGTTGCATATATGAACAGCATATGTTGATAAATAAATATTGAATTTGATATTGCGTAACAAACCTGTTCCAACGCCTGCAGGCAGATGTTCGCACAGACCACATAATATATTTGAAATGTTTATTATTCTGGGTTGTCGTGCTTGCTATCATTCTAAAAAGTCAGAAGACAGTAGACACATGTACTGAATATATAAAGAGTTTGGTTTCACAATGAGATTCAAAAAAGTTAAAAAATCATGTTTTTTATTATGTCATCATGTTTATCGTGTTAGTTAGCCTTTTTTTGTTTGTTATTATGGCTAAACAAACCAACTGGAGTTTGATTGATATTAATTAGAATGCATAATAAAAACATGATTTTTTTTATTTTTAAAACAGAGTTATCTCATTTTGGAACCCAACTCTTTATATATACTAAAAGTCACTTAGATTAGGACCAACTTGGTCCATCTCAGTATCTTCTTCATTCCCCTCCCTGTAACCTCATCCTAATCTAACCTCTTCCTCGTGTTCCCCACCAAACTCCAGAACTGCACTGATCTCTAGCTGATCAGGGTGGGCTTGTTGCTTTTGCTAATGTTGCTGCTTGCCATGGCTTCTCACGCCTGATCTTCCTTGTTCTTCCTCTCGTGTCACTCTCTCACACCTTAACACATCTCTCTCTCTCTACCTATCATACCCTGTTTTCTGTTCCCATAAACCTTTGCTCCCTGTCTGTTACGGATGCCCCTCCCATGCCCCAATAACCTCTCACCCTTTCACTCGTGACCCCTCCCACCTCCTCTCTCTCCGTAACCAGGATGTCAGACACTCCCCACTCGTGCCCGAGGTAAAACAGACCTTTGTGCGTCCCACCTGCCATTTTTTGACTGTGTCCCATCATCTCGTCACCGGTGTGGTCTGTTGTTCATTGATCGACTTGTGTTGTATCGCCTGTTTTTACAAAAAATTTAAATAAACACACAAAATGAGTTTGTGAAGTCCTGCTCCGAGGGTAGACGTGGATTGTCCATTTTGTGTTTGTTCAGTCACATGGCTGCATGTAAACAAAATAAAGTGTGTTGCATTTTGCATGATGCTGAGGAATTGCCACATATTGAATTTGATGCAAACTTAAGGCCTGTTCACAAGGTTTATATGCTTTAAGTATAACTATAAAACATTGGCAGCCTGTCAAAATGTAAAACTGCATTTTTGTTTGATTAGATGAATGCTTATATAGCTTTTGTTATAGTTGTCTTAATATTATCATGCTTTGTGTGAACCGGACTTAAGGCAGCGTTCAAACTGGATGTGCTCTTGCATTGCACTGTGCTTTTCTTTTTTAAATTCATGGCCATTTTCAAAACTTTGGAACCCTCAAAACTGTTTTGCAAAGAATAGCTGCTTAGGGCACGAATGCATCCTATGTAAACAGTTACTTATGTTTATCTCTCCGTTTTTTCTGTCATTTGGCCTTACTTCAAGTGTTGCCCAGTTTAGTAATACTGTATATCTTGCGCATTCTTCAGCTGCATCTTGCATGAACTGCACTAAATCACTGCCTGTCTAAGAGGCCATCCACACGGAGACGCGTTAAGGCTGTACATGTAAAGATTTTGTATCGCATCTGCGTTTCGTCCACAGGCATCTGGTGTGTTGGGACCGCTATTTCTTAAACTGGGTCCCAGAGTGGATAAATCTGAAAACGACACCCTTACGTTTTCGTGTGTACAGCCGATCCGTATATTTTTTTAAACGATGATGTCATCACCCCAGCGCGCACGGTCTTCTTCCCCGTTTTTAGTGTTTCATTGCGCCACATGAGCCACATAAGTTGCTGATTTGGCGTTTTGAGTCAGTTGAGCGGTTTCGTGTGTACGCAGATATTTCATAAGAAGATTGGATAGGCAAAGCTCTGGCTTTGTGTGGATGTGGCCTAAAGCTCTTATAGACCCCTACCATACTGTCTCAACCCTCCCTTCACTGTCCATTCAGATTAAACCAGTTCACACACCTGACCTGTTCGGACTCCAACATGACCGCAAGTTTAGTCACAAGTAGAATCAGTGTTTTATTGTTATAAAGATTGTATTTTTATGATTTGAATTCAGCAAGGTATAAGCAACAAATTGTTTTTTATTAGTTTTATTTATCTTTGTCTGTGTTGCTGTGGCTTTTTGCGATATTTAAATTTTGTTTGTAGACTTTACCTCCACAAGCAAGATATCCTGCCAGCTCGACTCAATCCTTTGTGGCCTTCAGAGATTAGGAAAAACTAGTCTTGAGCACAAACCGACCATCAGTCTCTGCTGACTCTGAAATTTTCCTTTCTTCTTTTTCATACTGTGTTGCTTTCAGGTCCAGCGACATGGGCAATGGCGACATCCAAACCTGATATTATGATCGTTCTGCTGAGCAAACTGATGGAGGAGGGAGATGGATTCTACAAGGTCAGTGGCTTTCATCTGGGCTATAATTTTATTACTAAACAAAAAATATATAAAAAATGTTTTTGAAATGGATGACTAAAGAATAATGCAGCCAATAAATGCCCAGGACATAGATGTGATCACCTTCTATATTGTTTAAAAAGCATCTCAGGATGAGAGAAACGCTGGTTACTAGAATACTAAGAGAACAAATTTTAAGTAATGGGTGACTACACTGATGATGCCTAAATATAACAGTTTTGATTTATTTTTATTTTTAATTAAAGGTAAATGTGTGTTATTCAGTAGTTTTGTTAAGTTTAATATTACTCTTGAAGGTTAAAAAAAGATACAGTAAATATGTATATTTGACATCAGAATCACGATGGTGATTATTATATACACTAAATTTCTCTGGTTTCACTGGTCCAGAAAGGAAAAGTAAAGGAAGCGGCTCAGCGGTACCAGTACGCCCTAAAGAAGTTCCCACGAGAGGGTTTCACAGAAGACCTGAAGACCTTCCGTGAACTCAAAGTCTCTCTGCTCCTCAATCTCTCCCGCTGCCGCAGGAAGATGAACGTGAGTCTTGAAAACTCCGATTTAATCTTAATGCTCTATCCTGTCCCTCCTTTACTCGTTTACAGAATCTTACAGACGTTATGAGCAAACACTGAAAACGAATTGGTAGTCATTTAAAAAACTTCATCATAGACAGTTTGATCATTATCATCATGGACAATTGAATATTATTTAATAAAACTCAAATTTTGTACATTTTTCTGGAATCTTTTATTAGAAGTTGACTTGAGTGAATTTTCTCTGATCTAAGAATTCACATAGTTTCAGTTAGGGCTGTCAACTGATTAATCGCATCCAGAATAAAAGTTTGTGTTTACATAATATATGTCTGTGTACTTTGCATATTCATTTTGCATTTATAAACACAAAACATATACTAAACAATAAATAAATAAACATGAATCATTTCAATTATTTGTAAATATAAATAAATACATTTTAATAATTCCTAAATATATACACGTGTGTGTACGTTTTTGTGTTTATAAATACAAAAGTAATACGCACAGTACACAGACATATATTATGTACTCTAGACAAAAACTTTTATTCTGGATGCGATTAATCGTTTGACCGCCCTAAGTTATTTATTTTTACCAATCATTTAAATGATTTACAAGTGTTTATTGATTTTATTTTTTATATTTCAAATACATGCATGTATATGTTTGTTTTAATGAATACAAAATCAATATGCACAGTACAGAGACTTGTAACTTAAACACACATTTTTATTCTGGACAACCCTTGTTTTAGTATTTTTTGACATGTCTCATGACTTGTATTTGTTCAATTACTATACTGTAAATTTCTTTTTTGTATAAACACACAACAGCAACTTGAAATTGCATATGTGCACATATTAGTTTTAAGTTAAGTCTGTGTGTTCTTATTTTTATTTAAGCCAGTAGAGGGTAAATGTTAGCATTAGCAAGTTTGCAAGTTAGCAAGCTTTGAAAGCATATAATTGGGAAGAAACTCACTCTTCCTTTAGAAACTCTATGCAAAGTCACACATCCTCTTGTCAATGACTCTCTTTGTCTGGTTGGACATTACAATACAACAAAGTAGAGTACATTACAGTAATAAAGAATGTAAGCAACTTTTTGTGTTTTTGTTAGAACTTATAGAGGTTTTGTAAGCTCATTGTTCACGAGCAACAGGGTGTGTGGAGTAACGCATACATTGTTTGACTTTTTGATGGCTAAGATGTGACGAGACTTTCAGTACAGAAAAAATTCCCATTACCTCTAAACACTTCAGGATGTCAACAGGATGGGTTTATTGACGTACTAGCAAGTATTTTGATCTTCCCATTTCGTTTTAATAATGCTTTTTCTCATTTAATCCCACACTTTAAAACATTTTACGTTTTGAATTTCAAGCCTCCAGTCCCCTTGAGGAAACTTCTTGAAAGCTCCCCTTGCACTTATACCATGCTGTAACTTTAAGTTGATGGTGACTTAGGACGACACCCATTTTTTTCCCATCTCTTTCATCTGTTTCAGTTTGGTTTGTAGGTTTATCGATTCGTTAGGCTTAGTACAGAAAGTAGTTTGGCTCAGTCTTGAAGAGCTGTGGCATTGCATTTCCCACTGTCCTCATAGAGCATATATATATGTGTGTGTGTGCGTCTGTACGATCGTTTTCACAATTTTATGTCCGTTTATCATGTTTGCACATTTGCTCAGAATGTTCTTGGCTCATTGTTTATGTCCTCATTTAATGTTGATTGTAAGAGTGTCTGTGTGCATAAATGTTGCATATGTATGTATGTATATGTGTGTGTAATTGTGCAAGTCCACTTGTGTGTGTGTTTGTCCTCGCTCTGATCTCATGTATGGCTCAGTGTATGACTGTTGGTCCTGTTGTTGCTTGCAGGACTTTGGGATGGCAGAGGAGTTTGCCTCCAAGGCACTAGAGTTGAAACCCAAATCCTATGAAGCCTATTACGCACGAGCCCGTGCCAAGCGAAGCAGCAGGTAACCGTAGCAACCAACAGAAAGGATAGCGCTTAAAAAAACACATTTTGTCTCGCGCACATAACGCGCCATGTGAGTGTTCATGACCCAGATCAGTTGATGATGTTTTGATTGGTCGAAGTAGTTACATCGGAAACAGGATAAGATTTCTTCTTCATACTTCATGTTATGTTGACCGATCAGATTTCCTTTTCCTCAGAATGTCCATCATTCATATTTTATTCCATTTTTTTCCACAATGTACTTTAATCCACTTGTTTTGTTTTGGAAGATCTGTTTTTTGGGTCTACGCTTTTGATTGGTTGATTTAAGGAATGTTCCGGGTTCAGTTGACACTTTGGACATCTAGGAGGGATGACATTTTGTGTTTAAATGCACAAATGCTCAAACATAACACTCATAATGTTCCCATAGCATTGTAAAGGTCGTGGGTTTGATACCCAACAAACACAGATATAAAATGTACACCTTTGGTCGCTTTATAATACAATACAAGATATTTCTTTCTTTCTCTCACTCACTGCTCTTTCTCATTCTCTGCTTGTCTCTTTCCAGGCAATTCCACGCAGCACTGGAGGACCTGAATGAAGCCATGCGTCTGTGTCCCAACAACCGGGAGATCCAGCGTCTGCTGCAGCGTGTTGAAGAAGAGTATCATCAAGACGCACAGCAACAGGAGCTGGATCCGCCCCCTTCCCCTCCCAACGATCAAGGCCCACCCATGGTCCCGCTTCCATCAATAGAGCCCCGTTTCTCAGACATGGAGCCCGTCCAGGATCTGTTTGAGGAGGACGATTACCACGAGAGGGACCTGGATGGCCTACCGCTAGGTGTTCCTGCTGAGTCCCATGCTACTCCATCCGGGCTTCCAGTCATTCAAAACATGCCCCCATCCCCCTGCCATCATGATTTCCCCCTACCTGGCTCAAGCCTTTGACCTTCGACCCAGCCCACCTTCAATTTCATCTCCTACTCGACAAGGCTACCAATCCACCTCTCCGTCACTCTCTCCAACGCACCAGGTCTCTCACTATCGACCCAGTCCGCCCCATCAAGTCTCCTACCACTTCAGCCCACCACCTTCACCTTTACGACTCGGACCACAGTACCGTGCCAGCCCTACTTACGGAAGTACCGTCCCCAGTCCGCTTCTGTGGGGCGATACCAACCGGACCAGCTGTCTGGTCGACCCAAGTCGCCTCTCTCCAAGATGAGCAGCCAACGTTCTTTTCAGGTTCCCCAACAGACTTCTCATCAGCCACAGCAGGGCCAGTGGTTGCAGCCAGCTAAGGCACAGATCAGCCGCACCAACCAGCCCAGCACTGCTGTACACTCCAGTGTCGTACTGGGCAGCAGCGCCTACAGTCAGATCGCTCACTCCATGAGTGCCCGCTGCCCGGGAGACATGGATGAACTTGGGGATGGAGGATACTCTACGTCGCTTCAACCTCAAGGGATACTGAGTGCAGGAGCCTTGTACCAGCGTGCCATGAGCATGGACCCTGGCATCATGGAGGATGAGCTTCCTCAGAGGCCCTCCTCCGCATACAGACCCAGTCCTGGAGGTGTCCGCTACAGTCAGGTGCCGCAGATCAGCCGCAGTCAATCGACCGCCTACTATCCCGTCTCGCCCCATGAGATGGAGCGACAGGTGACAATGGGTTCACCCGAGAACACTCATGCACAAAGACGTCCGGTCAGTGCCAATACCTCTGAACCCAAACAGCATCCTTCAGCCCCACGTCCGCTAATTCATTCCCACAGTACAGGTTTGCGATTCTCTCCATCAGGCAACAGTTTAGGGGCCGGTTCCGCTGCAAATCTACCCCAGAGTTTCCGAGCGTCAACACAGCAAATGGAGATCCCGCTTAAGGTTTCCTACGAAGGCAGCTACCACGATGACCTTTCACCGATGTCTCCCCCTCAAGGCACTGAATTCCGGGTGGTGGGCGGGACGTACCCAGGCGAGGCACTTCGCTCTCGAGCCACACCCTTCATGGGCATCATCGACAAAACGGCACGGGCTCAGCAGTACCTTCCACAGCAGCCTTCGCTTGCATCCTCCTCCTCAGCTTCACGTCCCTGGACTGTTTCTTCTCTGGATACGGTGGTGAACAGTCCAGCTACTTCCCCAAGTAACATAGGATACGGGCAGCAAGCAGCACCCCTCAGTCATATCGCGTATTACAACCGCACCAACAATGCTCACAACGGCCATCTCATGGATGATGATTTCTACGCCAACCCTCCAGGTATAACACGGGACCGGACGGATGCTATGGGCCGAATTAGCCAGGTTCCCACGTACCCAGATGTAAAAGTGGCACGGACTCTCCCAGTCTCCCAGGCGTACCAAGACAACGAGTTTAGGCAAATTTCTCGTAGTGAAAGGCAAGGCCCAACCTCACCCATCAAACCAAAGAGACCCTTTGTGGAGTCCAATGTGTAAAGATTGAGTCAGTGTGAGAGATTTATTAAGACTTGTTGAGGAATATCTAACATGTGCAAACTCTGATTTTATGTTCCCGTGTCTCGATGATGACTTGTCAGAGGTAATTCCACTGAAATGAAGGGAAAACAAAAAAGTGGATCTGGACACACAAAATTAAGACCCTTTGGAGTTCTAGTAGGCCTGTGTAACTGCTGTTCACCAACCGCATACTTCTCTGTACCTTCATGAGAAGGTGACTGCCAGGAGCCAACCCTGGACACATTTAGAAACCTTGCGCTTGGCCCTGGGACCAAAACAGTGTCCCTGCTCAGACTCGTAATAACACCTCTCCAGAGCTAAAGATGTACCTAAAATATTCCAGATCCATATTGCTAAAGCAAAAAAAGTGATATTTATCATTTTAAGTTATGTTTGTACAAATGTATGTATAAATCTCAATGCAGGCGTGTTTTTGGTTTGCCTTTTGTTAAGTTGACGCACAGTCAGCAATGTGAAATATTTAAGTTTTTGCCAACAGGTTATAATGGATCACTACTTTTTGCGCAGTGCAAATAAACATTAGTGATGGTTGAAGGTAGCATTCAGGTGGTGAACCTCTAACTTACCTGCTCTTTATGGATCACTTGTCACACCATAAAACCGGAAACTTTTCCAAAGAATCATTTCTCACGGTGGTGTGTGGAAAACGTCTTTTTATTTTCAAGCCTCATTCATCTCAAGTATTAAGAGTTTCTCTGTGCACTGAATCGCATTACATTGCAAAGCTGTTGGCCTTCAGGAAATTTTCCGTTTTGTTTAAAACTGTGAGTTCTTCAAATACATGATTTCAAAACCTCCGTTAAATAACCATTGAACTTACAATGGCTCGGTACTTTTTTATGGCCGTATTTAATGGGATGAAGACAGCAAGATGAATTCACTGAAAATGGCTTCACCAGTTTTTGTCAACTGCTGTAAAAAAAGAGCAGTTTATTTTGCAGTGTTTGAATTACTTTCTCTTTAAGAAAAAAGAGGTGCAGGTTGACCTGGAATACTGCTTTACTGTACAACAGTGTTTGTATTTAACTCGGTTTTCTTTTTGTATGACAAACATGTAAATGGCTGTAAATATGTGCTTAACTAGAAAGCATGCTCTCTGCTATTACACAAACATGGGTGTATGTGTGTGGTTTTGTGTGTGAACATACATTAAGGGAAAAGACTGTGGCACAATATATTTCATTTTTTCCCTTATTAGACAAAAATAATAGATCAAGTTTGGGTTTGAATTTTTCTTTTCTTTTAGTTTGTTTGAAACTGGCCTTGCGAAGGATGATTCTCTGTAAATTGTTTGTAAATGTGAGCTGTGATGTTTCGCCGGGAAGGAAAATACGAAACGTGAATGAGAAATTTTTATCCGGTTTCACGATTGTAAACTGTACAATCATCTGTATGTATGAGGGGAAATAATGAAGTTATTTAAAAATGAATAACACTTCAAAGATAAAACTACTGAGTGAATCGTATTTATTGCAGTCGACAAAATGAAAGACCTGGTGTACATTTATCGCAACTGTGTTAATTGAGCCTGCATTACAAATACATACAAACACTTACTGGTGTTTATTACATTTCAGTCACCCATGCCCATGATGATGCATGCAATAGTCAAATACACAGTACAGACACAAAAATACAGTACAAACGACCATGCAAAACAAATGCAATCTCATTCAGGTGGAAAGACAAGATTTCTGTGACAGTCTCAATAGAATCTCATATAACAGTCAATATCACTTTAGGAAAAAAAACTATTACACAGGAAATCATTTGACAAGCACATCGCTACTCCTAAGATCTTTAGTACTGAACTGCTTGCTTTTCATTACAGTTAAGACTGCCAATACTTTATTTTGTGATCACATGTAGGACCTTGACTTGTAGGATATTGCTGCAAATTGCTGCAATTTTAGATCTGCATTTTCTTTTAAGCAGTTTTAGGAATGTTTGTTAACTTCGCAGAGCTAAAAAATATTTGAATCATGGATATTCTCTGCATATAATTATAAAACAGAAAGTCAAAATAATTGCATTTCCTTCTCTTATAAACTATATATATATGTCAATTATAGTATTCTGTAAGCATTTTAAATGTTATTTCTCAGCAGCAGAAGAATTTTTGAAATAATTTTTGGGGGATTTATTCAGTACAATCTTGTAAGTAAAACTAACTAAGGCACAAGAAAACATTCTGATATTCTAAATAATCTAATACATTTAAAGAAACAATGTATCAAGATATAAAGCACAAACATTTTTTTAATGTCAGTTTGGTCTGGCTTTGCACAGTTTGAACTCTTTCAGCAAGAGTTCTATATATTTATATAATGAGTCTAATTGTAAATATTTACACCGGACGCGGTGCATGAAGTGTGGACAAAATGTAAAATTATAATGGATTCAAATGCATTCTATTGTCTTTTGTCGCGTCGCGTCCGGTGTTGACACGATGTCACAGCAGAAAAAAATGAAAAGTAGGTTGTGGCTTAATCCTGCCATAAATGTCATATAGGCTATGGCACATGAGGGTGTCCAATACAAACAATTTTACAACTTTCTTCCTTCACTCAATAACACTGATAAATTCAACAGTTAATACAAAGGGGAAGGTAGAATGTAAACATAAAAGCTGGTTTATAAGGACACCGGTAGGAAGGCCATTTTAATGCACAAAGGCAGTGGTTATGTCATAAAATTAAGGCGAGCTGGGGATTTCTCCTTCTGACAGTGTCTTAAAGTGCACAGACAGAGCTTCTTCCTCTGGATTTGGTGGTCGTCTGAAATCTTCTCTCGTCACCACGTAACCCACCACGACCCCAAAGCACACCAGCAACAAGCCTAAGGTGTTCGCTAAAACCCCCTCTGCCGCAAACTTGGAGTAGGTCGACCTGCCAATATGACATGATCATCAAAAACAGAGATGACGCTTATAATTCCACCAAATTCAAAGAATTGCAAAGAATTCTAATTTACATACTGTAGTACACAGAAGGAAGGACAGAACGTAAGCCAAATATTCATTAATATTCATTGGAAAGTGTCTTTCCACAGTGATTCACAGGGTGACTCATTTAATTTCTTCTCTTCAACATTCTTACCTCAGCTGGAAGTGACATCAGAGGCATATTGTAATTCTAAAATAAATCCTCTAAGCATGCGCATTACAATCAGGCACTTATTACTGAAATTGGTCTCATTTAAATCACGACAATCTTGTGCATGAAAACAGACTATAATAACTGCTATGCTGCTCAAATAGTGATGGGAATAATACCAAGCAGCACCCTTCATGGCCGACTATATAAGTATTTTTGAAATGACTGAAACTTTTCCTTTGTTGAATGACACTCACATGATATTGAAGAGCAGTTTCTCTGTGATGCCCAACAGACAGGTTCCTATAGACATGGCCAGCAGCAAGAGACCGAAAAAGACGTGCAGGGGGAGATACCAGCTCCTCAACTGACCAGATGCCCAGGGGAACAGGAACAAGCCCAATCCCACCAACCACTAAGAAGATAATGAGAAGATAAGTTGACCTGCTCCACAGTCCAATAAAACTGCATCAAGATCATGATCATGTTGAAACATAACGTTTTTTATCTCTATATACTAAAAAATGGTTCGTTTTAAAAGCCACAGAGACTGCCAGAAAAACGTTCCTCTTTTATCTTGTTTAATCCAAGTAAAGTCAACCAAAGCTGCTTTTGTTGCGTCTATAAAATCTACTGCAAACACTAAAGACAAATTTCTTGTTAATGTTCTAGTGTAATGAATGCGACCATCAACAAGGGGTTTACTTAAGTGCTTTCAAACCAACGAACGGTTCAACAGCTCGGTAAATTAAACAAGGAAGAAGGAAGTTTAATGCCATCTGAGCACGGGTAAAGAAGACATTTACCTGTAGTATAAACAGAACGAAGGTCAGCATGCCGCACCAGCTGTGCAGCGAGTACATGTTAGATATCTTAGCCGTCGCATGGAAGTCAAATACAGCCACTAGACCTGCAGAGGGAGACACATGGCATCTCATAGCTTTGATGACATTACCATAGTCACATACATCATTGTTAAAATCAATAATAAGGATCTCAACAGAAAAAATCTATACATTTTTTTACTTCTGGAACTAGACTTTTGCACTTTATAATGTACATAATCTATTTATCTTCGTACATTGTGGTTTAAATAGCTCATATGGAGAAAGGGAAGTGATTGCGGCTCAGCTTTACCATTAAACTTCCTACAACAACCTGGAGTAAATGCTGACAAATTTGCACAGAAATCTTTACATGCACCAGTTGAGATGCACACGGACTTACCCACAATACTGATGATGAGGGCCATCATGTGCAGTAAAGCGTGAAGAATCTTCACAGAGCGTTTACTCTCGTTTCTAAAGACACGATAAACCAGAACAGCTGCAGCAGAGAAAGAAGCAAATGAGAAAAATCATCAAAGATTAAAATGAACATACTGTTTTTATGCATCTATTCCTTGCACGCTTTATGTTAGACCCAACACTGGGGCAAAGCATCTTTATTTATCTCTTAACATTTACTCCCAGGACACTTGAAACGCAGGGATGCAAGTGTCTTAGGCAGTCCATCTGGCCTTTGTAAAAGCACACAGATCCCTTGAGGCTGTTTTTACCCGGCGCTGGTTTGGACAATTTAACCCAATAGGCCAATGACCTTTCAGGTATATGGTCCTAATTGAATTGCCATGGCGATAGATTTGAATGAGGACCCCTGTTAAAGATATTAGCCACTGAATCAGTATCTGTCTCTGTTGAGGTTTCATTTAACAGCCAGATGGAAAAACCTGTATAGACCACATTTAACCATTAAAGACAGACAATGTGGGAAATGTATCAAATAAATGGATGATTAGGACTGCAAACCTACAGATATATGACAAAACACACAATACTACTACACCATCTCTGGATCTGATTTCTGTTTAAAAAAAAACACAAAAAAACTCACAAACACAAAAACAGACATTAAAATAGATTTTAATGTCATTCAAATCTGTTCTGTTCAGTGTTGTGTGCCTGTTTTGAGGGCTTGATACGTGATATGGGTCACGCACACACCCTTAGGGCAGAAGATACACAGACCTCCAATTAGATGACAAATCTCTTGGTCTGTAAGAGCTGCATTTCTTTATTTTACGCTATAGACAGTTTCATCGGACGCACACGCCTGACCCAAGTTAACTTCCGGTCTGTGTTTGTTTATCAGTCTGGCAAGTGGCTTATAATATAACTATTTATATTTGTATTAATTTATATTACAGTAATATGAATGTATATTCATATTTTATTGTATAATAATCTAATTAAAGGGGTGATTTAACGGTGTTTCATGCATTCTGACTTATTTACGATCTTAAACATGCTGTCTTCCCATGCTTGACATGGTCAACTTGTCAAACAACGAGCTGGACGCATGACGTAGTATTTCTGTGCTTGATATACTCGCCCAAAGTTCGTATAGGTTTTTTTCGAACATGAAAATCCGTTTCGTAACAACTTTTCTTAGCCCCTTATAGGGCAATTCCACAAGCGATAGAGACCCGCCTACCATCAAGATTGGCTGCGCTGTGTCAAGATTGACTGCGCTGTGGGCTTGCAGCTGCAGCTTGTTACTCTTGCGATAAGTGAGAGAAGGGGAGGTATATTTGTTTGTTCACGGCATTTCAGTGATGGATGTTATATAAACGCTGGGTATAACGCTGGATTTGTAGATTATTCGAAACTGATAGATGGCGCGGTCCCAGCACTAAAAGATTGCTAAAAGACATAACCGCATGTGGTAAGTAAAACTAAGTCATATGTCTGTGTTTTGTTGGCAATCGTGCATAATGTAAACAACGCAACTTAAAGTGAATCAATGCGATCATAAATGTGATATAAATGTGATCAAACTAAACACTCTTCGAGGATACGAAGTATGCAATATACCTCTATGGCCCGGTTTCACAGACACGGCTTAGATTATGCCTTAATTGAATTAAGATATTTGTGTCGTGTGTTTATAAAAATTCCTAAGAAGAATACATACAATTTGTTGAATGGTCTGTGTAACTTACTTGTTATTTCTTTTGATTGTTTTCAGAAATAATCTGTGTACCAGAAGTTAAGTTTGGACCACAAAAGCATGCATGCGCTGTAACGTTTGTTTATGGTGTTGCTTTGAAACCGTCTATACATGAAAAGCCATTTATGAAAGTCATCAAAACTAAAAATACATTAACACTACTGCTCACCATCTCCATAGAGTAAGACCATGCCAAGGACCATGCAGAGAGGATGGACATTAAACTCTTGTGCCGAGCCGTCCCAAGCGTAACCTCCATGATAATGTCCCATCCACACACCTGTGATCACCACACATGCCATCCCGAGCAACTGTGATGCCCCTACGTACCACGGCAGCGTCCGCAGGCTGCCCATACTCAACGGGATCCTCTCCATGACCTGAGAAAAATGCAGAAAGACAAGACGAATAACCTTTAGAGGACGAGTATATAAATGACTCCACCTCTTAGGAAAGTTAAATATTTATTTAGTCAAACACAAAGACTATCGTGTTAGCATTTTTATGGCAGGTTCCTACTTCTTCCTGCCGCTGTGGATTTGATTTTAGTCATTTTTAATAATTTCATAACAAGCCAAAATGTGTGAATAATTTACTCTAAATCTTAACGTGAATTTACATTAATAATGAAAAGATTGTAATAAAATAAATTATGAAATTAATCAAAAATAGAATAAATATATACTGTGAAATATATATTGTGAGTTTGGCTTAAAAAGTACCAGTGCTTATATAATCACGTGTTGTTTTTAGTAAACACATGCAGATATTATTCAGTCTGGTTTAAACGTCATGTGCTCTTTGCCAGCCTCATGACAGCATATTTTTACTGGTGTAAAAAACAATCTGTTAACTGAGTGCATGAGGATAAAAACAAACCTAAAAGCGCATAAACACCAATCTGGACATGTTTTGCAGTCTAATCAATAGAACCGCTAAGCTCGTGATAATTACAAGCTATCAATTTAAACTTTGAGAATAATAGATATGAAAGACTTTTATAAACGTCATGCAAACCATGATCCAAAGATGATACGCTTTAAAATAACGTGTGTCACTAAATTATAGGTGCTGGTAACGAATCCGGGAATGAATAAACTCACCTGTGCAGTTTATTCCAGAGGAGAGCAGGGCAGCCGGAGAAAAGGGCGTTATTATTTTTATACTTAAGACTATAGGACGTTATTATTTTACCTACTTTGCCAAACCCATCCTTGTCAAATCATTTAGGCGCACCTGACAGAATCGCTGTACCGTTCTCGAGCGACGATGACGTGAACTCACGATCCACGCGCCGTCTGATGTTTTACAAACCAACTTCTTATATTATGCATGAAGCTTATGCTTTGACGCACTTGGAAGTTGACGGGCAGAGTCTGGGCACGCTTCAATACCCACCCTATTGGCTGTTTATTGGAAGGGGGCGGAGTCTTCGTTATGACGCAACGAATGTGGGCTGCGACCACTGCTGCAACTAACATCTGTTGCCTTGGCGACGCACGGGCGATTTAGGTTGGATTAATCATCGGATTATTATACCAAAAAAAATCGCAGTTATAAAAAGGTGACCTATTTATAATTTTGTAGTTTTTCTCAAATTTTGTGATTTTTAATGAGAGAGAAAACATGTACTTCTGTGCTTTAAGTAGGCTATATTAACATATATTATAAATACATGTTAGTTGAATTATTGTTTTTTTCTGTTGGTTTGTTTGTGTTTTGATTTATAAGTTTTTCTTTGTGTTTTTTTTTATTCATTCATTCGGTTCAAAATATCTTTATTGAATCATTTAGACAACCTGTTATAGTATGCCTTAAAAATAAAAAGTACTTCTTTAGTGTGAAAATTCTCAGATTTACTTACATTAAATATTTGCTAGATTGTGTCAGCAAGTTGTGTATCGCATTTAAAAGCATTCGTTTGTGCCTTCAGAATCTGTGGTTGTGCCATGGTAGAGTGATGTCATTTGATACCATGGTCGTTTTAAATATACCATAGGGCCTACTTAATGGTTATCATATTCCTATAAAATGATGTTAACAAGATATTCCTGTGTGTTAAATCAACGAATTTTGTAGCATGCTAAATGTCTTTTAATTAAAAAAAAAAAGTGATTTTTAGCTCCCATTTTCATTTTAAATGTTTTTTAAATATTTGTTAATCCTGATATCCTGGGTCTTTAACGCAAAGATGCGAGCATAACAAAGTGCATTCACTTTATTGGGGGAATCAACTGAAACAGGTTCTGTCAAATGTTAACCACAAGAGGGACACAATGAGCTGTGGATATAACAGCCGCAACTTATCAGCAATATATCCTCCAATTTTCCAGATTCGTGCTGGTCAAGTAATGCCTGCCGTCATCTATATTAATGCGGATGTTGACACAATATGCACGTGTCACTCTGTCTTTATCTTTAGCGCTCTAATCCCGATGTTCAACACTATTCCACCCTCACTGTCCTTTCATTTCCTGCCTGCTGGGGTGGAAGGGAATGAGTGATGGGAGATGACATTTTGAGTATGACTTCACAAAGCAATGACTCACAATTGATTCATTGTTTTGCGCTTACAAATATAGAACCACTCTATCTCCCTCTCTCGTTCCCTTTTTCTCGTCCTCTTGGGCCGCAGATCGACTTCCTCCTCCGTGTGTTTCCTGTCAGGTGGAGAGATGCACTAACAGCGGGGTTTGAGTTTGTGGATCATACTGCGACATTAGGAAAAGTCATCAATCATAGTTACATCATATGTTTACAGATGTTTTAGCAGATTATCTATTTATAGATAACGTTACCTTTCCTGTCATGACCACACGGGACCGCTCACACTGAGCAACTGGGGTGTGTGTGAAAGAGAGAGTGGGAGATAGAGAGAGAAAGATACCAAGAAACTGGTAGAGAACGATGCAATGTTTTGATTTGCTTCCAAAGCACGCTGGTAATGCTAACTGCTAGCCCGCTGCACGGCGACGTGTCATGTCTCCATGACAACAGCCGGCTCTCCGCACTGCTGCTGGCTTGGCTGTCAGTCTCCAACACCAGCCAAGAGCACAACAGAGGGAGGGAAAAGGATAGAGAGACGACTGCAAACAGGAAACTTTTTAAAATAAAATGCAAAATAGCACATGTAAAACAGACTCAACTGGAGCTGAAAGAATTACTCCCTTGTTTTAATTCCATTAGTAGTACAACATACTACTAATGGACCTACAGTACGTGGTGCGTAGGGTTATTATGATGTATTGCTTAAATTCATGTTGCTTTAGTGTACGATATATAACATTTATCCCATATCAGGGCAAAATAAATAAGACAATGTCCAATGATGCAGACTTTTATTATTTTGATTCTTGTCTATTTAAATATATTTTTTTGACATTTATGGGTCCAAAACAGCAATCGGTCAGAAACTATAACCTATATAATTTATATGTGTGCATATTCATAAGTTTAAATTAAAAAAATATATTGCATTATGTGGGTATGCACGTGAAGCATAAAATCATGGGAACAGGTTGTGAATTAGCGTGTAAATGTGTTTTATTATAGTGAGAGAGGCTGCTAAACAATGGTTGGATCATAAGCGTTGTGAGGACGTCATAGATGCTTTCGGCAGAACTGACCGCCGAGGTTTTCATGCTTTTATTTCATGCGCTAATGATGAGTCATAACTGTTAAGACTGGAGATAGCTCTCCGTGGAGACATGAGGTTGATGTCAGCATCGTCCTGCAGATTAATTTGGCAAATTTTTAACAATTTACAGCCACATTTGACATCCTCTAGGTCATGTTTTATAGTAGTGTTGATGATAACTAAATTGTAGAGTCATACATGGTACATTTTAGAAATCAGAAATGCTCTCTGTCACTGTGCCACCCGGTAAAGTTTAACTGATGGATATTGCCAGAAAAATGGATTGCATTTTAAATTGATTAGTTGAGTTTTGTAGTACCAGTTTAAATATTCCTTTAGATCCTTGTTAAGTTTTGCCTTCATGGTGAAAGCATGTTTTAATACTCAAAGTACCATTAACGTTACCCAATGACTGTGTTATCAGATTCTGACTCAAGGAATTCCATGGGAAGTTATAAGGTTTTAAAGACTGTAAAACATCTCAGGTCATTGCGCAAGTCATTCTATATTTATCTAATCATTTCACACCTAAAACCTTTTAACCTTTTGCATTATCAAACCTGCTGGTTTCTGTGACATTTCCTTAGTCTTTCTTTTCTTTGTTCCTTCTCTTGTTATTTTGTTTTCTGACTGTTGTACCAGGAAGAGAACAAAAATTCATGCGTTTGTCCCTCCGGTGGGGGAGAGTTTTGGTTTGGATTATTTATTTTTAGCTGCGTTTCTTATCTGTCAACATGTGCACATCGATCGCTCCACACCACCTTCACATGAATGAGCCTTTGACGTAAAAGAGCAAACTATCTGCTGCATGCTGGGAAGAGAGACAGATCCGTTTCCCCTTTGCCTGAAATTTCAATAGACTCACATGCTCTGCTCCATACTCAATGGACCGACACGACTCGGGTCAAAGCTGTTTATGTGTATAAGATATAGTGAATGTATGTAAGCAGACGTGCATGAACGTGTGTTTATGTTTAAGACTAGGCATGCAATGACCTGTGGACTAGAATGAGGCATGCAGGCAGCAGCCAGACGCATCCATGGCAACCTGGTGAGTGTGCAGAGAAGAGTAAACAACCACTATGGATTGTGTGTGTGTGTGTATGAGAGAGAGACTACAGTTATGAGACCACCAAGGAAATGCGTCATTGATGTAAGTGATAATTATGTGCCGGAGAACAAAATACTGAGCCACTTAAAAATAATTGTTGAGATGCACCACATAAACATAAACCCAACATAAAGCTAAAGCCATCTTTCCACTACCCGGAACAGTCTCTCAAAATGTCAAAGGCATTACAAAAAGCAATTTGCAAAAGCAAATGAGTAGAATATTAACTCAATGCAGGTTGGGGAAGGGTATTTCGAACCTTGAGTAGGATGCAACACCCATGCAAAGATTTCCTCATCCTCATCCACAACTCTTTGACTGAATATAGATGAAAGCAGGGATTTTAAATTGGTGTGTGATTGCATCATATTAAGAATAAGCAGTTAAATGCAAATATTAAATAGATAGTTCACCCAATAATAAAAAAAAACATCACTCACACTCATGTCATTCCTAACCTGTTGTAGGCCATGACGTTTTTCTGCAGAACACAAAAGATGATATTTCGAAGAAAGCTTGTAACCAAATAACACTGGACATCATTATGGACACAAAAGCACAAATGAAGAATAAATGATGACAGAATTGCATTCGAGCTATACCTTTGATCAGGATGCATTTCTTCAGAATCGATCCAACAATCTTTGCATTGCATTCATTACCGGCTGAGAAATACTTAATAATCTATATACTGTAAATATGAATAGTCTTATTGAAAAAAAGTGTCTTATCATAGTCACAATAGTCTAAAATACTTATTGTTTTTAAAACTTTCATCAATCACTTTCATCATCAGTACATCAAACTCTACTGTATTTTGTTGCAATTTTACCTTTTAAAGACACACGTTTGTCTCGAATCATAATCTGAATCTAAATATCTTAAATGGTTGACATTTTAAATTTCACTACATATTTAATAGAGCAAATGCAGTGAAAGAGGGACGCACACACACATCCTCCCTCGCCCACTACATTCTCCCCACGCATCACGCTATTCCGCAACCAACAGAAAGGAGGCGCAGTTCCTCACAACCCCGTTTAGTTCGTTTCATTAAAAAAAAGCTGGCAAGCTGAGGTCAAGCTTACACCAAACCCTACACACCCGGAACACAGCATCACACGTTACAGCTTTATTCATATCGCCATCTGTGACACCCAGGAGCTGCACTCTGGGGGTTGTAATTCGTCGTGCCGCGCGCCGAGTTACCCACTGGTCTCGTGCTATTTTTAGAACCAACAGCCGCGATCACGTGATATCGCGAGCGCGTCATTAATGTTGTTGTTGGTGGAGAAGCTGCAAATATGGAGGAAAGAGAGTTGAGACAGGAAAATTGGCACTTTTCATGAAAAGGAGGGAAACGGCCTCGCAAAAGTGATAAAGTGCGCGACAGGCGCCGAGATAAGACGCAGGGGGACGGCGCGCGGTGTTGCGAAAGGACAACAAGTACCAGGTAAAGTAAAAGACATTTAAATCGTCCGAGAGTGATGGTTTTATTTTCTGGCTTATTCCTCTTGATCTTGACACCCACCGACAGACAGCGAGCTTGGCCGCTGCGGCACATTATGACAGCTGATGGATTTTGTCCGCATTTCGACAGTTTTACACATTGTTTCGCACCCTGGACAGCCGCTTTGGCTTAAACAAACATCAGGAGTTTGTGCCATTTAGTGCGAGTTTTATGGCGTAACTGCGAACTATCGCCATTTCTTGGGGAAGGAAGGTGATCGTAGCCCGGACGGGATGGGTTTTAGTGTTTTCACGATCCTTAGACTCCCCGTGTCATGTCTGAGCAGTTTGTACAGTACGATCTCCTCGAACTGTAGTACAGTACTGAAGATGTTCACCTGAACTGGAGGACAGGCTGCTCAGTCATGCACACACGGTCGTCTTTTTCGCAGACACAGACAAAAGACTAATTCGCTACATATCGAAGCTGCTAGCTGCTCTATCTATCGGTCTATCTATCTATCTATCTCTATCTGCGCGAGCGATCTAGACCTCGAGCTTCTCGCTTCTATCTATCTATCTCTATCTCTACTATCTATCTATCTATCTATCTATCTATCTATCTATCTATCTATCTATCTATTATCTATCTCATATATCTATCTATCTATCTATATCTACGTCTATCCATTTATCTCTATGTATGTATGTATGTATGTGTATGTATGCTTGTATGAGTCTGCTTAACACAATACATACAGGACTTATTATGTGATATCTTTTATATTTCGCCACAATAACATTTGCTATAGTTAAGATGCAATGGATTATTATATGAGGTGAAAGCAAGGCTGTCCGTTCAGTGTTTCCCCCTCTCCTGTAAATTGGGTTGGCTGAGGACGAGTGATCATTTCTAAATCACTTCTGTTTTCTTTCTTCCTCCTGATTATCTCATCGAATGAAGTCCTGACTTGTCATTAGTTCACCCAAGAAAAGGCTGGAGTACCAAAATGGATGTTTTCCTTCTAAAACTAAAAACTGAAGATGTGTCTCATTTGTGTGAATGAACGGTGAAGTCAGGATGTTGTCCTTGTTCCGTTACGTGTTCAAATGTGTGCTCCATGTAATAACTATAGTGCCTTTGGTAGGTTAGGTTTATTTATGTAACAATATTGCTGTAGTTATGCCAACAAGAAACACTTGATGCAACAGCAGGTAACAACATTTATTGTGACGTCTCTTTTAAAGGCGGGATAACATGCTATGTCATGCATCTCATGCTTAACATGGTCAACTTGTTAAAAGACGAGTTGGACGTAGTTAGTATTCTGTGCTTGAAACACTCCCCCAGCACATGTTTCGGAAAGTTTTTTAAAAGTCTGGATCCCTGTTTCGTAACAGGGATCCTATTCCTTTTATTGGGCAATTATCCCGGAAAAGCACTGCAAGGCGAAATAAAGAGCCCGCACACGTGCCAACCGATGAACGAGACCCGCTTACCATCAAGATTGGCTGCGCTGTGGGCCTGCAGCTGCAGCTTGTTACTCTTGCGATAGGGAAGTTTAGGTGTGTCTGTTTGTTCACGGCATTTCAGTGATGGATGTTATATAAACACTGGATATAAAGTTGGATTTGGAGATTGTTTAAAAATGGTAGATGGGGCGGTCCCAGAGCTGAACTGCACGCGGTAAGTCAAACTAAGTCATGTTTGTTCTTTGTTGGCAATCGGCGTGTACGTGCATAATGTAAAGAAAAAACATGAAGGGATTAATGCGATGATGTGTTGTGTGCTCATGCTGTAGTTTCCGTCACACTGCCTGCCTCCAGCAGCTCGTGTTTTTCCGGAAACAATCGTACAGCTGAATCTCTCTTTTATAAATTTGATCAAACTAAATACTCTTGGAAGCTACGACGTATGCAATACTGCTGTATAGGTACTCAAGATTAATATGAGATTGGCAGAAACTGAGTTTCAAAGAAACCCGATCTTTAAATACGGAAAATCTCAAGATATTACGTGGTTAAAGAAGTGTGACGGGTCAGCTGATTAAAGGGATAGTTTACCCCAAAATACATTTTTTGTCATCTTTTACTCACCTTTGAGTTGTTCCAAATCTGTATAAATGTCTTTGTTCTGATGAACACAGGGAAATATTTTTGGAAGAATCCTTATAACCAAACAGTTCTTGACCACTATTGACTACCAAAGTAGGAAAATTACTATATAATATTTTTGTTCTGAACACTAACGAAGATATTTTGGAGAATTTTGGAAAGCAAACAGTTCTGAGACACTTTTGACTACCATTGTAATTTTTCCTACTATGAAAGTCAATGGGGTCCAAGAACTGTTTGGTTATAAGAATTTGTCCAAATCTATTTCTCTGTGTTCATCAGAACAAAGACATTTATACAGATTTGGAACAACTAGAGAGCGTGTAATTCATGACAGTATTTTCATTTTTGGGTGAACTATCCCTTTAAATGTGCCCTGACGATCACAGCGGCTAAATATTCGATTCAGATTATTCCTATAGTGCTTTTCAATTTTGCATTGTTTGCAGAGCAGCCCATACATTAAGGCAGTATATACTGTATTTGAGATGTAGTTATAAAATAAAGACAGAATACATAGCTGCAGTTTTCTCAACACAGTGTACATTGATGAAACTGAAGCTTCATAAGTATGTATATTAATAGTACCCACTGTAAAATTTATTGTCTGTAGATCCACAATCTGAAAAAGAGTTTTTCTTTAAAAAAAAACTTGAGTGTCTGTATAGATTTTGAAAGTTATAAATTGGTTATATTCTCTCAGTATTCATTTGTCATCCAAATAATTTGCTATAATTCCAGTTCTTCTATTTTGCACTTAAAGGTTGTGGAATCTTGACATGTTTGGCTAATGTTTGGAAACCAGGTCTTACTCACAGTTTTGGTCTTTAAGCAGAGGAGGATCCGAGTGCCTGTTAAAGGAAATAATTTCCTTCTTTTCTCATAAACGCATCACCCTTGGTATGATGTATCAACTTCACGATAATGTGCTTTAGATTTATACAGTGTCTATTATCAGCATTAACTTCTTCAACATAAAAAATGGTTGAGATATTTTTCCTTAAATATTTTTATTGAGCAGTATACAAATGTCAGTATATCTAAGACAAACATCAACATCACCCTCTCCTGTATTCCTAGCATTAAATGAATGAATCCTTATAAATGGCTGTTCAGTTCTGCCAATATTCATTTGCATTTGGGTTATAGTATTGTCTATTTTTAAACTCTGTGTTTGTGGTTTGCTGTGATTGGCTGTCTCTGGTCTGACATGTGATTGGACTTTGATCCGGTCAAAGATGCTGAGTTGCAAATGTTTTTAGTAAATGTTCAGTAATTGTACTTTCAATGAACTCATATTGCTGGGTTCTCTTTCAGTTTTGTTGAGGTGGTAATAACACGTGACCGAAACATTTAACAAGTGCTTTTGCAGCTTATCATTTTTTCCATCTGACATCTTTAGTTTTACATTTATGCATATATACTCTATATCTTAAAAACTTGTCAGACTTCTTATGTCGACTTGTTTTTCACACGTTCACACCCTGATCTTTATGACATGGTTTGTCAGAAAGGAATGCAGAATGTTGGTCTATTTTGCACCCTATACGAAGGGCACATGGAGTTTTGTGATGAATAGTTGCTGGGTGTAGAATGATAGAGAAAATATCCAAACCTCTGCACCACCCACAGCCACGCCAGACTCTTCAGTCGCTTAACAATACAACTCTAACCCCTCTGGGCCAGAAGGTGAGTGTGGAATGTAGGAGTGTGGAAATCTGAAGGTATTTTGATGTGTTGAAAACAGATGTTGCCTTGGCTACGCTACATGGATGACCTGTACTCTGTTTTACAAGGCTAGCTGCTCTGTTGAGGCGGCCAGAAACTCTCCGTCAGGATCTCAGTAGACTGTTAAGACAGATTCTGTATAGGATCGTTTTCGAAATGTGAAGAGTTTGTGTAATGAGGTGTTGAACACGATAATGATCAAAAGTGCAGGAAGCAAACAGTAATGTAACACTTTACAAAGTCACCACAGTTTTTTTATAGCTTTTCATCAAACTGCACAAGAGGAGACTTTTAACTTTCCCTGCCAGTGAATGATACGGCTTTGGTTCTGTTGTGGAGCTCGAGTACAAAGCATCCATGGCCAACTAAGTAGATATACAGTCAAGTTTTTTAGTGATACTTAGATAGTAACTTTAGTTAACTTTAGGCCATTTTTATTCATTTGCTCTCTGTCTTGGAAGTTGACATCAAATAATAGGGCTGTCAAACGATTAATTGCGATTAATCGCATTCAGAATAAAGTTTGTGTTACATAATATATGTATTTATAAAAACATACGCATACACATACATGTACACATATTTAGGAAATATTTATTAATGTATATTAATATGTTTATTTTTATTAAGCAATAATTTGAATGATATATATATATATATATAAATGTTTATATTTTTCTTAAATGTGTTCATGTATGCGATGTACAAAGTGTAATTTTACAGATTTTTCACGTATAATTTAAAACCGTAATTTTACGAATTAACAGATTATTAACAGATTTTTCACAGATTTTTGAAAAAACAGGCAAATTTACAAGAAAAACAGGAAAACAGGAAATACATTATTTTACGGGAAACATTTTTTACTGTTACGATATCGTTTTTTTTGTCTATCTTTGAAATGTGGTCAAACACCGTCAAATTACAGCAATAGACAGCAAAAAAATTTTTACGGGATTTTTGTTAGACATATATTATGTAAACACAAAATGTTATTCTGGATGCGATTTATCACGATTAACCATTGTCACAGCCCTTTTAAATAAATCGAGTCAAATTGACTTGCCCGCAGGTGTGTCAAGCCATGTAAAACTATTTTTGTAAATAGTTGTGTAAAAATAACTATGACTATTCACAACACCTAAAAAATGATCACAGATGACATAACAAAAACCGTAGACCTGTTATGCATGGTCTACCCAGCTAATTTGAAATATGCTTTGACTAATTTCTGACGCTTGCACCTAGCGCAGGTTTTCCTTACTGAAAAGCTAACTCTGCCAGTGTTTTAGTTGTTTTGTGAGATTTCGGTTGCTTTCATTTTTGGACTAAAGTGTGGAGTTATTTAAAATGTGATGTAAGATCAACCGTTGGGAATATTTGATTAGAGTCTTGTTGTGTTAACCATTTATAATTCTCCCACACACATGCTCTCGCACACAGTTTGTTCAGTCTTCCTCTGGTCCCTGTATTTCTTCAGTGTAAGTAGGTGATTCTTGGCTGGATTAAGATGCAGTGTGAACCAGACATTATGCCAACTGGTCAATAGTCTAATTTGTCTATACAAGATTAATTGAAATGCTTTAGTAATGCTCTGGATTTTGCTCAACAGAACTGTGTGCATCTGAAATCTATTTGTTTTGTCACAATGTTTGGACAATTTTAGGAACTTGGATATTCATGAGTTTAACTCTTATTTTTAACACTATTTTGGACATTACACCTGTTTTATATCAATCTGCGCTTAAGCCGGTTGGTGTAGAACAGCCATACATGATATTCAGAAATGCATGAACAGAAGATACATACAGAAATTCATGTAAAATATGAATTATTAACTCAAACTGTTATGCTGACAATAGAACCATGGCAAAACCTAATGACATTTTCCATTTTTAATAGACCCAGATTATGGAGTCTACTGTTGTTTTATAGATTTATAGCATCCAATAGGGGATATGGGAAAATGAATGAATTATGTCACACGTAAGCTATAGGGAGACCGGTTTGTCCTCTCTGTGGATGTGAGCCGTGCAGGACCCTGGAACACAGCAGGCTGGGACTCGAGAGCTCTGCTGGAGGACGTTGTCGCTCTCTGTCCTCTTGGGCGTCTGCCATACCTGTAGTGCTTCTGCTGAATGCTAATGACCGATTTCAGCCTTCAGTCTTGACTGCTCTAAAGTGGCAAGGACTCTGTAACCTTACCTGCCTGTGTGTGCCTGTTACAAACGGCATAATAAATAAAACAGACCTTGAATGCTTAAGGGCGCAGATGCAGAGATGCAGGTGGTGTTGTGACTTATTGACGATTTATATTGTCTAACTTAAATGCAAACAAGGGTTAAAACTAAGCAGGGAGTGAGGTATAACAGCCGGGATGAGATGCTCTATAAGGGACTGTTTGTATAAAATCTGTTTATGTGAACGTATATAGAGTGAAGTTTTTTTTGTTTAACAGCATCTAAAGTGAGACGTGGCATAGTCGACAATATTAACAATAAATCATTTTGCACTCAGGGCCCTCAGGTTCATTGCATTGAGTTTGAAGGGTCTCCTTCAAATCAAGTCAAACGGGTATCCTCGATCTCATCTCAAGGGAATGACCCATCACTTAAAATATCCCGTAAAAATGGATACAGTACTGGCAGAAAATTACAAGCACATTTTCATTTATTTTACGGACATTTATGTCAATGCTAAAATGCAATTTAATGCAGTGTGGAATGTAAAATACAGTAATAGCTGTAAAAATGTATACGAAAAATTATATAATTATATTAATACAGTATATTGTGCCCTATTTTTACAGGTTTTTTTTAGAGTGGGCAAAGGCTTTTGTCTCCGTCGTCACCTAGGTGAGCCCTTCCTGGGTCAACAAGAAACAGCTCACCCGTTGTCTTGCAAGCAAACGCCCTGCGTATTCCCGCAGGCACGCTGCGTCTGCATGCATGTCCCGTGGGGGGGAACGTTGAGGGGGGTGCGGCAGCAAATCTGTTGTACTATTTTAATCCTCACACGTCACTTGGATAATGCATCCCTAGTGCTCCAGCCAGCAGTCAGACGAGGTTTTAAATACCCAGCTACATTTATTCAACTTTTTACCACAGATTCTTACAGCTTTATGTTACCATAATCTCTTGAGAGACGGCTGCAAATAAAATCTAGGCCTTGAGGTACAGTTTTACATTTTTAACGTTTTAGGTCATGTCTAATTTTCACAACTTATGTTTTTTACCACGGGTAAAGTTTGGAAAGATTGACATCAGCTTCTGTTCCTCTTATTTTCAGCTCTTATTTTCATTTGCGTTGATTGAAAAGTGGCGTCGACCTCAACCGAGCTTTAGTGTGAGTGAAATTGGAGTTTATTTGGAGAATCATATAATTGTTCACGGGTCATGTGTTGTTTAAGAGACACATAAATTAACAATTAGCAACTTTTGTCAAAACAATATTTCTATAGTAGAAACAGCATCCTTGTTGAAATATGAACTAAAGAAGCTCTGTGCTCTAAAGCATATGTCCATCTACAAAGCACTTGATGACATTTATTGTCTCATGGTAACATATTTTAATTTTTTTCTCATAGGAAAACTAAGTATTTGGAAGAATGTTTGTAACCAAACAGTTCTGGGACACTATTAAATACTATAATAGGAAAAATTACAATGGTAGTCAAAAGTGCCCAGAACTGTTTGGCTTCCCACATTCTTCAAAATATCTTATTTTGTGTTCAACAGAACAAGGAAAATTATACAGGTTTATATGTAAATGATGACAGAATTATATTTTGGGGTGAACTATCCCTTTAATATTCAGAAACAGTGTGCACACTGACCACTTTACTATGGTAACAAACAGGAAATTGTTAAGAACCTGTTTGAAGATACAATAAAGTAAATCCCATCACATTGCTGCAAATAAATCTATCATTCTTTATGAGCTGTATTATCGTCCATTTGTTGTATACACAAGTTAGTCCATATCTATAAAAGTAACAGTAGTTGTTAAAAAATGTATTGCTTTTATTGTTGCACGTATAAAACAGGGAAGGATGGCTGTTTTAAGTAGGTGTGCTGATGACTGAACCAGTGGGTAAACTCTTCAAATGTCCTATTCTTTATAAAAGCATTAAGCACTGATCAGCGCTTTGGCCTGAAGCCTGAACGCTTTCGTGAATATAGAGAGAGAGGGGAGTGATAAAGATTTGGACAGGAGGGACTTTCACTGATCTGGACTGATCTGAACCCGAGTGGTGTTCTGTTATTGGACTTCTGTGCTAGTTACAGTTTGGCCATAACGAACACCATGTTCAAGCATAAGGGTGTCCATCAGTGCACATGGCACCAGGACACCCGTGGCCGGAGGTCGATGATCGACTTTGTAGTTGTTTCATCTGACCTACGGCCGTATGTCTTGGACACTCGGGTGAAGAGAGGGGCGGAGCTGTCAACTGATCACCACCTGGTGGTGAGTTGGATCCGATGGCGGGGGAGGAAGCTGGACAGACTCGGCAGACCCAAACGTACTGTGAGGGTACCTCAAGTCTCTGGATGTTGTGGGGCTGTCTTGGCTGACACGCCTCTGCAGCATCGCGTGGCGGTCGGGGACAGTGCCCTTGGACTGGCAGACCGGGGTGGTGGTCCCTCTTTTTAAGAAGGGGGACCGGAGGGTGTGCTCCAACTATCGGGGATCACACTTCTCAGCCTCCCCGGGAAAGTCTATGCCAGGGTACTGGAGAGGAGAATCCGGCCGATGGTAGAACCTCGGATTCAGGAGGAACAGTGTGGTTTCCGTCCCGGTCGTGGAACACTGGACCAGCTCTATACCCTCTCCAGGGTGCTGGAGGGTTCATGGGAGTTTGCCCAACCAATCCACATGTGTTTTGTGGATTTGGAGAAGGCATTCGACTGTGTCCCTCGCGGCATCTTGTGGAGGGTGCTCCGGGAGTATGGGATTCGGTACCCTTTGCTAAGGGCTATCCGGTCCCTGTACGACCGGAGCAGGAGCTTGGTTCGCATTGCCGGCAGTAAGTCAGACTTGTTTCCGGTGCATGTTGGACTCCAGCAGGGCTGCCCTTTGTCGCCGGTTTCTGTTCATAATTTTTGGACAGAATTTCTAGGCGCAGCCAGGGGCCGGAGGGCGTCGGGTTTGGAGACCACACGATATCATCTCTGCTCTTTGCGGATGATGTCGTCGTGCTGGCCCCATCAGACCAGGACCTTCAGCATGCACTGGGACGGTTTGCAGCCGAGTGTGAAGCGGCTGGGATGAGAATCAGCACCTCCAAGTCTGAGGCCATGGTTCTCAGTCGGAAAAGGTGGCTTGCTCACTTCAGGTAGGCGGAGAGTTCCTTCCTCAAAGTGGAGGAGTTCAAGTATCTGGGGGTCTTGTTCACGAGTGAGGGAAGGATGGAACGGGAGATTGACAGACGGATCGGTGCAGCTTCTGCAGTAATGCGGTCGCTGTACCGGTCTGTCGTGGTGAAGAAGGAGCTGAGCCGCAAGGCGAAGCTCTCGATTTACCGGTCAATCTACGTTCCTACTCTCACCTATGGTCATGAGCTGTGGGTCATGACCGAAAGGACAAGATCCCGGATACAGGCGGCCGAAATGAGCTTTCTCCGCAGGGTGGCTGGGCGATCCCTTAGAGATAGGGTGAGAAGCTCGGTCACTCGGGAGGAGCTCAGAGTAGATCCGCTGCTCCTCTACATCGAGAGGGGCCAGCTGAGGTGGCTCGGGCATCTTTTCCGGATGCCCCCTGGACGCCTTCCTGGGAAGGTGTTCCGGGCATGTCCCACCGGGAGGAGACCCCGGGGAAGACCTAGGACACGCTGGAGGGACTATGTCTCCCGGCTGGCCTGGAAACGCCTCGGTGTCCCCCCGGAAGAGCTGGAGGAAGTGTCTAGGGAGAGGGAAGTCTGGGCGTCCCTGCTTAGACTGCTGCCCCCGCGACCCGGCCCCGGATAAGCGGAAGAAGATGGATGGATGGATGGATGGATGGGACTTTCACCACTCTCATTAAATTACTGATAGAGCTTCTGGGAGCAGCTTCAGCCTGCTTTGGTGAATACAGGGCTTTCCGGAAAGTGTGCGAGCATGTCAGCGCCCCACAAGGCCACGGGGCATGTCAGAGCCGGCAGTGACCTAAGAATAGAGTGAGCCTTGAGCATAGCATGGAAAAAATATATTAAGGTGCAACCATTTGAACGGTTTGATCCGTATGACCAAGCTAGAAAATACTCAAACTATATAATGGACTAGATATACAGCCAAGGAAAACATAAAGAAACCATTGTAGAGTTTTAAAATGTACAATTTATAGGTATGAGTTTTGATAAAATGATCATTTTTGTTTCATTCTGTGAATTACTAATGATATTATTACTAATATTTAAATAAAAATATTGTTTCTATTTGCATTTATTTGCAGAAAATGAAAACTGAAGAAACAGGTCAAAATAATAGAAAAGATACGCTGTATTTTATCAGACCTCAAATACTGCAAAGAAAACAAGTTCATATTCACTTTTTAGCAATATAACAGTAACATTCCTACATGTATTTAGGGAAAATATTTATTACAGTCTTCATGTGTCTTGTCACGCTGTCAGTCTTTTACACATGCGCTATTCTCCTCCTGCTGCTGTTGCATGAGTCGACCAGCAGGTGAGGCCAGAGGATACTGTCCCTTTGCATGCAAGCTTGTCCTATCCCCAGTGCAGCACTGGCAGTTTACCCATGATTTAAAGCCGCTTTAGAAGAAACTGGACAATAAGGCTTTGCATATTCTTTGAAAGTGTCTGGCAGCTGCTCCATCCTTTCAAATGTGTCTGGGGGTTTCTCCAGGAAGTTTTTCTTTAACATACAATCTCTTATCTTAATATTTGCTGTGAAATGTTGCTTTTACAGTATTATGCAAGATGCCAGTTTCACGATATTAAATTCCCAGTGCCCTGAATGCTATATATTACATCATAGACCTATAGAGTGTGGTCCAGTTTCTTTACCAACGCTCAAACCAGACAGTCCAGATTCTCTTTATTTGTGCAGGGCTGATGGTGGAATCACAGGGCAGCGTGGGTAACGTGCTACCCCGCTGCATATCCAGTCACTGCTAGGCAGCGTGGGTACTGTATTGCATCTCTTACAGCAAAGTCTGTTTAGGGAAGTCTTGCCACTCGGTGGTCATGTTTGCAATGCGCCTTCGGGCAGTTATTACGTAATTCAAACGAGTGAATGGGGAATACTGATATTTCTACAATCGCCGGCTAAAATTCCAATTAAACGACATATTTAAAAACAACATTTAAAAATGACGTAAACTGTACCATAATGTTTGTTTCCTATGATCAAATTATGCTTAAAGCGATTCTTTAGCCATCAATCAAAGTTTCCCCAATGTTTTACTCACCTTCAAGGCATCCTAAGTGAATATGACTTGCTTCTTGAATAAAATTGCAGTCAGAGTTATAATAACACGTATCCTTTTACATCTAAGCGGTAAAATGGGAGTGAAAAAGGGGCAATTTTGGAAGCTCCAAAAAGTGCATCCATCGATCAAAGAATGACTCTACACGGCTCCGTGGTCTTACAAAGGTCTTCTGAAGCGAATCGATGCGTTTGTTTGAAGTGGCCCTAACACACAGGGTTTCTGCCAATCTCATATTAATCTTGAGTATCTATAGAGTAGCATTGCATACTTCATATCTTCGAAGAGTATTAAGTTTGATCACATTTATAAAAGATAGACACAGCTTTACGATTGTTTCCGAAAACATACGACGTGTGCGGGGGGAGGGGTAGGCTGAACCAAAGCATGTGTGCACCCATTGTCAACAAAACACAGACATCAGTTTCACTCACCACATGTGGTTCATGTCCGGCATCTTTAAGCGCTGGGAAGGCTTCATATATCAATTTCAAACGATCTCCGAATCCAGCGTTATATCCATCGTTTATATTACATTCATCACCCAAATGTAGTGAACAAACAAACACCTGAACTTCGCGAACGTATGAGATCTCTCTCTCTCCGGCACACAAGTGAAAATGATGTCTGTGCATGCTCGCTCTCCTTGTGGCTGCGTGCTTTTCCGGGAGAATTGTCCAATAAGGGACTAAGAAAAAACATACGATCGCTGGGGGAGTGTATAGAGAGTATACAGAAATACTACGTAATACGCCCGACTCGTTTTTTGACAAGTTGACCATGTAAAGCATGGGAGGACAACACGTTTAACATTGTGCAGAAGTCCGAATGCATGAAACACCGTTGCAGGGCCGCTTTAAGAAAAAAATATTGACAACGCTATTAGTGACAATGTCTAAAATCCGTTATCCCTCAGCTCAAGGCGAACGAGAGGCTTGTTTTTCTGCTAAATGATGGTGACGAAAGCTCCCGCCCAGAGGAGGCGGTGTCCTATTGGCTAAACCAGAAAAATGCTGTGTTCGTCACAGCCGGCCTCATTTGCCGGAAAACAATCCTCTCGTTCGCCCACATCTGAGGTATAACTGACATTAGACATTATCGAAAATAGCATTGTCAATATGGATATTTCTCTTAAACAAACGCATCGATCCGCTTCAGAAGACCTTTGTATAGACAACGGAACAGTGTCGAGCCGTTCTTTGATCGATGGATGCACTTTTTGGAGCTTCAAAAAATTGCCCCTCATTCAGTCCCATTCTACCGCTTGGAAGTAGAATGGATATGTGTATTGTGTATAACTCCGACTGCATTGTTCTTCAAGAAGAAAGTCATATTCACTTAGGATGCCTTGTGGGTGAGTAAAACATGGAGACATTTTCATGGCTGAAGTATCGCTTTAAAAAACATAACTTCAGACATAACTAAAGACACTACGCATGCGCAAAGCTTCGCTAGGGCGGCCATATTGAGCGTTGCAATCCTCCACATTCCTTTCAATTGCATTGACGCATCTTGTTTATATGTATATTTTTGCTTACAGGCAGCGTGATTCACCCTTAGCCTTCTGGATCTGATTTGGTAGCGGCAACCGTACAACCCCCCTTACAGGCGAAACATAATACGTTTCTGACGCTGGCATTAATGACTCTTTACAAACCCGTTAATAATCGGCAATGAGACCGTAGACACTCACCAGCTGTTTTTGCTCTTGCACATTTGTTTCTGTTCGGAAGGAAGGGTGTTTCTTGTTTCACACAGTACGGTTCCCTATGAAGGTTCCCTATGAATATCATTTACTTTTAGTATGCATCTTCATTGATGTGGTTGTTCAGTTCAACATCATCATGAATTTTGCACAACATGTTTAAGACTAAAGAAGGTGGTTTACAGGAAGTAAATATAGTGTGCAGTAGGGTTGTCACGGTACCATAAACATGTCTTACAATACTATACCAGCTGAAGTATCTCGATACCAAGTAGCATCACGATGCTTTGCCATATAATTCAATATATACAAAAAACATAGATTTAGATGAAACATTTTGTATTTACTATAGTAAACTGTATTATACTTTGCACTAGAATATGTTGTTGTATTAACTGTAGTAATTGGATAAATTGTAGCAAATACTGTAGTATACTTAAATATTTGCTATGGTAAGACTCAAAAACACTAGTGTCTATGAGTTTTAGTAGTTTACTGTAGTAAATACTAAAGTACACTAGATCATTTTTCAAGTGGGAACTAATTCAAATGTTGGGACAAATTTAATTGATACAGCAGTCTTCATAAAGGGAAATATTATTTTTAAAGTTTACTTTAAATGCAGAACTTAGACGGCCAGTAGGTGGCATTCATTTTCAACTGAGTTGGTGAATCATTTAATCAACTCGTTCAAAACGCCAATTTGAATCATTAAACACCGCAAAAAGGCAGATGATAGTGTTCAAATGAATATTAATGCGCATATGCAACAATAACTACGGTACTACGATACCACCGTTTCAAAAATAGAGAGGCATTGCGGGTATTTTGAAGCATTAGCATTGCGATGCTACTGTAGCACCGGTACACCGTGCAACCCTAGTGTGCAGTCAATGCGACCTGGTGCATTCTGGGAATTTGTAAGGATGAAAATTGGAGCAGAAACATTAATCACATCTCCATTGTTTGTGTCTGTTGCAGTGAAGGTGCCCTGCGACCGGCTATCACAGCCCTCCCAGTGGGGTCTACGGTCATGGCTGACGCTGAGGACCCCCTTTAGAGCTCTGCGTCCCACGGCACCTTGCCTCTATAACCGGGCGAAATAGAACTCGTACTCTTATCCCATAATTTCTCCCAACGTCTTATAGAACTTCAAACTCAGAGGCGACCAGTGACATCACCCATGAATTCACCCAATACGCCAGGTAAAGAGTCATTTGTACCATCACTCATTTTGTATGTTGATTGCTCCACAGGAAGTTTAGACAAAATGTGTGACATTTAAGCAGTCTCCACTCTGTTTAGTGCATTTTGCTGTTTTTGAAGACTGGCACCGTAAATGCATACAAATGCTGCAGATTTTTTCTGGACACCAAAGGAAGAGCTATGTGGAAAAAATGTCTGAAATTGATGCTGACGTCTGATAGTGACGTTTCTGATTGAAAGGTTAAGTGTGTCATTTCTACTGATTTGGTTGTTGGTTCAGACAGTGCTGTGGCTCTGTGGTGAAACTACCTGTTTAAACGTTTAAAACGGCTATTATTGCGATTCTGTTTGGTGACGCACATGGTGGAGAAATTACACAGTTAAACCTTTAAGGAATGGTTGTTTTACCGCAGGTAAGTGTGGTTTTAAAAATCTGATAAGTGTGGTTATAATTAGGACAATGTGAACTAAAAAAGAAGAATATTTTTCAATTGCTCATCATACAGCATCAGAGAAAATACTTTACATTCCTCCCCTTGTCTCATTTTGTTCGGGACTTGTGATGATAAAAGCAGAGAATCTCTTTGTTCTGGCATGTTGAATTCTGTACGACAATTTGTTTTCTCAGTTTTTTAAAAATTGATCTGTTTGCAAAAGGGTAACACTTTATAATACTGTTTCATATTTAATAGGTAGTTATGCAGGAACTAATGCAGAACAAATGGTTAATAGTCAATATTGATCACTAATAACGAAGAAATATTAACTAATCAGTAGGTAGCAGCATCCAGATATTTAAGGTAAGTAACAATTAGTTATTAACAACTTTTTTATTAACGGGTTATCATGAGATTCACTTTATAATTGTTATAATCCGTCTGATAATTCCGGATCATACGTAATTACTTAATACTAATATAGTAAGACCTGAGTAATTACTAAAAAGTTACTATGATTTTTTTATTTTTAATAGTAATCAAGATTATATATAACCAGTTTATTGACATAATTATTTTTAGCAGCGTTAATAAGTAGATAATAGATACTTATTTTAAATGAGTCTTAGTTATTGTATAGTTCTGTAGGAGAGACAAAGCATGTAGTTGTAATTAATAACTATTAAAGGTCCAGTGTGTAATTTTTTTGGGATGATCTATTGACAGAAATGCAATATAATATACATAGCTATGCCTTCAGAGGTGTATAAAGAGCTCACACAATGAAGCGTTATGTTTTTATTACCTTAGAATGAGCTTTTTCTATCTACATACACCGCGGGTCCACTTGCATGTAGTTCGCCATGTTCTGTCAGCCGTCGTAGTGTTTTGAGAGGGATGGATGGAGTGAGCGGTTGGTTGCAAGTCGCAACCTTGCCGCTAGATTTCACTGACTGGACCTTTAAATAAGTAATAAGTTACTGATTGTTACTAACTTATACATCTGGATGCTGTTACCTACTGATTAGTTCATCTTTCTTCCTTATTAGTGATCAGTAATGACTACAGTGTTAATGCAGCACTAACCATTTGTTCTGCATTAGTGCCTGCCTAACTACCTATTAAGTAGGAAATAGTATTATAAAGTGTTACCTGCAAAGGTAGCAGCGTTTTTTTATTAGTGAGATGCATGATCCTTGTGGCTTCTAACACACTTTGATTTGGCTAAACTATAATGCAGAATGATTCGCAGAATTTACGCTAGCTGTAAAAATGTTACAGTATTAGTATTTACAATATGCTCATGCCATACTATGTTGGTATGAATATTTGAGTTGCTGCCCTGGGTAGTGCATTCTAGATTTGTGACTTAGTAGGTTTCTTGTTTAAGGAAGCTGCCTTTGTAGCTGGAAAGTGCTGGAAAAGACGCTTAGTCAGGATTCATTTTCTTGTTTAAAGCTATCAAATTCTATTTCATTCTGTGAAGGTATAGTTTAGCCAACAGTAAACATTCTGTCATCATTTATTCACACTCATGTGGTACAAAACCTGTATGCGACTGTCTCTTCTTTGGAAGACAAAATATATTTTGAGAAATGTGGTTTTGTCCATATAATGGAAGTCAATGAGGTCCAGTGTTTGGTTACAAACATTCTTCAAAATATATGAAATGCCATGAGGGTAAGTACAGTAAATGATGAAAGAATTGTCATTTTTTGGGGAACTGTCCCTTTAAAGAGATTTTGAATTCCATACTAGGGTTGCACGGTGTACCGGTGCTACGGTAGCATCGCGATGCTAAAGCTTCAAAATACCCGCGATGCCTCTCTATTTGTGAAACGGTAGTATCGTAGTACATATGCGCATTAATAATCATTTGAACACTTACTGTACATCTACCTTTTTGCGGTGTTTATCTCCTAAGTGAATGTGTGATTTGAATGTTGAAAATTAATGCCACCCTACTGGCCGTCTTAGTTCTGCATTTAAAGTTAGCCTAATATTTCCCTTTATGAAGACTGCTGTATCAATGAAATTTGTCCCACATTTGAATTAGTTCCAACGGGAAAAATGATCTTGTGTACTTTAGTATTTACTACAGTAAACTACTAAAACTCATAGACACTAGTGTTTTTGAGTCTTACCATTGTAAATATTTAAGTATACTACAGTATTTGCTACAATTTATCCAATTACTACAGTTAATACAACAACATATTCTTGTGCAAAGTATAATACAGTTTACTATAGTAAATACAAATCTGTGTTTTTTGTATAGATTTGAATTATATGGCAAAGCATTGTGATACTACTTGGTATCGAGATACTTCAGCTGGTATAGTATATCGTAAGACATGTTTATAGTGCCGTGACAACCCTATTTCACACTGCAAATGGTCAGTTGAAATCAATTGAACCATCAATTTGCAGACAGTCCATTATTGTGGCATTATTTGAATCAGTTTGTTCTGGTAGCAATATAATATAGCTGTAGCAATAACAAATCGTGTGTCAAAGACTTTTTCAGTTCAGCCAGTGTTCCATGTCTCATGGCTTACAATAGCAACCTTGCCTCTCAACATGTAGTGTAGTTTTTGTTGTTATCCTGCATCTGCCGCTACCTCAGCGTTTCACCCTCACCCCTCCATCCCAGCATCCCTCTACCTAGTGTTTGCTACTGTAGTTCAAACCATAAGCCCTCTCTCTCCTCTCAACCCCTCATCTGTTCCTGGCTCTCTGCCGTTTATAATTAGAACCGGTAACAACCTCTATTAACCCTCTGTCCCCCTTCATGACGTCTTTGAATGTCACTGGATGCCGTGGCAACCTTTTATACTGCACCCCACATCCACATCAACACTGCTCGGAGGGGTCTTTGCTGGTTGGCTCGTATGATTTGCTTTAATGCAAGTTGATTGGTTGTAAGATTTTTGTCTCTGCTGCATGTGTGTGCTGTGTGTATAGGAATGGCTTTGACATTTTTTAGTAATATGAGATGCAATGAAACCAGATACCAACAGATCTTTTTTCTAAAATGAAAACTAGAAAAACATTGTCTCCAAATTCTCAAATTAAGATTTACTTGACATGGAAAGTGGCCTGTTAATGAAACAAAATATTACGTTAATATTTGAAACAACCAAAACTATCTGTCAATGGGGTAGAAAAATAAACTTACTATCTTGATTTTTTAGTTGTAAAAGAACCAAAAATGCATAGTAAGGAATTCCTTTTTTGCAGGGTGTTGTTGGAAAAGTTGTGTTCTTTCAAATTCCAGTAAAGATGCCAGAACATACACATCTCCTGATACGTCTGTTGTAGTGTTGTAATGGGAAACCGTGGTTTGCACTGTCCAATGAGTCTGAAGCTCCATGGGATCCAATGTATCCAGACCCATCAAAGAGAAACTAGTGTCAATCCATTCAGCCATGCGGCAGGGCCTTTTGTTCTGCTGGGGACATGTCGTACAGTTCTGTTCCTCCAATAAAAGGTCATTCCATCTGCACAAGCCCTTCATCAATAATGGGCTCTACATTTGTAGGCACTGGGCAAGTTCAAGGATAAGTTTGTCAAATGTCGCATTTCGGTTTGCTTTGCTTCTGTGTTTTTTCGGGGTTGGTGGTTCTTTTAAGGGGTAGGCACAAGATGTTTTAATGGCACAGGCGTTTTAAATGCATGTTCATGTCATTGCATTCATGTCAACAGTGTTATCCTTCCTCACTTTAGTTTTAGTAATAAGAAAGTGTTCTGTTCTTCCGTTTTACTTAATAAATTTGCCCAGTAAATGAACACACATTTCTGAAATAAAGCTGAAACCAAGCGTGTACTACCGTGACAGATGCGACGCGTCATTGCAACACATTAGAAAAGGTAACTTTTCATGTAATTTACATGTTCTTTACCATGTTGCAGTATATAAAGTTAAGAAAAAAGTAGTGCATTCAATCGATTAAAAAAATTACTAAAACATTTTCAGTGATTAATCGCACATAACATTTATGTTTTTAAAAATACATTCACATTCTAATAATTTCACATTCAATCTCCAAATTAACATAGAAACAACAGATTTCTTTTACAGCATCATTTTATAAATGAATGCCAACGTTCTGATATTAGCACTGCAACTGATGTCTCTATTAAATTGATTCTTTTTTTCACCTCTTTGCTGATTAGACGTTTTGCACACATTTAACAACGGGAAAGAAGAATACCTGCTATTCTACCGCTGTGTCTGCACAGTGCATGTGACTGCGCTGATGACGAATGGTGTCTGGATGAACAGGGTGCGTAGTGGGATGCAAAATAAGTTGACTTAAAATGAACACACAACCTATTATTGCGTTCGGCCCGAATGTAAAGATTGGGCGAACATTATTTTCACATGCATTCGTCCTACTATTCGTCACAGACGGTACATAATTATAAAAATGAACATTGGACCCCTTTACTTGTTGATTGCCATCAGAATGAAAAGAGATTTCCAACCAGCGTGACAAAAATTTTCTGGACAGGATCACCTATTCTGCCTTTAATTATAGCCATTCAACTGTATCACTGAGAGCTCTCATGTCTTAACAGGTAGGAAATATACATTAGAGACTGGAGTCACAGCAGCAGCTTTAAGAATGCGGCCCCTTCAAGATCTGTCTCTCTATACAGATCTGACGTCCTTTACCATTTTCACAACTCTTTGCATTCATGATTTTATTTAACACGTTAAAGTCTTTTGATTCCGAAAATGCCATACAAAACGGGCTTTCTGGCATAATCTTGTGTGGTTTTGTTCATTCAAGCATGAAATAGAACTTAGTACTGGTGCGCTGTCCGACAGATTCTGACAGAGATTAACTGACGCAGCCTTTAGCCCGTTACTGCATACTCCAGACTGGACTGCTGTCGCGTTGCGTTTTGCTGCGTCACACAGCTAGAAGCTGTCTATCTACACTGAACGCATTTGAAATCGCGCTTGAGTGGTTTAAAAGCCTTTACATGAATAAGACCATGATTATATAATGTAACACTAGACAAATGACAAAACAAAAGGATGCTGCGTTAATTGCGTAAAATATTTTTAACGCATTAATCAGAAAAAAAATAATTGCATGCGTTGACGCGTTAACGTTGAAAGCCCTAAAAAAAATCCTAATGGAGCATCCATTGCAGCTTCCCGTGTATTGTCGCTGCGGTTGGTCAGGACCAAAATAACATGGAAAACATGTTTTCTAATGCGTTGCAATGTCACGTCGCATCTGCCGAGGCAATTGATTATAGGTGTTATATATTATAGGTTATAAACTAATCCAAACAACTGCGAGAAACAAGAAACAATGTGTTTTTGAGCGTAAGCTTATAAAGATATTTTGTTTATTTAGCGAAATTAAGATGAAAACGAACATCTGGGATGGCATGAGGGTGGGAAAATTCTAAGAGAATTTTACTCATGGGTGAACTTATCGTCAAATACTTTTAATGTTTAAAGGTCCAATGTGTAATTTTTTGGAGGATCTATTGATAGAAATGCAATATAATACACAAAACTATGTCTTCAGAGATGTATAAGGATCTTACATAAGGAAGCGTTATGTATTTATTAGCTTAGAATGAGCTTTCAGGGTTTTTCCTGCAAAGAAAAATTTGAGGCTGCCGCCTCCGTCAAATTTCGTGCCGCCTCAGACTCTCGCCCAAATTATTTTGGGTGTCTTCACAAAAAACACTGCGTGTATTCAACAGACTGTCATTTGTAACTGCAGTTGCGCCATTACGCTGCAGAGGAGGCGCTCTTTCGTTATCAGCACAGGGAGGCGCTGAAGAGTTGCAGTACGAGAGCTATTTTAGGAACTGTTAACTGTGTTTCGCTGCTGTTCAGGTGAATATTGTGTGTTTTGCATCCGTTCAATTTCTTAAAATGTTTCTTAAATTAACGTGGCGTATATCATTGTAATGTTTTGAGCTGTGCAGATGGTTCGTTAATTCAGCGTTTTACTGTACACAGCGAGGGGTCAGTATGAAAGTACGCACATTGCGGTCAGAATGACTCATTTGAACCGATTCGTTTAAACTTTTGAAACTTTTAAGTCACTAGCAAATATAAAAGATCAGTGAATCATTTAAAGCTCAGTGAACCACAAGAGAACGCAGGATGTGAACGAGCTTTGCTCATTTAGTTAGACTGGTCAGTTTAGTTGGCTATTGTTGGCTGAAAAGTTAGTTGAAAAGCATAAAATGCTTTATTTGATTTTAAAACATTTGTGTTTGGTTGAATCAAAGTAACATTTTATATAACTTAATAATTGTCATTTTCATCAAGTGGTTGGTTAAGCCACTTAAAGGTACAGTAGGTCTTTCAAGTGCGTGTGTGTGTACAAGTTCAGGTTGGCACCACATCCGCCTCATTTTGAGCCAGGAAAAACCCTGAGCTTTTTCTATCTACATACACCACGGGTTCCCTTTCATGGAATTCGCCATGTTGTTTCTACAGTAGCCTTAGATGGACAATTCAGCTGCATTTTGCGCATAAAATGCACACATCAAATAGCCGTTTGCAGAATGTTGTGTGTGAGGTATCAGGGCACCCTAGAACAGTCCAGGCCTTAGTACTACTTAACTCCATTTTTACATATTCAGCTCAATCATAAATAGTACATTACCTGAAAAAAGGTCCGTACTAGTCAGTAAACTCAGGTTTAAGTAATTCAACCCGTATCAAGCATTGATTTGTCTTGAATGCTGGATCTTGTCATTATATGCATGTGTTAATATTTGAATCAGGGAAATAAATACACACAGGTCTGTATGTGAATGCGTGTGTGTTGTGGCAGGGAGGGGCATTGCAGTTGAGGCTGTGCGGAGAATGAGTCATCGCAATGTTCTATTTGAGGAGAAAGAATCTGTATGCGGCCCCTGCGCTGCGCTTGTGTGTGTATGTGTGTGAATCCTCACTTTGGGTGGAAGTGCATCTGTCTATGCCTTGATATGAGTCACCAAATGATGATCCAAAAAAGGTTGCTTTTCCAGCTCTTAATGTATATGGCTTCCATATCAGACTTTGATGTCTCCAAGCGTATTTACTTATGCGTGCGCTCGTGAGGAGTTTTTAGTGTGTACGTGTGGACAAACCCACGGCAGGTCCTCTTTCTCATTCCCTCAAAGGAATATCTGGCAGTTGCTCAAAACAGGGACGTTTAAGAAACAATTTTGCAACCGGGTGCTTATTTCTCATTTCGTCCCGCTGATTCGGTTTAATTTGGTTTGTCGGGTTTGTTTTCGTACACAATAACGCTTGCGGAATGGATTTTGTGAACCTGAGAATTTTTCTGGGCTCATAATCGAGACAGGTAACAGATTGCTCATCGATTGGCCGTTTGTTATTCAGGCGGTATTGACAGGCTCTGGGCTTGTCTGTGCCATGTCTGGATCGACTTGCAGTGAAATGATCCGACAGCGACGGCCGAGTTCTTTGAACGTCTTGGTCGGGTGATGTGTCCAATGAATGTTGCTGTGGTGTTTCGAGTGGTTTTGGGGTGTTTTTTTTTATAGTGGCCCTATAGTCAAATTTGGTCCCTAGATATGATGTCGTTCCCTTCTTTATTGTAAGTGTAACAATTTTTTTTAAATGCATTTCTTAGAAAACACCTCTAATAGTCAACATACTTGCAATGTGCTTCCTTATGATGGCAGGGGTCACACGACAGACCCCAGCTGTAACCGAGTAAGTTGTCCATGATGGAAACCAATTTGTTTCTCTTGGCTTTGTTTTAATTAATCTCATTCAAACTGAGGCTAATTTTTAGTCTGTGGTCAGAGAAAGTTCACGTGCTCCGAATCTTCAGACATTTAGTCTGACTGTCCACAACCTTCTTCCCACAGTCACCATTACTCTCCACCATCCGCGGTTCCTCCAAACCCAAAGGCGGGAGGTTACGGCTCACTTTGGGTTCTCCTTATGTGGGTCAGGTCTCGCTAAAGGCGTAGAAAGAGAGTGAGAGACTAGCTGTCAAACAGAGTCTGCTGCCAAAGTCCTTGACATTACCAACATGAGTTCATCACTCGTGAAAAAAGGGCTTAAAAAACAAGTGGTTTGCTCCCCCCACCTTCCTATGGCTAAATATAAGCCCAACTAACGTCATAAAGCCCAAAAGGTACATCCACCTATAAATAACATGGGCGGTTTGAAACTAAAGCCAACAGACAAGACCGGAGTTTAGGGGCCGTGTAAAAACGTGGACTTGGGACTTGTTGCTCTTTCTCAAAATCTGCTTAGTCTTTCATTCAGCTGCAGAGGTGTTTAGATTAGGGGTGTGCAAAAGTACACAGTTTTTAAAACGACTAGTCCTCGCGTTTATGAATGAATAGTCGACTAGTCAGTCTTAAAGGCATAGACGCATCACAAAAGAAGATATTTTGAGAAATCTCTGGGGTTTTGAGTCCATACAATGGAAGTCAATGGGGCCCTGTTTTGTTTGGTTTCCAACGTTCTTCAAAATATCAATTTTTCTGTTCTGCAGAAAAGAAGTCATACAGGTGTGGAATGACACGAGGTTGAGTAAATGATGACAGAATTTTCATTTTGGGGTGAACTTCCCCTTTGAAGACAAATGTTTAAAAACAAAATAATATGCAACGAACGTGCCAAAATATAAAAACTGCAACGAGTGCCAAAAAATTAAATATTAGATGACCATGCTGTGATTTTGCCTGCATACACACACACACAGCTGTTTTTGCACACTTTAGGTCACGCCTTATAGCCAGGCAATGATATGAGCCGCTGGGTACACGCACATCTGTTCCGTGTTGTTTTAAACACGTCTTTTTTTCGAACAAGTACTTGACAAAGCCTTTCTTTGATCTTTGCCTGCTCTTGAGCCAAATCCATTTTAACTCTCAAGCACTCCAGTGGTCATGGTTACAGGCTGCTCTATGAAAACACGTCAGTGGGCTAATTTAGGCACTCTGGATAAATCTTACCCTTTAATATTGGTCTGGGACCAACTTTCCTCGCATGAAACAAATGTTCAGCCATCGTAAGAAAACTGCGAAACTGGGCTCAGATTTGTTTCTTGCCCTCAGGCTTGATGCATCTCCGTTGGGGGCTTGTGCAACAGGTCAGTTACTTTTTTCTCTTGATAATAAATGCGATGCATGCATTAGGAGGCGGTGGATGCTGCAGAGGGGAAAATATAGATGCTGCATAATCTTGTCAGACAGGAGGGTATGAAATCAATGGTTCAGTTTACAATGGATGCATTGGATACGTTATGTTTGCTTCACACCTACTGTCAGAAAGGTTTAGTTCTTTTAGACTTGCAGAGTGATTTGGATTTACCTGCAGACATCATTCTTGTCTCTGAATGTAAGAAAATGAACGAAGGTCTCCATAATCCAATGCAAAATGTGCATTTCAAAAGCAACTTTATAAGGTCTTACATATAATAACAATAATCATATTAATCGTTTAATAATAATCGTTTATTCCTTTTTGTTAAAACAGCCTTATTATTAGCATAAGTATTACAAATAATAATACTATTATGTTAATGATTGATTAAAAGCTATTAATAATATCATTATAAATTATTATTAATTAATATTGTTTTTATTCATATTTACTTGTATTATATTTATTAATAATTTAAATAAAATAAATAAGCTAATTTCTACAATACTTATTTAAAAAGTATTTGATGTTTATCTAACATTATTCAGACTTTTTTAATTGACTCTGTGTTTATAGACCATTTACGTGCCTTGCAAGTGGCTGCTGTTGATTTGTAGGGTAAGATGGGTGACCGGTCAGACATCGGCATGTCACTGGTTTGATAATACTTGCCGTCCAAGTCTACTGGCCCACATGCGCTTGTGAAACGGTGACCCTTGTGTTCTCCGTGTCAATAGTGCTGACGCAGATTCCTTGTGTAAGAATTAAAAAGGTTGTTTATGCTGAACGCTTGGATTTAAGCGGTGGCGTATCGGCTACGTGAATTCCTCTCATTCATTATATCCTGCGCTGGTTAACATGTAAATGATATGCAGCGTTCTTTCCATACCGTGTGCTTTTGGGGCCATGCGGATGTTGATCTTTGTCTTATTTACTCTCACTCCGAATGAAGCTTTTTTGTTTCGGTCACACTTCTGCGGTCTAATACTGTATCAGATCGACTGATTGTTTTCGCCACCTTGATTTGCATGACAGACAGACCACCATGCGCTCCCTTTTATCTTTTTGTCTCTACCTTTCTGTCTCTCTCTCACTCACTGCCTGTCTCTCTCGCAGCCCCTCCTCTCTCTCTCTCTCTCTCTCTCTCTCTCTCTTTCGCTCGCTCGTTCTCTCAGCTCCCGACTCTATTTATAGCACGGTCCCGCCCCTCCCCTGTCGCTCGGCAGCTATTTCCAGCAGCCCGAAGCAGCTATAGTCTGTTTGTAAACTCTGCGTCTCTACACCTCTGCTCTCCCGTTCGCTATGCGCAGCTGGGGTGGGTGTGGAGATTCAGCTCGGAACAATTCAAACTAAAATGCAAAAGAAACTGCAGCGGCAACGTTAGATGGTTCACTTTAAGCCCATTCATTAGAAGGTCGAGCTTTGTGGATCTGCGGCCGTATTACGCGGATCAGCAGGCTCGGAGAGGCGAGGATAAGGAGGGGAAGGAAGGAAGAAGGGGACAGGCAGCTTACTCCTTGCCGATAAAAGTCTCCCAGGGATGTACTGTGTGTTCCTCTCTATCTGTCTGTTGTGTCGTCTCTCCCTTTGATCGCTTTCTCTTCTTCGTTGCTTTTCGTCATGGGGAACTCGCTTTTTTGGAGTCCGCTAATTCCACATGCATAACTTCAGACTGGATACAGGCACGCTCAGACCGGGGGACTTGGATACGAGCCACGCTTGGAGTTGTCGGTGTGAATTAGCTGTTTGTTTCTGTAACAGACGATTAGACAAGAAGGTGATGGTGGTTTATGAATAGAGCCGTTTGTACGATGGACACGCTGATAGTCTGAGCAAACAATTTAAGGATTCGTCTACGGCACTTCTTTCCACGGAGACCGGTTCTGTTTTGCTCGTGTTTTTGTTTGTTTTGAACATGGAACTAACAGGCGAAAGTCTCGCTTGTTTTCTCAATGCTTGTTCCTCTTGATTTAGAAAAAAAAGAGGACACGTCTTTTCCGCAGCTCTTTCCCAGGATAGAAAAAACATCCCTAAATGTGTTTGCGTTTTTTTGAGCAGCGCTGATGACGGAGAGCAGGTTCTCTATCTTTTATCATTTTTGACTTTTTTGCCGTTAATTGTGGGGTGATATTTTGAGACTGGCATGCTTTTGAAGCCAACCGTACCGGGACTGTGCGCGATGTTGCAGACGATCTATGAGACAGAATCCTGCTTCTCTTCAGACACCACGTCCAGCCGAGAGCAACCCGTGGAGCTGCTACCTCAGTCCAGAAGCACCAGCATGCCTAGTACCGGTGAGTTCAGGAGAGAGAGTGAAGAGTAGAGATGTAGATATAGATGTAGAAATGCAATGCATTGCATGCATCAAGAGAGAAAAAGAGAATAGGGTGGCACAAGGGTGTTTGCATTGCTTCAATTGAAGGTACTTTGAAGTCAAGGGTTGTTGATGTTTGTTTTGATAGAACAACAGTTGTGCTGTGGCTACATCTTGACTTTGTTTTGTCTGGTCAAACTCTGTTTGGACAAAATCAAGAGAGTCATGATGTTAACCTGGAATCTCTAAACAAATGTGGCTGGCTTTTTATTCTCCGGTACCATCAATGTCACTTCACGTTAACAATATTAGGTAGGTTACGCTAGTACGTCAAACCACGTGGCTTGAAATTCTTTTGAAAGTATTAAACCTGGCAAATGCAAATGTGGGATTAGTGGCTTAAAATGAACTTGTAAGGTGTCGAAACGTTGTCATTTTGTTTTGTGGATTTAGAAAGACACTCAGATTCATATTGATAGAGCAAACTTGTGCCTCGTCCTTGTCAAAGTGACGTCAACATTCCCGTCAGAGCCCTGCGAGGTTCGGCCTTCTCTCACCTGCGCTTGAATCAACAGAGAGGAGCGACTGTGTAACAGCGTGTGGGTGTGTGGCCGTTTCTTCTGCCTTGCTCTGGGCCTGTTTATCTCACACCTGTTCAAATAGATAGATGTGATGTTGCATAATTTCATTTAGTACTCGGTTCATAGAAGGGATTTATTATTACTGGTCTGAAATCCGTTTAGGTGAATCTTTGTTGATTTAAAATGACTGGTGTAGTTACTGAAAAGGTCCAGGTTCACTCTTGACTGTTGGTAATGTCGTATTGCTTCTTTTTTAAACAATTTTATTGATGTTTTTTGAATCTTTAAACATGTGGCTACATATTGGTTTAAGTATATAATTGGTATATCATTGACTTTTTTATTTTATGAATGAATAAAGAGTTTTGAAATGATATTTTTTCGTGTATTGCCATGTTTATTTTATATTCCAACCATATGTCCTTATTCTGAAACAAAGTGAGAAAGAAAATGCTTCACCTCCTTTTTTCCAACAGCTCTTGTAAAAATAGGCTGTTGTTGCCAAATGACACATATAGTGCCATATTATGTAGTGAGCGTTCTGAAAGCACAACACAAAATCCCAATTTCTGGAGTAAATCTGATGAATTTCTGTATTTAGTACTGTTGCTTAGTCCTTTAAATTTACAATGTGAATTCTGTATGATTTTCGACCATGACCGAAAATGTCAAGCAGAAATTGAGCATGGAAAAGATGTTTCTTCCATTGCCTTTATTCTTGAGAAGTATCTGAGATGCATATGACTTCCTATCTTTAGTTAAACACAGACCAATTATATTTCATATGAAAATGTCACAATATCTTGTGGTACTCAAAATGAAGACACTCCAGAAAAGCACATCCATCCATCATTAAACTAATCTAAATGGCTCCAATGGCTTTACGAATGTCTTTGGAAGAGGAATGACACGTGAGAGAAAAATCATATTTTGAGCTTTTTCAATAAAATTGTGTTCAAGTAAAGAATAGAAGTCACATGCAAATGATGAGAGGATTTTCATGTTCGGGTGAACTATTCCTTTAACAAAACGTGCTGGTTACTTTAGCATACGCTAAGGTTATTTACTTCTCATCAGCACTAGGAAACAATGGAGTGTTGACATCTGTAATTGGTCTAGAGGAAACCTGACACACTTCACATATCATGTACAGCATGCCTTCTGCTTATGTAACACAATGTATAGGTAGTGGCGGGTTGTGGGTGTACACAATAATTGTAGTCGTCTGGACATCTGTCTCTGCTGCATCGGCTACTTCTTTTGTTTACATGTGAAAAAATGCGTTCTAGGAGGTGTTCGACATTTTGTTGATTTTTTTCGAACAAAAAAATATGTTAGTTTCGATTGTCATGAAAATCTGGAAAAGGAAAAATCTGGAAAAAAAAGGTTCTGACGTTGTTTCAGAAATGCTAACTGTACCCAAGTGCCGGGCAGTGTTGGAACATTTCTTTGCAGATTTTGCAACTTGCAAAAGCAGATTTACCTGTTAAGCTGAACTGATCCCATAAACTTGTTAAACTAGGATGGAATTGTAAGTCGATATTCCCCGAGGAGGTTTTTAATTAATTGTACCTGCGTTATGTAATGGAAAAAGCTTCGCAACATCACTCTGAATCAGTATGGATTAGACAGAATTGATGTGTAACTAGCTGCCTGTCTGAGGCTTCATCAGACTGGAAATGTGTGACTGTGTAAATAGCCTTTAGAGAATAATCGGACGTCTCTGAATGTTACTTTAAACAGTTGTCTGTGTCTTCAGGAAAGCTCTGTAGAGATTTAGAAAACTTTGATCGGAAAGTTAAAAGAATATACTGACAATTGAACCGTTTTTTTGTTCTGCAGACTTTGATTCATGTGCCTTTTAGAAATTCGACCTTCGTAACAGCGTCACGTCAGTCACAGAACAAAGAAAAAGCTCAACAGATATTGTTCAAATTAGCAACAGAAGCTGACGCTAAAAGTCCACGTTGCATAAATGCCTTGAATTGCTTATTTGAAAATCAATGGCTTGGCATATAACAGTTTTGCTTTGACATAAAGATGTCATGCCCGGCCGCTGGCCGTCTCCATCCCTCTGGCTCACCTACTCTCTAGATTTTTTAGCCATGATATAATGTACGTCCCATGCATGATGCACATTAATATTTTTGACAAACTCCCAAAATTCCAGTGTGGCAGTGTTAGTAGACCTTGTGCATGTGTCATCCAAGTTCTGTGCCAAAACTATCTAATGTGGTTTGCCAAACAATGCTATTAAGTGGCAAAGTCAACATTATCCATTGGGTTTCAGTCTTGAACCCTTGTTTTTTTTTTTTGCTAAATCAAACTTGGCAAAGAGCTCCTCTAAATTTAGGTGTACCAAACCAACCACGGCTAGTCGACTATTTCTGCCCAACGATGTCCCTTTGCTAAAATAAGCCCTGGGAATGTCACGCCTGTTTACGGGTACATATATGCACCCCGTGTCTTGAATGGCGGCTGGATTTTATGGGGCACTATGGGAATGCATTAGCCCAATACACAGCAGCACTAGTCCGAAGTCTATTCTCAAAGTGCATCGTACTTGCTGTCGTGTTTGACAGACAATTTAATTGAAACAAACATGAGTCAGTCAATCAGTGATTCAATGGTTGATTCAGTGGATGATTCACATAATCGGTTGTTTATCCGTCTCTTTTTTTGCTAAGCAGTTATCAATGTTACATTGTGTAGGTGTTCAATGGACAGGATAATACTCCCTCATCAACAATTAAGGCAAGATGACGCAAAGGTTATAAATCAATCCAAACTATGAAATTCAGATTCAGACATGGAAGTCAAAGAAAGGTAGAATGCTATGTTGCTCAGTTCGATTTTCACATAACAAAGAGACTCATCTAAAGTCGGATTGAAGATATTGGAGGCATTCGGGTCAGTTTCTATAACACTTGGCATTGGAGTGAAAATGAAATTGTATATACTCCAGCCCGTTCTGTTTGTACCCTACACATGAGCTAATAATATCTGACCGGTATCATTTTCCTGTCGTCTATTATTGGGTTTTAGTAGAGTGTGGTTCTGTTATGGCTGTCAAGGATATTTCTGGAGGTGAGAGGTTATTGTAGACAACAATATGTCTGTTTAAATTGGTAATGCTTGAGGTTTCAGTGTCTGTGGCTGTTCCAGCCTTTCCTTCATTTCTCATTGTTGCTAGGGTATTTTGGGTGGTTGCTAGGTTGTTGTTTACATGCCCACCCCACAAATCGTCATAAATCCAACTTCCTTCTAGGTATAGAGTGTCTTTGAGTGTAAGTCTATGGTTTTAGATTAGATTAGATTAGATTGGATCAGATTTGTTTATTGTCATTGACATACAATGAAATTTGGGTGCACTTCAATATACATGAATATTCACATGCATACAATATACTTAAAAAGAGTATGTGCATTTATCCTTCACATACATATATTTTGTTTTATTTTATTTGCCTGTTTGTATAATGGTTGGGTTTTGGGATTCAAAGTCAATTAACATATTTGTGACATCATCACTTAGTTTTAATACTGCGTCCAAGACACCAGGGATATTTCCCACCACAAACGTGAAAGTAACATCTGGAATTACTAAGATTACAATTATTTAGCAACATTAATGTTACTTATGGTTTAGTAGCATTAAAGCATTACAAGTATCTTTTAACATTAAAAGAGCACCGTTACATAAATTATTTTCGGGTCGAAGATGGAATTATCAAATTTCTGAGAGCAGTGAGTGAAGGTAGCAAAAGTTGCAATTTCAGATCCGTTTCGATTCTACTCTCCGAGTGTGAACATCACATACAGGTTAGAGAACAATAAAGCTTTCTTCAAGATTTTTCCATTTTCAAGTCTCTGGTTTTTATGTAATAAGAAATCTCTTATGTCTGAATCAAACGTATATAGGTGCATCTTGGTGATAAGAAAGCCTTTCTGCAAAAGCTTTTGGTGTCTTTAGCACTGCCCATTTTTATTTGGTATTCATGTTTTTTTGGTATTTGTTTCTACGTCATCGGTTGCCTTCTCATCTTCATTGTTCTATACGCCTTAAAATATTTTTTCTTGGAAAAAAACTGTTCTTAAAATATTGGTTTTGTCATTGTTTGCTTGCCAGATAACCCATGACATTAAATTATTGATATCTTGTAATATCCATTACTGGAATAGACAAAAGGAAATTAGGATTTGTGTTATGTTTAATTGTTCTTTGCCACAGGAATCTAATGTAACCTCCAGAAACAATATCATTGAAGTCAACCTTATTAAAACGGTGTCTTTGTTTGTCAAGATTGTGGCGGTGGCACTATCGTGGATGGATCTCTTTGTCGGCCGCCTGTTACTCTTGCTGGGATCTTAATATATCTAGTAATGTTTTAATTATGTTTTAATATCCTGTTAGAAAGTTCTGGCATACATTCTCTTATCTTTCTCTACGATTGGTGGAAAACTCGTAATAAAGCAGTGCTTTGAAATATCTGTAACTGAGAGGATGCTAACTTTAAAAAGCATATAGTCATTCGTCAGTCCTTATCTTGCGATGTAGTCTCTTCTTCTGAGGACGAAATCTTTCTGCTGCACTGTACTAATCGACCCCCTCTGCCTCTTTCCAAAAAGCAGCGCGAGATGAATTCCGCACCACACATTGAAGTTTACCCAGAAAACAACATTCCTCTCATGCAAGCGTTTGACGTCAATGCTGGTGCATTTATAGAACCTGTAAACAGTGGCCGGCACTCAGCCTGCTACTTAGCGATGACATTTCATCGTCTGAATGTTTATGCTTTGCATGAGGCTTCTTCTTCTTCTTCGCTTTTTTCCAGCTCATGAAAGGTTGTCCCATTTGAACCAGAGCCCTAAGGAACGGCGGTTAGGCACATGCAGCTCACGGTATGATTGGTGGAGGTTTCACTGGTGAATGGGACACTGTTTTGGACTGGTGGGCAAAGAAGGGGGGTGATGGGAAATGGAGTTTGCCGCCCAAGTTCACTGCCATACGTTCACTAGGAAGAGCGGTTTTTGGTGGGTTGGGCTTTTGCGTCGATTAGTTTAGGAATTTTTGTCTTGGCTGATGCGATATAGAAAAAGCGCAACTGCCGACTGAACGCTATATGGCGATGTCAGAAGGAATATTCCTTGGTGTTTACAAACTGCATTCCAGTGCAGCTTCGTGTCATTAACTTTGTGAAATAAACTGAAATGGCCAAATAGATTTGCAATTAAAGTGATTAAGGAATTAAAGCACCCAGAAAGGAAAATGCTGTCATCATTTACTCATTTCAAACCTAAATGACTTCCTATCCTCTGCAGAACACAAAATAAGATCATTTGAAGAATGTTTGGTAACCGAACAATGGCAGGACCCATTCACTTCTATTGTATGGACACAAAACCAATGCATGTCAATGGGTACCGCCAATGTCTGGTTAATAACATTCTTCAAAATATTGTGTGTTCTGCAGAAGAAAGTCATACAGGTTTGAAACGACAAGAGGGTGAGTAAATGTTTTTCATTTGGGGTGAACTATACCTTTAATTCACAGTGTATTGAACCCAGAGGACTTTTTGAGTTTTGTGTCTTATCCACCCAGCAGACTTTAGTAGTAGTTAGTAGTTTAGTTAGTTATTTAGTTGACTTTTCGACTATGAAATATTAGTTACGTGTAACCTACAAAATAAAAAATATGCCTCAAATGTAAAAAAAATTCCCCCGTTCATCTGCGCTCCACATTTAAAAAGGACAAAAATAGAAAATGAGCCTCTGGGTTTTATGTCCTCTTGCTGGTATTGAAAAAGCACCATTCAGCATTTGTGACATGAACGAATCGACAATTAACCCTCAAATGTTAACTTACATCAGCGTAGTTATCCACTTTTATAGACGTCATCGTCTTATGAATCAATAGGCAGAATAAACTTAAATCATGTGGTGCAAAAGCCATGGCGTACCACAAACCCCCCTCACCCTCTCACTTCTTTGCAGTTTGTTCTTTTTGGGCTGCTACCAAAGAATTGCTGCTGGTTTCTCGTTTTCCCAGGACGTGGGGACCTACCCCTTTTTCAGGCCTGCCAATGCATAGGAGCTTCCTGGGGGTAATAAATCACGCTGGCTTTTTGCGACGTCTTATACCAACTTCAAATCTGGCACAAAAGATATGCCTGCACTCCTTTGGTCTCCACAATTCCAATGTTGCCAACCCATCGCCTGGATCTGATCGACTTTATTTGATACACTCTCTATACCCTGCCCCACCACCCCCTGTTCTCACTCTCGCTCATCTATGTGCTGTTAACAAGGAGAGGATGCAGAACAGATTTGACAGGGCAGCCTACCGCACGCCGTCGTGTGCTATTTCTGGAAAGCAATATTCATGTTTTTTCTCTATTTCTCTCTCTCCCTTTCCATCTACCTCGTTTCTCTAAAGCGTCGCTGGTGTACCCTTGCCGAAGAAAATAACCATGACGTAAGCCGGGCTCTCTGCAAAATAGACTTTTAAACAGGGGATGGTAGAAGAAACCCGAGGAACTCAAATAATAGATTGGATGCTGCGGACGCAGGAGCCCGTTTCCATCAAAAAGGCAGAAAAATCAATGTCCACCACAAAGTATAAAAAGGAGCACGTTCGAAGGAAAAGTAATGACCGCGTTCAGAAAAAAACGTCAGCCGTGCACTAAAGTCCTAACTGATTGATGCCGCTTCTGTCTCGAAGTGATTATTTCCTCATTGTAGTGGAGTTTCCACTGACAGCTTTTATTTGAAGGCAAACCACTGTGGTGTTGTAATGCAATTTGTTTTTTAAAACGAGATTTGATAATCGGCCTCAGAGAACGTCGATTTATAGTACAAATTTGGCTGGCTATGTGCACGCTCCTCTGTTTTAATATATCACAAGCCTGCAAGATCTCATCCAGCAGTTTGTATCTGCGTAAGGGGAAACACGTCCCATGATTCACCGCTGTGTCCCAAAGCGAACAACAGAGGAGCTTCTGTGGAACAGAGGGGAGCGCGAGCACATTTATTAATGACTGTCCTTGAGGTTCCACATTGGCGTCCTTAGCCTCACTCGCTCTCTTTCTTTCTTATTCTCTCTCATATGCACATGCTCTTTATACTTTCTCTTTTGTCCTCTTGTGGGAATGCACAAAACATTTAATATATTTAGAACTTGTAATAATATGTAATGTAATATACATATAAATGAAAAAAAGAAAATATCAAAAGTATAATACATAAACAATTATAATGAATAAATCTGAAAGTGAAAAAAGTGAAAGTGACCTATTTGTCAGTTATGGTTACCCATACCCGAAATATACCTCTGCTTTTAACCCATCCAGTGAGTAGTGAACACACGCACAGCAAGTGGTGAACACACGTACACCCGGAGCAGTGGGCAGCTATCACTGCAGCGCCCGGGGAGCAAGTAGGGGTAAGGTGCCTTGCTCAAGGGCACCTCAATCATTACCTGCCGGCCCTGAGGATCGAACCGGCAACCTTCTGGTCACGAATCTCACAATATTCTTTAGTATATTCTTTTTATATAATTTATTATATATTTTTTTTACATAAAATATTACATTTATTAATTTAAGGATTTGAAAGTTCTATCAAATTGTCACATTTTTTTCCAAATGAATTAAAAAATTTAGTTGATATAGTTTATCAGTAAGTTTTTTGACCTAAAGCACTTCCATTTTTTTACTTAGCAAAATTACTTTGTGATCTTTTTTTTGGTGTATAAAACATGTCAGTAGAATAAAAAAAACGGATATTTCTGTTTCACAATATTATCACATTGTAAATCAGATATCTTTATAAAATTGTAATTTAAGATGGAAAATTGCATTGTCACTGACCTGTCATAAACTTTCTTTCTATTTTTCTTATTTCTCGCGTAGTTGCTTCATTTCTTTTATTAATATGTGATGTAAAATGGACATGATGGCCTTTTTGTGTATGTTATCCCTAATGTCAAACGTGTACAAACTTTCTGCATGTCTATTCATCTTTGTCGCCGTCTCTCTTTGTCTCTGCTCCACACACTTTCTGCTCAAATAAAGCTCCCGTGGCTGGGATGAAAGGGGGAAATGGTGTCAGCAAATTGTGTCAGCTGTAAGTTTCTCTTTCAACGGAGTTCTGAAAACAAAAGGGCAGCCCTTCAGGAGCGAGAAGAGGGGGGCAGGAAGTTCTCGCTGCCATGAGGGACAAACTCCCGCAGGATTTCTCAGTTAGATGTCAAGTATTTTTTTCCGACTAGGAGGTTCTGTATTCTCTTTTCTGCTTTGACTTAAACAGCAGCACTTTGGCAAGATTCTGTAGTTTATTGTGATTTAGTTTGATGCTGTTTACATCAGTTGACGTCCTTGAACTGAACCTGAACTGTCCTTGCTCCAAAAGGGGCAGGGCTTTCATCACATATTATTGACAGGCTGTTTTCAACTAGGAGCATCAGCCTCTGGTCAAAGGTGATCTCTGCAAAAGAAACGCCACAACGTTGCATGTAACGTCGATTTAAGATGGGAGTGAGGGAATGGCACGATGAAGAAAAGGGAACGAGGGAGACGCGCAGAGAGCAGCCTGGAAATGTAGGGAATCCTAAAATAGATTCGCTCACTTTTAAAAGCGCAGCATGCCCCCATCCCCACCCCTCCCGCTCCGCTCCCCCCAGAGCATTATTAATCCAGCGCTATTTATAACTGCGCTTTTCGCAGGCAGACTGTGTTCTGTCGCTGCTTGTGTTTAATCTCTTCTGGGAGTGAAGGGGAAGACGGGGTGGGGGTGGATGAAGAGGAGAAGGTGTAGAGGAAGGAGATGAAGAGTGGGAAACCAGGAAAGACCCACTGCTTCAGTGAAAACACGGCAGCCATTTCAATACACAGCTCAGAAGACAAGAGGAAACAATGGGTTTTATTGTCGTTCTTGACCCAAATATCAAACAGAATGCCAAATGCCATATGAGTGGTTTAATGTGATAGACGTCTACACATGAGCCAGCTATACAAAGATAGGGTTTCAGTAGGAGATGGACTGCTGTGGTTTTGGTAGTACACAGTTGTGCGTAGAGGCGCAGGGAAGTGTTTAGATCGGGAAACTCTAAGCTGGAAATGATGGACAGATTTTACAGAACATTTTACTAGTACAGAGACTACCGTGCCACATAGTAGTTGGCCAAAAACCTAATAATAATAATATGTATAGGGAGGTTTACTGTATACTAAAAAACAATAATGTGGCTTATGGTAGAAATCACATTGTTTATAGGGGTAAGTAAATATTCTCATAAAAACAAATCTCTTTTAATAAATAAAGCTTGTGCACTGCAAAACCTAGAGAATGTCAATATCATTTCTCTATAGTTTAACAGATGCACACTCAATATCATTATCAATTTCATGCTATTTCTTTTCTTTTCTTTAAAAAAATGAAAATAAACTACATAGGTAGACCATGTGCTCTGGTGTAAATGTCATCGTAATATATATTTATATATATATATATTATATATGAAGAGTTTGGTTCCAAAAGGAGATCATGTTTTTTTTAAATGTGCATTCCAATTCATATCAATCAAACTCCAGTTGTTTTGTTTTGATTTAAGCCATAATAACAAAAAAATATAAAGCTAATGGCTGGAATACACTACAGGCTTTTAAAATCTGAACAGATTTTTTTTTAACTAGACATCATACACTTGCAGACTTTTTGAAAGTATCAGATAGAAACACATTAAACTGATCAAGTCTGCAGACTGGCACAGACTTTCTGCAAGAAGTCCAGACTGAAAAACTGAGCAAAAGTCTTGTAGTATATTTTAGCCTTAACTAACACAATAAAACACAATAAAACATAATAACATCATAAAAAAACATGATTTATATATTTTTTTTAAACGGAGTTATCTCATTTTGGAACCAAACTCTTATATATATATATATATATATATGTGTGAAGATTATTATTTTTTTACATTAAAAATGTATGTTAATTTATTAAAAAAAATATCAGTTTCACAAAATTATTGGATATAAACCCTTGTTGTGTTAAAACCAGACCTGATTTAACGCTTACAGTATAGTTATGCTAGTAATGGTTCTTACCAAACTGCTTACAAACAAATTTAAGATAAATACTGCATAAGGGGATCAAGTGTAGATAAACACACACAGGCACCAGTTTGTAAAACCAGTGGCACGGAGCGCTATAGGGAGCTATTTCTGGCCATTCCTGCAAGCGATTAGTGTAATCCACAGAGTACGATATAATCTGATGAGAGGTAAATCTGGCTACTGAAGCATTCGGTGGACTCCATCCAGACACTTCATTGATTGGTCCTGCGTATTTCTCCGAACACCATTAACTTTATTTTACTTGCTCTGTCTTACACTCGTCTCTTTATCGCCCGGCCTCGACCAATACTCATTCAACATTTTCTTTTATATTTGATGAGGAGCTACCTCCCCTGCTCTCTCACTCTCTCTTTCTCGCTGTTATTTTCACCCTTTCAGGTTACATTGCTCTTACCTCTTTTTTTAATACACTTTAAGCACCTCTGAAGAGATGTTTTTACTATTTTAGCCATTGTCCTCATTTGAATATCAGCACTCTGGCACCAAGGAAAATGCACCGAAATAAAGTGTGTGTGGTATTTTTCTTGTTTTTCCTAGAAATATCAACATTTGTGGAACTAAAAACGTTTTATTATTGCATTTGAGCGACACTTTGGGAACCTGAAAACGAAAAACTTTTTAAATTGGGATCGAAAACAATACTGTTATTTCCTCTGTGTTCAGCACAAAAAATGTGTGCGAACTGTGATGTCATGCGCATTACGTCTTTCAATATACTTTAGTGACATCGCCAACTACTGGCCTAGCATGCTTAATGCAGCATAATGCTATGTTTTATTTGTTTTCGCAGATCCGTGTGAACAGCGTTGTTGTGACAACATGTCATCTGTAAACGAAATGTTTCAAGAACATTCATTTCTGTTTTTAGTCCATTGTTGCGTGTACACGTGTCATTATAAGGCTTGATTCCAAACAATATCTCCGCGAAAATGATCTCAAAATGTATTTTCTTACTCTATTGATATATATTTTGGGCTGTTTTTAGATGTAAACTTATTGCGACGTATATTTTCTAAAGCAATAGTTCTACCTTGTTTCATGAATGTTTAATTATTATCACAAAAATAGCAACAAAAGTACAGATAAAGGAAATGCTTTTTGCAGTGTGTGTGTTATACAGTACACAATGTCTTTGCGTGCTTGATTCTTATACCAGTTTGTGCACATGTGTGTGTGTGTGTGTGTGTGTGTGTGAGCACTGCAATAATCAGTCGAGTCTCCCCAAAGGAAATTGCCTGGAAACCCCCTCAGTGTCTGCCCCCACCTCCACACTGAGGACTTCCTCAAAGCCTCTCATCCGAGAGAACCTCCCCTTTTCCTTTCTTGTACTTAATGTGTTTTTCATCTCCACCTTTCAGCTTAAAAAAGCTTCTTCACGAATAACCAGTAATTTGAGGGAGGGATGTAATTAAACTGGACGCGATGTTTGAAAAAGGAAAGGCGTAAGATGTGATAGAATTGCTGTTGTCTTTTTGGGAGTTAATAGGAAGGCTGTCTTTAATGGTCCCTATGCTTGCTAATTAACACCTCAGAGGAGTTCCTTTGGGATGTAGGAGTCTGTCACTACAGATGTTGTGTTTGGACTGATGTGATGAGCTGCTGAGTGCACAGGACACTACCGACAAACATGCAATACAAAACATTCACTGGCTATTGAATACTTTTGTTTCATTCTTTTATTTCATGGGAACTACTTGACATGATTTAACAAAGAGTTTATTTGCAAAAATCACGTTTTGTTTTTCTTAGTTATTACTTAATCGAAACAACCCAACTGCTGTTTGATTGATATTAATCGAAATGCACAATCAATAAAATCATTATTACTTATTTATTTTTGCAAATGAACTCTTCATATATTTACGTCATTTTAAATTCCTCAGATGCCTCTATGTACCCGAGAACTATCAGTAAAATCCCTCCTTAGATTTTTCTTGGTCACTTGGTTCTCTTGGTTGTAAAAACCAAATATTATGCAAATACCATTAAATTTGAATTGCAGATGCAATATTTATTGCACGCATTTTAACTGCCCCAACAATCTTGTCTTTTGTAGTCATACATTATCAAGATAGTATTCAAATTCATATTCAATTGATTCATTTGATTTAAATAGCGTCTTTTGCAAAGCAGCTCTACAGAAAGCATTTTAGCACAAAAGGGGATACATAAAATCATATTATCAAAATAAAAGTATTAAAATAGGAAAGTCATATAACATATAGGTACTTGTATATACACACACACACATATACAGTATATATATATATATATATATTTTTTTTTTTTTTACTTCAGATATGTTGTTTTCCATTAAACTTGACAAGAGTGGCAAAGAGTGGTGAACTCCACAAGGTGCTATAAGATTTATGGTTCACATCAGGGTCAATCCTTTTCTTTCTAAACAATGTCTCAAACAAACAAGATTCAGAATAAACTGGTGGGATGTTCTTCGCGTAGGATTCTTCCAAACCACCGCATTCCCTGAACCCTTTACAGTACTCACTTCAAGTGCTCTATTTTTCAAAGTGACTAGGCTTCTATAGTAATGCCCAATTTCAAGTAGAATTCACCCGTAATCTCATCAATTATCGACAGGGTGCTTGATTAACTCTAATGGGACCTTCTGGGCCACTTGATCAACAAAATCCACTAATTTGTACGATATGAGAAGCACCCTCATCTTCTGGCTATGAGATATCTAGGGAAATCTGCTAAGTTCATGTGGGCAGAAACAGGAGCAGTAGCCTGGGCGACCTCGGCTGACCAAGCACTGACGTCAAAGGCTTGACACAGTCAATCGGCCTAAGGGCGTGAGGAAGACTATATTTAGCTCCTGACTGATAAAGGGTGAGTAATCTGATTTTCATGTAAGCCGAACGCTTCGGTCAGGCATCCAGCAAAGAAACCGGATCATTAGCGTGTTGGTAAACTTTAGCCGTCGTGGGGAGGGCGAGCCGGGCGACAGCAGAAGCTGAGTGACATGTGAGTTAATGTATTCTCTGCGACACCCTGCGCCGTGGCGTACACAACAGTGCATACTTAAAAGCAGTTTTATGGTGTGTTTGAGATGAAGTATAACGTCACGGTATTATCCATATTATGTTGAATGTATAGTTTTTATATTGCAGAAACACAGATGATGTTTAAAAGATCAAGTGTTGTCTTTCTTTTTAATGCATCCCAAATACTTGCTGAAAAACCAAAACCATCGTCCTCTCTCCAGTGGTAATATTGGTGTTATGAGAGATACTGAAATGAGAAAGTGAGAGAAAGCTGTTTGGCTGCTTTTAGGATTGTGATAATCCAGGGCATTACCTTGACCTCCTTTGGGTCATATACTGTAACTATAAACTTTTAACTATGCTACTGCCCTTCTGTCAGTCAGCCATGGGTGCTTTTTGCAAGGCCAACCTGTAAACTGTCAGACAGTTTTAGCATTTTTTCAGGTTGACCTTGATGGATAAAACTGGTTCGAGCTCAGTTGGATGAATTCCCATCTGGCTTGTGATATAAAACATGGTGGCTGTCGACATTTGTGCACGTAAAGCAAGCTACATGGATGGGCGAAGACAAATGCCAACCTAACGTTTCTGGGCACGTCATTGGTGCGCCCTGTCAGAAACACCCAGGACTTCGCTTATGTAACCAGTCGCTCTAAACAAGTTGTAAATTCAAGTGTCAACATACTATTTTGAGGATTTTAGTATGGCAAGAGACGGGGAACAGGTTTGAGGTGACCCTCTGCAAACAACAACAGAAACCTCTGACCGTTGTGTACTCTAGGAGTGTTACTGCTGCAGTTTGTGCTCTTCTTTGGTTTGAAGTGTTCAAATTACATTGGATCAAGAAGTAACTATGGTTCGTCCAGTTGGCCTTCCATTTTAAAGTAGGATGGGATCAAGGAGCAATGGTAATATTTCAACAGTGAAGACTGTAAACATTGTTTTCGTTTCAAAACATTGTTCGGTTTGTTTAAGCGATTTAGCTTCTACCTTAAGCAGTGGTGTGACTTTAGGGTGTGACTAGCTGTTTTTCCAAACAAATCCTGAAAGACAGGAAACTGGGATCAAGAGATGATTGATGTTTTTGGGAAACTATTATTATCATCTGTGCAGTCCTGAAAGTACACTCTTTATTAAAGGGACAGTTCACCCCATTGATGAACCCTTTTATGAACGCAAAACCACTGAGACATTTCTCAAAATATCTTCTTTTTTGTTCCACAGAAGCAAAAGTCACGCACAAGTTTTGAATTAGAATTTTTTGCTCAACTATACCCTTAAGAGCTTATCAAGTTCTCTAAACTTCTACCATCTCTCTCTTCAGCCGTGGATGTGAAGACCTTGCTGCCCTCTGGGATGCAGAGCCCGGTAGGAGGTGGTGGAGATCAGAGCGGAGGTAGCGGAGGACCGGTGGACCTGCGTACGGACCCTCGTCTGAACGCTCTGAGCGCGGTGGACCCGACGCTGAGGGAAAAACAGCTTCAACACGAGCTCCTCATGCTTAAACAGCAGCAGGAGCTCCAGAAACAGCGGCTGTTCGCCGAGTTCCAGAAACAGCATGAGGTTTTGACGCGCCAACATGAAGTGCAGCTACAGGAACATCTGAAGGTAGGACCCGTGATGTTTATTTGAGTGGAACTCCACGTCTCTGTACACACCTTAAACTTTGACCTCCTCTCGTGTGTTCTCGGGCAGCAGCAGCAGGAGATCCTCGCAGCCAAGCGTCAACAGGAGCTGGAGCAGAAGAGGAAGCTGGAGCAGCAGCGTCACGAAGAGTTGGAGAAACAGAGATTGGAACAGCAGCTCATCATGCTACGAAACAAAGAAAAGGGCAAAGAGAGTATGTGTCTCACTTCATCAGTTTATAAGTTATTTATACACATGTAGTCACCATGACCTCATTTCCTGTTAACTCGCGTTAACAAAGCGCTTTTTATCACCCGATGGATATTATTATACATTTTCTTAGGCACAGCAATTGCTCTCTTATTTATATTCTTTGTTATTTATCCTTACAAATAGCATAATGAACAACGAGGCTTTTTTGAGTCACAAAACGAACATACTTTAAGCAAGCTAGAATTTGTCCAGTGCTCTCCACGGGACGCTTTCTACTAAATGCCAGATGCATTTTTTAAGTCACAGCATGCAAACACCACATTACAGCAGCCATACCACATAAAACAGGCATTTTATGTACACAAAAACATTCTGTTATTCAGCTAAATATAGTTATTAGTTATTGGTAATACTAGAGATTTGGATTGGAACAAAACTCTGAACAAACTGTCTAGTCTAGATTTGTTTGTGCTATAGCTATGAATGATAAAAAAGCAAGCAAACCACTCGAATTATTTGGTAAAATGCATTTTAATTCTTACGATCACTTGAAAGGGGGAGTTTAAAGTTAATAATCATCATATAAATCTGTAAAAAATATAAATGTACACAAAAGCTTGATCAACATCCATGTCAAACCCCAGGAGAACCTGCTATGAACGCTTTACCCTTATTATCTTGTAAATTTGCAGCCCTTGGCTTATTGAAGTGAAGTGTTTTTTAACTAGATGGATGTAGAAATTGGCCAAAAAAAACCTAAATCGTTAGCCAGGCTTAGTGCTGTTTTGGCCTGAACCAGTAAGCATCCACTTAACACACCCTTGCGACTGCATAGCAACGAGAATCTGGGTGTGATAGAGAGAGAGCACATAAAAAAACATGTTTTTTCATGCCAACCTGCTACATTTTACATAAAGTAACAGTGTGATTATTATAGAAATCTTTAAAACAAACATGACTCAATGTGTCAATGAAACAGGGCTGCACAATTTTGAAAAGGAAAAATGTGAAAACTTGCTACATGCGTCGTACAATATGCGATATGATAACGCTTTAATTGCATTTGTGCACTCGTGGTTATTGCAAACCATTGCAATATGATATTCCGATTATTTCAATATATTGTGCAGCCACAAATGAAGTATTATGTCTTGCGCCACCCTTCTCCCACAATACCAGAGTTGAAGAGTCCATTTTTTTCACCAAACACAAATCCCTCCTGCTCACTCCGTTCTTCCCTCTCAGGTGCCATAGCCAGCACTGAGGTCAAACTGAAGCTGCAAGAGTTCCTGCTGAGCAAAAAGGAACCCGGCCCTGGTGGACTCAACCATTCCTTCACTCAGAAGTGCTGGTGAGAGCCTGAATCTGACACATTCTCACCCTTAGACCTGAATTTGCAGTGCTCCATTTTTAAAACTTGTTTTAAATTAAGTTACCAGACTCAAGAAAGTAGGTTTCTGCTGCATAATGTGAATCTGCTGGTGTTATGAGCGCGCTTATATTACATCACGCCACATTAAGCTGTTAATGGGCCTCGTTGGTAGTCGGGTTATGAAAATGCGATGGCTGAGCGTGTGTGTGTATGTGTTTGAAGGGGGGCTCACCATACGTCCCTGGAGCAGAGCTCTCTGGAGCAGAGCAACACACCAGGAACACCCCCCCTCCTACAAACTCCCCTCACTGCTGGGAGCCTACGAGGGCAAGGATGACTTTCCTCTGCGTAAGACCGGTGAGTACACATGCTGTTACCTGTGATAGTGTGAGTATTTATGTGCAGGTGTGTTTATGCAAGAAATGTTGTCATTTCAGCGGTTTACTGTGATGATAAACTGATCAGGAATTTGAAGGTAGATAACTGACTTTTTAAAGCGATAATTCCCCCAATAATAAATTCTGTCATCATTTATTCACCCTTAATGCCCGTTTATGATGCTTTCTTCTGTGGGCCACAAAAGAAGATATTTAGAGAAATGTCTCAGTGGTTTTGTGTCCACACATTGGACGTCAATGGGGGTCAAAGTTGTTTGGTTGCCAACGTTCTTCGAAATATCTTCTCTTGTGTCCTGCCGAAGAAAGAAAGTCATACAGGTTTGGAATGACATAAGGGTTGAATAATTGATTGTTTGCAGAAAAATTCACAATACTGTAAAACTCCAGACAGAAATGTACTTTATTTGTTGAGGCAGCCTGTGGATAAAGCTGCACTGAGCTCAGTTGGATGAATTCCCAACTGGCGTGTGATACAAAAGATGGTGGTGTCCGCCGGCCAGTCGTCATTTGAGCAAATAGACCAGGTTACGGTAACACGGGCAGATGAAGACAAATGTCAGACTAACTGCTGTCATAATGGTCTGCATGCATCAGCTGGGTCTCCCTTTTCTCCATCTCCAATTCCCTCTGGCTTTCTTTTCCTTTTCTGCATCATTTACTTTTATATTCACACAATTTTTACTGTCTTGCGAGTACTCATATTATTTCTTTTTTTAACCAATTATATTAATGGGTAACATTGTCACTGCATTGTCAAGTGTTAATGAATTTAATTATAACATTCACATACGGTAGTAGCTTGTGTTTAAATCGGAGGTAATTATTTTTGTTCATGAATGACCGTGTATAACAATGCAGGGGTATGTGCAGGTTTTACAGAGTGTTGTGCAAGGTGTGTTTGTGTGTAGGGATAGAGACTTTTTAGTGAAAAGTCTGCAGGTGTGAGGCATAATGAGTCATCGCTACAGCGGACCTACACACACACACTGTGGTCATCTGCTCTTCACTCTCATAGCCATCAGCCATACTCTAATACACCCACACTGTTTCAGCCAGTCTGTGTTCCCACACACACAAACATTTGCTATCTGCCTTTTACAAACGGCTGTCTTACACTGTCACACCTACACTGCTGTATTAAGTTCTCCTTAATAGAAGTGACAGTCTGTAAATAGACACACACACACATACAGGCTTTCAACAAAGTCTTCAGCGCACAGATAACGCGATTTATGCCGTCTCATGCACTCGGGTAACTGTTAAACGTTTCCTCCATATTAACACAAATGTGGTAAAACTCGACAGCAGTCCCTTCTTACATAATGTGACCTCAGTCTGTGTGTGTCCTTAGATGATGTATCTCCACCCCACGCGTCTCACACTTTTATTTGAAATCTTATTAAAGCCACACTAAAGACACCGATAGCATTAGGATTAAAAGCCCTTATCTGCTTTACATGTCTACAGCCGGCATTTTTTTAAACTGGCAAATCCCATTTTAGTTCAATTAGGTTAATTTGGTCCGTCATCTCCAGAATCAAATTGTCAGGCTGTAAATATAGCTTGTATCTTTAGCTCTGTGTGCGTGCGTACGTGTGTATATGAGCGAGAAAGAGAGAGATGAGCAGCCGCTGTCCATGGTGCTGATAAACAAAAATGTTCCAAGGCCTTATTAGTGGTGTTTGATATGTCGTGTGTCACCATTACTATTGCTCGTACTCTTATACAGTAATTTAAACAAACACTTACTTTTATCATTCATTTTAATACTTAAAATTGTGTGACTTATTGAGATGTTTCACATTTAGGAAAGATAAGACCTACAATTTTGTACCTGATGGACAGATGGAAAATCCCATAAAGTTCCATTGAAGGAGACCCAGAGCCATATATTAAACAGAATATCTGGAGAGTTGGGCTCTTGAGCCTACATCCAATTCGTGTTAACTTAACATTTAGTAAATATATTTTCTTTCTCTTTATCACTTAGCTTCTGAGCCCAATCTGAAGGTACGTTCACGGTTAAAACAGAAAGTGGCCGAGAGGAGAAGCAGTCCACTGCTCAGGCGGAAAGATGGGACCGTGATCAGCACCTTCAAAAAAAGAGCGATCGAGATCTCAGGTAAACAGTTCGTGAGAAGGAAACCCTCAGGCATATTATTCAGTGTCATTCCGGTAAGGTTAAAAAATAAAAGTAATTCAAAATATCTCCTCGGCACATGAGGTGAAAAGAAGATAGAACAAGTTTAGACCGTGCAACAGCTGGTCTCGGTTTTATTTGAAAGATCTAGACTGGTTAAACATCCCAAACAGCTGATGCCATCTTTGGTTGTAAAAAAATCGCACTATGTCAACCCTGTTACGATCATTTTATATAGTAAACAATTGATCGTTTTAAAAATAGATACTTGTAGAAATATCAGCATTATATTCAACAACCAACAGTATCACAATCTTGAGCGTACGGCTTGTGAAATAAAACTCTAAAGATGTCAACCCTGTTACCTCGCTATAGGTACATTTGATTCCATTATATGTTACACTTTTTTTTGCTTGAGGCATGGTGCAATTTATTAATACAAAAAAATGTTGCAATGATGCAGCTAAAATGTGCTTGTGTGTGTGTTTTAGTGTCCTCGATGTGCAGCAGCGCTCCTGGCTCGGGACCCAGTTCTCCAAACAGCTCTAACAGTGCCATCGCTGAGAACGGTTCGAGTGGCTCTGTCCCAAACATCCACGCTGAGGTGAGAGACGCAACCCACACACACACATACACACGATCGCTCGTCCGCTGTTCTCACTCTCCCCTTGCTTCTCAATAGGCAGGGATGAAAAAAGACACAATAAATTGGCGTCACCTAGATAATGACACTGTTTCTATGGAAACAATCTACTGTATGATGTCTGTCAGTGGCCTTGGCTAACATTGACATGCTAATCCTTAAAAACAAGTGTTAAGGGTTTGGGTGGTTGGGATGCTTTGCTGTCTGATGGAATGGTTTAGGCTGTGTTGAAAAGATGCTAGAGCTTGGGATGGACAGCGGTGGAGCTGCTTGGGGGTCTCAAGGACCACCTTAACCTTTCCAGAGAATGAGAAAGTTGGATTCATTTTTTTATTTTGGGTTGCATCCAAATAAGAAGCAAATGCAAAAAGTAAAGGAGATGCAAATCATTTTCATTTTATTTTTTGTTTAGTTTTAGGATTAATTATTGGGATGGAGGGCTGAGCAAGGGGTTCCCATTCATTCTTTAACAAAATGTTGCTTCCACTGTGATTATTCAAGCAGAAATAAAAATAAAAAAGAGAGAGAATTGAAAAAAGCGTCTGTTGAGTTCCTCAATGAAAATCCCAGACTGCTGCCATTCTGCCATTGAATGGGTGACGGTGATGATGATGTAAGAACGGTCTCATTAGTTACGTCCAACATGTACCACTCCTCAAAATAACCTTAGATCATTATTTCAAAGCCTCCGTAGCCTAGCAATACAACCACAGGAGAAGTGATGGATAAATGCTAGAACAGCGTGCTGACATCATCGCCGCTGCAGGTAATGTGCTGCAAATGTCGCTTATTCTTGTCTTTTCTGTTCTTAGCATAACCATTGAATCCGAGCGAGAATGACGTGGCTCAATGAACAACTTTTTACTGAGAAACTTAAATTGGGTCTTTTGGGATGTATTAAGGTTGCCTTGTAAAACAGATCCATTGGTTGTTGTTCATTGGCTGTTGTAATGGCTGCGCTCCGAGTCTGGGGTCAGATGATGGCATTACCAGCACACAGACGCACCACCTCTTTTTTCTGAGCTCCCTGTTTGACTGGTTAGAAATGAATAAATGTAAACCCTGTTGGTTTCATCTTTGTTCTGTTAAGTGGGTCTCACCAAGCCTTGAGTGACCATAAATGTTTGAATTGGCCTGTTTTAAACAGGAAATCAGACGCAGTTACTTGCCCTGTTGGTCTAGTGCCGCGTTGTCGAAAATTTTACATGATTGGATTATGTACGTGTGTTTTTATACCTTGCAAACTGTCTTTGATGTATTGAACATTGCTTGCTTTTGCTTAAAGGGGTCATATGACGCGGCTAAAACGAATATTATTGTTGTTTTAGATGTAATGTAATTTGTATACACGATTTAAGGTTCAAAACGCTGTATTTTCCGCATACCGTGCCTGCTTGTATCTCCTGTTTGCTCCGCCTCTCTGAAACGCACAGAGCTCATCGTTCTTAAAAGTGAGGTGTGCTATGATTGGCCAGTTAACCAGTGCGTAGTGATCGGTCGAATACTGCAAGCGTGTGATGGAAATGTAACGCCTCTTACCATATTTGGAACCTCAGGTCCCAAAGCAATTGTACGGACAGGTACGCCCACCTTACTTGCACATACATTTAGGCTGACGTAGATGTGTGGGGGTGTGGTTACACGAGGCGTTTCAGGCAGGTCTGGGTGAGCATTCGCTTTTAGATAGAATGCAACTATTGTTCCAGCACTTTAATATTTGCAATTTTACGTGTCTAATTCATGCAGGGGCAACTTATAACACACCAAAGATATATACAATCAAAAGTGTGTTTGTGAATTCACAGCTGTCATGGAGTTGCATGATAAACATAATATTAAACAGATAAACAGACATTTAAGTATTTGACGTTATATTTTGGTCACTTTAATGATGGATGGATAGATGTGATGTTTGGAGTCCCATATAAGGAGATAACAATTATTATGTTAAATGTGACCCTGGACCACAAAACCAGTCTTAAGTAGGAAGGGAATATTTGTGGGAATAGCCAACGAAACATTGTTTGGGTTTAAAATGATCGATTTTTCTGTTATGCATAAAATCATACGGATATTATGTGAAGATCGTGTTCCATTAAGATATTTTATAAATTTCCTACTGTAAATATATTTTTTTATTTTTGTGAGTAATATGCTATGCTAAGGACTTCATCTGGACAAATTAAAAGGTGATTTTCTCAGTATTTAGAATTTTTTACACCCTCAGATTCCAGGGTTTTAAATAGTTAAAATTGTATCTCGGGCAAATATTGTCCGATCCTAACAAACCATACATCATCAGAAAGCGTATTTATTAATGTATAAATCCCAATTTAAAAAAATTGACATATACGGTTTTGTTATCCAAGTTTATTATTTAAAATATTTTGATGTAAAAGAATTGATTTATGTTCTAGAAAGTCCTATACATCTTTGATGTCATGAGAATGAATATGTTATGTAAACCATTTGTTATATATTGTATATATATTGTAAAACGAATTGTATTAACATTTGTTTATACAAATACGTATTTACAATAAAACATTTAAATAGGATTATAATGTATACGTATTTATTTGACTGTATTACTGTACTGAATTCTGCCACCGAAAGTGTTTTTATTTATTCAATGTGGCATCATCCAATCTCAAATACAGACAATCCATACGCACATTGTGCTTTTCCTGCCACAAAAAAAAGCTCAGTAATGAAGGGTTTGAGACGGAATCTGTGTTTGTGAAGTCTTTCCTAGAGAACACTTCCTTTCTTTAAGTTTAGTTGTCTAAAGCATTCGTGCTTGTCCTTTGGGATTCACGTCTTTTCCTCTGTGTCTTCTGACAGCAGTTGCGTTCTCTGCATCAGTCTTTGACTGGAGATGGGACACCGAGCCCCCTGAGCCTCTACACCTCTCCATCTCTGCCCAACATCTCTCTGGGACTTCCTGCCAACGCACACATCACAGTGAGTTTCCTCTTTCTTGAGTTGTTCTTTGTTTTGTTTTAGATTTATTTTAACCAAGATTAAATTACGTTGTTACGAGAAGCAGGTCAAGTTTCACAACCTGAATCATTTCAAACTGAATGGTTCTCCTTCATTTCAGGCTCCTCAGAAACTCAGTGGCCAGCAGGAAGCGGAGCGGCAGACCATCCAGAGCTTGCGTCAAAGTGTGGCGTTGACCGGCAAGTTCATCAGCACATCGTCCCTGCCGGTGTGCCTTCCCGCGGTTGCGCCCCACGATTCCGAAGCCCCTTCGGCCCCTAACAGCCACAGTAGCCATTCCTCGCTGCTCCAGCATGTTCTGCTTTTGGAGCAGGCTCGCCAACAGAGCGCGCTTCTCGCTGGTACACACTTGAACGTAGCTTCTGCGTGTTGTCTGTACCCCTCTATGATTTTCAAAGTTCACACTTTTTGTCCTTCTCACTGTATTTTTATAGTTCCCATGTACGGACAGTCTCCTCTGGTGACCGGCGAGCGGGTTTCCAACAGCATGCGCACGGTTAATAAGCTGCCTAGGCACCGGCCACTGAGCCGCACGCAGTCGGCGCCCCTACCGCAAACTCCGCAGGCCCTGCAACACCTCGTAATGCAACAGCAACACCAGCACTTCCTAGAGAAACAGAAGCACTACCAGCTCAATAAGGTAGAGGGCGCTATAATGAGACATTTGACCATCGGCTAACTGTTCAATTCCGTTTTGACTGTTTAATAAGATTTGTTAACTTCTTTCAGATCCTCTCCAAAGGGGTGGAGCTTCCACGGCAGCCTCCCACTCACCCAGAAGAGACGGAGGAGGAGCTCACGGAAACTGCGGAGATGCAGGAGGAGCGTGGGGAGGGGCCCGATCACCTGAGGGAGGGGCTACAAAAAGACAGCTCCGGTGAGACCACGCCCCCTTCGGAAAGACTGGTCCCGTTAAAGGGAGAAAGCACAGAAAGTGACTTGGAGGAAGATGACGATGAGGACGAAGCAATTGAACTGAGGGAATGCGATGAAGAGGGCGCCCCCTATGGCCAGGTGAGAAGAATGTTGCTTCTCATCTGTTTTTTCTATTATTATTTTGTCATCCACTGTTCTTTTTTTGTGTCCACCTTTACATTGATGACCAGTACTTCTAGCGTTCTATATTTATCCTCAGCCGCTCTCTATTTTGCACTTCATTCATTGTCTAGAGAGTTTCAGTCAGCAAATTAAAAGTGAACTGCGCACGAGTCATACCCCAAAACCTATGCACGCGAATAACCCAGCAATATTGTTTTTATTGTTTAAATCCTCGTCAAACTAAAAGCAGCTGCGCGTGGCCTCTGCGGCACCGTTCGGCAACTTTTCAAATCCATCCGATGTGTTCGCTGTCGCCGCTCTTCTCGGGAGCTTAAGTGTGTGGGCAAGTATACGATGAGTGTTGGGACGCATATGCGGGGGCTCGGTGACAGGAGATGGAGGGTTTCCCTCTCAACGAGAGCGATTGCAGCTTTTTCACCCCCTGAAAAGGAGGGATTAAAGAGGAAGATTGCTCTCTTCTCTGCCTCCCACGAGTGACTCAGCACTGGATGCTGAAGGGGGAAGAAAGATATAAATGAATCCTGAATTGCAATCCATACATTCGACTTGCATGGCTGGAAGTTTCTTGCGCAGCTCATTTAGGGTTTTTTATGACCATCACTGCATCAGTAGTTCTTAAAGGGATAGTTCACCATTTCATCACTTACTCACCTCACGTTATTCCAAACCGGTAAGACACAAAAGATGAGATTTTGAACAACATTGACCCCCATTGACTCCCACTGTATAGACAAAAGCACTGAGATATTTCTCAAGATATCTTTTTTCGGTTCTGCACAAGGTTTTGAATGACATGAGTGTGAATAAATGATGACTGACATTGTATTTCTTTGGATGAACTAATTATATATTTTATACTACATTGTATTGATTTAATGGTGACTTTACGCTTTATGCTTTATGAATATGGTACACATACAGTACAATAAGGTTTTAAAATACCATAGTATTTCCATGTGATACTATCATTGTACCGTGGTAACCGGTCGGTAAAGGCTTTGTGTGCACCCCATTTTTTGTAGATTACGTTCTTGTCAGTTTGTTTCCAGTGGATGTAAACACGCACGTAATGATACCGCCACTGTAATGATTCATGCAGTTGCGCATTCAAAACCCTTCATTTGCATTCCAGGCAGATTCATTCGTTTCGATTTTAAAACAGCTCCCACAAACACACATCTGTGAGAGAGGGAGGAAGGAAAACGAGTGAATGAGCGAGAGTGAATGAGAGAGAGAGAATCAACAGCCTCCTCCTCCTCGAGCTCTCTCTGCCTGCAATCATTGAGAAAAACATTTCAAAAGAGCACGGCATTAGAATTCAGACAGCATCCCACCCGCGCCGCAGCACGCACACACATACATCTACACATATACTCCCCCGTGAATGGACCGTCTCTGACTCATCTCTCCTTGGTGATTCATCCCCTCCTTCAGACCCCGCCCGCCTTCGCTGCCATGCACTTAACACCCAATCGCAGCCCACCGGGGTGACGTGACACACTGCAGTGTGTTTATGTGTTTCTGTGTGATGAAGTGACACGTAGCCGGTGAACCGGTGATATCCGAAACATTCTTCGGACCTCGCAGCTCATTCCTTATGAAAACACCCCCACTCTTGGTCTTTGCTTGTCTGCCCTGGTGTCTTGAATACAAATTGAGCTCCCATCACATGCCATAGTGAGAGAGAGACAGAAATGCGGCATGGCTCTAGTGACTTGAATGAATATGAGCGAGTTGGCAGGATTTGGGAATTGTGGGTAATTTCGAGTGTTGGCACACCTTCAAGGTCTTGTGCAAATACAGTCTTGTGAAAGAAATCTTCTGCCGCATGTGTTTCCGTTGCACGTTGCACCGCATCAGCGGCTGTCTCCGTGCATGCGCGCTCGCATACTCTCTGTAGCCTCTTTGGGTCGTTTGATGTAAAGCAGACTCGGAGGCTGTTTACTGCAGGGGACTCTTGAGTAGATTTTTGGCAAAGCTTCGCTGGGTTTGGGTGAGATGCTCCAGACCATGTGTGAGGATTGATGTTCAGACTGTTATTATTATAAAACACTCGCACATTGTTCGCTGGTCGTGGCTGACGTCTGATGCACATCGGCTGCTTGGTTTAAAGTTAGCCTGTCAAAATGTGTCCTCTTTTCATTAGATGTTGCCAGTTTGCATTCTTTCTGATGTCATGTGATCTGCCTTTCTGCTTTGGTTGATCTGACTAAAACCTTAAAGGGACAGTTCACCCATAAATTAAAATTCTGCCTTCATTTGCTCACCCTCAAGTTGTTCCAAATCTGTGTGATTTTTTTTGTTATGATGAACACAGAGAAAGATATTTGGAAGAATGCTTGTAACCAAACAGTTCTTGGCCACCATTGACTACCATAGTAGGAATTGTTTTTCAATTTCTTTGTACTGTTGAACACAAAAGAAGATATTTTGAAGAATGTAGGATAGCTAACAGCTCTGCAGCACTTTTGACTACCATTGTCATTTTTGCAACTATGGTAGTCAATGGTGGGCAAAACTGTTTGGTTTACAAGCATGCGTACACATATCTATCTCATCAGAAGAAAGAAGTTTGGGACAACTCGAGGTTGAGTAAATGATGACAGAATTTTTTTGGGGGGGGTGAATTGTCCCTTTAAAAAGTGTGTAACTGATTTGACTTCAGTGTTAAGGTTCATGAACTGCATGAAATATTACTTAGTCCCAATAGTTCATCTGAACTGAACAAAACTGATTTAAACTAGCGATCTGAACCAGAACTAAACTGAACCCGACATCTTTCTTCCACAGTATTTTGACCAGCATGTGCAGCAACTGAATGTGTTCCAGGCATCTCTGTCCATCACAGGAATGCCCCACAGACCCCTAGGAAGGGCACAGTCATCCCCTGTCACTTCTAGTCTTAAAGGAGCGCCCATTACTGAGCCTCCCATCAAACATCTCTTCACGACAGGTACACCAGCCAGCTGTCAACCAGTCCAAAAGGACTGTAGAATCTGGTATCAAATATTTTATTTACGGACTGGTGTTTTTATTTGCAGGTCTGGTATATGATACATTCATGCTCAAGCATCAGTGCATGTGTGGGAACACGCATATCCACCCCGAGCACGCTGGGCGCATTCAGAGCGTTTGGTCCAGGCTACAGGAAACAGGCCTGCTGGGTCGCTGTGAGGTGAGTGCGCCACCTGCTGGTAGGGTGAAAGACCATGCAGTTTAAATTCAGAAAACAATGTTAACACCTTTTTATTACATAACATGTATTATTATGAAAGGCAAAAATATTAATTCTGTCATCAGTTTCTCTACAAATCTGTATAAAAGTCTTTGTTCTGATGAACACAGAGAAGGATATTTGGAAGAATGCTTGTAACCAAACAGTTCTTGGCCACCATTGACTACCATAGTAGGAAAAATGACAACGGTATTCTTCCAAATATCTTCTTTTGTGTTCAACAGAACAAAGAAATTTATAAAGCATCTTTTCCTACTATGGTAGTCAGTAGTGGCCAACAACTGTTCGGTTACAAGCATTCTTCAAACTATCTTCCCCTGTTTATAGCAAAGTAAATTTATACAGATTTGTAACAACTTGAGGGTGATGAAAACGATGACAGAATTTTCATTTTTTGCTGAACTGTCCCTTTAACCCTGTTATTGTTGTTTGTGCGCAGAGGATCCGAGGAAGAAAGGCCACGCTAGATGAAATCCAAACAGTGCATTCTGAGTACCACACGCTTCTCTACGGCACCAGCCCCCTGAACAGACAAAAGCTGGACAGCAAGAAGCTTTTAGGTGTGTTTGAAAGCACGTCTTGATTTCATTTCTCCACAGAAAACTTCCATCGCACATTTCCAGCGTCGCTCAAGCAAACCTCCTCTGACAGACAGCTGGGCTTTTTTTTAGGTCCTAGACATTTGCCCACCCTCGCTTCTGAGTCACCAGCCGAGTGTGTGTATATATATATATGTGTGTGTGGTGTGTGTTGTGTGTGTGTGCGTGATGGTGAGGGTGAGGGGGTTCAGCCGTGAACAGAGTTGTCGTTCGCCATCGCTCTACCACCTCCACTTTTATGCGAGACTCACTTTGAGGATGTGCAGAATGTTTGACCTTGGATGCTCTTTGTTGAGCAGCGAGACAGATGATGGTTGTGTCACCATCAAGACTGAATTTAACATCGCCAATTATGTAATTACCTGAATAGATAAGGCGCGAACAACAGATGTGAGCCTAAACATAACGCTATGTAAATTTAACACCCACAGAGTTTTAATTTCCCCTCTTTTTCTCAACCAGGTCCAATAAGTCAGAAAATGTATGCGGTGCTGCCGTGCGGAGGCATCGGGGTGAGTTTTACCCGTTCATCTGTCCATCCATCACACCTCTTTACAAACAAATATGAATTGGCATTCACAGTGACTTGACAGACTGTAGCTTATATAATATGACATACAATAACAAAATGAAAAGTATATTCGGTGTGAAGAAATGAAGGCGGGACTATTTTTCTCATCATTCGATTGGATTGTAAAGAATGGGCTGTGATATTATTGAATTAGAAGAATATGAAACAATAATTTTGCATTATAAAGTTTACATTAGATCAGTATATGTGTGATATCTCAGTATTATTGTACCAATCAAAATGAATAATATATCTTTTATTGTGAACATTAAAACAAAGGAGATTTATTAAGGTGAAATTGAATCCATTTGTGTTGATTCATAGCATCAGATAGTGATACAGTAATATAATGTTGTGAAAATGTGTCCTGTAGGTGGATAGTGACACAGTGTGGAATGAGATGCACTCGTCTGGTGCCGTGCGAATGGCTGTGGGCTGCGTCATCGAGCTGGCGTTTAAAGTCGCTGCTGGAGAGCTGAAGGTACAGATTTTTGTCTTCGTGTTTTTTTGGTGCTCTGGCATTTTAAATACATTCATATCTTCTATTCGATCAGAATTTCTTACGCTGTCTTTGTTTGATTGACAGAACGGTTTTGCAGTGGTCCGTCCTCCTGGTCACCATGCTGAAGAATCCACCGCCATGTAAGTTCAGCTGTTTTGGAGTCTTAGAACTAACCAGCTTAGAATTGTCAGTTGAACATGTTAAATGTTAACTTTTATGCAAATCGTATTATTAGTTTCTTTTGAATAATGTTGATAAGAAAATCTCTTGTATAAAGTAACAACAATAATGCTCTATTATTGTTCTGATGTTCACTATGATGGTACCCTCTTTCTGCAGGGGTTTCTGTTTCTTTAACTCCGTGGCCATCACTGCCAAACTCCTACAGCAGAAACTTGGAGTGGGCAAGATCCTTATCGTGGACTGGGTGAGTTCTAGAATAAATAAATACAAATTCAATTCAAATGTGCTTATTTTGCTTTTTTTTTACAATGTTGCATTGCTTCAAAGCAGCTTTACGTGAAAAATTAAACAGAAAACCAGAAATTTGTTAGATTTAGAATATATTTACAATAGAATACTGTACATGGTATTATTGCAAAATTTGTATTGTCCTTATTAATAGATTGTATATATATTTTTTTAAGTACATTTAGTAAATTGATATAATCTAGACATCAATTTAAGGGTTATTTCCATGTAAGCTGGAAAGGGCCCTTAAAAAGAAGAGAAAATAACATAAGGAATGTAGAGAATTTGCAAAAATACAATGAAATGTGCCTTAGCATTACATTCTGAAGAAATGAAGTGAAAAAGTCTTTAAGATTGTAGTTGGATCATTCTAAAAAGCTATATTAAGATCATTTTATTCTTTACTCTTAACAAGGTTCTGATTCATGGTGCTATAAAAGCTCATTTTGATAATTATGTAAAATAGAAATGGAAAATATTTTTTAGATTTCATTTTGAATACTAAATCATTTGACATTAACTTTTGTGATCTTAGCTGTTCCCACGTATTTCAAAAGTGGATTCCATCCTGTTTTTTTAGGATATTCACCATGGAAACGGGACCCAGCAGGCTTTCTATAATGACCCTAATGTGCTGTACATTTCACTACATCGCTACGACGATGGCAACTTTTTCCCAGGCAGCGGCGCTCCTGAGGAGGTAACACTCTTTGGAACACTCTTCTAGACATCTTGAAAAGTGTCAAATTCTCTATTTTTTAACCGTTCCTCTCTTGTGGGGGCTTCTGTAGGTGGGTGTGGGCCCAGGAGTTGGCTTTAATGTCAACATTGCCTGGACAGGCGGAGTGGAGCCACCTATGGGTGATGTGGAGTATCTCACAGCGTTCAGGTGAGTTGACATTTTCTGCGTCTTCCTTATATTAACATTTTGCTCTCTAAGGGCTTAAAAAAGCATTGACATATAGACCACTGTAGAAGATGGAAAAAACGCTTGTCCAAATCTTGTTTCAGTTTTTCATTATTATTATTTTATTTCACATACAGTATATAATTAAGTCTTAAAGTTTAAATGTTTATTTGACATTTCGATTCCGTTCTAAATGTTCTGTTGACTGTGTAATGTAAAAAAGACTTGGACCAGAGGTGTTTACATTTTGTAAAATGGTCTGTACATTGCAAAATACAATTTAAACTCTTTAAAGTGGATGTTACACATGCAGTTTCTGCCAATCTCATATTAAAGGAGTCCATCCATCCATCCATTTTCTACCGCTTGTCCGAACTACCTCGGGTCACGGGGAGCCTTATTAAAGGAGTCATATGACGGAATTTGATGTTTTGCTTTTGATTAAGTGCGTTATATAACCGTTTGTGAATGCACAAGACATCTGAAGTCTCAAAACTTAACGTTTTCCACATGATGATTTACTCTTAACTAAAAGAGAAGTCTGATCCAGATCTGCCTAAAACATAATGTACGGTATGTGAAAAATAATGTGTTTTTTCAACATTAAAACATATAAACACATTGTATTACACCAAAAACACAAGTTCATAATGTTTTTAATCGTGTCATATGACTCCTTTAATCTTGAGTACCTATAGAGGAGTTTTACATACTTCGTATCTTTATAAATGTATTTAAAAAAAACACATACAGCTGTACGATTATTTCCGAGAACAAGGAGACCTCCTGAACGCGTGCGGGACGGGGGGCAGAACTAAAGCACAAGCACACAATACATCATCTCATTACCCCTGCATAACTGTTGATTCACAATAAGTTCATGTGGTGTACATTATGCACGTATACGCACCGATTGCCAACTAAACACAGACATATGACTCAGTTTCACTTGGCGCATGCGGTTCATCTTTTAGCTCTGGGGCCGATCCATCTATCATCTTCAAACGATCTGCAAATTCAGCGTTATATCCACTGTTTATATAACATTCCGCACTGAAATGCAGTGAACAAAACAAACACAGCTGAACTTCGTGAACGAAGGAGCACATTGATGGGCTACTCTTTCTCCCACTCTCGCTGGTTTACACGTGGAATAAGGGACTAAGAAAAGTTGTTATTCAGCGTTCGAAAAAACTTTCCGAAACGAACGCGTGTATCGAGCACAAAAATGTCATACATCCAACTCGTTTTTTGACAAGGTGGCCATGTCAAGCATGAGAAGCCAGCAAGATTAACATTGTAAAGAAGTCAGAATGCATGAAACACTTTGGCAACAGCCCTTTAACAAAAAATATTTTACGTTGTATCCTTGTTAAAATTGGTAGATGACACATTTCCTGTCTTGTGTTCTTCTAGGACTGTGGTGATGCCTATAGCCAACGAGTTCTCCCCCGATGTGGTGCTGGTGTCTGCAGGTTTCGATGCCGTGGAGGGCCACCAGTCGCCTCTGGGTGGATACAACGTCACCGCCAAATGTAAATACATTTCTGACATCTAAATCAGTCATCCCCTTCAGGCTCTGTGTACCTTTCAATGGGCATCACTTCTCTGTTCTCTCGTGTCATGTTTACTAATAACACGCAAGAAATGATTGATTTTTACTCTTAACTCAAATGTATTTTTATCCTACATTTATTTAAGAGCTCTGCTGAATACCTGGTACCTAAATTATAGGGTCAAAGAAACAGGCTGTCAGTGTGTTTATAGTTCATGAATTACCCAGCATGCTCTTGGCTCTTCGCGTAGGTTTCGGCCATCTAACTAAGCAGCTGATGAAGCTGGCCGGCGGCCGCGTGGTTCTGGCGCTGGAAGGAGGTCACGACCTCACTGCCATCTGTGACGCATCCGAAACCTGTGTGGCCGCGTTGCTAGGAGACGAGGTGCCCATCAAACATTCACACACATGCAAGCAGAACACATTGGATAGATACATTTATATATAGTTCTGTATATACTCGTGAAATTATTTGAATAAATGTGCCATATTAAAGTTGTATAATGATTGATGATGGGCTAAAATGAACATGAATTAGCTTTTTCAGTCGATGTGTAATATTATGCAATTGAATGCAAAATATTAAAAAAATATATTAATAGTATCTTTGCATAATATTATTACATTTAAGCATTTAAATAGCGTTGGTGAAGAAGGCTGATCGAGCGGTCTGGTACCACTCAACCCCTGGATATGCGTTGGTTATTGAGTAACATCAGACCGCTGGATGGCATGATTGACCAATCAGAATCAAGAATTCCAGAGCACTGTGTAACAATGTTGTTTTGTGTTGCAGTTGGATCCTTTACCACTAACAGTACTTCAACAGAAACCGTGTCCAAAAGCTACAGCCTCTTTAGAGAGAGTCATTGAGATCCAGAGTAAGAAAATGCATTTATTTGATATTTATTGCTGGAGTAATTGACGTCCAAAGTACTTAAATATCCACTGTTGTCCATCCTTACGGGTGAACACTCACCAGCTGAGTAGGATTGAGATCAGTTCCTGATTTTCCATCTCTTGATCGGTAGGTAAGCATTGGACATCTCTTCAGAGGTTGGCTCCAACAGTGGGTCAGTCTTTACTGGAGGCTCAGAGGAGAGAGAAGGATGAGGCGGACACTTTGACCGCCATGGCCTCTCTCACTGTGGACAACGATCACATCACCTCCACAGAAACCAGCAGCAGGTACTGCACCCCGATTGAGACACAATGCCTGCTAAAAAACAAGAAACTCAACCTAACCTTTGTTTTTAACCAGCCGTTCCTTTTTCAGATCAGCAGAAGAGCCAATGGAGGAGGAGCCTGTGTTGTAGAAGCGCGAGTACATCACTGCTCCGACCTTCTTATCCACGTCTGCTTGGCACCGGTCACCTTGACGTCACGCCTCATGTTCCTCCTCCCAGCTCTTTGATTGGTTCCCTCGGTCCTTCACTCATTTCCAGGTGCTTGACTGACACGTTCACAGTCCGCCCACTTTCGCTTTTCTGAGGTTAAAGCATAGCCGGTTGCCGAAAGGGGACAACAAGGCATGTTGGGTAATTACAGGACCATTCCAGTGAGGGTGGGGCAGCATAATCCCTCCCACTCGGAGGTATCCACCTACTTGCGTCGTAAGCCCCTCCCACTCAGAGGTCTCCGGTCTGCAGCTATACATACTTGGAATAGTGAAGAGCCTTTTGAAGAGAGGCCTTTGATGTTCTGTTAAGAAGTACATGCAAAAGGAAGAGACGGAAGGGAAGAATAATCGACAGCATGGGGATGTTGTCACTCGGAGGACCGCAAAAAAGCTTTGTTTTCTGTACAAAGTATACGAAATGTACAAAGTTCCAAAAAAAGCCACCAAGCAGCAAAAATTTTCAGCACAAGCCACACATACACTCAACTCACAGAGGAACCCAATGTCGTGTTGATACACCACCTTTTGAAGACAAGTATACTAGTTTACACTGTACTGTGTCGATTATTTGGTATACTTGATCATCTGTATAATATCCTGTTATGAAAAGCACACAACATCTGAGAAATATATATATATACATATATATAAGCATATATATGTCGTTTTGTGTGTACTGTATACACATTTAAACGTACAAAAATGATAGAAATACTTTCTACCCCAACATTTCTTATCAGCTGTGGTTGTACATAAAAGAGCCTACAGTCTTTATCTAGAATTGAATGATGATGGTTAACCTTCTCCCCCATTTTTTCCTCAGAAAAAAACCTACAGCTTTGCTTTGACACACTCGCACATAAACAATGGCAGCCCATTCGTTTTACCACGAAATGCAAAGAACGGACTTTGAAAAATGTCTATCTTGACTTTCACATGAGACGGATAGACATAGTGGTAACATTTTCACGAGACTTTCTTTTCCAAGAACTCGGTGCCTTTTATACCAAGGAAAATATTGAAAACACCAATACTAAACGAATCACAAATCCTCAGACTTAACTTTCATTGATTTGTTTTTTTAAATTGCCTTAATTTTTCGAAGAAAACGAAGTTTAGCCATGACTTTGAAGAGCACAACGATACTTTATTTTCCTCCTGCCCCGGTTGCTTTCCATATCTCATTGTTTCTTATCGTTTTCCTGCATGGGATGTACATGTTGTTTTCTTGGTAAAAAGTTAGATTTTTTACTTTAAACGAAAGAAACGAATGATTGCTTTACTTCTCAGTCCTGTGCCGTAGACTAGCACATGACGTGATTGTTTGGAAACACTGACAGAGTCATGACCAACTTCTTAATTGTTTCTTTAACCTTTATTTTTACGTCACCTTCCTTACGTTGTTTGGCTCCCCTGCTCCACAACTCATTTTCTTTATTTCCAAGGCGAGAGAGTGTTGGAGGTGATTTTTTTTATGAAAACATTTCCTTTTTTGTACAAAAATGTAAAAAACAAACAAAAAAGAGTTCTGTATCAGTGTTCATTTTGTCTTTGAGTTCTAGTATTCTCTGATCACGAATGTACAGTGTGGTACAGATCCTACTAATATTACAGATGTTCGGTTTTGTCACTGTGCAGTGCATTTGGCATTTTCCTTTTTTAAAGACGCATTTTTTCTTTTTTCTGGCAATAAGAGTGACTAAGACTTTTAACACTAAAATATACAGCGAAGCTATGGGTTACATTTTATCATCTTTTGAAATGGCTTAAGACATGGATTTTAATTCACACTATAACCCTGACATAAGAATCGATCATTACATTTTCACTGTGTAGAAACAGGGGCCTTTTGGGGGCCATATACTGCATTTTTTAGGCATCAAAGAAAATAAGTTAAAACATTTAAAGCCTCTCAATGCGTCCATGACTGAACTGGGTCTAAGCACTATCTTGCACTATTACCGTACTGCAGGTCCGAATCCAACCACATCTTTAAACTTCTCAGTCCCAGATTTTGAGGCATTCGACGCGATGCGAGTTTTCTCAGCAAATACATCTGAATTAATTGTCAACTCTCTCGTGGACGTTTCGCTGTCAGCGTTTCTCTTTGTGTGTTTTCATTGATTGTTGATGTTGAAACGTCACATCCGATGCGCGTTTCTTGACTCCGCTCCTGTTTGATTTATTTATTTGGAGTCAGAAATGACCGCTGAAGGTGGCTTACGTTGCTTTTGGATCAATGTGTGTCTCCTTGTAAATTTCTATATAAACAAGCTATTGTCTGTTCACTTTGATGGCCTCATCGCCTCTGGGCAATAATTTCCTTATTTTAATATTACACAAAAGTGATCAAAGAACCGTCACATTTTCCGCAAGAGCCATGTTGGATATGTCACATCCTGATGAATTTTGCTCTGACACTATCACCACCTCCATCTGTTCATTTCATCTTCAACGATCTCTTGTTAGTTGTTATCATTAGTGTACCAAACTGTTTTCTTGCCTTCCTAGTTTGGGAGCACGCTCATCCCAAGGTCCTTCGTGGACATTGAAAGAGAGTGCGCCCGTCTTTACGTGACATAAAATCAAACAGGGTTTAAAAGATTGGCATGTTGGACAGAAAGCAAACACTTTGAAATCAGGCTAACACTAGCCTCTGTACTTAGATACTGTAATATACACTAAGAGACTTTCCTCTTCTGTGTGGCTATATGGAAACAGGAGCTACTGTGATCAGGTTTTGTAACGTTTGGATGTAAATCACCAAGCATTTGTGCAGAGTTTTGTATCTTCACCGTATATGGTGTCAAACAGTTTAATGACCGTGCAGTTGGTGGTGAAAGCTTGTCTTTATTTTCAACTATTTTATCATTTTCTGGAAGAATCCGCAGATGCGTTGGTCCCTAAAATGTCCATTTTTGTGACCCAAACCTTCTCCTTAGGTGTGTTGGGACATATAGAGGGAAAGTAACCGAGCAGGCAGTATGAATCTTGGTTTTATTCGACTGGGCATCAGGGAGGCTGTTGATTTTCGATGGCTGTTACCCGACAGGGGATCTTTACAGGGCCTTACGATGGACACCGGGAAACCTCCGTATGTGCAAAAGACATTCGACATTCACCATTGAAGAAAGCTTTATTGTCTCTGCCACATATTTTGCTATTCAGTAAATATGTATATTTATTGATTCATATGTTGTGTATAGTGACTTTTGGTCGTCAAGGTTCAAAGAGTGCTTGTATATTTTTTGACTTTTTGAAAGAGAGGTCATGTCTCTTCCACTGTCCTTTCATTTCTTTGCCATTCTTACATCACTTGTGATTGGGTGTTTCAATTTGTGAGGTCTTTAAACCTGAAATTTTTAATATCTTTCTTTCTCTCTCTCTCTCTTTCTTGTCTCTCTTCTGGTCATATTGATATGCAGAAGTTCTGATATTATCAAAGCACATTCCCTGATTTCTTGTGTTCTTTCAATGCTTTCATGTTGCGACAATACAGAGGTGTGTATACTAACTACTACACACGTGTATATAGGGTGCATATATGTGTACACATGTGCAATACACGCTATTTGAGCAATCTATTACTGTGACTATTAATCATTAAACATTGCTGTCCCTTTGAATCCTGTTTGTTTGATGTTTTAAAGAATATATTTGATATATATATTGGATGATGATGAACTGCTTGCTACTTACTGCTGGTTGTAAAATGAAGTCACAACACAAACTGATGTAGTGATTCAGTGGACTTGTAATCTATTTTTTTACATCGTTTTATTATTTTACTTATCACTTTAATTTTATGAATATCGAAACATCTTGAGTAAACTGAACAGGGTAAAGTTTCACCCTCACCCTAATCGGAGCCAACAATATTTAATTTAATTTAAAATATAACAATATATTAATATAACAAATATTAAAACAGAGGCCAGGGTGTGTAGCGCAATGCAGTGAGATATTCATGGTCTACTACGCCATAGTAAAACCGGGGCGTGGTTTAACTTGCAGCCTCCCTTATTGCGTCACTTCATTCACCCGCCACACGCCCACACGCGTTTCCACCCGTGCTGACGCGGCTGCGCGTGTTTACGTGAGGCGACTGCTCCCGTTTCCTGGCGGAGAAGATGGCGGCTCCTGGACCAGGGGAGTATTTCAACGTCGGGAGCCATGTCTCCTGCCTCACCTGCCTGGGGCAGCGCTTGCAAGGAGAGGTCGTCGCTTTCGACTACCCGTCCAAGATGCTGACTTTGAGTATCCTTTTACCGCCGCGGCTTGTCATTGAGGCGTCGGGATCCCACTGCATGAGGCCTGGGCTGGTATGCAAGAGACGTTTTCACCACGGCGAAGTTCGTCCACTCTGGTTTTGCTTCCTTGTTTAGCGCGTGTTGAGTCAGGTGGGGTTCGTTGGAACCTCCGATTGGTTAGTACGTTTTATTTGCGTCTTTTTCGGAGAAGGGGCGCCTTAATGTCAAAATATGAATCCAGTCATACGGATTTGGTTTGAATGAAAGCACAGGTTGTTTTCTGCGCAGTGGGGATAAACTAAATATTCGAGGTTTTCCAGACGTAAGAAAGTTATAAATATACACATTTCTGTTAACATCTTCCTCAAAAAATTACGTTCTTTTAATAGTAACATTTTCCTCGTTTGCCGGCTGAATGTCCTGTTATTGTCCCGTTTGTGAACTACTTGTCTCTTGAATTTCGCAAATCACAATTTGTTTTGAAAATAGACCATTGCCCTGTCATTGGAAACGACGTTAAAACTCATAAAAAGTAGCGTGGAAACCCAGATTTCAGTTGTGTCAGTTTACTGTTTTTATTCCGTTGGGACAATGTAGACATTAACCAAATAGGAAGTCAAATAAGGTTCCGATACATTTAATAACTAGTACTGCTGTGTAACATCGTATTTGTTGAACCGCTATGGTAAAGGAGCAGAGTGGGCAGGCTGTCAAATGCTGCATTGCAAAACTCTGCGCATGCGTGGTGGGGAGGCGTCGGTTAGCCTGAAAGCTAATCTCAGTGTTTGACACAATGCGCACGCTGTCAAGGATTAGTTGCCTAAACTAACAAACGATGAGCGTTTAAGTGCGATTTCTTTTCTGCGTTGTTCCCATACATCATGCATTATTTTTTTATAAACAAAGTTGTTCGTTACCATGAGATTAACGTTAGTTGCTTGCTTGCTAATCTGCCACCGCTGCCATTTATGTTGAAAATTCAAATTGTCACTATACAGCAAAATATATTCGCCGATAACCCCTTAACAGTTTCAAAATAATAAAGATGATGTTACAATAAGTGTTTTTGTCTGTACTTTTGTAGATGCTTCGATTAGTCCGATATATTGCTTTTCACATGACCGGATTGTCATGGTTAACTGGTTGTGCATTATTTGTCAATTGTATATGCAGTAACAGATCTTTGGTTAGCAAATTGTGTGCAAGGTATCTGGGGATGGGTCAACTGAATGTTCTTTGGGCTAAAAGGCACAAGCAGTCAGGGTTTTTTTATTAGGAGATAGTGATTTTTTTTAATGCACCTGTCTAACTAAATTGAAATGTTTTGCATGTTCAGTGTGTGTTTGCAAACAGGCTGATGTTATGTTTCCACTGCTCTCATTTACGATCTGACCACATTTCCACGCTCCACATGCGGTCTGTCTTCCGCTGAAACAGGTCATATCTGATTGCACTCGGTCACGCTAGAAAGCTGCTTCCACCAGGAAGCCAATGAAACTCATCTCTTTAGTGACAGACACGCGTGTCATTTTATACTGTCTGTTAACATGAGAGGCAAACCACAACACTGCAGTGGAGGGATGAACACAAACAGTGGGTTACATGCAGAATCCAATTCCTTGATGATACCTCCGCATGCTTCTTATATTTTGGACTAATACGAATAACAAGAAAATGTGGTGTAAAGCCAACCAACCAGTTCAATCGCCACACATGATGTAATGCATCTTAACTGAATGTTCTTGCCAAACAACTGCTGTGATGCCTTGACTTGTGCCATCAGAATGTGCCCCGTCCAGTGGTAAACCCAACCTCAGCGATGTGATCCTAGTTAACCTGGCCTACGTGTCAGAGGTGGACATCATCAATGACCGTGCTGAAACTCCTCCCCCTTTAGCATCTCTTAATTTTAACAAGGTATGACCTGAAGGACCCTTTTGTGTTATTGGGTAGTTTGAAGGGATACAAACATTGTTGGTTGAACCATAATGCATAATCCCATTGCATTTGTCAGATTATTGTGTTTTTTCTTTGCTGTTTGTGCAGCTTGCGAATAGAGCACGGGAGGAAAAGGAAGACAAGTTGTCGCTAGCGTTTGCAGTTACTGCTGGCGTCTCTGTGGATGGCCAACAACTGTTCCAGACCATTCATAAAACGTAAGTGAAATGCAGACTTGAAAAAACATGACCGTTTCATAATATATATATTTTTTTTTTTAAAGTTGTAATGAAGCCGAAGAAACTGACTAAAATGAAATTGGGATATTAGATGTTGTGTAGCGTTCTGGGGTTAATCGTTTGTATTGTCCTCAGCATCACAGCAAAATGATTTAACACATAAGATTATATTAAGCATTTCCACCTGGAACAGAATGCATCGTTCATTTTAACACCTCTGGTTTCACCTGCAGGATCAAAGAATGCAAATGGCAGGAGAAAAACATTATAGTGATGGATGATGTGGTCATAAATCCGCCGTACCAAGTGGACAACTGTAAAGGAAAAGAAGGCAGTGCTTTGAGTCACGTGCGCAAAATAGTAAGTCATCTCAACTTTGCAAGATTAATATAGTCCAGTCAAGTGTGATTTTTTTTATTTTTAATTTAAACTGCCTGTCGATGTTGAGTTTTAACCAATTGGCTGTCTCCTCTCTGTCTACAGGTTGAAAAACATTTCCGGGACATGGAGAGCCAAAAACCATTGCAACATTCACAGCAAGCTCAACAAACACAGAAGGACTCTGCTGTATCATCATGAGCTCAGGCTCTGAACGAGAACATTATGTTGACAAAAGTTTTTTTTTATTCTTTTTTTTTACCAATTGCCAGATGAAGGTTGAGATATCTGATACTCTCTGTTTTGAGCAGGAGTAGCTGTCCTACACATCTGATAAGAGAAACTGCTACCGTTAACAATGGGCAAAAATAGAAAGCTGTCATAGAATATTACTGATGTAGAAAACGTTTGACTTTCACTTTTCGAACAAAGTCGCCCCAACCCCCCCTGGATGTTTTAAGGTCACTTGATTCTCCACCAAAACTCCTGATCGAGTATTCTCGAAAAGGTGTGAGGATGAAACAAAAACGATTAGCCCCTCAGACCGCATAACTATTGTTGGATTTCCGTGGCACGTGCGTGGTTTAGTTGTTGACTGATCGGATACGAGTATTGTAAGCGAGGGCTAAAGAACCTGTATGGGAATTGCACTTAACATCCACCCAACATCTCATTTTCAGGAACATGTTTTTGTAGCTAAACTCCGGCTTTATATCCTTTTAAACAGTCACTTAATAATTTAGTGATAAAGGGACAATGACTCTTGAGTACTGTAAGCATCCCTTCAGTCTACATGTAGATCTTTATTTTCAGCTACAAGGGCAGAGAGAGAAATGGAGATATGTTTTTTTTTTTCTTCCATATTGGTCCTTGCCATTTAAATACCTCTTCCATAGTGGGACCATTTTCTAAGATGCAATGTTTTTTATAGTATTATTATTTTCTTTTTTTCTAAATACATCAAACCTGGAAGGCTAAATGCAATGACAGATGAGATTCTCATATCTCTGACTGCATTCCTTCGTATTCCAATGACGGCCGTTATTCGTTTGATATGTGACATCTCGCTCATCTCGTAACAGGACTCTTTTCTCAACGGGAATATTTGTAATCACCTTTTGGGAAAAAGGAAACGTTAAAGATATATCATGCCATGTTGAGAGACTGGGATGGCGGGGATGGGAAATCCTCCCCATCCCGGCCTCGTGAACCTTTTAGCCCGATGGAGGCTCTAGCCATGGCGCCAAGCTGTGACAGGCATCCGCATTGCATACCAGTTTATATGTTCACAAGGTTGCTGTTCGCATAGGTTTCTTTTGCAGTATTTTTTTTTTTTAGATGGCAATTAAGAAATAAAAAGAAAAAATAATGTGTCTTGTTTTTTTATTTCTCTATCTGCACAACGGTATGCAAGTGTTTACTTAGTTGCCATATTACCACTTTTAAGACAGGTTTTACAGTTATGCATTTGGCAGATGCTTTTGTGTTCAATGTATACGTTTTATTAATATTTGTGTTCCCTGTAATATGTACACTCTTAAAAATAAAGGTGCTGCACGATGCCATAGAAGAACCTTTTTTCTTTCAATGATTCCAAAAAGAACCGTTAACACCCAAAGAATCTTTCTGTTTCACAAACGGTTCATTTTGGTGAAAAAAGGTTCTTCAGATCATAAAAAGGTAAGAAAGAGATAGTTCTTTTGACTAAATGGTTATTTGTGGAGCCAAAAATTGTGCTTATATGGCATCGCTGTGAAGAACCTTTCAAGCACCTTTATTTTTAAGAGTATAGAGTAAAATAAGTTAATCGTCACTTGATAGTGAACTTCAGCCCAAGACCAAACATAATATGTCCAAGAATCCAGCTATTAGAGCAGGGGTTCTCAACCGTTTTGACTCCAAGGCTGTGTTCAGCAATAGTCAAATGCCCCCCTCCAGCTCACCAAATTTCTAGCTCGATATTAATAACTGGAAAAGTGTTTATTCAATATAGAAATAATAACAATATATATTTTTAATGTATTTCAATGCTCATTTTGTCCAATTTTAAATTATTAATCGTCCTGAGGTCCCCTAGAAAGTCACTTGGGGCCCCCTTGTAGGCCACGCCCTCCCGTTGACAACCACTGCGAAATCTGTTGTCTAATTCATATAAAACCAGATCCATTTTAGTGTCAGGCATTAAAGGGGATCATTTTCCATTGTATAACTAGTTTAATATTTAAGGCCAAGACACATATTACATTTAGTCATTTAGCAGACGCTTTTATTCAGCGGTAAAGGGGTTTACTGCCCTTTTAAGAAGGCAATACAAGACGCCGCTGGTTGCTGAACGCAGGGTTCTTGATGGGGTGTAGGAGGGTGTGAAACTATGCCGGTGCAGATCCAGTGATGGTCCTGTAGGCAAGCATTAGTGACTTGAATCTGATATGGGATTCAACCGGTAGCCAGTGGAGAGAGATGAAAAGGGGTGTCGCATGAGCCCTTTTGGGCTGTTGGAAGACGAGGCGTGCTGCTGCGTTCTGAACCAGCTGGAGTGGTTTGATAGCTTTACAGGAAGACCAGCAAGGAGAGCATTGCAGTAGTCCAACCTTGAGATTACCAGGGCCTGGACAAGGAGTTGTGCCGCATGCTCAGTGAGATAGGTTATGACCTTTCTAATGTTGAATAAGGCATATCGGCATGACCGTGGTGTCTTTGCAATGTGATCATTGAAGGACAGCTGTTCATCAAATATGACTCTGACACATTTTAGATGCAATGAATCATTGATGCTGAGAAGAATTTCTATTATTCACGAATACGTTCATTATTTACAAGTGCATGGTGTCGCATTTCTGGACCCCCTCAACACATCTAGGCTGTGTAGTGAACATCATGTTGGGCCACTTCAGTGTGCAGTTGGCGCGTAAAGGACTGGTTTGGGATAAAGTTGACACACGGCGATTCGTCTTGTTACTTAATTTAAAACTTGCACCTTTGTGCAAGTCACAATAAAAAAACGTTGACCTTGATTTGCCAGTAATCCAGGATCTTTAAAATCCTCTTGATACGGAGGTCCGGGAATATACATAAATCTATATTATGTAATGAATATATTCAAGAAGATACTCAAGTGTGCCAGCTGCTATCGAGGAGTACACATTGATCGAGTTAAAATTATTTTTTGCAAAGGATGCATAATTGAAATTGTATAATTATTTGGGATTAAAAAAGAACAGATAACGTAACAGAAGGACAGCTGTGGGATTATGGCGACATGTGACAGAAAAAACAGACTGCAGTGCTCTTGTACACTACGGACGCCTTTGCTTTGAAAGAAAATTAAAATGTTTTGTTTGTTTTGATAAAATGTTAGTTTTTTGACAATTTAATTGTGTTTCACCTACTCCACTAGAAGTGCAGCAGTTGCCAAGACGGTAAGATCTTTTCTAGTTTGTGTGCGCTTTTAAACACAGAATGGAGAAAAGTCACCCGATGATGTTGGGTGACCTAGTACCTAATTTTAAAATAAATGTACGTTTACGTTGTGTATTCAATTACAGGAAGGTGCAAAAGAATGAAAATACTGTAGCTTACATTATTTTACAACTTTATTGAACTGTTACTACAACTGATGTCCTTTCTGATGTCTTTTTTTCTATTTTATTTTTTGGAATATTTATTATCAGTGTTCAGATGCAATTTTTGTTACTCTCGCTTATTTAATTATTAATCCTTTTATTTTCAGCCAATATATGCAGTAGTCCTACTCAAATGTCGATTGTCTTTATTATCTAGACATTACCCTACTGTAAAGTAATGTTTAAATTACAGTAATAAAAATGTAACTGCATCGCAGTGCTTTACCCATTTGAAATGTTTTTTTATCTGTGAGAAATCCATTTTTGCATCTTTTTTACAATTGACTGACCCTATATGTATAGTTTTAAGGTGGATTGATTTGTATAACCTAACCAAAAACATAAGTCATTTGTCATCTGTCTAAAATATCATCAATTTTATGGAAACTAAATGTAATGTCTCATGAAAACTGTGACCTCTTTATTTCGCTCATGCAGAATTCTAGACGACAGTTGCACCATGAGGCTCTTTTAACCCTGAGGGTCACATCATGCTGCTGTCCATCGTGTTGCTTTTTCTCTATCTGTCTCCATTGAGGAGTTCAAGACTGTGTGGTCACCTCTGCCATTGCTTTGAGCACTCAGACCTGGTGGACTGTCATGCCAAGGGTCTTGAGGATGTACCTCATGGACTTCCCCATGGCACATGGCTCCTAGACTTAGGAGGAAACAAGCTTACAGAGATCCGAAGTCGAGCTTTCGCTGGCCTTTGGTCTCTTCGAATTCTTGTGCTGTCGGGCAGTAGCATCCAGGATGTGCAAACAAATGTAAGCACTCTCTTTTCTTTAAACCACACTATATATACAGTATATATATATATATATATATATGTGTGTGTAATATACTGTAATAATAATTTGATTGTCCCACACAGGCTTTCTATTCTCTCTCCTTTCTGGAGAAGCTGGACATGAGCCATAACAAGCTCACTCGGATTCCACCTCATTTCTCAGAGAGCCTGTCTTCAGTGCGTGAGCTGCGTCTGGACCACAACGCGCTGCTTCTCCTCAAATCTCCAGGCCTGGAACATCTGGAGAACCTTGAGAAACTGGACTTGAGTCACAATCGGATCCACTCTCTGGAGCCCGGCACGTTCCGCGGCCTGTCCCGCCTGCGCCATCTCTACCTGCAGGGGAACCGACTTGGTGTCGTGCGGGACGGCTCTCTCACCATGCTGCCTGGGTTAGAGGTCCTTCTCCTGGGGAACAACAATGTCTCCCGGATTGAGGTAAATGCACTCGCTCCTCTTCACAGTTTGTCTCTGTTGGGCTTGGAAGGGAATAGTTTGGAGCACCTGAATTTTAAGACGTTTTTGAGTCTTCACACGGCGGCTACGCACCTGCAGCTAGCTGGGAATCCCTGGAACTGCGATTGCGACCTGCACCGCGTCTTCAGCAAGCTGCTCAGCGTGCGCCACCTACATGTGGACGATTATCATAACGTAACTTGTCGAGAGCCCTGGCAGCTCGCTGGGGCATCTTTGGCCTGGGTGGACGGCCAGTTGTGTATGGCAGAGACTGTTACCGTGTTAGTCATTACCGTTACTGTGATTGTTACCGTATTTGGTGCCTTGATCATGGCGGAGAGAAAACGTAAGAAGAGAAAGCACTGGGAGCAGAGCGAGGGTGAGACACAAGACCACTGAGATGGAAGGAAGAACCTTTTTTGTCTAAATGGTTCCATAAAGAACATTAAACGTCCAAAGAACCTTTCTTATTTCACAAAAGTTTCTTTGTTGGGAAAAAGATTCTTCAGATTACAAAGGTAAGAAAGAGATGGTTCTTTAAAGAACCTTTGACTAAATGGTTCTTTGTTGAAACAAAAAAGTTTCTTCTATCGCATCGCTTGTTAGCACCTTTATTTTTAAGAGTGTATGTCACTTTCTGCAACGGAACGCAAAAATGAAAGGATAGAACTTGCACGATGTCTTTTGTTTGAATGGGGGTTGTAAATTGTACATGGACAGAAGGAAGCTGGTGCTGTAGAAAAGCATATCGCTGGTGTCCTTCTGAGACCTCGTATCTTCATATTTTGTGATTTTTACAGTATTTTCTGCCATGAATCTCTATTATTCGGCACCAAATATCTGGCCAATAAAATGTAGTAAAAAGTCCTCGTCAACAACACATTATTAGATCATTTTAAAAGTACATTGTTTCCTTAAAAACAGCGAATTCGGACATCCGATGTTTCGGAAGGACAGCGACGATAAGTAGATTTGATTTCTGCTAGTTTGAACAGAAGTGTTTGATCAGATACTAAACTAACACTTTTTAATCTGGGATATTTATACCTGTTAAGATTTAATAAAAATCTGTGGTAGATAAATTAGTTGCAGATTTTATAGATTATTATTTTCTTATTAATATGTTAGATTGCTGTATTGTTTCTCACATTGACATTTATGTTTAATCATTTAGCAGATGATTTTACAATTACTATAAGATATTTCTAACAATAATCCTTCTTATTTTATGACCTTGGATCAGTCGTGCATTAAACAGTAACAGTATTTAGTGACACAAACCACAGTACTTGGGTCACACAATATCTAAACTAGTTTATTCATCTTCAGGATAAAGGGTTGTTACCTGCCATACAAATATGATAGGACGCAAAAGTTTGTTAATTTGTTAAACAAATATCAAAACCAGAACCTTCCAGGCCTGTATTACTGTGTATCTTTAAAAGTTTTCACAGCTGATTTGTATTATCTGTCTCTTTTCTCTGTACTAACAAATTCCTACAATTGTACTTGTGATTTTACCATGTTGTTTGACAATTATTATTATTGCTTATATACATCAATAGTTTAATAAATATATTTATTTGCGCAACACACACAACTCAAATGTGCTTATATGGCTATTAAATTAATTTCTGTACTGTCTGGCTACAAAGCCTCTCATCAGCATCTGGTGTCACAGGATTACGCTTCAATTAATGTGCATGACTCCCCAAATGCCCTCATTCAGTTTAATGTTGTGATATAAATTTATGGTTATTGCTAATGTAGAAACTACCTACTAGGTTATTACTCAACATCTGCCTTTGCTGCAAAATATTGCTTTTTCAACTTAATTTATATTGTTGTAAACCATGTTGCTGTAATCTCATTTTCAAAACTTCCATAAAATAAAAAAAATGCTGGCAGCTGAGGCGCCAGAATTTTTTTTTTATATAACAGTTTTTTCATGTTTTTATTTTAAATGTGCACCTTTTTCCTGTAATTTTACGGGTTTTGACCGTATTTAAAAAAAATATTGTAAAGAAATAAAAACAGAAATTTTCCAGCAGCTGGGGTGCCAGAAATGAACCGTAAAAAATAAAACGTTTTTCCTTACACGTTACAAGTTTTCCATGTTTTTCTAGTAAATTTGTGGTCTTTTTCTGTCATTTTTTTTAAAATACATGAAAATCTGTAAAAAAACTGTAAAATTCCGTAAAAGTATTTTTTTGACAGTGTATATTTTAGTATCAACAAATATCTGTATTTTATCTGCAGACAAATTATTAAACAAACTGAACAGAGTTGTATTTCTGAGGCTTGGGGTTAAAGCACTGCAGAGTTTAAGCAGATTTGTGGAGATTTTTGCAGGCAGAGAAAGTGAAGAAATTCAGGTCACAGTGAGTGTTTGGCCATATGGAGCTCTCACAGAGACGCATCATCAGATTACATTTGATTCAAAACAATGCATTACTCTGTTGGAGGAAAATATCATGCTACCACGGTAAATTTATATGGGTCAGATTAAATATTTTTCTCCTTTTGTGTGAAAACGTGCTGTGTATGAATGGACATGATTTCTTTATTGTGGAATGAAATAACAAATGCATGTACAGTAAGTCATACGGTGATGGGTGCCTAATGTTTACAGTAAATTACTATGGGAAGATTTTAAAGAGGCTTGTCAAAAAATGAAAATTTTAGTACAGGAGAGGAACACATAACTGTAAGCATTTAGCTCGCATTGTATTGTCAGTCGGCCAGCGTTTTCCATTTTACATTTGCTTAGCGCTAAGGAATTACATTTTTCAGTGACACCGAGAGGCATTCATCTGTTTTTTAAATCCAGAGTGTAATTTTCAATGAATTGGGTTCCTGACAGCTGACCACAAGGCCGAGTCTGGACCACAAGCAATGAAACCTCTGCTAAAAGTCACAAACTTATGTTCGCCTCTGTTGATGATTAAAGTGCACAGCACTTTGTCCAGTTACAGGACCGTGGTCAACCGTCTGTTTTGGACCAAACTCTCATCTCCCAGCCAGAGGAAAAGCCAGTCATAATCTGACCAGCGTATGAGGTTTGCCAGCACCGCAGGACACGGGAGCAAGACACCAGCATAGATCCAACAAGAGCTCACAAACTACACCTTTTCATCCAACCGCACCGCGATCCACAGCGATGTTAAAGCTTCTCTTCAAAAAATTGTAAGTGAACCCGGGAGAGCTCGAAACTGGCTGACACACTTTCTTGCAGTACTGGGGATGCTTGATTTGAGTGTGAATGAATAAATGAAGTTGTTATGTTTTATTATAATTATATTAAATTATATTTATTTATGTTTACGTTGACTCTTCAGTATTTGATAGCCAGTCATTTCTGCATCGGATGGATATGAAGCTTGTGGTCGTGATGGGGCTGCCTGAGATGGAAGAGGACAGCATCAAATCTGGGACTTGTTCTTCTAACAATGGTGCTGTGTTGATGAAGCACTGTCAAACTTTAACAGAAGCACATCAGCGGAACTCGGCCAACGTGATGCATTCTTTAGTTCAGAAGCGCTTTTTCAGCTGCAGGAACTTCAGAGGTTTTGCATAGATTTCTTTCCTAGCAAATAGTTTTAAAATTCCCTGCTTCTCTAACTCTCTCTCTGCTATCTGTCCATATATATATTTCAGCGACGGTCCCTCAGTTTTTGTGGATTCAGCTCTGCTGCGATGGACTCTGGAGCGCAGGCTCATTCCTCTGATGTGTCCAGTAGGACGTGATGCTGACGGTCGTTCTTCCATCGTCAGCTCGATCCAGGCTTCAGAGATAAAAATCACAAGGTATGGATAAGACATGCATCTGATTGCTTACTTCTTCCATACTATCTTTAAATAAATGCGGGTAAGTGACTATTAAACTTTATTTGTAGGTGTTGAATTTGGTATCGTTAATTGGTATCATTGCCCAACTTTTCCATGAGCTGCAGGCTGAGAGCTGAACTATGCAGAACTTCTCACTGAACTTTTCACTTATGAGGGTGAGATAAGATCATGTATACACCGATTCGTGCATATGGTTCATGCCCTTATGATCCTTTAAACCAATGGGTCTCAAACTTTTCAGATCAAGCACCACCTTTAATAAAATGTGTTGTTCCAAGTACCACCTAATGACCGCCAAAGAAAAATCACATGAATAAACATTAAATTTATAGTAGAGCTATGAATCTATATCTTGACACCTCGTCCTCCAATTCCAATGTATTAATAATACAAACACTTTTTTATTTACCAGCTGTTTTCAAACTAAAGAACGTTTTACCCATGTTTTTCGCTTTTAAGCAAAGTGACTTACAAATGACATCAATAAGCCAACAACAAGTATAGTCTAAAAAGCTTTTTTTATATGACTAGAGCTGCTTCAGTTGTTTCAGTACATTTTAAAAAGATTTTTCAAGAAGTCCATTGTTTACTGCGTGTGTTGGTGGCACATACAGCATCTATCGTTTTTTTGTTTTGTTTTGTGGACCATGAGGCTGAGCTTCTGGCTAGATAAGAAGGTCTACCTGTGTACCTGTTATTGATCATGCTACAAATTGTTGCAGCGTGCGATTATTGCCAATTTTCAACACCATCTCTTATGTGAGAATCTTCACTTCTGCACAGATCCCTAGATGAAAATATATATATAATGCAGCACAGTTACAAGAGTTTAAAGTGTTTATGTTCTGCTTGTTGTTTATAAGGATTGCTTAATGTTTCAACTAAACAGTTGGATGCATCTGCCACTGTAAGTTTAAATGAATAATAAAATGCATAACACTTGGCTCCTGAACAGCTCAGGGTCTCAGAAATTAAAACCACAAGGTATGGAAAAGACATAAATCTGACTGTGCTGTATATAATTTTGACATTAAGACAAGTTGCGTTGTCTTCATTCAATTGCCATTGGTGTGAATCTCTATCATTTATAAAGGAGAGACATGATGAATGAAATTACAAAAGCTTCAATAACATAAATTGACCACAAGGTGGTAGTGATGCAATTGTTATATACTGCAAATTTCTTGCAGATGTATTGATGGGGTAGTTCACTCAAAAATAACATTCATAAATGTCCTTACCATCAGTTTCTTCTGTGGAAGATAAAAGCAATTATTTTAAGAAATGTTTCAGGGGTTTTGTCCCCATAATGCAAGCCAATGTTGTCACAATGCAATGTTCTTCAGAATATATTTTGTGCTCTGCATGAATAGCATGTTAATGAGTAAAATATGAAAGAATTTTGATTTTTCAGTAAACTAAGCTTCCCATTTCATTCCCAGTTTGCATTAAGAACGTGATCATTTTGAAAACAGTAGCATAAAACACATGTACACTGCTAAAAAAATTAAGGGGACACTTAAATCACACTGTATTAGATCTCAATGCACAACATATTCAAACTAAAACTCTTCAATTATATTTTTAACACAATAATGCCATTCAGACAAACCCTCAAATGAAAAATGTAATCATGTATTTCAACCCAAGTATAGAGTTTATACGCTGAATCCAAGCCCGATTTACAACAGAATTTGACTTTTTCAGGCGGCTGTCAAAATGAGGTTTTGTGTTTTTGAATCTTTTCATTCAATTTGAAATTGTTCTTCTTTTCTGTAGACAATTGAAGCATTTTCTATTTCAGGATCACCGGCAATCGATGGCTATACAATTTCATCAGATTACATTACAGACATCTGACCTTTGAATCAATAAACATTAAGATACAAGACATAATGTGCAAACCTGTACTAGATCAAGTGATAGGATCAGAATCAGAATGAGCTTTAATAAATTTTAAAATCATTCCAGTTTGGTTCCCTTGTGTGTTTTGATTTCCTTCGCACTTTTTTTGCTAAAGGACTTGTCCACACCGAATTTGATGTTTAACTAAACAAAGGTCCCCAATCTGAGTGTGCACACCGACGCGCAAAACGGCAGGCGTAAAAGCGTCATTTTTTTTAACGCCTCGGGATCGTTTGAGATTGGCGCTTTTGTTCACGTGCCTGGAGCTGCCGAAGTTACAGTAAAACACGACTTGGTGGCGCTTAAGCAGAAAATGGTCTTGCCGAGCACAAATTGACGAAGAGGAAGGAAGATGAATTCTTCTTCTGTGTGACAAGCGCAGCGCCACCTTGTGTACAGGGCATTTCTGTTTTTCATTAAGCGCCACCTATGTCAGGGATTGAATTTGCATGTTCACAGTGCCAGTGAAAATGGTTTGGGTATGAACGAGTTTAGTTTTTGCTAAATTGCTTAATAATAAATTACAGTAAATAGCTCTTACTCATCTAGAAGCAGCTGTCGTTGTGTTTTATGAGTAGTTCAGTCTTTTTCTGCATGTTTTTGTTTACATATACTACATCATACTAAACCATAGTTGTACTAAAACGGTAGAAATGCCTTTACAGTATGACATGTTGTTATTCTATCATGACACCGAGGAAAGTACATTTTTTTTAACTTGTAAAACACAAGTACAGTTGTAAGTGTTATTATTTTAGAGACATTGTACCACCCTTTAAATATAATTGTAAGTTACATTTGATTGTGACACTTATCAGCTGTTCCTTAAATATCAGTTATTTCTAAGTAGTTAAAATCCAATATGTGCATCCCCTGTACCTTCACCTTCATTCATTTACAATAAAACGCAGTATGACATTAACACATGCTTATTTTCATTTTAAATATGGTTACGGTAATGTGATTATTTTCATTTTTAATCAAATACAAAACACATTTTATTGCAAAATTTAAGAAGTACTTTGCACAATAGGGAAAAACAATTCAGTCAAAAGTACACAGGCAGTGCTCCAAGACTGTTTAACTAATAAATATATACAACCAGGCTGTGTATAGTTATGAAACTCTGACTGACCTCAGTCAAAATTATTAGTCTTGAAACTAATAGATTCATGAGAACAACGATTGCACCACTGTGAAAAAGTGGCTTTAGATGTAGGCCAATAGCGTTTAAGCTGATGTTGAACAGGCAGCCTTCGTGTCCAATAGGCCCTTTTCACAATGACGTCACTTAACTTCCGCCTTCTCGCAGAGCGGTGTATCATGATATCCGTCTTGCAACAAACAAGAAGAGGAAGAAAAACAACTTCTGTTTTCGCGCTGGAATTTAAAACAGTGACAGAAAAACTGACAGGACACCTTCGCTAACACAAAAAGATAACTCATATCACTAATATAGTCCACTTTAAAGAGCGGGTGAAAACGAGTGAGAAATTCGGACACTCTGTGCACTGGAAATACTGCGGGCGCCATTTTCTGCCAAGACGCGGGAATTCATTCAGCGCGAGCATCACGATTGATGGCTAGCAGCTAGCCGGGAGTGTGCATCGGTTGTACACTCGTTATTATGATGCATCATGGGATTGAATGAGTACACTCAATAATGTCCACTATGAATTCGGACACCACTAAAAATGGAGGTCCCCTTAAATAGTGCACTATATTAGGGTATTGGGGGCTATTTCGGACACAGCCTGCTACTGTCGAGTGCGTGAAGTGTCCACAGTTCCACACTTCATATTTTCGGTAGAAAAAGTGCATCAACCGGGTACTTAAAGACCACCGCGAGAGGGGGGAGTTTAGGGGCGCTAAACTGCATCGATAACAAGGTATTGGAATATCAAATTTCTCAAAAAATTCAGTATGTGTAAGTAAATATCCTTCATTATTAATCAATTGTGACATCATTAGAATATTATTTTTTACCAAATTATTGTAGAAAGTTTATTTGTTCTGATATTTAACATTTTTATTAATTCCATATTAATTGTGAATGCTGCATTTTAAGACCAATTGCGTCACAGCAGCACGACTGAAGGATGGTTGTCCCGATTCAAAGGTTGCTTCAAATGCAGCCCCAAAATGCGACCTTATTTCCGCGGGTTTTTAAGGATATAACGCATGTATCCTTCACAGCTTTGGCTGAGATTCATTGCGCGCCTGTAACGCCTTGAAATTATCATAAATTATCAAATAATCATTTAAAACTTCAGTTAAATAAAAGTATGTAATTCACAAAAACGGTCCATTTCATCGTTTTAATATTAATATATTAATAGTTTTAATATATTATACGTGATGTTGTTAATAAACATTGTTGGTGCATTATTGTGTTTTACAATTCTAAGCTTGGTTAATTTAATATAGCCTACTGTTGGGCTGTTTTAATCTACATAAACGTGTCATATTCTCTAAAATAAAATGTAATTTTTTAGCTCCGTATTTGTTTAATAAAGTCAGAAACGCGTCTGCTCCTGCTGCTGTCATCACGCAACATAAGCTGTGACGCACTTAGGAAATCCTCTGGCTAGACGTCTCTTTTCACTACGGTTCTAGGACTTTCGAGGCTGCGTGCTTCAAAGAACAAGTCCTCGTTTCTAAGGCCGTGACCTTAGAAGGCTGCAGCCCCCAAATTGGGACACAGCTAATATCTGAAGATTTTAATGGGATAATTTGAATTCAAACGCGCGCGAGTCAATGCGCGCGATATTCATCAATAGATAATCACTCCTTTCGTTCGCGTTGTTCCCCTTCATCCATTCATGTCTGCGTTACTGTTTTGCTGGTTATTTAACGTGAGATTTGTTTAGTTGGGCATGATGAGAGCGTGAGAGAGCCGGAAAGCTTGTGCGTCACGTGAGAGCGGGCATCCTTGAGCTCGTGTTTGTGTAGATGCCTGATGCGAGGGGCTCTAGTGATAGGATAAGGGCCATACATGCTCGGACGATTTATTGCATCACTGAGCCACCATATTATTCTAATTTTCTAGATATTAGAATAAATCTTGTATTTCATGATATGGCTTATTTATAGAATTATATATATTTAAGTATATATATATACATATATATATATATAATATATATATATATATATAACAAATGTCCTTGCATGATTCCTTTCTAATTTCAATCATTATTTAGAGTTTCTGCATTTAATGACTGCGGAAGTAAACAGATTGAATTACTTTTTCTTCTTTTGAGGAACATGGTTGTGTTTCACATTTTTGTGTTTTTTTTTTATTAGGAGACTTGCAGTTCCTGTTTTGTACGACCCAGGGGACAGTAAGACCACAACACACGCACTCCACCTGTGAATGACTACAAAACTGACATAAGTTAAGATCACGGTAACGTAAAATCTGAAATAAATGGCAAGACAACATATTGATAAAGCATGATAAAGAAATAGCATTACCTATGATTTATGTAGTGCAAATTTAAAGTGAATTAGTAATTTATGGAAATAAAATACAGTTTAAAGGTCCAGTGTATGAAATGAAGCGCCATCCAGTGGTGAGGTTGCGAACTGCAACCAACGGCTCACTCCACCGCTCACCCCTCCCTTTCGGAGCACAACGGTGGCTGACACAAGACTAAGATGTCGTCACATTTTCGCTTCTTTGCCGAAGGAGATAATGTATTTAGGGCTACTGTAGAAACAACATGGCGAATTCCACGTAAGGAGACTCGCGGTGTATGCAGATAGAATTAGCTCATTCAAAGGTAATAAAAACATGACGCTTCATTATGAAAGGTCTTTATACACCTCTGAAGGCATAGTTATGTATATTATATTGCATTGTTGTCCATAGATCCTCCAAAAAATTGCAGACTGGAACTTTAAACAAACATTTACTAAAGCAAAAATATAAATAACATTTAAGTTTCACCCTCTTGCAATTCAGATATAAACTCCCAGGTTAACATAATTACTAAGACCTTTCTGAGGTATAAAGAATTAAATGTCCTTATCAAGAGTATCCACATGTTTTATCCAACTATCAAGATAATCATTGCAGACAACAGCCTGAAGCCACAACCCATATCTGTTGACAACATAGACAAATAAATCTTGCCACCTGCACAGGTAGATGATTTTACCCACACCTGAAAGACATTATTGCACCCACACCTGAAAGACATTATTGCACCCACACCTGAACCTTATTCTCATTTCAGTTTGGTTCTTGAACCTTTGAGGCTGCATGATTTGAAGAACAAGTCCTCGTTTTTAAGTCTGCAACCTTAGAAGATTGCAGCCCCCGAATTGGGACACTTCTTGCCATGTGTTTTGTCTTGTGCTTTGTCAGGTCTAGTTGTACTCTGTCAGTCGCTAGTTCAGACTAACTTGCCTGTGGATGTTACCCGTTGTTACTATACTTACCCATTATTTTTACATTCCTCATGTGTCCCTCACCAGAGTTTTGCAGACGTCGTTTGAGGGGGTCACCTAGATCCCAGAGAGTCGACTCAAAATAGCCTGATACCTGCGCCTATCCAAAGTCTTCGACCATCATCTCTCCAGGGGTTCCAGAGGTCCTTCGGCTATCAGTAAGCCATTATAAGAACATAACACCTAATCCCCCATCTGAGGCTGTCCAGAGAAACTTCTCTGACAAAACTACACTAAACTGTCCATTTCTATAAATATATGTAAATATCCTTGTTGTGCGTTGGCACAATCTTAAAGGGCCGCTATCCCAGAAAATGCACTTTCAAATGTTTATCTACCAGAAATTGTGTCACCAGTGTGTGTGCAGAAACATCCTGTAGTTATACAAATCCATCTATTCTTCTTTTTGTAATCTCCTTTAAACCACAAAAGTGACACAAAACAGGCTGTTGCGGAAACCCTAACAATCTGATCTCACATTGTTTACGCCTGACCATGACCGCTCCCAGACTCCGCCTTATGAGCGCGTAGTTCCCACCTTGCCAGAGACACACTGTCAGCCATTTTCAGGTAAGAGCAGATGTAGCTACTAGCCAGCGACAAAAATGTCTAAGAATCAACAAATGTGTGCTGTTGTTGGATGTAAAATGGAACATAAAAGGAGGTGTCCTCTCATATGAAATCATCAAAAACAGCCGGATCATGTTTTTTTTGTGTCTTCTTGAACTTCTTGAACTCAGGCCTCAGGCTTCTAGGGCCCAGAGACATTACTGGATTTTATATTGCTGCATAGTGCTCAAATGTGCTCTTAAACGTGCTTAAAATTATATAAAGTGCATTTATGTGAACAATCATTAATTAGGTATACTGATTGCAACATTAAATCATCAAATCATCTTTATAATTAATTCGTATGTAATAATCTTTGGTTAAATTTGATTTCAGATCATTTTACTAATACACTCATGTATACTAATGTTCCTATGAATTCTTCCTAATACTGCTTAGGTATGTCTTAGTAATATAATAACTGTGGTGAATAACAGTGCCCAGTGCATGTAAAATATATCTAAATATGTCTTGTCTGTGCCCAAAATCACTCAGAAATTACACAATAAGTTCTTCATGGATGGACTAAGAAAGCTTTTGGTTACCTCCTGTAAAGATCTCACCATTGGCCATTAGAGGCATAAATCACGAGGGAAATATTACGCCTTCAGGAAAGCTGATGCCAATGTTTCATAATTTCTTTAGAAATCACTTGAAATATTTCATGTTCTGAGGGGCCAAGAACTTTCCAATGAAAGACGTTTGGACTTTTCTTATTTTTCTATCTAATGCTGAATACTTAAAATATTTTGTGACTGAAAACATGTGACTGCTGAATAAAACTTCTGACGACATCTCAGTTCTTTGTCAGCCACCATAGTGCTTCAAAAGGGAGGGTTGAGTAAGCCGTTGGTTGCAATTTTAAACCTCACCACTAGATGAATGCAGCTAAGTTATAGCTGCATTCAGTGGCCCTGATTGGGGGTTGCTGGGCTGGTGTTCGTGGGGGGTGGGGGGGGCTCGTTGGTTGTGGTTGGGGGGATTTTATTTGTTGGGGCTGTGTGGGTCTGGTTGGTCTTGTGGTCGATGTCAGACAGCAGAGGAATAATGTTCCAATATGCCATTACTATTTTCCCTGGTTGTTCCTCTGTTTTCTCGTGTCGATTGCGGAGTGGGACCGGGCTGGACGTGCATGGTTTCTGCGAGTGGGATTGCCTGGGTCGCGGGCGGTGGGCTCTCCCCCTTCCTCGTGGATGTTTGCTCGGTGACTTGGTCGGGGTCACTGAGTGCAGCTATGACACGTAAGAGGGGATCTGGCCCTCCCGGCTGAGCCTGGTTTCTCGCGAGTTTTTTTTTTCTCCATCAATCAATCATTGGAGTTTTGGTTCCTCGCCACAGCAGGGCAGTGTTGGCTTGCTCACCGGGGGACTGCATCTATTTATTTATTTATTAGATATTATCTATTAGAATGATCTTGCTTGTTCTATAAACACTATGCACTGTGCTGTGTTTTACCTCTGTGTTTTTTTTTTATTTGCTCCTGTAAAGCTGCTTTGGAACAATGCACATTGTGAAAAGCGCTATATAAATAAACTTGAATTGAATTGAATAGATGATGCTAAATTTAATAAAATCCTTGTTTGTCAAAGTCATGATGAAACGGAAGGATGTTGTGTCCATATTGTGACGTATATCCAAGTGAAACAGCTTCTGAAATTAGAAAAAAGTAGGGCAATTCAAGAATCAACTAAATAGCACTTCTGTGTATATGCATTTCTGAGGCAGAAACATATCATGACATATTCTTGAAGTCCATGTTTGTCTTTGTTTGACCAGACCGCACCCTTCCATCTGTAACGGTAAAATGTAAATAATAGATGGTATCTAACGTGCGGTGTAGAATCCCAAAGGAGCTTGATATTGTATTACAGGTTTTTCTTAACATCTTTAATGTAATGGTAAGGTTAAAGTTGATTTGCTAAACAGGATGACAACTCAAGTGGGAGGGTTTTTGTAAATGTGCTGTATATGTATCATTTGCGCACGTTTTTTAAGTTTTATGCATGTGAAACTGTCTATGCAAGTGTACATCCTGTCTTATGTGTGAATAATTAATGAGATCAAAATCGCTCCATAAAAAAACAGCTATTGGCCCAAGGAAAGACAGAATGCAATGGTTGGAGCAATCATGTTCTGTATTTCCTTGGTGATTTTAACAAAGCTGACACTGATGTTCCTTTTGGTCTGTCTGCAGTTTTATTGTGACACTATTCATCTTATCTTATTTTGTGCCAACACCAGACTCCTCACAATCTTCTAGAAATATCAGTTTCTTAACGTATTTAAAGTAGATTAACAATAGCATTTTTAGCCAGGCTGGTAAAAACATTGATTAAGGAATTGAAAAGAATTAAGTTTAATTTCAATTTATGAAAAGTATCAGCAGGCTATAAATCCCAAAATCATACCTGGTGTCATGATTCCGCTATCATGTCATGTTTATTGTTCTTGCAGCGGAGTTATGGCATAGCCTAAGGTTTTGTGTGAGAAAGACATGGCATGGCTTAGATATTGGCTGTCATGCGCTTTCTCATGTCTCGTCTATGGCCCCGCCCCTCTCGTTTCCTCGTTACCTTCCCATTAGTGCTTTATCCCCAGCACCTGTTCCTTGTTATTTATCCTTTGTTCGTCTCCCTATTTAATGCCCTTGTTTTCTCTGTCCTGTGCTCGTTTGTTCTTGTACCTGCTTGCTCTATTGAGGATTTGTCCCTACGCTGTGTCCCAGCGGTCTGCTACAGCACTCTGTTCCTGTTTATTATCCTTTTTGATTTTTGTTACAGCTTGTTACCCTCCGTGAGTTTTTCGTTCCTGTTTGGCTGTCTTTGTTATCCCCTGCATTTTACCCCATTGTGGGTTTTTGTTTTGTGTTTGTTCCATTTTATTAAAGTATTTTGTTTATACCTTCACTGCCTGCATTTGGGTTCTCTCACTTCCCGTTTCGTGACACCTGGCGAACAGGAATTGGCTTTCCTGACCATTTTGCCAAGCCACCTGATTTCACAGGTAAAGAAATTATACATTTTCACATACTGTCGTTTTAGAATTTAGCTGGTCAAGTGGTGACCTAATGGTAAAAACTAAAAATACTCAAAAAAGAAGGATGAAAATGAAATCCACAAAAAAATTCATAACTCTAAGCAGTTCTAAACCCCTCTAGTTTACACTAACCTGTACTGTAAATAAAAAAATACTGGACATTTTTCCACTTGATTGTTTTCTTCAAACCTTCGCATCACTGCAGAAATTTGAACTTGAAGCATGCTTTTTCGTTCATGAACTGTATGTAAGGTGAAAATCCGTTTTTTGCAGTATTTTGAAGCATATATCAAACTCCTGCAGGAAGATTAACGACTGTTTTATTTTATATTATAAATTGTTTCAATGTGTTTACTTCACACACGCGTGCGTGGCGCACATAAAGCACGCGTTCATTGCCGCGTTTCACTGGCATAAAGTTGGTTTGACATGTAACGTTCGATATTCGTTAATTGAGGGACCGTCTCTAAATTTACATACACATTAAAATACATGTTTAAAACTTTAATAGCATTTACAGGGAATGATTTATAGCCACAAGACTAACCGTACAGTGTTCATGTGCGTGTCAGCTATAATGCACAGCTTTTATTGATATATATTAAAATAAACCGTCAAATCAAATGTAAATATGTTTTTAACTATATGGGATCATACACAATTATACCATTATTTAAAGCTCAATAGTATTTATTGGGAATGACTTATAGCCACAAGACTGTACAGTGTTCATGTTAGTGTCAGATATAATGCACACCTTTTAGATTATTGATATGTATTAAAATAAACCGTCCAATCACATGCAAACGTATAACTATTGTAGGGTCTCATTTAAGCAATAAGCCCGCGAAGCAGTTGGTCACAGTGCATTTTATAACAGCTGAGGGCGTTGTGGCACAACCCTGTAGCTGTTTTAAAATGCACTGTAACCCACTGCTTTGCGGGACTTATTGCTTTTATAAAACGGTTATTCCATATGCTTGGCAAGGTTTCATCAAAGAAAGTAAATAAAATGATCTTTAGGCTATTTGGTGCGGTCAGCCGTTATATATCGGGGTATATATATTATATAACGACTTAGAACTCCTCTCAGCCAATCAGAATCAAGGACCCGCACAGACCGTTTTATAAACACAAATATACCATTATTTAAAGCTCAATAGCAATGCGTATAGGAATGTGTGCATATGATTTGATGGTTTATTTTAATACTCAATCATCTAAAAGTTGTGCATAATAGCTGACACACACATGAACATGGTACAATTAGTTTTGTAGCTATAAATCATTCCCTTTAAATGCTTTTGAAGTTGGAAAAGGGTATTTTAATGTGTATGTAACTTTAGAGATGGTCCCTAAATTCACGAATATCGAAGGTTTAATGTCAAGCCAACTTTATGCCGAAACGCGGCAATGAACCTATGATGTATATGCACCACGCGCGTGTGTAAACACATTAAGACAATTTATAATCTAAAATAAGACGGTATACAACATTCGTTAATGTTCCTGAAGGAGCTTGTTCTGTTGACAGAGATGGTTCAATTCCGCGAGTAGGCTCCAGTTTGCAAAACCGTGCGCTCGGATTGCGAAAGCGTGGGTACAGATTATGAATTTGTGGGTACAGATTTAAAAAACGGAGGGGACGGATTGTAAACTCGTGCGTACAGTTTATTAATCCGAGAGCACAGATTTGTAAACTGTGGGAACCGTTTAAGAATCTGTGCGTACGCATTTTTAAACCGAGGAAACGAATTACAAAACTGTGGCCACGGATTAGCACGTCTTGTTTTTTTTTCTCCGACGGGTGACTAGCCGGCCTCCGTAGGAACTTGTTCACTCCAATGTCCATTCCATCTCTTCCTCTTTCCATTAGTGTTCACTTAGAACATATGAAATATGATACTCTCTCATTTTGTGTCTCTAGCTTGGTGAGGCAGATCCACCCCAACCGTTGGAAAAAGAGGAAAGAAACAGGATGACATTCTCAGACAAATTTATTGAAGGAGTTCTTGTTGAGAGGGGCTTTGGCTTTCCCGAACAGAATGGGTCATGTTGGTAGGTGCCACATCTCACTTTTTTGGGCTGTCATGTTTGTTTGTTTGTTAACTATATTGTGTATATTTACTGGAGGAAAGTTGAGTTTATGTCAAAATATGTTTACATTCAATGTCTCAATATGTAACGGCAACGTAATAGACTGGTTATTGGACCAATGCGCAATGCATATATTCTGTCAGATGAGAACCAGAGAAAGCTGACTCGTACTGTATATCGAGAAGGAAACCCACAATGCATATTGGTTTGTTGTCGTCTATCGCTATAATTTTCCGTAAATGTGACAGACCGAAGGGGTGAATAAATTTTTTTTGCCTTTACTCTGAAAGGACGGTAGACTGGAGGCATGGTGCATTCATCTTTAAAAGTTTCTTTCGATTTCTTTGAATAAGCCATTATAGACATTGTAGACCTGCTGGCTGCATCGATTAACCAACGGTTGTGGTTCATTCTTTTTTAATGTCTAGAGATCTTTTCGTAGCCTAGATATTTTGATCAATTCTTCAGATGAGATGCGATGTCCTCAACAAGGTCCCTTTAAGGAGTCTTGGTTTGCAACACTTTAGCATACAACAGTCACTGTGGGTATCATTGTGGTTGCCATATTCTCATGCAAAAAGTTTCAAGAACATGCTGTACTTTCTTGTTTTATTCACTGTGAAAGGCACTTGTGTCTCAATATTTAACCAGAAAAGCCATTTCTGCTGAGAAATAAGTGGCTAATATGAGGTAACTTATAAATAAGATATTAGGGTTATGGATATGGTTGGGTAACAGTGATCATGGTGCAGAGCTTTTCAAAAAGCCATTTCCTGCATATGCATGGCATATCTGCACCACAACTACTTTAGATGGACACTTATTATTTCGAGGAATTACCTAGAAGGAACATGTACAGTGAGGAACTTTGCTTGTTCACTCCAATGTCCATTCAATCTTTTCCTCAGTCCATTAGTGTTCATTTCATAGCCTAGGTCCTTTTAAGGAGATTTCCCCCATTGTTTTTTCTAATTGTAGCAGGTTGCTCTCTACACTGAACCGGACAGGGCTTAAGCCTAGTTGCAGACTAACTTTAAAATGTTATTGGTGTCTTGCTTCGAAAACAACCTGCATTGACATGTGACCCTGGACGAGGGTTAATCTTTCTAAATTGAGATCAATACATCATCTGAAAGCTGAATAAATAAGCGTTCCATTGATGTATGTAGGGATGTATTGTTATATCTGGCCGAGATACAACTATTTAAAAATCTGGAATGTGAGGGTGCAAAAAAATATTATAATATTGAGAAAATCGCCTATAAAGTCGTCCATCAAAGGCGCTGTAGAAGGCCGCTGCTATGAAGCGACAGGTTTGTTTTAACACTATTGATTTACTGCTGTAATTAAGTTGTAAAGAGTATGAACAGAAAGCGGAACTTCAAAGCTTTAGATAGCAAAGAGTGAGCATCAGCGAGTGAAGTTTGTTTCCGGCCATTTTTGTTTGCGATTTTGCAAAGTTTTGATATATATGTACAGTAAGGATTTACATGGAACATGATCTTTACTTAATGTCCTAATGGTTTTTGGCATTAAAAATTTTTATAATTTTGACCCATACATTGTATCATTGGCTATTGCTACATATACGCGTACGACTTATGACTGGTCTAGGGTCACATATTACATTGGGATTGTTTTCAGTTACTGTCTTAAGATGGACACAGTAATGTTTTTTGTAAAGTATGTTTTAAAAAACGACTTGAACCACGACTAGGCTTTAGTTAGATTAGGTACGTAAAATAATCCCTGTCCGGTAAACGGCCTTTTTGGTTACATTTTTGTACCCTATAGGGACCTATTGTGTTTCAAAGGTACAGTTAAATGTTTGGGAAACAAAATCCCTTTATATGGATACACAATATGTCTTTATACGACAGATACAGTTCATATTTTTTGTATACCTATAAAAGTAACCTTTAAAAGTACCGCCTTAGCAGAAAAGGTACAGTTTTGTACCTTTGACAGTGAAGCTCATTAGCTGTATATATTTATGAAACAAAATATGTTTCCTGAAGAGACATATAAAGTTGCTTTCAAATAAGTAGCTTTCCTGTAGCTCAGTGGTAAGAGCATTGCGCTAACAACGCAAGGTTGTGGGTTCGATCCCAGGGGATTGCAAATGCCTATGTATAAATGTATAGGATAATGCAATGTAAGTCGCTTTGGATAAAACCCAAATGTAAATGTAAATATAAGTAGATTTCCTGTAGCTCAATGGTTAGAGCATGGGACTAACAATGCCAAGGTCATGGGTTCGATCCCAGGGATTGCACATAATTAGAAACAAATAGTATAATGCAACGTAAGTCCCTTTGGATAAAAGCATCTGACAAATATGTAAATGTCAATGTAAATAAAAAGTGATGGAATTGGTTTTTTTTTTGCTATAAATGTCCTCGTTTGTTCCGTTTTTCAAATGGAAGTGGTTTGCAAGACATGGTCTCCCAGACAACAGACACTGTGGGTATCATTGTGGTTACCATGTTCTCATGCAAGCAGTTTCAAAAACATGCTGTAATTGTTTTATTCACTGGGGAAAGGCACTTGTGTCTCAGTATTTAACCTAAAAGGCAACTTCTGCTGCGCTATTTGTGACTTATGTGAGGTAACTAATAAGTGAGATATTATGCATAGTGATCATGGTGGACAGATTTTCCAAAAGCCATTTCCTGCATATGCATGGACTACTTGAGGGGACACAAGTGCATTTAACATCACCCACTCAGATGTTCACTCAAGATACATTTTTGGAAAAACGTGTAAAAAAAATCTTGTTTATGCCCTAAGAGCATATACTGACTCAGGTCATAATTAATGAATGAAAGAGTTAGATTTACATTGAGTAATTTAGCAGACGCTTTTATCCAAAGCGACTTACAGAGAGTTCAGGGAGCAATAAAGCGAGATGTCATACAGGAGCAATAATACAATAGGTGTACCAAGTTACTAGTTTCCACAAAAGCCAGAACCACACCTGTTAAGAGAGAGAGAGGGTAAGTTTTTTTCCTCTTTCATTTTCCAGTCAAGTATTCACAGAAGAATACTATGTTTACTGAAACCTGAACAAAATTCTATTGTAAAGATAATGGAACTAATAGACAGAATTACTAGAAGGAACATGTACCGTTAGGAACTTTGCTTGTTCACTCCAATGTCCATTCAATCTCTTCTTCAGTCCATTGGTGTTCATTTCATAGCCTAGGTCTTTTTAAGGAGATTTCCCCCATTGTTTTTTCTAATTGTAGCAGGTTGCTCTCTACACTGAACCGGACAGGGCTTAAGCCTAGTTGCAGACTAACTTTAAAATGTTATTGGTGTCTTGCTCGAAAACAACCTGCATTGACATGTGACCCTGGACCACAAAACCAGTCACATGAGGGTCAATCTTTCTAAATTGAGATCAATACATCATCTGAAAGCTGAATAAATAAGCGTTCCATTGATGTATGTAGGCATGTACTGTTTTATCTGGCCGAGATACAACTATTTAAAAATCTGGAATGTGAGGGTGCATAAAAATATTATAATATTGAGAAAATTGCCTATAAAGTGTCCATCAAAGGCGCTGTAACAAGCCGTTGCTATGAAGCGACAGGTTTGTTTTAACACTCTCTATTGATTTACTGCTGTAATTAAGTTGTAGAGAGTATGAACAGAAAGCGGAACTTCAAAGCTTTAGATAGCAAAGAGTGAGCATCAGCGAGTGAAGTTTGTAAGTTTGTTTCCGGCCATTTTTGTTCGCGATTTTGCAAAGTTTTGATATATATTTACAGTAAGGATTTACATGGAACATGATCTTTACTTAATGTCCTAATGGTTTTTGGCATAAAAAATTGATAATTTTGACCCATACATTTCATCTCTGCTCTTTGCGGATGATGTTGTCGTGCTGGCCCCATCAGACCAGGACCTTCAGCATGCACTGGGACGGTTTGCAGCCGAGTGTGAAGCGGCTGGAATGAGAATCAGCACCTCCAAATCCGAGGCCATGGTTCTCAGTCGAAAAAGGGTGGCTTGCCCACTTCAGGTTGGTTGAGAGTTCCTGCCTCAAGTGGAGGAGTTCAAGTATCTTGGGGTCTTGTTCACGAGTGAGGGAAGGATGGAACGGGAGATTGACAGACGGATCGGTGCAGCTTCCGCAGTAATGCGGTCGCTGTACCGGTCTGTCGTGGTGAAGGAGCTGAGCCGCAAGGTGTAGCTCTCGATTTACCGGTCAATCTACGTTCCTACTCTCACCTATGGTCATGAGCTGTGGGTCATGACCGAAAGGACAAGATCCTGGATACAGGCGGCCGAAATGAGCTTTCTCCGCACAGTGGCTGGGCAATCCCTTAGAGATAGGGTGAGAAGCTCGCTCACTCGGGAGGAGCTCAGAGTAGAGCCGCTGCTCCTCCACATCGAGAGGGGCCAGCTGAGGTGGCTCGGGCATCTTTTCCGGATGCCCCTTGGACGCCTTCCCGGGAAGGTGTTCCGGCATGTCCCACCGGGAGGAGACCCCGGGGAAGACCTAGGACACGCTGGAGGGACTATGTCTCCCGGCTGGCCTGGGAACGCCTCGGTGTCCCCCCGGAAGAGCTGGAGGAAGTGTCTAGGGAGAGGGAGGTCTGGGCATCCCTGCTTAGACTGCTGCCCCCGCGACCCGGCCCCGGATGAAGCGGAAGAAAATGGATGGATGGATGGATGACCCATACATTGTATTATTGGCTATTGCTACATATACGCGTACAACTTATGACTGGTCTAGGGTCACATATTACATTGCGATTGTTTTAAGTTACTGTCTTAAGATGGACACAGTAATGTTTTTTTGTAAAGTATGTTTTAAAAAACGACTTAAACCACGACTAGGCTTTAGTTAGATTAGGTGTGTAAAATAATCCCTGTCCGGTAAACGGCCTTTTTGGGTACATTTTTGTACCCTATAGGGACCTATTGTTTCAAAGGTACAGTTAAATGTTTGGGAAACAAAATGCCTTTATATGGATACACAATATGTCTTTATACAACAGATACAGTTCATATTTTTTGTATACCTATAAAAGTAACCTTTAAAAGTGCCGCCTTAGCGGAAAAGGTACAGTTTTGTACCTTTGACAGTGAAGCTCATTAGCTGTATATATTTATAAAACAAAATATGTTTCCTGAAGAGACATATAAAGTTGCTTTCAAATAAGTAGATTTCCTGTTGCTCAATGGTTAGAGCAAGGCACTAACAATGCCAAGGTCATGGGTTCGATCCCAGGGATTGCACATAATTAGAAACAAATGTATAGTATAATGCAAAGTAAGTCCCTTTGGATAAAAGTATCTGACAAATATGTAAATGTCAATGTAAATAAAAAGTTATGGAAGTGGTTTGCAAGACATGCTCTACCAGACAACAGTCACTGTGGGTGTCATTGTGGTTACCATGTTCTCACGCAAGCAGTTTAAAAACATGCTGTAACTGTTTTATTCACTGGGGAAAGGCACTTGTGTCTCAGTATTTAACCTGAAAGGCAACTTCTGCCGTGCAATTTGTGACTTATGTGAGGTAACTAATAAGTGAGATATTATGCATAGTAATCATGGTGGACAGATTTTCAAAAAGCCATTTCCATTTTCAAAAAGACGCTTTTATCCAAAGCGACTTACAGAGAGTTCAGGGAGCAATAAAGCGAGATGTTATACAGGAGCAATAATACAATAGGTGTACCATGTTACTACTAGTTTCCACAAAAGCCAGAACAACACCTGTTGAGAGAAAGAGAGAGGGTACTTTTTTTTCTTTCATTTGCCAGTCAAGCATTCACAGAAGAGATAGGTTTTTTTAATGTTGTGAGAGATGTGGTTGACCGGACCGAGTTGGGAAGAATGTTCCACCAGGAAGGAGTTGTGGAACAAGAATGAGCGGGAAAGCGATTTACTGGCCTTTTGAGAAGACAATACAAGACGCCACTCGTTTGCTGAACGCAGGGTTCTTGATGGGGTATAGGAGTAGTGTAGGCCGGTGCAGATCCAGTGAAAGTCCTGTAGGCAAGCATTAGTTGCATCATGGACAGCAGCAGCTCTGAAAGGCAAACTCTAATGCACCAAATAATCTAATTTTGTCTATCAGCATATTTAACTGACCATTACAGCATAGCAAGTTATGGAATATCATAAGTGTTCTTCCACTGGAACAGGCATTTTTAATACAAAGTTATTTGTAGGAGCCATGTGATGAGGTCACTGTCATGTGACGAAGGGAAAGTGTCACTAATTATGTTGTGTTTAAACACCGTGAGTGCGGGAGCACACATTTTTTTTGTTGACCATACATTTATTGTGCATTTAATAAATCTGAAGATGCCGGCTATTACAATGATTGGCGAGTCAAGAAGTTCCTCGGCTCCTTAGCGGTTTTGGTTTTCAAAATGTACTCATGATTAAATAATAAATAATTAAAGGATGGCAAAAGTCACTTGTGTTCATAATGCTTAAATTCAGCCTTAGTTTAATACATTTGGTGTATTTGTTACAACTGAAATGTTGATTTCTGATGTTTATTGTTGTTGCTTTCAGATTTACAGTAATGAAACGGCAGCACAAAATCATCATTTGTTTGACCCTGATCGCTTGCATTATTTTAATTCCAAAGATCTACCAAACAGCACGTGGGTATGAGAATCTTGGCCTTTTTATTTACTGTATACTGTATTATACTCAGTGTGACGTCGTCCACTATTATTCTACCACTGCACATTGTGACCAATTTTGTTTTGGTTAACCAGGAATTCTGCAGATTTTCACCCAACCTTTATTTGTTTGTGTTTTACTAACAACTATACAGTATAAGCATTACTTTGAACTTTTGTTTGTTAAACAGTGGAAGCCTTCATGAAATTCCCAAACCAAGGTAAGCTATTCGTTTTTTTTAAAGTAGCATGTGTTTGGATGGTCACGTTATCAGAAAAATGTACATGTTTAACATTTGGCAGAAGCCTTTATCCAAATCAACTTACAGTACATCAAAGGTATTTTTATTAAAATGTGTGTTCTCTGAGAATCGAATTCATGACCTTTGCACTGCTCACAAAAAAAAATCACAAATGAGATTTATTTAATATGTAAATTATTGATTCTAGACATCGAGACTGAGAGCAAATGGAAACTAGCTCTAGCTTCTCAAATATTTCTTCTAAGAAAGAGCCAGAACAACTTCAATGTCACAAAGTGAGCTCAGATTTGCAAAGTCTGCGGTCAAAAGTCAATATTGTTGAAGAAACGTTATATGAAATGTTTCTAGCTTAAAAATTCCATCAAATCTATAAACTAAGATTTAAAATATCTACCTCTGAGCAATACAATTTCCTTATTAGAACACATTACTTATACAGCATTTGTTTGTTTTCCGCAGCATGACATTACATCTGAGCCCAAGTCGACCATCATGTGACTGCGAAGACGAGTCAGTTATTTATCAAAACGTAACAACAGATCAAATAGATGACATCAATAAACGCAGAAAAAAGGAGTACAAGGATTATCAGCTCAGGTATTATCACAGGCCGGACATACTTTATCTCATAGTTTAACTTTTGATATACTTCCCACACACGTACAGTGAGGGAAATAATGATTTGATCCCCTGCTGATTTAGTAAGTTTGCCTGCTTACAAAGAAATGAAGGGTCTATTATTTTTATGGTTGGTTTGTTTTAACTGATAGAAACCCCTTGCAGTTCCATCGCGGACCCCCGGTTGAAGACCCATGCCCTAGTCCTATAGAAAATCTGTTAAGGTGCTGAAAACTCCAATTTGCTGAGCGACAGCCAAGAAACCTTAAAGATTTACAGAGGAGTGGTCTAAAATGTATACTGACACATGTCCAAACCTGGTGACCAAATATCAGAAATGTCTTACCTCTTTGCTTGCCAACAAGGGTTTCTCCACCAAGTCCAAAGTTATGTTTTGCTCGGGGATCAAATACTTATTTCACTGACTGAAATCCAAATCAATTTATAACCTTTATATAAATTTTTCCCTGATTTTTTGGTTGATATTCGGTTTCTTTCAGTAAAAATAAACCTACCATAAAAATTATAGACCCTTCATTTCTTTGTGAGCAGGCAAACTTACAAAATCAGCAGGGGATCAAATAATTGTTTCCCTCACTGTACATGCATTCTTTCTTCAGACATAAGTCATATTTTCGAAGCTTTTATAAATGCAGATAATGAGGTATCTCTGGCATGAATCTTTTGCAGAATGAGGACAAATGTCAGCATTCTTGTGGCACCGGCCAACTCTCCTCTCCAGTATCCTATCAGTGGTTTCACTGTAGCTCCTCAACAGAAAAGTGTGATACCAGGTAAGAATGTGTTTGTCAGCTCAATGTTGCTCAACTGACTGACTTTTTGCCCTCTACTATAGCATGCTGCTTTTTATACCACAAAAACAAAGCAATGTACAGCTTTATCGAACACGTTACAAATAAATGTATTCCTTTTCAGGTCTTGCTCTATATACACAAAAGAGGAAATTGTACAAGGTTAGTTTATTTCAAACACAATCCTATACTTTTACTGTAAACCCCTACCCAAAATTAAGAGGTTAACTCGACCCCAATCTTGAAAGTTCAAATACATGAAATAAAATTTGTTACATTTATACAGCACTTTTCTGGGCACTCAAAGCGCTTTACATGGAAGGGGGAATCTCCTCAACCACCACCAATGTGCAGCATCCACCTGGATGATGTGACGGCAGGGCTCTCCTGTTTTTCCCAAGTGGTTGATGTCCTTAGGACAACATCATGTTGACTCTGGGACAACATATAAATCAACCAATCAGATTTCAGAAATAAGTTTACAGTTTATTTTAAGTTTAATCTTCCAACCAGGATTAGGTGCTTCTAGACCATTGTTTTCCACTTATCATTTCGCTCTGATTTTAGGGGTAACTTATGGTTAGGATTGGGGTTTGGTGTGGATTTAGGTTTTATTTATAAAAATGTTGTCCTTAGGTCAGCAAAATATGTTGTCCTGAGGACATCACCCACTTGGCAAAATCAGGTCGAGAGCGACGGCAGTCATATTGTGCCAGAATGCCCACCGAGAGTCAGGACCTCGGTTTAACGTCTCATCTGAAGGACGGTGCTTTTTGACTTTATAGTGTCCCCGCAACCTAGTTTTCCCAGCAGGTCTCCCATCCAGGTACTGACCAGGCTCAACCCTGCTTAGGTCAGTGGGCAACCAGTCTTGGGCTACAGGGTGATATGGCTGCTGGAAATGATGGTCACATGAAAAACTAAATTTCCACACACAAAATTCTGAATACAAATTGATGTCAATAACACACCATAATGTCTGCAGGTTACACTGAGAGTGGACAGTGGGGTGCTCACAGTAAAAGCGGCTCCAGATGAGAAACGGGTGAATGGACTAGATACGAGTGAATTGACTATTACATCCTTCGACCTCACACAACTCAATAATCTGTTGAGCAGAGTCACCTACACCAGCACCATTTACCACATCAGAACAACAGATCTGGGTAACCGCTCCTTTATTATAAAGTCCTGGACAGACAGGACAGAATTTGGACAGATTTTAACAGCAGTCCTGCTTTTGAGATATTACTTCATAGTGTTCAGAAATGATTATTTTTGTTGCCTAACAATGCTCTGTTGACCTCTATTTAAAAATATTGAATTTATGGCAAACTGCTGGATTGTTTTACCTCAAAATGCTGGGTTGTTTTAACCATCGTTGGGTCTAACATAAACAGACTTGGTTTGTCTTTTTATGACCCAACCAAAACAGCCCGGCATTTTTTTATTGTATGTAACTATTTTATAAAACCATCCAGACACTAGAGGCTATACCACAGTGTTTTTTTTAATTACATAGTGATTTTACAGTACACTACAGAGTACACTAACAATAACAACTGTGTCCCCTTAGATTATGCAAACAAGGTACCGCACACTTTCAAACAGCATCAGCCATCAACAGTATACTTTGATATTGTTTAATACTGTAGTTGTAATAGCCAATATCTACAGCCAAGTCATATATGGCTGTGATCTTGTGCTGGTTATAATTGACAGAGATAAATACAATGAAAAAGTAAATGCCATTTACAATATTTTCGTTGCAGTTCATTTTAGTTTTGAAAACCACAAGGTCACGTTTCCCATCCTAATTAGACGGCCTACAGTTCCTGTGCTCTACAACCCAGGAAACGGTGAGACCACTTAAAGCCTAGACCTAGTTTTTCTTGTTAAACAAAATTGTGAGACAAACAACTCTTTTTGACTGTCAGCTTTAAGATTTGTTTATAGCTATGCCATAAAATAACAATTATTGAGTCCCCAACTAGCCTTTTCTCCTTCCTATTTGAAAAAATACTGTAGTGTACTATAGTATTTACCACAGTAAACTGCAGTAAAATTGCTAGATACAGTACTTTAGTGTTCTGTGCCCGGTTGCATAAAGCACCTTAAGTGTAATTTTTCCTTAAGTTCTCCCTTAAACTTAAGGGTGTTGCAGAAAATAATCCTTAAGCGTTACTTAAGGGAAATTCTAAGGGGTCTTTACGTTTCACTTAAAAAAAACCTTAAGTTGATCATTTTCACTTAAGTAATCCCTTAAAAACCGATAAGTGTTGCATAAAGCCCCTTAACGTTAATTTCCCTAAGTATGAATGAATGAATGAGGCATTTATATAGCGCTTTATTGTGTATTGTTGTACACCCAAAGCACTTTACAATCATATGAGGGGGGTCTCTCCTCACCCACCACCAGTGTGCAGCATCCACTTGGATGATGCGACGGCAGCCACAGTACAACGGTGCCAGTGCGCTCACCACACGCCAGCTATCGGTGTAGAGGAGAGAGATAGAGCCAATTCAGAGGGTGGGGAATATTAGAAGGCCATGATTGACAAGGGCCATTGGAGGGAATCTGGCCAGGACACCGGGGTTACACCGCTACTCTTTTACGAGAAGTGCCATGGGATTTTTAATGACCACAGGGAGTCAGGACCTCGGTTTAACGTCTCATCCGAAGGACGGCGCTTTTTTACAGTATAGTGTCCCCATCACTATACTGGGGCATTAGGACCCACACAGACCACAGGGTGAGCGCCCCCTTCTCGTCTCGCTAACACCTCTTCCATTAAGTATTACTTAAGGGCTGAAAAACGCAACCTTAAGTGTTAGACGGACAAGAATGGCTGAGTTTATGGAACTCGTTGAAGAAGATTATGTGCCAAGGCGAATATTTCGCAACAGGGAAAACCCTTTGGATCGTCTTAGTGATGAAAAATTGTTGGAGGATTTTTGAAATAGTTTCCAAAATTGAGGGCGACCTTGACCATGTTACGCATTTTTTGCAACCGGGAGTTTCCAATCGGTCGTGGGAGATGTTTTCCACGCACACAAGTCTTCTGTCAGTAGAGTGGTTCACCGGGTTGCAGGGATTTTTTGCCGTCATTTAAACCAAACTGTCAAGTTTCCATCTCGACGTGAACAACAGATCATTCAAACCAGTTTTTTTTCAGAAAGCAGGTTTTCCTCGAATAAGTGGTGTAATTGATGGAACACACATCAGAATACAGGCGCCCCGGACACACGAAGATCAGTACGTCAACAGAAAAAACTACCATTCAATAAATGTGCAGTTAGTTTGTAACCATCTGTGCAGAATTCCAAATGTCGTTGCATCGTGGCCCGGGAGTACACACGACGAGGATTTTAGCAGAGAGCAAGATTGGGAAAGATTTTGAAGCTGGAATGCACACTGGTGTCCTACTCGGGGACATGAATCCTCTTAATGCTGCACAGGCATGTCAATTATAAATTCTTATGTCTGTTTTACGAATGTACCTTTGGTGCCTAAAAGATTTGCATGCGTATGTAAGGTTTTGAAACATTTTAATCCAATAGTAAAAAAACGTAAAGTATGATTTTTTTTATAACACATTTGCACCTTGTCGACCACTAATTTACTTTCCTGTTATTTATCTTATACCATTGTTGGTACTGATGCCTATCATGGCTTTTCCCCTGTAAGAAAGATTGAAAACTATGCCTTGACCCACACAAGGTCGATAATAGAGAGGACCATCGGACAGCTGAAACGCAGGTTTCACTGCCTGCACAGCGAGCTGCGTGTCGAGCCTCAAAGGGCTTGCAAAATTATTGTAGCCTGTGTTGTGCTCTTCAACATTTCGAAGATGTATTCTGCCATCGAAGAGGAGAATGAGCTCGAGGAAGAACAGGGTCCTGAAGAAGTGCAACCGATACATGAAGATTTCCAGCAGGCTGGATATGCTGCCCGAGATGCCATCGTCAATGCATTCTTTACTTAGTAGCCCTATAGCATATTATAATTGGTGTATGATTATTAGTAGTAAGTACATATTTAAGCTAATTATCGTAGGAACCATTTCAAGAAGGGCTAATATTAGTGATGTTTATTATTATTAATAGTAGTAGCAGTACATTTACATTTATGCATTTGGCAGACGCTTTTATCCAAAGCGACTTACATAGCATTATCCTATACATTTATAGATAGGTATGTGCAATCCCCTGGGATCAAACCCACAACCTTGCGTTGTTAACACAATGCTCTTACCACTGAGCTACAGGAAAGCCATTGATGAGTTTATTATTGCAATGTAAACCTTAAAGGATAAATTCAACCTAAAATAAAAATACTTTTTTCTTCTGTAGAGCACAAAAGCAAATATTTTGAATAATGTTTGAAACCAAACAATACAGAGCACCATTGACCCCACTGACACAAAAGCAATGAGACATTTCTCAAAATATCTTATTTTGTGTTCCACAAAAGAAAGAGTCAATGTACAGGTTTTAAATGAGAATAAAAAAAGCTATATGATTTTGCTTCCAAGTATGGCTTTTTTAATAAAGAATCCAAATGCATTCAGATCAACAGATTGTGTTGGTTATTTTGTCTTTTCTTTTTTGTGTGTTTGTGTAGGACTCACTAAAAAGTAAAAAGGAATGTCATTAGTATTATTTATTATATTATTCTTTTAGGTTATTGTTGTTATTACTATTATAACACGATACTTTTCAGATCTACCATACAAAAGTATTTATTCCTCAAATGGTGTGATTGTTATCTCTCTGAAGCTGCAAAAGTTGGTTGTTTAGAATAATTTGATACAGTTGATACTTCTTCTTCCTTATTTTCTCAATCTCTAGCTGCAGTTTTCTTTTTGTAGCTGCAGAACCTCTCTCTGTAGTTCCAACACTTCTTCTCTTGTTCGAACTGTTTGCTGTCTTCTGGAACACAGAAGCGGGAAGAAATTAATATTAAAGTTGTTCTAAGTCATAATAATAATAGCTTAATACATTAGATAACATGCAGCAAAAAATCCTCACACAGCTGTTGCCTGGGCAGGCGCTCTGCTGGCGCTCTGGCGGTGCTGTATCTGCTGTTCCTCAGACGGCTGTAAAGGTCTTAGTGTAAAAGGAATGTCAGTCATTGTGTAAATATACATTATATGAATTATGTTATGTTTAATTATGTTAAAACGATCGTGTACAATCTGAGCCACCAGAGATAAATTTAATGATACATTAATGTTACACTGACACATATTAACAATGTTGTCTCACTCTGTGATACATTGTTGCACTGGCTCAACTTCGCTCTCTATTCCGCCAGGAATGCCAGCTAGGATAGGTGAGTCCGCCCCAAGGAATTTTGGTAGAGTCCGACAAGTCGGCCGGCGGTGGTCCTCCACCTGTTTGTTAGTTTAGTTTTCGTTAGCTCTCTGTGACACTGTACGGCAGCACAACGTACTAACGCAACATAATCTTAAAAATGCAATAGCATAGTGTAGTTTTAACTTACCCATTTTGTTGGATTCCCTCTTATAAAGACTCAGCTCTTTTTTAGCTACCACAGAGATGTTTTCATGTTTTTTTATGACCTCCTATACTGTCCTTTTCACATCAAAATTTTGTGCGTTTATTTTTTCCGTTAATTCCTCCCGCAGCTTTTGTTTTTTTGACGCAGTTACGTTGGGATTTAGTTTGCTTTTTAAAATGGCCTTTTTTCCCGTATTCCTCTAGAAGAATACATTTCTCCTCCTCTGTCCAATTTGGTTCCTTTTTTTGTTTTCTATATCCATCTTTCAATGAGTTTTGTCCTCCAACTTTTTGTGTAAACAGAAGCGTATCTATGGCAACGACATCATTTTATAACAGCAAACCTGCGCCGCTGTCGTAAAACACTTAAAGGTTTCCCTTACCTAAGGGAAGTGTTTAAGGGATTTTATGCAGCGGCCTTAAGGTATTCCCTTAGATTAGGGGAAATCACCCCTTAAGTGTATCACTTAAGGGAAAAACTTAAGGTGCTATATGCAACCGGGCACTGAACCTCACTACGGTCAATATCAAAGTATACTATAACATTTACTACAGTTTCTCAAAAGTTAAGAAAACTACAGTAATTATAGTGACTTACAGTAACATAACTATAATATATAGTAAACATACTAAAATTTACAACAGTTAACTATAAATCTAAATACAAAAAGTTCCCAAATAAAACCATCTGAACACTTTTTTTTTTAGAAAGGATTCAAAGTATTTACTTAGGTGACGATACAAACTAACAGTTTGTGTGCACTGTAAAAAAAATCTGTACATAAACAGTAAAATGACTGTATATTTTTACAGAAAATTTCCGTTTTAAAATTACTGTAAAAAGTCTGTATAATTTGCTGCCAGTACTTTTTACGGTATTTTTACGGATTTCTTTTTTACAGTGTGTCTAAAAAACATATTTTTTAATTTTTTAAGTTAAATGTTTAAAAGCCATGGAATCATGAAATAAATAAAAAATAAAATCTCTCTCTCTCTCTCTCTGGCAATTTAGATATAAACTCTCTGGTTACCATAGCAACCAAGACATTCCTAAGATATAAGCAGTTACACGTCCTCCTCGACAGTATTCGCAGAGTTTACCCCAAAATCAAGATAATCATTGCAGACGACAACCTGAAGCCGGAAAGTGTATCTGGTGACAACACATAGAGCAATACATCATGCCACCTGCACAGGTAGACGGGATTTCCTGCAACTTTGTCTGAACTGCATATAAGACTGTGTACTTTTGTGTGAACCATGTCAATTTTTTCTAACACCGTGTCTATACCGGACGCGAACGGCGCGACGCAACACTACAAAGACATTAGAAATGCATTAGAACCCATTATAATCTTTACATTTTGTCCACACTGGATGCGACAAGCCCATAAGCAGGTTGTCGTGTCTCGTTGCGCCTGTTGCGTCTGCTGTAGACATGGTGTTAATTTGTATTTTAGTACATAAAAATGTGGGGATCTTTTGATCTTTAGTAGCCAATGGACTGTAATTTGTCTCTCAAGGCTAAAATATTGGGGTTGTGTATTCGGTTCTCCAGGGCTGGTTTGCGGGAAGAAATCTGGCTGTATCACAAGTCACAACCAAATATTTTCTTTGGGTAGACGATGATTTTGAATTCCTAAAAGAGACCCGTATTGAGAGCTTTGTAGAGATTATGGAAGCATATCCAGAACTAGATGTGGTAAGCGTTGTGTCTTTGTGTTATTTTTTTATTACACAACCCTCTTAAATGCTTGATTAGGATTGATCAATTGCAATGGTGTATATGTGTCATAGACTGTTAGCTAAATGGTGGATACAGTCAGCAAGTTATTACAAAAATGTGTCATCCTGTAGAGGAATATCTTTAGATCTTAAAGAATCTCTATATTTTATGACATGGATTTTTTATGAAATGGATATTTTGCATAATAATAACTCTGTTTCTCTCTGTCTTTTTAGCTTGGAGGAGTGGTCTCAGGTGACCAGTTTTATTACACTCTTGAATATGTCGAGGGGGATGAAGGTGGCTGTTTGAAGCGTATTCAAGGAAGACATCATAATCCCCTACCAGGACATGATGGCTGTTTTTTTGTTGATGTGGTGGTAAACTTTTTTTTGGCACGGACTGATGCAGTGAGAAGAGTTGGCTTTGACCCCTTCCTAAAAAGAGTCGCACACACTGGTGAGTCCCAATAATTCTATTTTGGAACTGAAATGGACTTTTCCCCACACCTACTGAGGAAGATAAGTTATTGTTTATGCATAATTACATGATATGAGGTATTTTCCGGATTTGTTTTGTTTTCATGCAATCCCACTCAAAACTCATTTCCAGCATTGCAGCATGTACATTCTTCTCATCTCATCATCATTTATTTTATCCTGCATCCTTGCCTTCATCCTCCATTCATATTCAGAGTTCTTCATTGATGGTCTTGGGCAGTTGTTGGTGGTGTCCTGCAAAGATCTCTCTATTGGACACCAGACACATGAGGAACAAAAGGAATATGACTCTTATAGGAATCAGAGGAAAGATGATGAACAAAGAAAACTGGCCCATCATTACTTTAAGAATTATCTAAAGTGTATTAAATACTGAAAGACATTTTTCTCTTTATTTGTTTCATTTTCATTCATGATCTGTGTTTTCACATTTAAGTGCTCAAAGTGCTGCCAGATTCTCATATGTACTTTATATAAACAAAATTGAATTGAATTAAATTAGTGCTTTTCACAATTTTCTTTGTTGCAAAGCAGCTTAACACACATCATAATCAATAAAAAACACATCTGTAAACTCTTTAAAAAATGTATATGATGTTTTTTGTCTATATTTTTTCACTTTTTGTATATAGTGCATTATTGTTTTTATTTAATTAAAAAAAAAATTCTATCTTAAGTGAAAGTGACCTATTAGTGAGACATGGTGACCCATGAGCTGTGGGCAGCTATCACTGCAGCACCCGGGGAGCAAGTAGGGGTAAGGTACCTTGCTTGAGAACCAAACCGGCAACCTTCTGATCACAAGTCCGACTCTTTAACCATTAAAGGCCCCGTTACCCGCGATCGCATTTTTCTACCTTTAGTTAGTGTGTAATGTTGCTGTTAGAGCATAAATAATACCTGCAAAATGACAAAATTTAAAGTTCAGTGCCAAGCGAGATATTGTCTTTAACAGAATTCGCTTTTCAAGGACTACAGAAAACGGCTGGATCGGACTTACGCCCTCTACTTCCCGTGTACATAATGCCATTATTCCCAGTGCTTTTAATAACCCCCTTCCAAAAGAATTGGCCCTTTTCACAATGACGTCACTTAACTTCCGGCTTAACGCAAAGAAGTGTATCATGACATTCGTCTTGCAACAAACAAGAAGAAAAACTTTTTTTTTTGTCATATTTTGTCACTTTAATATAAACATAAAACCTCAAACCGTACAGCATGCACGTATCGTATTCATTTTAGAAGTAAATCAAATAGTTTCACAGATGGTTTCTTACCACATCAAGTGCAGAACTCATGTTACTATAGAAATATCAATTCTTGCTAATTTAGGCTTCAGACACCAAAGACCTTAAAAGACTATGACTCTTATCATTTTGATATCAAAAAGATCTATATACTGTAGATATAAAAGAGTCACATTGCAAGTACATAGCATCGTACACCAGATATTTAAAAAAGTCCAGCATGATATTCTCAAGTGTAATATATCTCCAAATGTTTTGTTCTCCTCATCTGTGTTATAAGAATTAACTCTGACTTGATCTCTTAATAAACTTTTCATAACATAAGACATTTAACAAGTACACACATGGACATCATTATGTGGGTTAGACTGATAGGTCCCTTGCCTACTATTGTTCTAACAGCACATCTGCAAAACATCACAGAGCACAGGGTGTGTCATAGCCTACATTCATCAGACCCTCGTGAAGACGTCCTGCCTAAAATTAGCTTTTCTCTCTTTTCTTCCATTTTAACATTTATTAACTACCAAACTGTAAAACAGAGATACACTTGAAGGTGTGATATGTTTCAGTTTTTTGGTGAAAGTGTGCAGCAAAAAAAGGTACCGCGCGCACCTTAATCATTTTTGGTTGGGTCTTCCAGACGTTGCAATGGGGGTTATATTGTGAGAAGGACCTCAGTTTCATTGTTCTCCCCATCCAAGACATAGATCATTCCGTACAGCTCAGCACTACCAAAGTGTTGTCTGGCCTTCACAGACAACATGAAAGTACAATGGCACAAATGAGACACCTAGTGGTCACATATTTCATTGTATACAGTTCTATATTATATTTATATTACTAATATTAGGACAACAATGCAAAAATTAGATTTTTGGAACCCTTATGTTACCCTCCTAACACCTAAACAAATTATTACATATCTTGTTTATTTTTTTGCCAGTAAAACTTTTGCGAACATGTAGCCTTTTAATTGGACAAATTCTTATATATACACCGCTAGATGCCACTAAATTTCATACAGTGGACCTTTAAATCAGATAGATTTACCAATACGGTTGACTTACAACCTGACAGTTTTTTTTTGTGTGAATTTATAAGAGACCTGTTGAGATTTGGCGGAATTCTCATTCATCTGAAAGCAAGAACGTATAACCTCTGTAAGGATAATCCATTACTTTTGAATTCATTTGAAATGTTTAACTTCACAAGAATATGATTTTATGTTTTTTCCCTATATAATTTCAGTGTCAAGCACAAGTTTTTGTGTTTAGGTCTGAAATTTGGAAGAGCAGTGAAAACTAGAAGGAAATAGAAAGTGCCAATTTCTTCTAGTAGTTGCAGAGCAATGTGAATACAATTTCACTTCAAAATCTAATATGAAATGATGTGTGTCATTTAAGTTTGGAGTGGTTCAAGGGTTCATGCAAACAGGTCACTCAGGCCATCTTTGAATGTGCGTGACGACACTATTTATAGGCCAATGGGCCAGTCATTTAAGAGTTGCATAATGGGTAACTAATTAACCCCCAGACCATCTATTGAAGTAACGATGAAAACGATCGTGGTACAGCTTTAACTCCTCGATCAGTGTGAACCCAATATCGTCTTTTTCTCTTCCTTTGCTCATTCAGGCAAAAAACAATAAACTCATATTCGCTGCTGCTGGAGAAATCCATTTCTTATTCTGCTGTTGTAAGTAGGTAAAGCAAACGGTACTAGTAGCATGTATAGGCCCTTTTCACAAGGACGTCACTTAACTTCAGCCTTCTCGCAAAGCAGTATCATGAGATCCGTCTTGCAACAAACAAGAAGAAGAAGAAAAAGAACTTCTGTTTTGCCGTCGTGCTGGAATTTTAAACAGTGACAGAAAAACTGACAGAACACTTATTCAAGTACTTATCCTAGCACCTTCGCTAACACAGAAAGCAAAACACTTACCTTGATAATCAAACAGGTACTGTTCAATAAAGTATTTGTATCCTTTATCTAGCTTTGATCTTGTCATAAGCGAAACTTTGTCTGCAGGATGTTGTACATCATCTAGCCGTATTTGTGGCAGCTGTGCAAGGGACTAGGAGGCGCTAGCGGAAGTAGCGATACAATGCTTCGCAGCAGAACGGAAGATGCGTGACGTCATGTGAAAAGGGCCTATTGCTACGGTACATGCTAACCTTTCTTCTCAGCAGCCGAAGCCTGAATAGCGGTTGAGCGCCAACTAATGTTTTGCCGTGAAATGTATTCTCCATAAGCGCCATCTACCGTGCGGGCGTCAAATAGAAGAAAGCTAAATTTGTTTTGTCGTTGATATGAAAGCTTGGTTCGTCGGGCCTTAAGCGCGAGTGATTTACATGTTAAGTCAATGCAAAGACGCGATGGGACATCCTGCGGCGCGATTCGCGCGAATTGGCCGTTTTGGGCGTTTGACACGTGTATTCGCGCAAATTAGTTGAAAAATCTGAACTCGTCGAAAATTCGCGCCGCGTTGACATTCTTCCAAATATCTTTCGATGTGTTCATCAGAACGAAGTCATGATAAGGCTCACAGAATTTCTATCACTAAGATACATGTATTATTGCAAGTTCATGCAATGTAACTCATTTATATAAATGGATTTAATTCATATGATTGGGAAAACAAAGAAGATTAAAGGCACTTGCTTCATGAGTAATTACTGTAAACAATTCATCTGAGTTGGTTAGTGTTTTACGGGATGAAAGGTCATTGTAGAAGTTCATCAGGTCAATTGCCCGTTTTAGGAAAAGATTTCTGACCCTTTAATTTCTGTTTTTGTTGGTGTTGACTTTTCATCAGAATGATTCAATAATTTTAGCATTGTTATTTAAACAAATTTACTGAGACATAAGCATGAAAAATGATTTTTTGAAGCAAATGTATTTTATTCATAATGTTAAGCTACGTAAATAATACAGTAAGAAATACTTTAGAGCAATTTCCTTACACAGCGGCTTTCCCTCACATCAAGAAGGCCAGTTCAAATTTTGCCGTTAGATATTTTTTTACAAACCTTAGTTAGTCTCATTTCAATGAAACAGCTTACCAGTTTAACTAAAAATGTAAGATGAGGAAAGATTAAACTGTATATTTCATAGTGAAATCAAGAGTGGTAATGCTAGTTTTAAATCTATAATCTCTTGGATGAAGGCGTTCGGGACCTTGTGATGGGATTAGCTAAAGTGACGCACCAAAGGCAAGAAGCTTCTCGTCAGGATAACAGAATAATCAGACGTGACATTTAATTGCTGTTGACATCACACAGGAAGGAGACCAAATGTAAGATCCTTAGTAGGTCAAAGACTGAGGGTATCATCGAAAAACAGATTGTCCCTCACCTGATGATGCTCTTCCTCCCCATCAGTATTTGCATTATAAAAAAATCTGAAATTCAATTAAAATATTCATTTGCTTTAAAAGAAGAGATGCCATACTGTAGATTAAAAGTAAAACATCAGTTAGATCCCATTTTCAAACATTGTTTGGAATGACCTGAAGTTAAATTGTTACTTACATGTGTATGTTACTGGAAAGCAGCAGGTTTGTGCTGTTCATGTGGTGGTCACAGTGTGGTCACAATTTCAAAAACCAGTATTTTGGGTGAGAGTGATATTGTGACCACTTTATTACCATGGCAGTTATCGTCCTATTGCTTTTATAGCTGACTTCTGCTTCATTAAAGGGACAGTTCACCCAAAAATGAAAATTCTGTTATCATTTTTTCACTCTTGAGTTGTTTCAAATATGTATATTTTGTTTTGTTTTGATGAACACCGCAAAAAACATTTCTAAGAATGCTTGTAACCAAACAGTTATTGGCCACCATTGACTACCATTCAATTTCTTTTGTTCTGTTGAACACAAAAGAAGATATTTTGAATAATGTAGGAAAGCAAAGAGATCTGGGGCACTTTCGACTACCATTGTCATTTTTTCTAGTCAATGGTGGCCAAGAACTGTTGGTTACAAGCATTCTTTCAAATATCTTTTTCTGTGTTCATCAAAACAAATCAATTGATACAGATTTGGAACAACTCAACGATAAATAAATGAAGACAGAATTTTCATTTTTGGGTGAACTGTTCCTTTAAGTGTTGATAAGAGTTAACAGGATAAAGGATTTGTAAATGTGTTGGCTCACATATTCAGCTCATGAATGTTCAGTTCACTTGCACTGAGATCTATAAGGTCACTGGCATTTCGACCCATAACATTTCTGACAAGTATACCAGCTTGTCAGCTGACACAAGCAGGATCCTTTTTGTAATAATAGTTCTGTGGCACAAGACATTTCAGTAAATAAAATCTCAAAGGACAACAGGCCACACGCACAAACAAACAGCTCTGCCCTGATTCCAGGTCAGCGTGATTTGATCTCCCTAATTACCAAGATAACATAAGCTGATCAGATGAAGTGGAAGTGTCTTCATTGGGGATCAAACTCCACGCCCCACCATCTGGAGCTGATCCTGAAAAGCCAAAGGCACTGTGTCGAAGCTCTCAGTTTATCCACAGATGACAAACCCCTTACATGGTTCTATAAAGAACACTGAGTAACCCGTTCCCTCCATTGGCTGCCCTGCTGATCAATAGGTAAGAAAAGCTCAAAGTTGTAATTCTAAGGATGCTATTATCACTCTGACCGCAATTATTCTATGTATCATATAGTATAGAATAAATAAAGCTAAACATGTTATTATTGTATATGACGATTATTGTAACAAATAGTGTTATAAGAAATGTATTATATTATTAAGCAATGCTCTGAATGCCATTATAGTAAAGGAATGTTTTCTACAGTAAACTGTCACTAAATGTAACAAGTGCTTTTAGGCCTTGGAAATGGTAGACATGTAATATTTAATATAAGTTACTTTGTTTGTTGGTTTCGAACAAACTGTCAGTATGCAATGACCTCACTAATAAAATAAGTGTTTTGAAGAATCGATTTGATATGGTATTTATATAAGTCATAAAGTAAAACGAGTTATCAACAGAACTTTAAAATGTCCTTTTGGGAAAGGTTGAGACCGAAAGAAAATTTTGCAATGAGAGAAGTCGTTCTCGTACTGAAAAGAGATCTCATTCTTTTCATCTTTTTCTTATCTTCTTGTGAGTCATGTGTTGGACATTTTGCGTTCTCCTGAAATGTAAGACCTATTAAAACCATGTTCCGGACATACTTATGAAAGCTCTCGATTAAATTGAAGAGATTTACCTGAAATCTTTTCATTCCTGACACAACTTACCCATGATCCAAAAGGACCAAATACTTTGACACTGATCTGATCAAAAGATGCAGTTGTGTGGAAAGTTGTTATTCCTTCCTTCAGTTACACGCAGATTATCATAAAGATTATTCTTCCTCCTTTGTAAAATAAGCATGCCGTTAAAATATTTATTGTAGCGATAAAATAATTGTGATGTTTCTTCTTTCAGGGCAAGATGGCACGGGACATGTCCGATGCCGAGATCATGAAAATGGAGCTGGAACAGCTTCAGAAGGAGGTGAAAAACACCAGGGAGCCTGTAAGTATCTCCAGGGCGGTCGTACCAAATATCATTGTACCTTTTTTTACAAATATTTGATCATGCTTACTATGCAGATAAAAGCATTGTATTCTCTCTCAGATTTCCCCCTGACCATAAGCACAGGAAATGTGACTAAAATGTGCATATTCAGTGTGTGCTTACTAAAAGGGTTTCAGGAAAAAGATGAGAATATTTCAGTTTAAGAAAACATTCAGTGATATGGATCATCCAATATGGGTTGTTGGTCAAGTTAAATTTTTGAAAGAGCTGTAAACTTGACTTGCATCTGACACGCATTCTTTCCTCAGGTCTCCAAAAGTGCAAAGGAGATTTGTGAATGGGTTGAGACCCAATCTGCAGAGGATCCTCTGATTAAGGGCGTTCCTGAAGACAAGAACCCCTTTAAGGACAAGGGCGGATGTATAATAACTTAGCCCGTATAAAATCTTTTGGACTGATTTGATCTCTTCCTAGCCCTCAATGAAAATGGAAGTCTTTAGGGGAGAGCTGCTCTTCTTCTAAAGAAAGAAAGCTACTGTTTATCCAGTTTGAGCATTTTTAAATCTCTTTAAATTATTTAATGGGTGTATTAATTGCTTTGGTGCATGAGTAAATTAAATTCAACAATTCAATATTTCCACTGAAATACCATTTTTCTGATGTATGCTGGTTGTGCATTGGCCTGATTCCAGCAAAATCTCTTTCTCTGTCTATCATTTTCGTTATTACAGGCTGTTTGCATTAGAATGAGTTTTTTTCAGTAAACAATGTAAGTGATGTGTAAAAAATGAAAGAAAAATATATTTGAAACATTGTGTACAGACTAGTGTTATAAGTATGTTTCTGCTAATGATATCATAGCTCTAATACATCTGTTTATATTTCAATATCGTGTTCAATGGTACCTTTAGGGGTCAGCATTGCCATATAAATGGAGAAGAGTTTAGAAACCACCAAAAGCACTTCTGAAACATTGATTTCTCCCCTGTTTAAGCTTACCACCAATGATACGCTTTTTGTCTTTAAGAGAACACAAACATAAGCCTTTTGGCAACACAAATAAATGTAAAACAAAGAGGTCATTTAGAGGAGTTCACTGTTGCTTTAAATTTTCTTACCAAAATATCGTGCAGACTTAATCGTGTATTTTTTATCGTGCAGACTAAGTTAACTAAATCGTACTCGTGCAGTGTAGGAGTCTAGGAGTGAAGACACATTAACTTTGTAAATTCGTTTGGATTTGAAGAAAATGTTCTGACATCAGCAATCAGACAATTGCTCTACAGCGCCATCTACCGAGAAAACAACAGTACATCGGTAAAAGTCAAATGAATGTTTTTCTATTTGGAAAAGGCCGTTTTTGTTTAATTATGCATCATACACAAAATTTAACTCTACCTTGAATCCATCAAAACACGAGGAAAAAACTTTCTGCTAAACATGCATCAGTTTGGAGAGAGAACAGTTATTTATGAGGTGTAAAACCTGTTGAATCCCAGTTTGTCTCTGGTTTGTACGTTTATTTACCTGAGCCCCAAGGGGTCCAACACTTGCTCTCACTGCTAATGGTGTTGTCCTTCTAAATCTTCCGGTGGGTATTTGGAGAAGGACTGGAATCAAAGATGTTGTGGTGAGCTGTTGCTCAGTAGGACTAAGTGAACATTTCCTTAGGAAACCTGTACAATATTTGCCCTGAGATGAATGAATGTAGCCTTTGTGAAAGGCAGACCTCTACTCTCTCTCTCTCCAAGATCTTTCACTCCTATAGCTCTAATACAGGGATGAACTGGAATTTGAAAAGCAGACTGGGATCTATATCAGCCTGTTCTCATACCAGATAATCTCATTAATAAATGTGCATTTAATAACTCGCCTGCAGCATTTCATCGGACGCACTCTCTGGCCGAACTTAACTTCCGTTCTGTGTTTGTATAATATAACAATTTATTTCATTTATATTTATAGTAACTTATATTATTTTTTTATTGTCTATCAATTGTCTTCAATTAAAACTACTCAACAGTTATTGATATTTGATCTAACTTCCTGGCCACACGTTTGTTTGTTACCACTAAAGGCTGGAATACACTACAAGACTTTTGCTCAGATTTTGCCCAAATTTTCCAAAAGTCTGCCCCAGTCTGCAAATTTCATTGTGTAGTGTGTGATACCCTGTTTTTCACTGTGTGTTATTTCTAAAAATCTGTTCAGATTTTAAGTCGTGTAGTGTATTTCAGCCTATTGCATTAGCTATTTTATCTCGTTGAAGATGAATATTTGCAGGAAGATCAATTCGATATACTTCACAATTCCCGATATGTATCTTTTTTTTATAATCTTGGTTAAACTTAGGCCATAATCATGCCATCTTACCCATCTCTTATTTATACAAATACCAAAAATTCTCACCATTGCATCAAATTATATTTAAAGTGCCACGCCCAAGATCCCAATACAAACGCATTACTCGCATTTACGTGAACGAAGAATGCAGGTTTTAATCTCGAGCACAATTTCTAGCTCTTAACAAATTTGGGTTTTGAAATCCATTTTGTAGAACAATCATGACTTTGTATAGCAATAACAATAGTGCTGTTAAATTTACATTAGGAACCTCACCAAGATTCAAAATGTCTTGTGTTGTAAGAAAAGGCTTTATATCACATTTATTTTTGCTTGCTTTTCAGTTTTTAGCTTATCATATTTCCAGTAGCAATTTGCAAGGTATAATAATTGACAATAGAAAAATTATTATTAGCCAACTGGCCGACGATATTACTTTGTTTTTAAATGACGTTTCTCAGGCCCCCTCATAAGTTTTGATTATTTTTCCAAAGCTTCTGCTCTCCATTTAAATATTAACAAATGTGAATTATTGCCTATTAAAAGGCTTAATGCTCCCTATATGTAACATTGCTGTGAAAGATCAAGTTAAGTATCTAGGAATTGTAATTAATAAAGACCAAAAAATAAGATGCAAACTTAACTTTGACCCTATAATAATGAATACACAAAGAAAACGTAATTCTTGGCTGCAGAGAGACTTCTCAATAAATGGAAGAATTCTACTCTCTAAAGCTGAAGGTTTATCTAGACTTATTTATGCAGATCTCTAACCTTGGGTGTTGGTAAAGTAATTTTGAAAAAGGTGGATAGTATGTTACTTAATTTTATTTGTAATGATAAGCCCTACCTAATAAGAAAATCTGTAATGACGAATCCTATAAAACAAGGAGGGCTGGATCTTTTAGATTTTAGTCCATTTTAAATAACACTTTTAAAATCAATTGGCTCAGGAATTTTCTTGGTAATCCCGCTTCACTATGGAATATTATCCCTAATTATACTGTATATTCTGAAGTTGGTGGACTGAATTTTTTCTTCTTTGCAATTACAGCATCACAAATATCCCTATCAAACTTTTTATAAGCAGATGCTCTTTTCTACATACTACTTATGTAATAACAAGGATATTCTATACTAGAATAAATCTCTCTTTTTTGATAATAGGTTCAAAAAGAACGTTTCTTTAGTCGGACAGCTTTTAAACTTGCATGGCAGACCTTATAATTATTGAGATTTTTTTACAGAAATATAACATTTCTATAACTACCAATGAATATGCTGTTGTTCTCAATGCAATTCCCTCTATAGTGTTTTTGCTATTGAAAAGAATGACATTTCCTTGGCCATGCTCATACCCTTTAAACTTAAATGAGACGATGATAGGAAGGATGTGCTTATCTGTAGAGAAACAAAAAATAATTCTAAAATCAGGGCTCTCTTCCTGAGAGAAATAACAACAACTCCTTACATAATACCACTGGAATAATGTTGTAGATTGTGTATCCTGGGAGAAGGTGTGGACCTTGCCTCAGAAGTATCTGCTTACTAATAATGTAAAATAAATAAGATTTAAATTCATTCAAGTGCTACCCGACTAAAGCTTTTATTAAGAAATATAATTCAAACATTGAATTAAATTGCAGCTTTTGTCATTTTTGTGAAGAAGATGTTGTTCATTTGTTTTGGAAATGTACCCACACAGAGAACTTTTGGTCAGAATTTTTTATCTTTATTCAGTCTTTTTTGTGAGTGACTTTTCGTTTAGCTTTAAATGTGTTTTCTTTGGATTGTTTGATTATTCCAAAGAGAATATGGGAAAAAACTATATAATTACTTTTTGTTTCCTGCTAAATTTCATATACATAAGCAAAACTATACTGGATCTAAACCCTTTCTTTTCTTCGCCTAAAGATGATTAAAAATATATATGGAGTCTATTCAAAGCTCTGTTGATCCCAAGGCAATGAAAACTTCAACCTTATATTCATCCTTTATGCCTCAAGATGTATTTGTTTCTTACTACCCTGGCAACTTATTTGTATTTGTTTAGGTTTTTTTGTCCTTATCTGTCTGTCTGTCTGCCTGTCTGTCTGTCTGTCTGTCTATCTTTCTTTCTTTCTTTCTTTCTTTCTTTCTTTCTTTCTTTCTTTCCTTCTTTGATGCTTAAAAAAAACATGTTTCAGCTACGCATGCGCAAATACGATGTCTTGCGTTGTTGAGTTACGAACTGCCAGCACGACTTGCCTGCATTTATCGAGATCCCTGTCTCTCATCAGCTGCTGTCATGATGTGACCGCTTCTTTAATATGAACACGTTTCTAGCAACATATGTGGAAAACAACACATCCAGTTTAATGGCACAGATAAAGGTATACTGACGTATGTTGCTTAACCAACAGGAGAGTGTTTTGAAAAGAAAGAGACTAAACACTTGAGAGGATGTAAATAGTCAGTGTGAATTTGTCTTGAATGTAGTTGGCCCTGCTTCCATATTAGAACAGACATTTAAACTTCATTAGCTAGGCCTTCCTGGTTCATTTTATAATGGAACTGGAGCTTGAATGCTCTACACTGCATCACTGGGAAAATTAAACAGCAAAATGTGTCTCATCACAACTAATCACAAGATGGTAAATCCTCAATATTTTCTAAATAAGAGTAATTCAGTTAAATGTTACTTTTCCACCCCCTTTGTGAGGGACTGACCAGCTAGATTAGTCTGTACTGATTTGTATATTTGGATTATCATGCTTTAAGACTTCCCATTTTGGTGAACATACTGAGCATGCTCAGAAAGAGAGAGTGGTTTGTGGTGTGCAGTCGGGAGAGTAGGAGCTTTTGCTTGATTTTTTTGTGTCAAACCTACCGCAATACATAATTAGCCTGTCTTTGGTGGGCAGTGCCAGGATATATATAGCATACAGTGGCTTGCTATAATTCATGCTCTCATATTCTAAGTCTGAGAGACAAAATAGGGTTTAGTGAAAGCAACTATAAGTGAAGCCTTTTCAGAATCATCACAGATCAGAGGAGTCACGTTGCTTTGCAATTCGACTCTGTCCATTGTTGCCAGTACTTTTTATTTATAAGTCACCACACCCTTAACTGTTATTCATTTGTATGTTTTTGCCCCAAAACAAGTTTTTACTTTTAAGCAAAACCTTTAACCATCAGCATGTGAGACAAAGGGGGAGGGATCATGTGCGCAAGCTCAGCAACAACCACAATGCAATTTTCAGCCGTGATTTATGAATCTCCTCCCTCCAGGATGGAACGTTCCTACTTTTTGGGCAAGAACTGGTGTGTACGTGTGTGAAAAGACAGAGATGGCTGAACGGGCAGATCCTTTTCTGCTTGCTCTTCTCCATATGTGGGTCTTCCGTAGCTCTTCTCATTGGCTGGTTCAGTTCTCTGACGAGACCTCCAGCTGTATTTTAGCCAGACCCACAGCTGTTTCTAATCTGTGTGGGTTTTTTTCAAAGGGGAAGGGAAAGAATAGGACTGCACTCGTACCACGAAACAGTTCATTTGGTCATCGTAGCATTGAAGTTGTTGTTTAAAACCAGATTTTTTTTACATTTCTCAGGTTCCTGATAAAACAGGAAGTGTTGATGATGTGCTTTGTTGTTGTTTGCAAGCTTCTCGTCCACAGAAACAGGGTGAAAATATAGAGTTACAGTATTAAAGGAGTAGTTAATGCAAAAAAAGTATCTTCATCATTTACTCACCCTCGTGTCATTTTTAACATGTATGCCATTTGTTCTTCTTCAGAACACCAAAAATTTGATTTTGAACAAATAGTTTGAACAAATCTTAATTTTTCATGTACAGGTTTTGACATGGGAGTGAAGAAATTATGATAATTTGGTAAATTTAACGTCCTGTGTCCATTTTTCTGCATCTAGTGGTGAGGTCACGAATTGCAACCAACCGCGCACACTCCACCGCTCACCCCTCCTGTTCGAAGCATTACGGTGGCTGACAGAGGACTAAGATGACTTCACGTTTTCATTTCTTTGCCGAAGGAGAGAACGTATTTACAAAACGCACTCTGTAGAGCAGTTTGTCCGTTTAGGGCTACTGTAGAAACAACATGATAAATTTATGCAAGGGGACCCAGGGTGTATGTAGATAGAAATAGCTCATTTTAAGGTTATAAAAACTTAATTCTTCATTATGTAAGATCTTTATTACTTTATTAGTACTTTATTAGACAGTAGATCCTCCAAAAAATGACACATTGGACCTTTAAGTTCCTTCTTACATTTTTCTCCATTTTGCAACATTATAGGCCTATGTCTCATTTTGCAATTATGAAAAACATGGCGGGAACATTTGCTAACCCATCTAATATTTTAATTTGCTCAACAACTTTGATTGTTTCAAAAGCAAAGCTCTGATACAAATGTGTCGTCATTTTTTATATTTTCACAGCAAGAGTATCATATGCACGTTATATGTGTCTGTTGCTTGATTCTGTGTCTGTTTCAAGTGTGTGTGTGTGTGTTTAGTATTAGCAGATGTCACCTGAGAGCTGATCTACTTCTAGAGTAAAAAGTTCATAAATTATCTTTATCAGCATTTTAATCAGAACACAAAGCATGAGAGAAACCAGAGGCCTGTGTGGCGACAGGACCTTCTCAAACACTTCCCATTATAAAATCAACACACTCTTTAAAAAGGAAGTGGATATAAAACATATACAATACATGGCAGGGTCTACATGTATTCATTACGAATGAAATGTTTCAGTTAATTGAATTTAACAATGAGAATATAGTTACACCAGCAGTTTAACACCTTTGTTTCCCTTCAGCTAAATTCCCAAAGATGTTTACAATCAAGGCAGAAAATAATAATCTGAAAGGTATTTCTTTTTTTTTCTTAAAGACGAATTACCTCCAGTGATTTTATTTAAATTGAGCTGGTGTCTTTGCAATGTTTCAAGCAGGAATGGCATAAGATAGCTTGGGAAGGGGGAAGGGCTGGTTTGTTATTTCTAGAAAATCCTGAAAATCCTTTGCCGTCTGCACCGGACATGTCAGGCCAGCGTCACACCACCAGTCGCCCTGCGGGTGGCCGATAGTACTCCGACTAGCTGGATGAGGTGGGAATCTCTCACAGTATATTGAGATGTTCCTTAATCAAATGTTAACAAATAATTTTACTCATTTTAAGTGGTAAATTTAGATAGATTTATTTTAATAATCATATAGACATTAGACAGAGAGAGAAAGAGACGTGAAATCTCTTCCTGGTCGTAACTAAAATAATTATCAAACAGTGCTTATCTGCTTTTGTTCATTGCTTTGTGAATTTAAGAACTGTTCCACATTAGACCATAGAATGAGGTCACATCCCTTTTAATATCTCATATTTTTTACTCCTGTAATGTTTGGAGAAAGTAGTACATAAATGTACTAAAATGTTTCATTAATGCTTGTTCATAGCTTTCATTCTTCAGTCTCGTCAGATCGGTCTGGACAGTAAATGCTATAAGGAACATAAATCAGTTATTGGCAGTATTGCTACAAACATGCTGCAATTAGACTCCACCTTACCACAAAGTCTTATCTTCTTCATTCAGGCAGGTGATGCCTTCAGGGCGGCTGTATGGGTGTGTGCGAGAGATATTATGATGATATACAGCAGCAGCTGTTATTATATTGGACTACCTATCTTTAAATGCCACAGATATGCTAACAATCTCTTCTTCATTGATTTGGTTTGTCTTTTAAACTGCAGAAAGTACTGTGTGGGATTTTGGACTGATGAAGGCTTTTGTTGAACTCACACAGCCTCGTGTGGCTTTTTCTTCCTCTCTGACATTCACTTTTTCCATTTGTGTGAGATTCCATCTGCTTTTCCTTTTTTATTCCTCCAGACTTCATAGTGTCTTCCCCTCCCTCTCTCTCTCTCTCTCTCCCTCTCTCTCTCTCTCTCTCTCTCTTATTCATCCTCCTTTTTGTCTTTCTTTCTTTCTTTTAGTAATTTTTTTTCACTCTCTTCTAGGCCCTCCCACTCACTACGTCACATTCTCACCATCTCTGTTTTCTCTGCCCATCCGCTCTGAAAGTCACTCATTTTTAATGAACTAATTTGTTCACAACTGATCACAAATCCGTATATGATTACTTAAATATTATAATGTGTTAACTGACTGCAGATGAGGGAGGATCCTCTTGTTTGGTAATATTTTTAGATATTAAAAAATGACAGTTTGCATTGCTCCAGCTTGGTATTGGTCAGGCGCTGAAGAGCCAGTAGAGGGCATTACTTATACCTGTGCTAATATTGTGGATATGTGGTTATTCTGGACTGATAGGATCATTAAACTCTTGTAGTTCAAGATAAGATCACCCAGCCACCACCCTTTCAGTCTTACATCTGCTGTTACTAATAAATTCTGGGGATGTCACATTTTGGTTGTTCAGTGTCAGTGCAGTCTTGTTGCAAATTGTCAGTGTAGTAAAATAGAATATCGGCCTGAAATATACCAAAAAACGAATAATTTTGAAAGCTAAAAAAATCTAACTAAACAAAAATGAGTGATGTCGCCTTAGCCAAGTGCTTGAAAAAGTTAATGAAATAAAACTAAATTTAGGAATATAAAAAAACATATTCTTAATATATATGAAATATATATTTTTCTGAATGTTTTGCGGAAAATATATTCATATCTGATATTTCCATCCGAACAGAATATAAGTACACATGAATAGGGCCCTGAAAATATATTTTCTTGTATCAGGATTACACAGACTCAATTCAAGGCCTGTTCTGTGAATTTAGAGTTATATGGTCTTTGGAAAAAATTTAAATGAATATAAAAGCAGATACTGTAGGAAATCTCTGGCTTCTATTTTGTCAGGTAATTTGACAATGCTGCTTAGCAGTTTGACAAAACAACCGTCCAAGATTCCTCCTCAGACTAAGAGAAGAATAAAGGTAGAGGGATCATCATCATCTTTCTTTCCAAAGACCACTGAGGAATGTCATTTAGTCTGGATGGGAAGGAAAGATTCGCTGATGTCTTTGCGCCGGTGTCTCATCAATGCCTTGGTGTTCTATTATTCATTAATTAATAATGATTAACTTTTGATCTGTTTAGTCTCCTATCAAAAATGACAGCACTGAGAAATTTCAAGCAATTAAACGGAACAAATATAAAACAAGCGGAAAGTTATACACTGTATGTACTGTATACTTTAAGAGTACACAGTGCATTAAAACATTTCAGTTCACTGAGGGATACAGTTTATTATGAATAATTTAGCAGCTTTTATGTTGTTTTGATCTTCACAGCTGATTAGAGGTCATTTTGAGTTTATATTTACATTTACCTGTACATTTAGTCATTTGGCAGACGCCTTTATCCAAAGCGACTTGCAGATGGGGTAAACAATGGAAGCAATTGGGACAGACAACATAAGGACAACAAAAAAGCATAAGTGCAATAAAAAAAAATCCTATCCTCAGTGAACTCACTATAGGGTCTTTCATTTCAGAGAGAGAGGAACTTGAGTTATGCAGCAGGCAGGTAGAGGCAAGTAAACTGCCTTTTAGACAGAACTAAGTGCAGTGAAAAGGGAAGGTGTGAAATCCAGTTCTATATCACTGGTCCTTCACAGCGACACTAACCAGTAAGACATGATGATGAATTCAGGACTTAACAGGCTTCACAAACTAAAACTGAATACAACTAACTTTTTGGTTTAGATTTGGTGCTGATGGTCTTACAAATTAAGAATCAGTTTTACTTTTAACTTTCCTTCTAAAGTTGGCACAGTTAATGTGCAATGTGTCCTGTCAATGTGACGCATTATAAACGGGTGCGCAATTTAAACAATTGATTTATTGGTTTTGTGATTTCATTTTTACTGAATCCAGGATTTTTTGGTAGTTGTTATGTCCACAGAATTTTTACCAAATAATTTGTACAAATGGTCTGTCTTACAAGTTCCCAGAAATATTTTTTCTTCAAATGCTTTTTTGTTTCACCTTTTAAATCCTAAAACCTTCTGTCAATTTTCAACTTTAAATTAAAAAGAATATATATTTTTCAGTCTCAGCCTCTATGTATATCTGCCCCCGACTAAGACATGAGCACATTTAATAAAAAATCCTTCTCTAACAAGTGTTGCACTTTCTCTATGTCATTTTTTTCAGTGTATGACAGCATCATTTGGCACCATTCCACATCTAATCTTTCTGTGTCTCTTTCTGTAACTCTCTCTCGCTGACCCCGACTTCCTCTCATCTAGCCTTTCTGCTCTTCGTGGCTTGTGAGAGTTTGTTTTGTTAAGGCGTCGGTGTGTGGAGTTCATCTCTGTCCCCCTCTCCTGTTTGTGTCTGAGATTTGCTTTTTTCCAGGTATTCACAAAATGGCTGTTAATGCCATTACGCTTCATTTGCCATTCTTTTGCCTTATCATGCACGATAATGGCTGTTATAGGCTATCATAACAATGTAAGTTGTTTTTGTATGGGACGTTTAACAAAGGCCAAATAGACAATTGTGTTGTGCAATCTTTATTTCTGAACACAAAATATCATCAGAGAAACACAATTTGTCATCTGTGTTTGTAAGTGCCATTCCTCGATTTATGTGCGCTAATTCGTTACTTTCTTTAAATCCCTTTATTACTTTCTCTTTTTCTCTTGACCTCTTTCTGGAGAGAAATCTACGTGTCTGTGTTCTCTTCACTCTAATGAGTTTCACTTCGAGACATCTGCCCCTCCAGGCAGCCGTTCTTTTTTCCTACATAACTGTCTTCCCTCAGACTCCAGCAAGCTCCTAGTGTATATGTGGCAGTAGTTTAGCAACACTGGAAGAGGAGGAGACAGAGAGAGGATGAAACTGTAGAAAGACTAAGTTAAGCACATTTTAATCTTCTTGGATCTAGAGATAAATCATGCCATAATCGATCCATTAACCCTTTATAATTTCTTGCATACATTTTATTTTTAATAAGGAGAGAACCTTGATTTGTTTTACGAACTGGTCATTTTAGTTTTGTTTTTTCTTCCAGATGGCAACAAAGACTATGAGAGTGCTAGAAAAAATGGAGGAAACGCACCAGAGACAAAACAGATGAAGCAGTAGAAACTGTTCATCGTCTAGTAGGTGTCAAACAACAACCAATAGGAAAGCGGCATGCTATATATTTCCCCGCCCATCCCTGAAATATTCCCACCCTGTATCCTTTTACCCCTCTGTGGCACGTGACTTAAAAACCCCCGATGACATAAATTGCAACAACAAACAAAAAAAGAACACTGTTAAAATATCTATACATTAGATATCTTCACTCTATTGAATGCGGTCTAGTTATTAGGAGAGCTTTAACAAATCACATTGGGATAAGTGTAACATTGTTTTTGTAATATTTAAATTTTCATTTCTGTCTAAAGGTGTGGTTCCCCAAATGTGTGTTTTCCTCAAATGCTGTTTATCTCTACCCTTTTTGTTCTGTTTCTCTCCCATTCTTGTTATTTTTGCCTATTATTCATTTGCTCAATCGTTTTGAAGATTTACGTTTTTTGCATCAACACCAGCAGGGGGACAAATCTGGGTTACACAAAGTACCTCCCTCCTCCAAAACTAAAAATTTCTCTCTCTCTCTCTCTCTGTCTCTCTCTCTCTCCACATCCACTTTCTTAATCACTGTCTCCCAACAAAGCAACGAAATAAAACACTATTTCTTATGTTAGATCAGCTTGGGTTGACTAAATAGCGTGTAAAATTATCATCCAGCTGATTTCAGGTCAGTGGTTGTGGTCATTCATAACAGCAGAGTTTTTCCATCTGTTGAGACCTCTGTAATTCGTCAGAGGACTTTCATGAGTCATGGAAAAACAGAGAGAGTTGGAGGCCGAGTTAAAACAAAAATGTTTTCTGAAAGTCCTGTATGGGCAAAATCAGACATAATATAGTTGAACAATAGCAAATAAACACAAAGGAGATACATCACATCAGTTAATTATTTTAGAGAGTGAACAAAGACTTATAACCGAGACATATTTTGCGAGGTGCATACTCTCTTGTTTATTTAATATACTTAAAATATAAAGGTGTTGTGCTCATGGAGCTGCACAATAATTTTGTTTTTTACTCTCTTTTCAGCTTCTCTCCAGAAACACACGGTCATGCACACGTGCACACAAACATAGACTTGCACAAAAGTACACTGATGTATTAGCGCTTGTCTGCCCAAGGGGGAGCTGTGCCAGAATCCATCATTACAAAGAGCAATTCCGTCACTGTTTCCTGTTAGATCCAAGTGTGTGACCTTTGTTATAATCCAGCTTGCTTCATGAATAAATCGAAACAATGACACACATGATATATACATTATTAAAATAATCCAAAATATATGAAATTGGTTTAAAACATTGATGCTTCTGCTCATATAAAACCAATTTGCCCCACAGGTGCTGTTTTACTGTCCTATCTTATAAACTCTGAAGTGCCCAATGGTGATGAGATCAAGCGGAGCGAATGGGACACAGTCTTATTACCATCACAACATACTGGATCTTTGTGAAAGGTAAAGAAATAAAACTGTACTGGTATTTTTTCTCATGTAAATATATAGGCAACTACGCAATATATAGACATATATTTTTGTAATAAAATGTGTATTCAGGTAATAAAAACCCATCTACAGTATTGGATGAGCCCAGATGAAAATTGTATTGCTCAAGTTTCATTTAAGTATCAACTAAAGAGAAATAAAAATGGAAACAAGACACATTTTAAATGCATGAAAAGTATGGATGTATAAAGTTGGTAAATTTGATGAGGAATTTCGGAGATTATATCGCAGTCTTCAATAATAATGATTTTGGATTGCAGACAATCGTTTCTTATTCATGTCTAGCCTAGAAATTATTAAGGGATGGTTCACCATCACTTGCTCACCCGCTTGTCAATGTAGACCTGTATTTCTTTCTTCTGCAGAACACAAAAGAAGATATTTCGAAGAATGTTATATAATGAAAACTGTTGGTCCCCATTGACTTGCATTGGTTTTGAGTCCACACAATAAAAGTCAATGGGGGCCAACAGTTTTTGTTTACCAGTATTCTTTAAATATCTTCTTTGGGTTTTGCAGAAGAAAGCAAGTCAAACATGATTAAAGTGTCAGAAGGGTGAGTAAATGATGACAGTTTTTAGTTTTTTGGGGGATTGACTACTCCTTTAAGGTATTAAAGAGACCTCAACTGTGATTTATCTTTCTTATTGGGGTATGAAATGTTTGAGAGGGCATAGGGGGAAATAGCACATGTTCTTGAAAGCTCAACTGGTAGAATGAGGGTTTAGCAATGCCAACGTTTGATTTCTAGAGAATGAACTGAATTCTACCACGTATTATCCAAGCACTTTAGGCATCTTCCAAATGCATAAATGTGCTGTAAGACAGGTAAATGTCTCTACAAAGAATGATAAAATACAGAAATAAGCCATCCTGGATTCAAAATGCTTATCCTTTTGCACCAATAGCTTACGTGGAAGTTTTGTGCACAATTACCCTCATTAGGTGTGCCACGTTGGCTAGCCCATCAGATAGGAGTCGCTGGTTCTTTACAGGCATTTTTAACAGGGATCCCCTTTGTGTTTCCACGCTGTTGCTTCTGTGTCCTGGACCTTTAAAACATCTCGTTTCCACCAGATTGGAAAGTCATAAAACATAAAGCGGCCGCACCATCTTTCTCTCTTTACCTGCCGTCTGCTGCCTATTATCGCACCAGGCTTCAAGTGAGCGGGTTTACAGGGACCTGAGCTCTGGAGCCGTGGAGGGGTCCGGAGGCAACTTTGAAGTCTCCATTCACTTGCAATGGGCCTAGGGCGTAGGATGTCACCGTGGTCCCTGGTCCTAATGAGGGCCTTCTCGTAGATGTGTTAATGAAAGCTTGTGTTGCGAGTGCAAAGAGGGCTCCGCCGCTGGACGTCAGGCAGTTTCCTGCCAGCCCCAAGGCCACCTGAAACCTCTGATGTGTCCTATGCTGGTAAATATAAGATGATGATGCTAGTTAACAGATAATGTTCTCATAATAGATAATTGGGAGGATGATGTAGCCATAACTGGTGATTTACAGGTGATGTTAAGAATGTCAAAGCTGGTTAAGATGTTTAAGTGATGAAGGGTGTAGGCCTTTCTAGGACATTTCTAGGCATAGCTGACAGAAACCTGGATATCCATATTTTTTTATAGATGCTCTTAAGAAGTTCTTTAGCTCATTTGGGGACAAAGATCTTTTTTCAACAAGCAACAATGTGTGATTTGATGTATATTGCAATCTCAAGCGATCTAATATTCTGTTGCTGTTCAACCTAAAATTTTATAATTTACTCATCCTCATGTCATTTCATATCTGTATGACTTACTTTTTTCTACAGAACAAATACGATGGTTCAAGAACGTCAGTTCCCTAGCAACATTGGATCCCATTTACTACCATTGACAAATGTTTGTATGAACTGTCCCTTTAAGTTGTACCCAAAGACATAAAGCTTTAAACAAAAGAGAAGAGTAACATCTATTGCGATGGACACCGGGCCTATAGATAAGTGATCTGTGGTATAATTTAAATAAAATAGTGTGCAACTTCAAAGAGCCACTTTTGTACACTTGTGAACTTATATTGACAGCAAAGCAAGTCTAAACTTCAACCGTAAACTGCGCTGCGTGAGTCCCTATACCAGTTATCTTTTTGCATCGTCAAGAGATTTTGTTCCCCAACATTGGCCCATATCACCTCTCCCCTGGGGTTCTCAAAGCCCCCCAGCCCATTTTACAGTGAAGCCCCCTGATGTTTGATGGAACCTCATCAAACCAAACCTAAGACCCCAATCCACCATTAACGCACTAGGGGACCCAACACACCTCATACCACTTGGCCTTGATCCTAATGTTCGTTAAAAAAAGCCTGCTTGTCATAAAATGCAGGTTTGGTCCAAGCATCAATTAAGCATCTATTGAGACCGTACCTGTGGCAACCGTATATTGACCTAATCTTTGTAACAAAAGATAAAAAACTTGCTGACTTGCAGTTAATATTACGTTTGATCTTTCAAATCACCAGGATGATTTCTTTTCAACCCAAAAAATGTTTGTGATATTCTGCTGGTACTGTTAATTGAGATAAAGTGCAGTACATTGTATTATAATTTCTAGCAAATTATATTTGGCTGTGAAATTATCCATCCATATACGAAAGATTGAAGACACATGTGGAGGATAGAGGCTTTCTTCGTAGAAGTTTCTTTTGACCTTTGAGATTTCATCCTTTTACCACAACTGCTGGACCAGTTGGTGAAAGATGTTTTGTTTGAGGTAATATGCTGCAGATACACCTTACAGACCACATACGTATATCAGATCTCTCACACTCTGTAAGACTACCAACTGCCTGTGGTGAAGCTACAGCAGACAGATATTCTCATTGAGTGCTGCACAGGATGTAGAGAGTGTCAGCGTAGATCACATTTACTGTGTGCTTAAAGGGCCAAAATTGTGCACAAATCTCAGTTTTTCATGCCCGCTGTTCTGAAGAAAACGATCATCCATGTTAAGCAAGTTCTTTGGTCAGCATCTTCTGCATATTTGAGTTGCTATATGATATTGAGGTCTAAGCTTTTCACACCCAAAACAGTTTAGAAAGTCATTCACAACTATTACAAAAGACTGATCAAATCCATCGTTGCTCAAGAAAGCAACACACAACTTTGAGCCAGGTGTACCTAAAATATTAAACAGGATGATTTGTGTAAATCAGCTTCTTAAGTCTGACGTCACATACCACCGCTTTCGGGTTCAGAATGGGACCAGATGCCGTAGACAAACAACAAAAAATGCTAATAAACTCTCATTGTTTGCTGTCAAACTATAAAAAAAACACAATCCTAACTTTTATCACCATTAAGAAATGGACCTGACATTTTTATAATTTTATAATCAGATATTCCATGAGACTGTAACGTCCCATGAGTTTATAAAAGTTGCGCTTAAATATGTGATATGAATTAAAGAATGCTCATAAATTGCTGTTTAAACAGTTGAAACAAGTGGAGGCTTAGACCCGGAGACAGTATCCCTTATGTCACGACATAAAGGTCTAGTGTGTCATTTATTGGAGGATCTATTGACAGAAATGCAATATAATATACATAACTATGTCTTCAGAGGTGGATAAAGACCTTACATAATGAAGCATTGTGTTTTCACATAGAACAAAAACAACTAGTAAAATGATTCATTTTAATGCCTTTTATGTGAAGGTGATGTTAAATTCGAAGACACAACGCATACGATATACTCCCTGTTGTAGCATCCACCTGTTTTAAAAAGAAAAGTGACATCTAGTGGACAGTAGTATCAATAAAATTCACGTTAATGAATGTTCAGTGCTTGCGGAAATATGAAAGAAAAAAAATCGATTCACATCTTTTGAGAATCCATATTGAATCGACCACATTTAAAAATAACAATTAATCGTTGGTTGCAGTCACCGCTAGATGACGCTAAGTTTCATACACTGGACCTTTAACATTGGACCTTTAAGTGGATTGACATTATGTCTTCTGGGAAAAGCTTCTAAAGGGCAGTATGTCTTGCAGTGGCAAAATCGTGGCCGAAATCATACAGTGTTAAAGTCATCACCTGTAACCACCTCTCTCGGTCTGGTTTCTTTCCTTCATGCTCAAGATTTACCTGCTGAAGAATCAAAATATGAAGAGAAACTGCTGGCGAGCAGGCAGGGAGAAAGCAGCTAGAATGAGAGGGAGAAAAAGTGCACACGGACTCTAGTGGTCAGAGTGTTCAGGGGTGTCTGTCTGTAATCATCAGGCTACAAGGTCCAGCCACGTCTATGTAGCCTTTCATTTACAGTTTATATTTATCCCTTTATTGGACGGAGTTTTCCTCTGCCAAAACAAAGACAAGCACTCAACAATTACTATGTGCTGCTTCTGTCCCAGGACTTGTGACTATAGGTCAGTTTACTTCAAAAAATATTTTTCAGTAGTCAGTACAGTCCGAGGTTCATGTTAGATTCGTGATTTTGTTTAATGAGAAGCAAACTTTTGGCTTCATTTCAGTGTATTCTGGTAAGAGAGCTGAAGTTAAATCTGTATTGACAAGCATCGACATAATGGGAATTCAGATTTTTATACATTCTTAAAAACCATTGCAACACTAGACTGAGCCATGAATGTTCTTGTAGATTATTTTAGTCAACTGGATGTCTGTCTGCTCAGTCTTAGTGCTTTCATAAGATCTCATAATGGCTCTTTACGAATATTGAAGACATTTGAGGGTCTTGAATTGAATCGAATTGATGATTGTGTACAAGCTAGAAAAACCCCTCATACTTATCCATATGAAATGAAGTATGAGGCAAATATTTGCCACATTTCACTCTTAAAATGAGGATTTTATTCCAATAAATTGGATTGTTCAGTAAAATCAAACGCTTTTGGCGTAAACATACTGTCTCTCCCCTCCGAGATTACTTTTCACAGGTGGAATTTATACTTTTCCATCTGCAAATCCGTTTTGGCTGATGCAGTCGCTTTTGCTTAAATGACCACATAGTTTTATCAAAGGTGGAATTGTGTTTTTAAAAGTCCCTGGCTTGACTTTAAAAGAACCTTAAGCCATAATAAAGATAGCTGTACAGACGTATAGAAAGAGCCACTGGTGAAACCCTCTCTCCGGGTAGATGACCTGTTTGTAATCACCACTTTGTGTCGTGCTCCAGGTGTTGCAGTTGTAAAGAATTGAAATGATCTGCAAACTTCAACCTTCATTTAAGACAAGAATGTTATGAATGCCTTCAAAAGCATGACCCACCTAGAGAGAGACCAGATTCATAGGGATTCAAACAAGTATGTTTAAGACAAAGATATTTGGAAGAATGCTTGTAACCAAACACTTCTTGGCCACCACTGAATACCATAGCAGGAAATATGATAATGGTAGTCAAAAGTGCCCCAGTACTGTTTGCGTCCATACATTCTTCAAAATATCTTCTTTTGCGTTCAACAGAACAAAGACATTTATAAAGCATTTTTTCTCACGATAGTAGTCAATGGAGGCCAAGAACTGTTTGGTTACAAGCATTCTTCCAAATACTTTTCTCTGTGTTTATCAGAACAAAGTAATTTATGCAGATTTGGACCAACTTGAGGGTGAGTAAATAAAGACAGAATTTTCATTTTTGGGTAACTGTTCCTTTAACTAACCTTGCTAAGCATTATATCTTGGCATATTAAAATGCATGGTGTGTATGACAATTTTGGGTACGTTTGGTGTTGCAACGAGAAATATAAGAAGGTATTTTATAGGTATGACCTTTGCTAGGTTGCTGATTTGTTTCACACAGAATTCTAATGTTTCTTCATGAGCATAAAGAAAGTCTCTTATTCTCACTATTTTAGATATTTTTCCAAGAACCAAGAAGGAGGCTGGGCTTTAAATGACATATCCAGAGGAGTGATCAGACTCCAAATCGATGAGTTTCCAAATGCTGCTAAGACCATCTTCCAGCTTTCCACCTCTACATTTCAGCAAGAAAGAAAGAAAGGGCACTGGAATTCAGACATAATTCTTCTATCCCTTGAGGTCTAGCATTTTTTAGGATGTCTTTTCTTTCTATTTCTCTCTCTTATTTTCAGTGACATTAGTTATTTTGTTTGCAAAATTAGCATTTTAGTATTATTTCTGTAGAGATCTCTACATTTAGCTTATTACAAGATGAGGATATATAGAAGAGGATATACAGTAGTGGCCAATAGTGATGTCTGGAGGGTATACTGTAAATGCATACAGTATTTGCTTTTAACGTCCCTTCAGGTTTAATTAAACAATCCTAATATGACATATATGGTGCAAAATCGACAAAACGCTCAATTAAAAAGGGAAACTTTAAAATGGGAAACTACAGTTTATGAGGGATAGAAGTTTGTTATGTTATACACACAAAATTAAGAGTTTAAAAGTTACTGTATTCCATAACATCTGAATCCACAGTGAACCCCATCTGTATTTCTCCCCTCTCTCCTAAAGCTTTAATTATCTAAAACAGTCTGTTTCCCTAGGAAATGACAGGTTCCCATATAGGTGTTTGCTAATAAAAATCCACATTTTTGAACGCCCTAAATGTCACGTTATGCTTCAAAACCAGAAGTGACAACCATTAAACTGGCTTTAGACTTCTTGACAGATGAAAAACTGCTCACCATAATGTCTTTTACAGTCAAAAATTACAGGTGAGGCGGACCAAATGACATCTTGTCTATTAAGATTTCATCCATGCAGCGGGGTCCAAACGTCTGAGATCACATGGAAAATCGGATTCAGAGTCAAAACTGAATTGATTATAAAGGGAATCGTCTGAAAGTGAAGGCGTAAATCAGACATGTTATGATGTTTAACAATTAGGAAATATTTAAGATTCTGTTTTAAAGGAACAGTTCAACCACCCAAAATATTCTGTCATCATTTATTTACCCTCGAGTTCCAAATCTGTATGCATTTCTTTGTTCTGGTGGACACAGAGAAAAATATTTGGAAGAATGGTTGGAACCAAACAGTTCTTGGATGCCATTGATTACCATAGTAAGAAAAATGACGTTGGTAGTCAAAAGTTCCCCAGAACTGTTTGCTGTCTTACGTTTACATTACATGTAGTCATTTAGAAGACGCTTATATCCAAAGTGACTTACAAGTTGGGTAAACAATGAAAGCAGTTGGGTCAACATTAGGACAACAAAAAGCATAAGTGCAATAAAAACATGTCTCACAAAACCTACTACAGTGTACAGAGGCAAGTTTAGTTTATCTAAGTTTAAGTAAGCATGCTTTTTATAATATATATATATATATATATATATATAGATAGAGTAGAAAAGATATAGAAATCAGACATGACAGGTCAGGTGCTGACGGAAGAGATGAGTTTTCAGCCGATCTTAAAGATGGCCACAGAATCTGTTGATCTTGTAGCAGCAGGCAGATCATTCCACAAATGTGGAACCGATCCAGAGAAGGTTTGTGAGAGCCTTTTACCTTTTTGAGATGGCACCACAAGACGTCGTTCGTTTGCAGAGAGTAAGGTTCTGGCGCATACATAAGTCTGCACTAGTGAATGAAGATAAGGGGATGCCAAACCAGTGGTGGTCTTACATTCTTTAAAATATCTTATTTTGTGTTCAACGGAACAAAGAAATGTACAAAGCGATTTATCCTTCTATGTTAGTCAATGGCGGCCAAGAGCTGTTTGGTAACAAGCATTCGTCCAAATATCTTTCTCTGTGTTCATTTGAACAGAGAAATTTAAACATATTTGAAACAACTCGAGGGTGAGTAAATGATGCAAGAATTTTCATTTTTGAGTGAACTGTTCCTTTAAGATGCATTTCTACTAGTTCAGTAAAAGTGTCTGTAGCTCAGTTAGTAAAGCATTGTGTTAGCAGCACAGATTTTAAGGGTTTTATTCCATGGATGCCATTTAAGTCACTTTGAATAAAAGCATCCACCAAATGCATAAATCTAAATAAGCAGCAATAATTCCAGGTAATACTCCCATGTTTGATGCCTTTATATTCTCTGTTCTTATCGTGCCTGAGTTGGTCAAGCAACAACAATTCATCATTACTTTCTTAAATAAACAAAATCCACCCTCAGCGCTTTTCTTCCTCAACCTCTTGACAGATAAACAGAGATATTGCCGATGTGCAATGCACTGTATGTTTGTGGTTAGTTGGGACAAGTCAAAGTGTTTAAAAAAGATAAGCTGAGATATCGATTCTATTCATCAGTGCAAAGAAACAAAAATGTCCGGAATGGTAGACAGAAAAGAGATTCAGTTTCTGCGAGACCCTAATTCGATTCCTGGTTTGTAGTTGTCTTTCGTCTCTGAGAGTTCAAGTATGGGAGATGATTCACACGGCAAAAATGTTGCACAACTGTAAATCAAATACCAAAGACCGAACTTCTTTAATACTTAAAAAAGAAGAAGAACCCCTCGCTAACAGTCATTCAGTTCGTCTGTGGAATTTTCCAGAGTTATAATTCAGTTCAATAACCAAAACAGTGTTGAGACTGACTGTTCCCTAAACCAATGCGAGAGAGTAGCATTTTACTGAAAAAATAACAGTTTTATCTGGAGCTTGCCCCTAACGTTTTACTGTTTGGATTCGCGCAGGTCATTTAGAACTGAAAGTATGCCACTGTTTCAGTCATTGTAAACAGGACAAGCCCTTTAATGCAGACGGCATAGATGAGTGCTTTATACTGACTATACAGAGGAAAAAGAACATCTGTGAGGACGCACGGGGAGAGAAAGGATGAGGAAAGCTTTAGGGAGAAATTAGTAGGATCTCTTTGTTTATTAGTATAAGATATGGAAATGAATTATAACCATTGACCAGTGACTGCTGGTTATGAAGTAAATGTCTAAAATAGAGAAAAGGAGATAAGTGAACAATAGGGTTTTAAGGGAAGGGAAAAGAGAGAAAAGCAACAGATAAAGGGAGAGACTTCAGAGCTGGTTAGACGTGGGTGGGAAATGGAAGTGTGTGTGTGTGTGTGTGTGTGTCAGATCAGAGCACACGGCAGAGAAGAATGTATATGTGCCAGGGTAGAAGGGAAAATAGTAGTGGATGTATGTTTGTGTAACTTTGAGTATAAGTGTGTGTGTGGTGGGGGGGATGGGAATAAAGATGGGGTGTGGTTTGTGTGTGAATATTCCCAGACGTCTGCCGGTGTTTACAGGAGGATTGGGGTGCTAGTCTGCGACACTGAATAGCAGAGCTGCGGGATATGATCCTGTGATCCTCGTAATAACACGTCCGAACACCTCAATCCGCCATCCTCCGTCATCAAAGACCCCCTGCCCCTCCACCAGCACACACATATCTCACCACGTCACAAATGTGAAGGACCTCAGAGCTCCTCAACAAAATGCTCACATCTGTATAAAATTGATGTTTTTTGGAGGTTTGCTCATGGTTTGCTCCTGGATCAGCCACACCCTGCAATGGTGCAGTTCAAGTTTTTTTTTTGGCCACAGAACTAGTGGTTTGCAATGCACAGAAACCATTGGCTGTGTAATGTAGATTATTGGGCAAGTTACTCTGAAAAAGTAATGAATTACTAGTTACTAGTTACATATTCAATAGTGTCATTAGATTACTGTACAAATTACTCTCTCCAAAAAGTATTTAATGACTTATTACAAATTACTTTATATATCCTACATCAACCTTGATTAGTTAAGTGATTAAAGGATGGACATGAAACGGCTCTTTTAATTCATTCAAATAAATATTATAAAACTATATAAAGCAGTATAATTAACTGACTAAAGTATTACAAATGTGAGAAATATACATTAAAGCACAGATTTCAAAGTTAGACTTTGAAATTTGATGTCAATTCCACTATTGCACACACAAATATTACACACAGTATTTAGTTTAATAACATCAGAAGTAACTGTAATTCCCTTACTTTACAACGGAAAAGTAATTAAATTACAGTAACTAGTTACTTAGTAACTAGCTTATATCGGATTCTGCTGCGTGCATGTGTGTTTCTGAGTGTCACTTAAAAAAGTAAAACAGGTTTTTTTCATTTTGAGGCTTACCACGTCATTGCTCTCACATATTTGTTCTCCATGTGTTCACAGATTCCACTGCACTAGAAGGAGCACGTTGCTTTGGCAAGCCCGGAAAAGACAAGTAAACTTGAGCGAAATTAGTAAACATGTTCGATGAAAGAAAATTTGTTCATTTGTTAAAGCATCCGTTAAATGTATTGCCCCCTGAGAACAATATAAACTGTTCGGAAATGTGCTCTAATGGACTTCAGCTGTTGAGCGCTGCATCACGGGACATGTCCCTTCTTTACTGATATACAGATCTCTCATCAAGTATTTAAGAGGTATTTAATCATCAAAGTGCTACCAGAAGGAACTACTGAAATTTACATGATCAGGAATGACCTTAGATAATTTCTGGGTTCACTGTAAAAACATGGTGCAGAATTTATCTGTTATTTTTTACAGAATAATATCCAAAACCCTGTAATTGTACGAAATTGTACCGTTTTTTACTAATTATTAATATACAGTCAAAAAGCATCGAATTAGAGATTTTGTTTTTCAATTTTACAGCTTTTTTTTTATTTTGAAATATTTCTGGCGCTCCAGCTGGCAGAAAAATTCGTTCTTTTGCAGGATTTTTTCACAGTGTTGGAACAGTTAACAAAGCGCAAACAAAACCAAAAATATTCATTTTTGATCAAGAAAATGATCCGCCGGTAAAGAAACAAGCATAGATCAAGTGTGGCGACCCATGATGACTCATAATTCAGATGTTGCAATGTTACAGCTAATTAAATACAGTCGCTGAGTCTATAATTTTGAAGGGGGGGACACCAAAAACAGAATCCACGATAACCCGTCTGAAGATGTCAGCGAATGAAACGGGGTATGACACGTGACATGACCCCAGTGAGAATTCTGGGTTAGTGAACCTTCTCTCGCATCGGTGTGATGAGTTAAAATGGTCCGCTGTTCTCGCGATGTCTTCTGCAGCACCGTTTGCTGGATGGGAGCTGCCTAACACGAGAGGTTTCTCTCTCAGACTGGATAGAGAGGCAGTAAAGAGCTGATCTCAATGGAAAAGAATTCAAAGCCTCTTCCTCCCCCCTTTCTCAAGAGTTTAATTCAAGCAATATGTGTCTAAAGTGACACTGAGTTGTTTCTATCTCTTGCTTTCTCTCCTCTTCCGGAGAGTATTAGGCTAAGTGCAATTTTTACTGTAATGTGCATTGTGTCACAGCAACTGCTTTTGTCTTCATCTCTCTCTCTCTCTCTCTCTCTCTCTCTCGCTCTCCCCCATATTTTCATTATAGTCGAGAGAGAGAGCATCACTCTGCCACGTTATCGGAAAGTCACATTTTCTCGCTTCATCGCTGTTCAGTATCCGCTCATGTGAAAACAAACTCAATATGGTTTATTGAAATCAGTACCATTTGGGGGATTTCTGGCTAGTAGAGTTCTGGAATGAATGCTCATTTTACCCACAATTCCTTAAAGCGATCGATAGACCTCTATCATATCCTTGCATCACATGTTTGTGTGCATGTGTGTGCAAATCAAGCTCTCAGACGGACTCGTGGCTTTTAGAATGGCTGTTCTAAAGACACATGGCACTCCTTACATTTTTGTGGTATGGTCGAGAAGGTCTCCCTGCTTAAGACGTAATGTTAAAAACTAAAGTGGAACTTTTTTGTCGTTCATCATTCTCTCTCTTTTTAGCTATTCATCTCAAAGGCTTTTGCTCTCCATTTGTACTGTAATGGGGCGAGACTGTTTATTCACGATTACAGGTCAGAGTAGCAAATGGTAGAAATGCAGCTAACGTGTGAGACACAGCACAAGGTCATTTTTTCCTTTACCCGAATCACTGCATTTAGGCCACGCAACACCGGCACTTTGGTGAAGGTCTGGAATTATTTACAGTACTTAAAGTGATAGTTCACCCAAAATGATAGTTCTGTCATCTTTACTCAACCTCATATGACTTTCTTCTGAAGAACTTAAAATAAGATATTTTGAAGAATGTTCTTACCCTGCTCTTATTAACTTGCATTGGTTTTGTGTCCATGCAATAAAAATGAATGGGCGCCGCCGCTGTTCGGTTACTTCAAAATATATAATTTTGTGTCACAAAGGTTTAAAATGACACGAGGGTGAGTAAATGATGACAGAATTTTCATTTTTGGGTGAACTATCACAACCACACTTGATATTTTTGGCACAGCTTTATATTAAGTTTATAGAATAAACTATTTTATAGTTTTTTATTAGTATTATTTTTATAGTCATTTTGATTAAATTCTTGATTTTTTCTCATTATCTGTGTTTTTCTTGCACATTGCAAATTATACTATATTGCAACAAGTATTCTTAGTACTTTTTCTAAATGTGAATTGAATGCACTTTCATTTAAAATGCCTTGGTATATTTAACTAGCATGCTTGGGGTTCGGCTAAAACAAACTTTCAGGGCGTAGACCAAGAAGGCTTGAACTTCTTTGATCATGCCCCATAAAGAATAAAAACAAGACTGTTGCATCCAACGGTGACCACTTTGTGCCCTTTTGTCAATGCTCCAGCTGGTATGTGCTAAACCCATGGTCGTATGTACAGTATTGTGCTATAAGCAGGGTCATCACCCACAAAAGGAGGAGCTTCGCTCGAATGGTAAAAACATCTGCATCACAGTCTGAATTTTACAGCCCTCCGGGTGGAATGTTCCTCCAGGGAGAGCCACTGATCTGTGATCAGGTTACCCTCATCTTCACCCTCACCTTAACTCTTCAGAACACCTGGGTTAAATATGCATATCTAGTATTGCACACCATTAATTTATGATTAAGTGCCTAAATATATATAAGTATCACACATCTTCCCTCACAGGTAAAATTAACTGGTATATTACTGGATGGTGCCTCTGCAAGTTTTAAGGGCAAGAAAGTCACCCAGGCCACTGTGTCAGCTGCCCGTGTTGACCCTCAAGGGTATGAACTTTGACCCCTTTCTAGCAAATCCCACCCACCTCTTCCTTTCCCCCCACCGGCCGTCTGACGTGTTTTTCCCATCATGCCTAGCTCTCACATGTGGCCGCGAAGAAGGATGAGATTTATTCCATTCTTCAACGCTGGAGGATCGCCGTGGCAATGTAGCTCTAAGCACAAACAGATGTGCATCGAAAATAAGGGGAGAACGAAATGTATTCGAGAAAATATGCTGAGATATGCATGTAGGTGTATGTAGACTACAGGATCAGGTGATAGTCTGGCAGGTGGTCTTTAGTGTGAGCTTCAGAGAGTCTTTGAGGTCCAGGTCTCGTTATGGAGGAGGAAAGCGAACTGTAAACAGTAACTTTTGTGGTTGAAACCTGCTATTGTCCGCCGCCTGTGAGCCTGGGCTTCAGCCAAGCGAGACGTGGCTACAGAGGGAACTTATCCCAGAACCCTGCTTCCTCTAAGGTTACTGCTGCAGAGGGTGGGCGGGGCAGTGGGTTGGGCTGTGGGTGTGTCATAGGGCAGATGTGGGTGGGACGTGTTCCGAAATGCCTGAAAAGTTGGAGCAAGAAATGTGGCACACTCGAACAAATAATCTTTCCTCTCTTCATATTTATTTTGCCTGTCCTGCTGTTTTGTCCATTTCTTACCGATGACATTGTTATTAAACTTGAGTGTTTAGGATATTTTCAGACTATATCAATTGAACTGATATAAATATATGGAAGTATTTAAAGTGAATAGAATAGAAAAATATGGTTTTAAAAAGAGAGTTTTTAATCTGTTATGTGTCATCTCATTCCCCCAGTCTCCTGACTCATGCCCACTATCAGTTGTAAAAGTGGTAAAAATGCCAAAATAAACATGAAAGCAGAAAAACATCTCTTAAACGTAGATAAACCTTGTGTTCTTAAATTAATTTATTCACTTACCTTCACATCCAGCTAACAAACGTTCTTAATCTCTAACATGAACAGATTTGGTCTTAATTTTAAGCTGACTCAACAGTTGACGTAATGACCTCTACAGAATAGTGTGTGTGTGTGTGTGTGTGTTTGTTCTCCAGGGGGTAATGGAGCACATGAGACATGAGGAAAGGGTGGGCATGACAGATGAAATCGGCCTAACTCTCTCTATCCATAATATGTTGTGGTAGTCTGTGTTCACTGCAGGCAGTGGTACTTCACTAGAGACTGCATGGCTATACCCTTTTCCTGCCTTTTAAAGAAAATATCCACATAATCCTCTACTTCGCTGGTTGGTTTATGACAATTTAACTCTAAGGCTTTAGATTTTGACACCCCTCACGAACGCCATTTAACCGGAACCTTTATGTTTTTACAGACTGTTTCATCCACCTCCACCATCAACGCTGTTTTTCTTGGATCATGTTTTCTTTTTCTGTGAACATGGCTGCCAGAGTCCCAGTTGGTCTGAGGTCAAAGGTCAAATGGGATCAAAGCGCTGTTTACAAGGTATTGAATCAAAAAATAGATCTCCAACAAGTGCCAAAAGGATCTCTTCCTAATCATCAGACAATATATCTAAACACAGAATGGACATTTTTGGAAACAATTTCTCAAACAACATTAAGCATTTTCACAACTAAGCCAAATTCAATACAAGTGAAAATTCCATTTATTCTTAAGATATGAAAAAACTAAATTGTATGACTGAACATGGATTCTGTGTTTGCTAATATTTGTATTCTTCTTCTTTGCTGGTGTAACTAAACCCTGTGCTTTAGTATTTTAAGGCAACTTTTAAAGTTTTGTTTTACAGAGGTGCCATTCAGATCCAAACAGATCCTCTAATGAAACTCAAATGAGTCGAACAAGCCCATTTAACACACAGGAAACAGCAGCTCTTTCGGAGTTTATGTGCCATCATTATTGAGTTCTGTTCACCTTCAGATATTTTACACATACGCTCACAAATACAGACAGACACGCATGTGTCTTTACTCTATGTACATCTAAACCGGATGTGTTCACCAGTCAATACAGCTTGTGCTTATTATGGATTATTAGTTATTATGTTTAACATTATAAACTTATTTTTATAGTGATCAGTTGAGGAAAAAAGCATTCTCATATCAGTCAGTAAATATACAAAATCAATGTATGATGGAATTATATTTTGTCATAAAACTTGAACTATAGTTGAACGAATGTAATACTGTCTGTACTGATGAATATTTTAGTTTCAATTTACTATGATAGTAAGAAAAATGACAATGGTAGTCAAAAGTGTCCCAGAACTGCTGAGAAGGGTCTGGCTGCAGAATTGCACTTTCACTCTCAGACACCTTCGCTTCCTGTGCAAGTGACGTCACTTGCATTCGACACTTGCATTCGAGAACATCTTGCGGTCATTGCCTTAAGTTAAAATATAAATGTTTTGTCCATGTATGACAGTATATTATTTCAGTTAAAAAGCCTGTGAGTGGTGTTTGGAGCAGTCAAGTGCTGCTTGGTTCTGTTCAGCTGCCCATAATACTCTGCATGGAGGACCAAAAAGGCTGAATTTTCAGGGGACAGATTTGCAGCTCTGGAACCCTATAGTTTTGTCTTCACTGAAATCAAAGATATGCACGTATTCCTTTAACATGTTGTTGACGTCATGACCCTGAAGGTGTTCTGTCAAGTTGAAACTAAAGAAAATGCATAATGTGCCATTGTTTATTTTGCATCGCTTCGTTTGCTTTTACTTATGTGATGTCACTTGCACAGGAAGCAAAGGTGTCTGAGAGTGCAAGTCTGAAGATCTTTGCATATAAAGTCTGACATTTTCGTATGTGTTTTTTTTTCGTATTTGGCGCTCGTTTGTACGGTGTCTCTGAATTGTTAAAAAAGGCCTCTCAAAATGCTTGCTACGGATGCGAAAAACGCAGAGAATAGAACCCAGTCCGAATTTTTTTATGACGGATGTAAATATCGGAAGCATTGTGTAAATGTGATTGACACAACATGAGGTCGTATTTATTTTTTACCGTGCGCAAATTTCGGACGCAAATTTATTTTGCTCTTTGCTTGAGAGTGCAGTTCTGCAGCCAGATGCTATTGGAACTGCTTGCTCTTCTACATTCTTCAAAATATCTTCTTCTGTGTTCAACAGAACAAAGAAATTTATAAAGCAATTTTTCCTACTATGTTAGTCAATGGTGGCCAAGAACTGTTTGGTTACAAGCATTCTTCCAAACATCTTTCTCTGTGTTCATCACAACGTAGACGTTTATACAGATTTGGAACAACTTAAGGGTAAATAAATGTAGACAGAATTTTCACTTTGAAGTAAACTGTTCCTTTCAGTGAAGATGTTCCTTTAACATCGGAATTCAGTTGGAAATGTTTTCTTAGTTGTATGTTGTTTTAACACTTGTAAAGGGTGAAAAACAAAACAAGGAGTGCATCTCGGCCAGAGCAAACAGTCTTTATATGCTTTAATGAGCATTTTCTATAAATATGGTGTTGGTTTTGGCTCCTCCTAAAATCTGCATCAGTTCTTTTGATTCCAGTCCCTACTATGGCTTATAGCAGACTAGAGAAAGTGTGTGTACATATTCCTGCAGTGAATCAGCCAGTCTCCCCCTCCAGGGTATGAGCAAGACCTCAGTGCCAGACAACCTCTCAAGTCAGATAAACTAGCCTATGGGAAGGAATTTCTTCACCCGGAGAGTGCTGCGCTCACAGCTATCTATAGGAAGAGTTTTGCTTTCCCTAAAAGAGGCCTGGTCCTTAAAAGTCTTGATTCTTGAAAAGTTCAACATCACCTTTTTGTTCCAGAATTTTGAATACTGTGGAAAATATCCCACCCATGGTCATTATTATCACAGCATAGTTTTGTCTTATTCATTTTTGTCTGCTTTTGTCAACAAACACTTCTGCTCTCTTCTGCATTCTGGAAGTCAAGAGACAGAGAGAACGAGAGAGAGAGAGAAAGGGGGAGGTAATGTGCTCTGCAGACGCAGACTTGGACTCACTCACTCCCTGACAAAATTTTCCCGGCTGGAACACTGAAGAAAGGGGGATGGGAGAAACTAATCGCTTTTCAGCACGACATTTTTCCAGCAGTGTGCAGGTCTGGACAAAGTGCTCCCGGTAGAAGAGAGAGAGGAGTTTAAGAACTCAACTGAGTGGTGCTTCTCAGAATGATTGATCAATAGCATATGAGGGAGAAAGGTCTATACCTTGACCCTTTAATCTATGTTATATAGAGAGGTTTATAGGAATACGAGAGATAGAGAATGATGGACTTAATACCTCATGTGTCCGTTGTGCAAAGATAAATATATTGCAATGGCAATTGTGTAAATAAACATGAAATAAGAAATAAATTAATTCTGGGTTATTCCAGAATATGTTATTGCAGTAGCATATGATATCAATTCCCACAATTTATCTTGTGTATGAGTTAACCACACCACTGTCTCATTAATCAATCTGACATTTTTGCATCTACGTTTAAAAAAGTGTTGTTTGTGTGGACTCCTCTGAGGGTTTGTTCACCATTGTTTTCTTTGACTTTCTTTCTAATTTGAAAAGTTTTGGTTGCGGTTAAAAAGATAGTATAACTTTATATAATAGAGCTTCTGGTTGTGCCAATGAGACCCAAGAGCTGAGGACACAGAGAACTGTGTATCTTCTCACCAAACAGATTCATTTAAACACACCTGCTTGTGCTTTAAATCACCAAACTATTCCCTTTGACTCTGTGAATATTTATCGTATCACTGCACAAGTAATTTAATGCACATTGTTTCTGTAATTGGTAGCTGAAAGCTTTATCAATTTAGCACAAATATTTTAAAAAACAAAAATGCAATGGGAAGGTTTACGAATAATGATTTCAATTTGTGAATCAAATGCGCCACTAGTTTTGAGGAACAGATGTGCTTAGTTGTCTGGATTACGCTGCATAAATGTCATAAATAGTTTTTTGTGCATTGTGTCACATTCCTCATCTCTCATCATTTTGCAGTGGTTTAGTTCAGGTGATATTGGGTTTATTGTCCTTCTTTGCTGTTATTTCTGGCAGCATAAAGTGAGAGTGCATGCTTTCCCTAAACTCTCTCTCTCTCTGTTTGCTTTTCTCCTCCTCTCACCTTTACATTTACATTTAGTCATTTAGCAGATGCTTTTATCCAAAGCGACTTACAAAGAGTTTAGGAGCAATAAGCGATATGTCATACAGGAGCCATAATACATTAGGTGCCCATACAATGTTACTGGTTTCAACAAAAGCTAGACCACTACCTGTTGAGAGAAAGGGTTAGTGTTTTTTTTTATTATTATTATTATTATTTTTTGTCTGTCAAGTATTCACAGAAGAGATTGGTTTTAAGTAGTTTTTTGAATGTTGTGAGAGATGTGGTTGACCGGACAGAGTTAGGAAGAATGTTCCACCAGGAGGGAGTTATGAATTGAGCTTCACAGTTCTTAAAGATGTAAAGCCAGGAGCCATTGCATTAACTGTATCATGCAGGTGCTGCTGTTTTTAAAATACCCACAATGCGAATGTTCATCTGGAATCCGCGTAAATTATTTCAGGAATGTTTGTCGCCCACTGATAGTTCACGTCCCGCCCGGGGGTTTGAAAAATGGCACCAAAATTGACGAAATTATCTCAGCTATCTTAATGGATAGTAAACTGCTTCTGTTATTGAGGCCCACCTAACCGACCAATGAGTGATGGAGAACGAACGAGAGAAATAGAAAAAAGAAAACAGACATGAGAAAAAAATCAAGAGCCAAAGAAACCTAAACTTTAAACGCACAATTACTCAAAGGCAAAGGAGATTAAATTATACCAGAGTAAAATAGATCCCTGCTTCCCCTCTTTCAAGCTGTTTTGGTAAATTACACGTCTCCATCTCACTGTAGGTCGTCTCTTAACCCTGCTAACCTCTTTCTTGTCTGCCTTGAGCCATGAGAGACTGTGGTTGAGAAATAATGTACGTTAATCAAACGCTTACGAAACATTGCTTTTGATTTTCTAAACCTTTTCATAGATGGTATTGTCTGCTAATGTCGGAGTATGAATTGCAGCTGCTTTAACCAAAGAAAGAATTTTTGCTCAAATGTTGCTCTTTTTAATCTTTCCTGAGAGCTCTTTTATACTTCGTATCAGAATCAAACATGAGAAGCACAGTTTCTATTTGCTTTACCATGTAATCTCACGGCTTTACATCTGTCTCATAAGTAACAGTGAACAGTGAATGAACTGCGAGACGCCCCCCGCCGCTTTCCCACTTCACCCAGAGCGCAGCTTTGGTTCAGCTTTTCTGGCCTGTGCGGCTCACCAGCGGTCTTGCATATGCGCACACGCCCCATAATGCTTTGCAGCCTCCAGCGTTCCCAATCATTAGAGCTGTCTGTGTTTGTGTTGAGCGCTGGCATAACAAATAACCAGAGCGCCGTGGCGGTGGCGTTCCGTTTTATACAAGAGGCAGGTAAGGAGACTAAACTGAGTGAAATCAGGTGAGTGATATCACGCTGGTTAGTCTCAACTTAATAAAACCAGCTAAAGAGTCAAACCTTAAGGCAAAACTCACGTAAGCAATTTCATGGTGGATTTAAAAAACCGGAAGTCCTTATTTCATTATAAAACCTCATTAAGCCGGTGGAGACGTTGCAGTTGGACTCTCGGCCTCGAACCAGAATGCTAGTTCCTTCCCAACCAACACAAATAAATGAGTAGAAGACAGTTCAGAATGATCCCAAGTGCTGAACACCATGTAGTGGTGCTTTTCCATGCGTTACAGAACAACAGCGTGTCTGTCCATAAACAATTAATAACAATATTATCTCTGAATGTAGTGAATCAAATCAAACTAAATATATTGAGTATAAAAGGGATTTGGAAAGTTCTGTCATCATTTATTCACCCTCTTGTCATTTCAAACTTGTATGACTTCTGCAGAACACAAAAGAAGATATTTTTAAGAATGTTGGTAACCGAACAGCTGTGGTACCCATTGACTTGCATTGGTTTTGTGTCCATACAATTAAAGTCAATGGACATTGCTGTTGTTTAAAATATCTTTTGTGTTCCTTTTTGGGTGAACAATTTCATTAAAGACTGTCCTGTGGTACTTTTCACATTAATACATTTTTAAAGACAGAAGTCGTGCTTCATGTTTATGTAGTTAAGATGGAATAAATTCACTTTGTATTCAACAAAAATGTTATGAATTCTGTCGTGTTTCGTAATATCAGGTGTTTCTTCTCACGTAGTCCATTAGTCTCATTTCTACCATAGCCTTCTTATCACCAATACTTAAAATGAATGCAATTCTTGAACCATAAAACATCAGAACATCTGAAAATTCACAAATATCAAGCCCGACCACCTGTTCACCAGCGCCCGCAGGTTGTCTCCCGTGTCTGTGTGCGTTCGTGTGTTCAGCGAGCACCTGTAATTGTGCGAGATGATTTTTACCTCTGGTTTAATGACAGACATTTACAGTCGTCTCCAGATCTGGGGCGGCGCTCTGGATTGTGACCCCCCCCACCTCGCCCCCACCCATCTTCACCCTGTCATTAGTCTGGGATGTGAGGAGTTTATCAAAGCAGAAGTGATGCCATCACAGACGAGCATTGAGAAAAACGCGACGTCTCTTGGGAGGAAGAGTCCCATGAGGCTTCATTGTCACCTTTATGCAGGTGTGTATCAAGAAAATTATGTAACGGTAAAAGCCAACTGTGGTTGCCAGATTTCTGTGGTGTCATATATCTCTTTGCTCTCATTCAGTATGTCAAAACAGTTGTTCGTGCAATAGAAAACCTCTTTCTGTAGCACTCTATCCTTTTTTATTCATGTGTAGCCCATATGACCACTACATCTCATTCAAAGGTCCATAGTCTTTCAACATGGTTCCATTTCCAGATAGAAGGCAGATAGTTCTAAAATCGCAATCACAATCGTCACAATTAAACAGCATACTTCCGGTCCATAATTAAACATGACATGAACTGTATCATAACTTTGGTTTACTATGCTTAAATTGCGCTAAAAATCACCTTTTTCGACGTCGCCTCATCTACTGGGCCTGCGCACAGGCTGGCAAGCGCCTCACGTAAACCCCTTCACAGAGAATCGTCAGTCTTTATTGATTGACGATTGGCTCGTTTTACTGGAAGGCGGGACTTCCTTCGCTAGAGCGGCCACATTGAGCGTCGCATTCCTCCCCATTCATTGTAATGGCAGTGGGGCATCTTGATAATATTAATATCTGTGGTTTGGATGTTTTGAATGGATGAACAAATAGATTAATGGACGGACAGACAGATGGTCATAAAGTGGTGCGTAATAATAATAAGAGTAGAAAATTAGTTCAGCACTTTTTGACCAAGCTGAATCAAGCTGTTTTAGCACTAGCTTTCGTTGGCCTCCGTGATCAAACAGCATAAATTTGTGCATGCTTAGATTTTGTTGAATAAAAAGCGTTTTAATTGCCCTGCGGTTGTTAAGGGAGAACCGATGCTGTAAAACAACAAATGAATATGTGTCTAAAGCGTGCGACTGCTCACCTGCTGAGCTGCAGAAGTGTCTTAGCAAGCATAGGCGCCAACTAGCATATTCTCGTAGGTCTTTAACTTCTAACAGGGTCTTGTGAAGTGTGTCTCACACCCAGAAGCTACTGTTTGGCATCCGCATACACGTGTACACGCAAACACACACTTCACAGGACCAATAAACATACACAAAATAAAAACACAGCGTGAACTCGTATGCAGACATGTGCAGTTTTAACTGTTTGTTACCTGTCAGGTGGTTTTGCTTAAAAATATCTGATGGCTCAGTATCTTCTATAATCTTAGTAGGTCTTTCATTTACATTTATGCATTTAACAGACACTTTTATCCAAAGCGAAATACATTGCATTATACTATACATGTCTTTCATCATTAGACTTTCAAGCGGCCCACTTCATTTTTGCATGTCAGGGATTGTAAGAAAAATGCCAATCATCACCAAGTTATAATTCTCCCTCTCTGGCCTATTTACCATGTTCCTAAAGCAAAATAATACAAATTGAAAGGATAGTTCACCCAAAAATAAAACCTTCTGTGCTTGGTGTCAAAGGCCTGTCTTCGGTCTGTATTTAGAGGAAGGAAATACAAATGTTGTGATACGGTAACGTGGGACATTAGTGTATGTAACTCCCAATGCCATTTACTGTAGTTACTGTAAATTTACTGTAGTTACTGTAAATGCCCCTGCAGACTGCAAGGCTTCTGCATTACAAAGTAGCAATATGGTACCTACTTTAATTTTTTTAGAGTGCCTTGGGCCAGTACAACCAAATGAAACATCTGTCGGCAAGCTGCTACAAGTGGAGAAACGGATAGTGATGTGGTTCACCTCTGAAATGGGTTCATCTTTCCAATGAAGAAAAATAAAATGAATTCATATGGGCTTTTAATCATGTAGGTCAGAGACATCAGCGGAATGTGTGTGAGTGTATAGACCACTTCACAAAATGTGAACACTAGTCCAAAAGCACTTAAATCTCACACAGGTATTTCAATCCTAAAGAGAATTTGTTTACCATTACCTTCTTAATGTTCTGTTAGTTGTATTTTGTTCAAACGTTTTCGTATGCTAAAAACTGAAACCGGAAGTTATTCTGGACCAGTGTTTTTTTTTCGTCATTCGAAGTGGTATAGTGATTTGTTTCTAACTCTACGAAACACGAAACACACATTTTATAAAAATACATATTTTACACAAATGACAGCAGGTCTACCTGTAAGATCATAACAATTAGAGACAGATGTTCGGAATGATAACTGTAAACAGTACTATTTAGTGGGCTAAACATAAATCTGTCCAATAAAAATATGAAAAGTCTTTTCATATCAATTTTTATTAAATGTAGTTTAACCCATAAATATATAATTTTTGATATTCCATGGTTCTTGACATTTGACCATATCTCGTACATAAAAGCATATTTTTGCTCAGGTTTTCAAATAGTAAAGCCATATATGGCTTATCATTACAATGATAAAATCAATGTAAAAATTGTTGTTGTTTCATGTTATGAAAATCAACAATTATTTAGTATAAAACCCTTTAAAACACCAGTGATGTAGTAAAACTATATACACGTGTGTATCATATTGCCATAATGACATGTAGTACATTTATTACCACACAACTTGAAACCTCTTGAAGAGGAAAACGCTAATTTACTTCAGTCTCTGTAATGAATGACATGACATGAAACAGCGCCAATAAATCTGACATTCCCCTCAATGTGGTACCTCAAATCTTAGATGGCAGAATCCTAGGCTCATTGTTAGCAGCAGAAGGAATAGGTGAAAGGTAAAAGATGAGCGGCCTCAGGTGCGGAGTGTTTCATTAAAGCTTCATTACCCGGTGTGCTGGTTCCTGCCCTGCAGATGGGTGTAAACTCAACTGTGTGTTGTAAAGTATGTGTGAGCGTGTGCTTGCAACCGCGTCATGCTCCCAGCAAACGTGTCCGTTAACAGCTCTTCAAACCAGTGGCTTCCGTTCATAAAAGCATGCTTTTAAAAAGAGGGACCTTTTGGTTCAGACATTCAGTGAGGACACCTCCAGTATACTCATTAGGGCTTTTATGGAGGGAGATGAAAGCAGATGTTGTCAGAGGATTCACAAGCCTTCTGCAAGACTATGTTTGTTCATTTATTGTTTTTAGATTTATCTCATATTTAGCGGACTGTTTTTTCTTTCTTTTGTGCTATTTTATGAGCCATTGACTCGATCTACCTCAGAAAAAAAGGGCAGTTGACTTTACCACTTTCCGATTAATAACCACTGTACTAACACGTGTTTAAAGTGGACACACTTTCTTCCTAACCAAAATGTATAGCCAGAATCAATCTGGCTCAGTCCATCAGTAATTCTCATTAGAAGAGCAGCTGGCCGTCTGCAAACTAAATCAACTATTATTGTTTTGCGTCATTGTACAAAAGCTAGAGAAAAGCACACAAAAGAATGAGCAGGGCAGCAGGAACGGGTGACTGAGACAACAAGCCATGAGAGAAAGTGAAAGACGACTTCTCTACTCAAAACTAACCTCATTTCTCCATCCAGTGGAACTCCACCCATAATCACTAGCTGACCTCTACTTGCCTCTGACCACAGAACTATAGATTACAAAGACCAGAGGCAGACTAGGAGGTTCTAAAAATGCCAGTTGCTATTTCAATGCTGTGCCTTTCCGCTGCTGCAGCTTTGTAAACTCAGTGAACGTTCGGCACGTTTACCACAAACACCAAAGAAATCAAAGGATGAAGAGAGGCGTGGCATAAAAGTGACAGGACGTTTTTACGTTTTCTGTCAGTTTTTGCTCATTAGAGACATTCCCTAGATCTGCGGAGTTAATTGACACATGATTTGTCAAGCATATAGGTAACAATAAAAGGCACGTTTTTTTGCTTGAGAAGGTACAATTTCATATTTGCACATAGGGAATTAATGTAAAATCACATTCTGTATTCTTTTGGGTAGAATTCCTATTTCAGTCCAGGGTGGATCAGCGTTCCTATGCCAGAAAGTTTTTTCCATTGTATCTGGAACAAACCAAATTGAATCAACTCCTTAAAAAAATCCCGCCGTCCAGCATTTTTGCAAACATACAATATTAGCCACCTGCCCTGTAAGAATAATGTAAATAAAAAAACATAGACTGTTGCAGGCTTTCATACATAGGCAAAATATAATTTTTAGGATTAGTGTTGCCTAGTGGACACAGTTGACATGCTAAATACGGCAAATGCTTCCTTGTATTTAACCACATTTAAAAGCCTCTTACAAATGTAGTAAAATTGTATAGTTTGTTTGTTACAAAGTCAAGAAAGCGCATGGACTCAATTACGCCCACATTTCTAAAACGAACAAAGCATGACCCCAAGGTTATGTTATATGAAAGGGCTTTAAGTTAAGAAGCATATCATAACGTACAAAGTGACTCGTGGCAAGCTGACAAACACATAGCGGTAACGTATATTTTTCCAAGAGATTTCTCATAAAAGTATTATATTGTTGGCATTCTTAAATCTGGCTTTTTGGAAGCATAAAGATGGATGGATTTAGATTTGTGCTTGTAGTTATTTACAACAAACAGTTTAATCCGTATTGTAGTATGCGGTCTCCAAATGTCTTTTAATCAAACTCTGTTAGGCCTAAAGGCATTCGGGGGCACCAATAGAAAAAAGGGTGCTTTGAAGAATCAGGCTAAGATGAAAAAGATCCAAACTGCACAAATTGCAAAGTAAAACTATACTTTTGAGTAATAAAAATTGAGTGAGCTTGTTTTATTCTGTCAGTGTTTTACTGTAAACACTGGCAATCTTTTAACACATGCTTTCAGGCTCACATTATCTTCATCATGTTGTGTGTCTGTGTGTGTACATGTGTGTGCATGACTGGAAACCATAAAGCGGATAAGCACTTTCCTGAAGAGCAACAGCTGTGGACGCAGCAGTAGAATGAGGCTGGTATTTTTGGAGAACAGGCCTTCTGCACCATGAAAGCGTGGGGTGGGTCACAACACCTGTTTGCTCAGGACAGACACCCACCTATCTAGTCTCCGAGCGTGCAAGACTGAGCTGGTTGTCGTAATGACAAGATGGTTGGAAAGCGTTCCGCGCCAACGTGTCCCTTTTTTCTGTGGCTATTGCAGAACGAACAGTGGTTACCTTGATTTTTTATAAGTAATGATGTGATTGGGTTTCAAACAAAAGAAAATGCGAATATAATAGGGTTTACAGGGTTTTTAGGGTTAAACTATTTGGAGATGTAGAGGTTTATAATCTTTAAACAAGAAAAATTACTTTTGTCATTGTCACAATTCAACTGTTTCTGATACTGATGTACAGTAATGTGGAGGACACAGCAGCTCCTCGTATAAGAATTCCATTTAAGATCAATTATTCGGCCCTCTGAATGAAAAGTCCTTCTTTTCCCTCTATCCTGTTGCTTTTTCCAGGTCACAGCTTAAAAAGCTGTCTGTGCTGTGTTGTGTTTGGCTGTTTCTCTGCCGCAGCTCATGCTGGCGTTGGACAATGTGTGAGCTCCCAGAAGGCTTTGCTCTCCCAGGCTAAACACTAATACTCGGCTTTTTTTTCCGGTCGCATCCATTTTCATAAATTTTCAAGTCTGCTTTGGCCACTGCTGCATGTATCTATTCTTATAGTATTAAAGAAGGATGACAGGCCCATGCGAAGAGATTTCTCAGTGTTTTTGAAAACAAACGACTAGGGCACAACTAACAAATACGAATTGTAAACGAAGTAGAAATAGAGCGTTTTTATCTTTAACTTAATAGCGACTAGCGAGCCAAAATAATTGTTTGTGTAATGTGTAAAAAACACAATAATGCACATTTGCATATGCATAAGATTCATGTATCAGCCATTTGACCAGCACTGTCAATGCATTGTGCATTATTGTAAAAGCAAACCAGGACATTAAAAAAAAATTCTAAAAAATCTTTAGAAATTGTCTATAACTTAAGGGTGTACTATATGACCGCAAATTATACGTCTGTTTCTATTTATAGTTTGTTGAATGTGTATTTGCCATTTTGTTCAGAATCTTTGCAAGCTTTTGGCAGCATTCTTGTTTCACTTCTGTGCCTTTAATTTTAAAAAATGTTTGCTTACTATTTTAGTTAAAATTGCCTGAGAGGGGAACAAATAAGAAGCAAAAATGTGCTTCTTGTGGGTTTGCATTTGTAACAGAAAGGCTTCCTAACTGATTTAAAAGCATTACAAAATAACAAAAATAATGTTCTTTTATCAGATACATTTTGATAATCATTCTAGTCTGGTATAATTTACACTTTTAATTCCTGACTAAATTGTTTCCTTCTAAATTGATCACGCTTCCATAAGATGCTTTTATTCAAAGTGTTTCGCTTTACGTGTTTAATATGTAAATAAACCCCAGTAACTCTTTAATGTAATATTGTAGGCCTACATGAAAACTTTCAGAAGTTACTCATACATTCACACACGTGCACTTAAATAGAATCAACTTCTTAATTTAGGTTTCTGCCAAAATCAACTCTGAATTCAATATACATATCAAAATGAATCTGAATAAGTAATTGTTTCAAATGCACATGCAATCTATTTCTATAATGATCCTGACGTGTCTACAGTATGTACAGCAACCACGTTCCTCGCGAGTCGACTGACCCTATATGCACCTGAAAGCGATGAGGTGGCGTTTTCTCTCTCTCTCCAGGCTCACGACTTTCATCTCCATAACTCTGAGAGGGATGGGGCAGTCCCAGCTCTTGGATGAGAAGCTGGTATGAAGATGAGGAGAGAGGGGGAGAGCTAACATTTGATTGGACCGTTGCAGAGGTGCGACGTGTCTGCGGAAGAGAGATGGAGCCGCTGACGAGCCAAATCCCTTTCTGCGATATCAAAACGAATGCACGCTGAGCTGTCGCTTCTGTGTGGATGCGTTTTCAGTGCGCACACTTAAAAGCATTTTATGTATGTGCTATCGTCTTGACAACATGCCAATGTGTGATTTATGCTGGTTTCTGTTTTCGTTTTATTTACGAAGATTGTGCCCATCCCAAATATGCATCTCAACCTTAGGTCAATATTTCAAACGTTTACAAAGCACATCATTTTTCTGTAGGCCTAAAACAAATTATTATAATAAAAATGCAACTAGTACTCCAAAGCCCAAACTGCCAACTTTCTATATTTTATTGCCAATGACGTTAAAGCACATATTCTAAAAAATGTATAAAGCTATTTCTATATCTAGTAGGCTACACCACTGCAACACATTTTTAAACAATTTAAGTCCACAGTCGGTTTTCATTATAATTCTATTGCTGATTTTTATCATGGCAAAAATACCCATTTGAATGTCATTGCTTAGAAAATGTATTCAAACATTAAGAGGAAAAAAAACATTGTTTTACGGAAAGTATAAAATACGTAACTGAATTTTGCAGAATGTCCAACAATAAACACTGTAATTCGTTTAGAAAAAGGGTGTCATCGTCGTCTCCAAGATAATCGTAAAGAAATTCTTCCATAAAGAAGTCTTGAAATAAAAAGTCCGGAGCAATGCCCACCATACAGGTGGCCACTTTGGCACACAACGTGCAACTTATCCAAAAGAAGTTTAGAAATCAAACCCTCACCTTTTTATTAAGAGATCGGGTTTCTTTAGATGCCGGGGTAAAAAAGTTATGAAGACAGCCCCTCCGTCCGGTGAAGGAGGGACGCTTCTATTAAACGTGAACATGCTTGAGTTGTCTGGTGCGCCCGGCGCCTCCCAGAAAGTTTGAGGTATAAAAGCTGGGACCTAGAGTTCGTTTAGGCAGTAGGGAGTTTCTGTTGGGGTCTGAATTGGAGTCACAGAAGACCGGACCCTACCCGTGTATGATTGGAGTCTAAAGAGAAAAAAAAGAGATTCCCTCGCCTCAAAGAGTCTACATGTCTAATATTTAGATATGTTCAGCTTTGTGGATATTCGGTTGGCACTGTTGCTCAGCGCAACGGTGCTTTTGGCAAGAGGACAAGGAGAGGACGATCGTAAGTATAAAACTTTTGTTAAAACTTTTGCTGGAGGTTGATGGTTGCAAAAGGGGTGAGGCGGTAGTTTTGTGATGCTGAGATGGGAGAGGCAGAGAAAAACAAATTACTAAACGCTACATTAATTCTTGTAGTCTGTGCTGTGCCTTAAGCACAGATTGTCATTTTTTTCTGGAATAGGAGAAGAACACTTGGACATGATTTAGACCCATTGGGCCTTTTCAAGATCTGCATGCGAGCCTTTGGAGACAAGTTGGCACAGGTTTTCAGGCTCTCCTCCATGCGCAATTTATTGTCCTCAAGCTAGGTTTCAGCTTTCAGCTGCCAGAAGAGAAAAGCAGATGGGGAAGCAATGATCGACTACCGCACAAAATATCATTTTTAATTTAATTATTAATAACAAAAAGTGCAGAAAGATGCATTGGTAAAAATATGCGCTCGTTAAAATATAATTTATTGACTGGATCAAATACTGACCAGCTGAAAAAAGAAAAACACGTTTAGCTTAGATCTTGCTTATTCTTCTGACTTTCGAACTGAACAAAATTATCCGAATAGGAGAGGCATGTATGGAAAAAGTTTTTCCCCCGGCGAAAGGATGATCTCATTCTTGGACTGGTATTTGGAGCATCTCACAAGCTGGCTAGTGAAGTCGTTGCATTAAAACAACATGATCTACTTAAAAATAATAACAATGAAGTTAAAAGAATTGAAAAGTACAATTTAGAGTCATTTGAGATTTTAAACGCATTTTTTCATAACCTATCATTTTACCAGTTTAAGTGGTTATGTTTTTTTTCTGGCTGTATTACAGCGCCACCCAGAGGATACATACGCAGTTGCATCATATTTAGACAATTGCCCCAAAACGTTCCCCCATCCCTTTCGCTTTTTTTCTCTGTTATGATGATTGGAAACACATGCGGACTCTGCAGAGTTTCCACTTAAGGAAACCGTTAGTCATTGCCAAACCGACAGTTTTCGATTACTTTATGAAGGACGGTCAGCTTCAGCGGACGTGGAAATTTTCCCAGAATAATGGATTTTGGGCGTACAAGCATAACGCCACTTAAAGTTCACTCTCAGACCAAACCATTTGCAACAGCCTATAACGAATGCAGGTCAGGGTCTGTGTTGACACCCACAACTCTCAGCATGTCCCCAGGCCACCCGAAAAAAAAGTGTAATCTAACAAGAATGTTTGCAACTGTCTACAGATTACTACCAAATTATATATGCATGCATTGCAAGACCAAAATGAAATTATGTTAAATACACAGATGACCAAAACAAGTGAATTTTATCGTTACTATTTCCGTGCACATGAACATCAAACTTTACATAAAAAACAAATGTTGTAATTCATACTTTCCTGCTTACGATCTTGTTCTTTTTCGTAGGCACAGGTGGCAGCTGCACATTTGACGGTAAGACCTACAGTGACAGGGATGTCTGGAAACCAGAGGATTGTCAAATCTGCGTGTGCGACAGCGGCACCGTTATGTGCGACGAGGTGATCTGCGAGGACACGACCGACTGCCCCAACCCAACGATCCCCCGCGGCGAGTGCTGCCCCGTCTGCCCAGACGACGGTACGACGCCTTGCTTTTCACGCACCGTTTGGGTTGTTGTTGTAAACCGAGGGGAATTCTTTCGAGATCCACATTCCCCACTTTATAAGTGTATGGCGTCCTGGGAAAATCACGGATCCCTTTCGGATGTTGTCGGCCAATCACTGGATTATTTTACATTTCATTCAACACCCCGATCCTTTGGCCCAGTAGGCCTAAACCAGGGCCTAAATATATAAGGGGAAAACAACACTCAAACGGTCTCATTGCTGATACTGTCTCCTCAAAGAGGAATATCATTCATTAGTATCTTATATGGTTTTAATTTTTCTTTTTTCTTCACTTTAATAGAGTTCCAGGAGCCCAGTGTTGAGGTAAATGTCACTTGTATTTATAATAAGCCTATATTTCCAGAGAGAATATATTAAATAATAGGCCTGATATAAATAACAACAATTCACTTTTAAGTAGGCCATACGTTTGAATAATCATTTGAAATTAATAAAAAAAAAATTTTTTAATCCTTACTCTTTTTAGGGACCTAAAGGTGCTCCCGGTGACAAGGGTGACAGGGTAGGTTTATAGTTCTTTCTTTTCATTTATGTGCACGAGTATTGATCCATCAGTGTTTTGATTTTCTTGGTAAATATCCTCATGCTCCTAGGGACAAAATAATGAGTATTTCGTTCTGCACAGGCAAGCAGTTACACATTACAGCTTATATGCTTATTTATAGACATTTACGCGACAAAGCTTACCTGATCTCCAAATGTGTGTGAACACAACAAACATAGCCTGATTTCAAACCACATGAGATTTTGAGATGTGAAGTCATTTTGGTGAGGTCATGCAGTTTTGGGGTTTTATCACATTTTGTGACACAAGGACTCACATGTCTAAAAACAGAATGTAGCAGCACAAAGTAATTGTTTATGGGCGTCAAAATGATGCTATCTATAAGCATGACCAGCTAGTTTACCTTGTTTTGTTATATGGTGTCCGTGGTACTTTGAACACTTGTGTAGATGCACAGGGGTATTATGTAGTCTGTATCAAATATAAGCCTTCATTGTGCACCCGTAACTTCTCTACCCAGTAAGCCTGACTTGTCATTGTGATGCATTGACTTGAATTGTACACGGTATACAAACCTGTATGTTACACAGAGTATCAGTCTTATTTACTCAAATCATATTTTTCTCTTTAAAACAGGGTCTTCCTGGTCCTCCTGGCAATGATGGAATCCCCGGACAGCCTGGCCTTCCTGGGCCCCCAGGCCCTCCTGGACCACCCGGCCTTGGTGGAGTATGTATCTCACCTTAAAAAGAGAAAATACTAAAACTTTGTAACAGACAGCATAAAGAAAGGACTTTCATGCCTCTTTAGGCCAAGTGCTTAGCTTCTGGAGTTTTTGTTCCCAACTCAATGGTCTAAAGAGAGCTTCAGGCCAGGTTTTGAAATTTAAGTACTTTCAGGTCACCTTTCAGCACCATTATAGTGGACAGCGCCCTGGGGCCTTTGCAGTAGTTCCATTGCTTGAGATAAATCTTAGATGAATTACATTTTAGTTCACTGTGTTGATATAAACTGATATTTCTTTGAAAACGTTGAAGTTCAGAAGATTCACAAACTAAGGAACCTAAAGTCTCTGTCCAAATTAGTGACAGTAAAGAAGCTTTTTTCTTCTGCTTCCTCCACAGAACTTTTCCCCTCAGATGTCTGGTGGCTTTGATGAGAAATCCGGTGGAGCAATGGCTGTTCCAGGCCCCATGGTTAGTACACATACATGAACACACATGCTTACATGCACACTGTATGCAGAAAATTAGGCATGCATGCAAACATGTTGTGATACCAAGATACACTTGGTTTGCCCTCCTGTCCTTGTTTTCATTTGTAGCTCTTTATGAAAAACAGCGTCATTAGCTGTCACTCTACAAACAACTGCTACTCATAATCTTCACTGTTCATTGAAACATAATCTTCACTGTTCATATAAACATAATCAGACTTATCAGATGTTAAACAGGATTACTAATTCCTACTTGCCATACAAAGACCTGTAGCATATTACTCATAAAAACATGATCAGTTTCCAGGTATACTGACTATCTGCTTATACTCTTTTTTTTTTTTGTAGGGTGCCATGGGCCCCCGTGGATCCCCTGGACCTCCCGGAGCATCTGTGAGTAACAACTGTTTAACATATTGTATTTAAATAATCAACAAATTACATGTTTTATTATAGAAGAAATACACAGCTACAGAGCTCATATTTCTATTTCCAAGTTTTTTCTGCAATTCTAATATTACAACTATCAAGTATATACAGTAACATTGTGCTTTTATGTCAATCTCTACAGGGACCACAAGGTTTTACAGGCCCCCCTGGTGAGCCTGGTGAGGCTGGTTCTCCTGTAAGTATATAAACCAAATACACACTTTAAGACTCCATGTAACCCTTGTTACTGTAGAATATGCATTATGTGGCATAGCTGCAGTTTGACTCATTTAGGTCAAATGAGGTCAACAGTATCTTGAATCATGAACTCATCCACATTGCTTTACCCAAGGTTGGATACATGATATCTGACTAACATAACTAAGGTCTCTTACTAGATCATTTAAGCCCCCACAATTTGAGATATATATTTATACCCATACAAAAACAGAGAGAGGCTTTTTCTAACTTAACTTTCCAACTTTTAGGGTGCAATGGGTCCCCGCGGTTCTGCTGGCCCACCTGGAAAGAATGGAGAAGATGTAAGTTACCCACGCTTTGTAAACTGTACATTTAAAAAAAGTTGTGTTTCCATACCTCAGTATGATAGAGGCCTAATGATTCAGTCTAACTCCTTCCTCTCTTTGTAGGGTGAATCTGGCAAACCTGGTCGCGGCGGTGAGCGTGGAACCCCTGGCGCACAGGTGAGGTTTAGGGTGCTATTGTGTGTTTTTCAGTATAACGTAGTAAGTCGAATATATTATTCAACATAATATGTTTTGCTTAGGGTGCTCGTGGATTCCCCGGAACCCCTGGACTTCCAGGCATCAAGGGACACAGAGTAAGAAATGTTTCTTTCAGACTGACTACTCTGGGCATCTATCCACATAAACTAATATCATGCCTTTCTCTCTACCTCAGGGATTCAGTGGTCTAGATGGAGCTAAGGGAGATGGTGGCCCTGCTGGACCAAAGGTAAAATGAACATCTTGAACCAGTGTACACGTTTACATTTTAACTTTAAGCAGACCACTTAACATGCCCCTTTGTCTGTTAGGGTGAGGCTGGTTCCCCTGGTGAGAACGGTACCCCTGGTGCTATGGTAAGTAACGATTATTCCCACCTTCAAATCCCAAATTTAAACACGGCACAGATGTGTCTTATCTGAGCTTCAACTTCCTTGTTTGCACCTTTCTGACTTTCCTAATCAAACTCTGTTATCCAGGGTCCTCGTGGTCTGCCTGGCGAGAGAGGCCGTGCTGGTCCTTCTGGTGCTGCTGTAAGTGACTCTTACATGTGCATATTCAGTTCAGTTCAAAATTTGATATTGTGCTTTTTTACAGTGTTGCACTGATTCAAAACCGCTTTACAAGGAAAAAGACATCACAAAAACAACAAAAAAATAGATCAAATAGTCATATCCACCTAAATACATACATTGTAACAACAGACATATGTAGGAACATATTTCCACAGAGAATATTTTTAGTCTATCCAGTGTGCTTGATCAAATCTGAGATGACACACTGGGATGTTTTTATTTAGCTTTAAATGCCCTGATATCAAATGCCCTTCAACATAATGTTAAAGACTCAGTATTTATAAATCCACAGGTTATTACCTCATATTTAGATTTTAATGGAGCTGCTGGTTTCTATTATGGCTCCAAATAATCTCTCTCTCTCCATTTGTTTCAGGGTGCTCGTGGAAATGATGGTGCTGCTGGAGCTGCTGGTCCCCCTGTAAGAGACCATTTAATTATTATGAAAAAAGGACAAACGTCCACAAATGCGCACTAGACTGTGGTTGTTGAACTTTTACAATAAGTACAAGAACTTTAAGATCAGCGTGTTTTTTTTTATTTGTCTTTTTTAGGGCCCAACTGGCCCTGCTGGTTCCCCAGGATTCCCTGGTGGCCCCGGAGCTAAGGTAAAAGAAAATGATATTGTTTCATCACAATCACACAGATTTGACCTTCACACAAACAGCAAGAATACCACGAGACGTAACTGTAACTGAGTCATGAAATCCAGATAGTTTTGTCCATTCAGATTAAAGACTTTTAACACTATTGATGTGTCAGTCATCATCAGGATTATGTAGGTCAACAGTGTGTTAACACGGCAAATCTAACAACCTAGAATACTATCGTTTTGAATTTGGTAATAATGTTATTTTATATTAGTTTCTTTTGTTTTAGTTGACACTAAAGTTATTTTAATATACTGTAGTAATTATGGGATTTCTTTATCCATATTGGAAATTCAGAGGACTACAAATTCATCCATCACAATAAAATAAAGCAAAATATACATTCCATAAACATGAAATTCAAACTTAGACTTGACTTGTCAGAAGTACGACAAAAATACAGATCCTGTCTTTTCAAATGTATTGATTTGTCTCTTATTTACATTAAGGGTTGAGATGATCACAATATGTTTAGTTTAGGGCAGTTAGGTGTATCAAATCAAACTTCATTCTTCTTTGCTTTTTCTAGGGAGAGGTTGGTCCTCAGGGAAGCCGTGGTGGTGAGGGACCCCAGGGAGCCCGTGGTGAGCCTGGTAGCCCTGGACCTGCTGGTGCTGCCGGACCCGCTGTGAGTAAATCTTTGTATTTTCCAACCAATGAAACGTGATGAGAATTATCTCTGGTCGTTTAGAGAAGTTTTGCCGTTCTGTCCTGACCTGACCTCTTCGTTCATATCGTCCTTCAACTATAGGGTAACAATGGAGCTGATGGTTCCTCTGGTCTTAAGGGTGCACCTGTGAGTATCATTTTAATCGTTATCAGAAATTCATCAACTAATGTCATGTCTTAAACATTTTTGTTTCAGGTCGCAATATTATTTCTGGTTATACTTGAACTGTGGCGTTGGCAAATTAACCCCTAAACTTTGTAACTCTTTGCTGCCACCTGCAGGGTGCTCCTGGTATTGCTGGTGCTCCTGGTTTCCCCGGACCTCGTGGTCCTCCTGGAGCTGCTGGAGCTGGTGGTGCCCCTGGCCCTAAGGGTAACACTGTAAGTGGCAATGATCACAACAGAAATGAAACCCATTCTAGGCTTTTTGTCTTCATCTGTTTACCGATTTGTTTTGTTTTTCAGGGTGAGGCTGGTGCTCCTGGTTCCAAAGGAGAGTCTGGCGTCAAGGGAGAGGCTGTTAGTATATACCTTAATTTAGCTGAATTTTAAAGTGAATAACAAAAACATTGCGCTGACATTTTGTCCCATTTAACACTATCCAAAAGCACCAATATTTCCAGTTGCTTATATGACAAATGCATTTCCATACATTTGCATTATTGTTTTTCTATTTCTAACCATCTCCTCTTTGTTTGTGTGCTTTCGCAGGGTGCACCTGGAGTTCAGGGAGTCTCTGGACCCCCTGGTGAAGAGGGAAAGAGAGGACCCCGTGGTGAGGTTGGTGCTGCAGGTACCCGTGGAGCCACTGGAGAGCGTGTATGTACCCATGTCAAATCTGTTCAGATATTCTGTTTCATATAAGATTGTGTTTGAAGAGCTTCATATACAATTTTATCTCTGTATAAATCTTGTTCAAAGTTCTAAATTACAATACACGTTAGTCAGAGGCAGTAACTGCAACCATTTTGTCTTTTTGTGCAGGGTGCCCCTGGTGCTCGTGGTTTCCCTGGTGCTGATGGATCTGCTGGTCCTAGAGTAAGTTGTCAAAAGTTGAAAATCCATGTGGTGTACTTCATTTCATATTTCAGCTTTAAATTGTGCCACTCTCTTTGGACTGTGTGATAGGGTGGTCCTGGTGAACGTGGAGGTCCTGGAGCTGTTGGACCTAAGGGTGCCACTGGTGAATCTGGCCGCAATGGTGAACCTGGTATGCCAGGATCCAAGGTAAGAAAATTGGCATCAAAAGGAGTGCCGGTTTCATTAATTGTGTATTAGATTTCTGGTGACAATGAGCACTACTTAATCCCATATCCCCTTCTTGACAATTATAGGGTATGACTGGTAGCCCTGGCAGCCCTGGACCTGATGGCAAGATGGGACCTGCTGTGAGTTTCCTGTTCTCTGCACAATACTCCCCATACAGTTCTCCATAATGGCAAAAAATAGAATGTCCATAACTTATTTATGACCGACATACTTTGCACAATACATATCCGGCATTGTGGATGGGGTTCACAGAGCTCACTTGCCTTTTTGTTTAATAACTGACAGGGTGCTTCTGGACAAGATGGTCGCCCTGGACCACCCGGCCCTGTTGGAGCCAGAGGACAGCCTGGTGTCATGGGATTCCCTGGACCCAAGGGTGCTGCTGTAAGTGCTCTCTTTATCTTTTCAAGTTTGACTTTTGAATCAAATTCCTGAACATATTCATGGAAATATCCAGATTAAGTTAGAATTCACAAGAATTCCTGTGTTATCAATACAGTAGTTGGCCAAAATGTAGACAACCTGACCTGATGGTTTATTTTACTCCTGTACAGGGTGAGGGTGGCAAACCTGGTGAGAGGGGTGTGATGGGACCTCTTGGTGCCACTGTACGTATTTCACACCACGTTTATTCATTTGGTTAAGCTTGTTTTGGTCCAGACCTTATTGTATTGTGTTTTGTGCTTGACGATAGGGTGCTCCTGGTAAGGATGGTGATGTTGGTGCCCCTGGTGCTTCTGGACCTGCTGTGAGTAGCATTTTTAATATCGCACGATGCACCTGACACATGGTTTCTAGTCATTTTAGCATGATTATAAACAACAGATTTGCTAATGCATCATGTAAACCATCTCATTACAGTGGTTTAATCATAAATGAACCACTCTAATATTTACTTTTGGCTAATGTTATTGTACCATTTACTGAACAGGGGCCTTCTGGTGAGAGAGGTGAGCAGGGACCCGCTGGTTCTCCTGGATTCCAGGTAAGCGTGCTTCACTCTTTCCATCTACTAAAACACAATCGTATCTACTGTGGATTATGGGAACAGAATCTTCAACTCGTTTTTCTCTTAAAATGACAGGGTCTGCCAGGACCTCAAGGAGCAACTGGTGAGCCTGGCAAATCTGGTGAGCAGGTAAGTTACCAGCCCTTATCGTGAAATCCAAAACAATGTTAACATCTTCATTGTATATAAATAGATATGACACAATCCTTATTTGCCTATATAAAGGGTATCCCTGGAGAGGCTGGAGCTCCTGGACCCTCTGGATCCAGAGTGAGTATCTGCGGCATAATCACAAAATGATCACACATCCCCAATCCAAAATCTGCTTCACACTTTGTATCAGTATAATGATCAAAAACCGATGGGATCTCTCTCCTTTTTTAACCCAGGGCGATAGAGGATTCACTGGTGAGCGTGGTGCCCCCGGCCCTAATGGTCCTGCTGGTGCACGTGGTTCTCCTGGTTCAGCTGGTAATGATGGTGCCAAGGTGAGTTTAACCTGTTCTGTTAACTATTCTTGAAACCTGTGTTGGTAAAGCTAACTATTAATCGTATTATAGCGATTTAAAATCAGAGATTACATATGAAGGATCTTTTTTGCTTTCTTAGGGTGATGCTGGTGCTCCAGGTTCCTCTGGTGCTCAGGGTCCTCCAGGACTTCAAGGCATGCCTGGTGAAAGGGGTTCAGCTGGTCTGCCAGGTCTTAAGGGTGACAGAGTAAGTACAAATGACAGCACACTTACAGTACACTTAACAGACACACGCACTCTCAGGAACATATATGTAATTCATCTTTTACCACTATGTAGTGCCAAACGTGCTTCATTTTAACCCTTTCCGCTCTGCGCGCTGCTTCTCTCCCGCCAAAGACTAAGCATGAAGAGCAGCAGACATGTGCTTATTTTAACAATAGTAGTGCAGACACGCAGAGCCGGTAAATGCACACACAACAGTAAACAAAATGCAGCAATATTAAAATATTTGTATCTGTCAGTCTGTTTACTGTTTGGCTGTATGTCTCCCACCATGCGACTAGATTTGTGATATTTTATGAACCACAACGTTTTCATCTATATTTACCATTAGTATTATTGATCAGCAAGTAAACATTTGTGACCCTGTGACAACACAGGCTAAAGTCTCAAAATCGAATTAATTATTAGATAACAACCATCAAAGATTAATTTCGAGCATTCATTTCACTTAGATTTCAATCTTTGAAATGGCACTATTCAGTCAATATTGAAGGTTTTTTGTTATTTTTCACAGAATATTCTGTAGAATGTTTTTGTGTAGAAAACAGTTAAAAGACTTTTGCTGGGCTTTTACATGCAATAAAAACTACTGACAACATACAAGCAGCATAATGTAACAATTAGAATGCTCTCATCATAAACAGGAAACAAATGTACATACTAAATTAGCCTTTCCATGCCATTCATACCAGAACTACTTCTAGCTTTAAATTGTTTCCAAATTAGAATGTTGTTCATTATAAAATGTGACCCTACATTTTATAATGAACAATATTGTAATTGGGAAATTATTAACTGGGCTAAATTGATTAAATATTTATTTATTTTCAAAAAACATTCTGTCCGGACCTCCTCTTCTTGGAATTTTAATTGAATACCCCTGGCCTAGACGATAGCACACCTGAAGAACTTCACCCTACTTGACCAGACTTCTGCAGTTAGGCTTGTGTCAGGCACATGGTATGGACTTCCATCCCAAATTAACTGATGGCAAACTTTTACCCTAGGGTGACCAAGGTGGCAAGGGTGCTGATGGTGCCTCTGGTAAAGATGGTGCCCGTGGTATGACTGGACCAATTGGACCTCCAGGACCTGCTGGAGCTCCTGGTGACAAGGTGAGTGTTAAACTGGACTCCATACTCTGATGTTGTCATTCATGATGAATTCTTAAAGTTGAAGAGACCCATCATGTTTCTATTATTTGTATGTTTATCCAGGGAGAGACTGGTGCTGCTGGACTTGTTGGACCTACTGGTGCACGTGGAGGACCCGTGAGTGCAATCTTCTAAGAAGAGTTCAAGAGAATTTGATGAAATGCTGATCTGTAGTGAGTTTATAAAATATCCTGATCTCCTCGTCTTTTCTATAATCTAGGGTGAGCGTGGTGAGTCTGGTTCCCCTGGCCCTGCTGGATTTGCTGGACCTCCTGTGAGTAAACAAAATCCCAGTAGAACTTGTTAACATGTTTTAAAGATCCTAGGCCAGTTCATGGTTCAAACATCTCATTTGTCTCCAACAGGGTGCCGATGGTCTGCCTGGTGCTAAGGGAGAGGCTGGTGACAATGGTGGTAAGGGTGATGCTGGTCCTCCAGGACCTGCAGGAGCAACTGGTACCCCTGGACCTCAGGTGTGATTATTTTCTATACCACCTCAGTCCAAGGACAATTTTCTTTGATATTAACCTAATGCTTGTCCAAAACAGGTCATACAGTGTATTCTCTGTTCAAGAATGAGCATTTATCTTTATAATGCGCAATGAATCCATCAGTGTTCTATACTAATAACGACATGACACTTCTTAAACTCAAAGCCTAATTTGTGCCAAACAGGGTCCTGTTGGAGCTTCTGGACCAAAAGGTGGGCGTGGTGCAGCTGGCCCCCCTGTGAGTACTACCACCATCATTTTATATTTTTGAATGTCCCTCGAAATAATACTAAACTGAGTTCAAAGTAATACCTTCTGCCATTTAAAGCATTTGGAACTTATGTAATAATTTCTTTTAAGGGTGCTACTGGTTTCCCTGGTGCTGCTGGCAGAGTTGGACCTCCTGGCCCCTCTGTAAGAACCTCTTCCGCAGTTTAATTTACACTGGAGTTTGCACACAATACAGATCTGTTCTAGACTGTTCACACATTTTCAAACACTGTGAAACCTCTTCCATAATTATTGACTGTTTATGATTTTTGGTTTTAGGGTAATGCTGGACCCCCAGGACCTTCCGGACCCCCTGGAAAGGAGGGCCAGAAAGGTAACCGTGGTGAGACTGGACCTTCTGGTCGCACTGGTGAAGTTGGTGTAGCTGGACCACCTGGTGCTCCTGGTGAGAAGGGAAATCCTGGAGCTGAGGGTGCCTCTGTAAGTCTATCATGCTGATCTTTAAAAATGTCTACTCAAGGCCAGAGTATATTTTTAATGAATTCGCATATTTTCATATTTGAATAGACAGTGGAACCAGTTTGGTTGCCATGACAGTCTAAATGCAATTAGACTAGGTATGGCTTGTTCAGGTCAACTGTTTAGATATTGGCCAAGTTTTCCAGATTCTGAATTGAAGTAATACTTGGTCTGGGGCCGGGCCACAGCAGAACAATTTTGTTGACAGAAAGGGTTTGCTGTATTCAAAGCACACATACTTTACTTCTTTGAATTGGATTCAAACGTTTTATCTTGACGGGGTTTGACCACAAAATCCTTTCCCACATTTCAACTAGCCCAGTATTACACTTTTTGGCTAACTTTATGCATGCTTCAAATGGCTTTTTTAAATAATGGTTTGAGGCTTTCATAGAGGCTAATGATATGTAAAGCTCACTATTTGGTTTAATGACAAACTTCATGTCCTTTAAGTGATTGTTTAAATTAAATGAAAGTATTTTCTTGGTAAAACACCTTGACAGACAGTTAGACATTGCCCCTGTCAGATCAAAATGATGTCACTAATTTCTTTGTCTCTTTTTTTTGCAGGGTTCTTCTGGTATCCCTGGACCTGCAGGTATTGCTGGGCAGCGTGGTATTGTTGGTCTTCCTGGACAAAGAGGCGAGCGTGGTTTCCCTGGTCTCTCTGGCCAATCTGTGAGTACTTTGTCATACAAAAAGATCACTGGTCTAGTTCCAAGGGCATATGTGTTCTAAAGCTTTCTTTGTGATGCCATCTAGGGAGAACCTGGCAAACAGGGACCTGGTGGCCCCTCTGGAGAACGTGGACCTCCTGGTCCTATGGGACCCCCTGGATTGGGTGGAGCTCCTGGCGAGCCTGGTCGTGAGGTTAGAATATACACTTGTAAAATTTAAGTAACATTACTTAAGGCTGAAGCTTTGCTGACATTTAACAAACAATTATTTGTCATATATTAGGGTACTCCAGGTAACGAGGGTTCTGCTGGACGTGATGGTGCTTCTGGCCCCAAGGTGATCTAAACTTTTCATACTTCTGAAATTTTCATACTGTATATGCATAAGGCACCCAAACCCTTGGATGTTCCATGTCTCTAACATTAGCATTGTTCATGTTTTCAAAGGGTGACCGTGGTGAGAGTGGAGCTGCTGGTGCTTCAGGTGCCCCCGGACCCCCTGGCGCTCCTGGACCCATTGGGCCTTCTGGAAAGACTGGTGATCGTGGAGAGTCTGTAAGTGTCCCATCTTCAAAAAAATAACTGAACTGTAATGGTTGAAGGCATAACAAAGATTCATTGAATGTACATTTAATTCAAATAATCAATTTATCCTCCCTAGGGTCCTTCTGGTCCTGCCGGTGCTGCTGGCCCTGCTGGTCCTCGTGGTCCCTCTGTAAGTCCATATTTAAATCTGGACTCTGTGTGTTGATAATATACCATATCCTAGATTGAGTTGTTATCTTGTTATGCAGGGACCCTCTGGAGCCCGTGGAGACAAAGGTGAGGCTGGTGAGGCTGGTGAGAGAGGCATGAAGGGACACAGAGGATTCACCGGAATGCAGGGACCCCCAGGACCTTCTGTAAGCCATTCTTTATAACTAATGGAAAAGAAACCTCTGATATAGCTCTGATATAATATTTATTAGATGGACAAAGTGTTTGTGAATTTTAAATTTTTTATTTTAATATTCTGTAGGGACCATCAGGAGAGCCTGGACCTGCTGGAACTTCTGGACCCGCTGGACCTAGAGTAAGTATTTTCAAGAAATATAAAACCTACTACTTCTTTTATTTCGCTGACTTCATTAGGCTTTGAGGCACACACATAGTAACTTGAGTTGATTTTGAAGTTGGTGTGTTAACTTTTGTATTCCTTTTGTATTCTATCAACAGGGGCCATCTGGATCTGCAGGTTCAGCTGGTAAGGATGGTATGTCTGGACTTCCTGGACCCATTGGACCTCCTGGACCCCGTGGTCGCAATGGTGAAATTGGACCAGCTGTGGGTGACACTTTACTTATCTACATGATTATGCAGCCAGTAAGCAAAATGTGTACTTTAACAGCCCTATCTTTGGTATTTCTTCTGGTTTAGGGATCCCCTGGATCTCCCGGACCACCTGGACCTCCTGGACCCTCTGGTGGTGGATTTGACATCGGCTTCATTGCCCAGCCACAGGAGAAGGCCCCCGATCCCTTCCGTCACTTCCGTGCTGATGATGCCAACGTGATGCGTGATCGTGACCTTGAGATTGACACCACCCTCAAGTCCCTGAGCCAACAGATTGAGAGCATCATTAGCCCAGATGGCACCAAGAAGAACCCTGCACGCACTTGCCGTGACCTGAAGATGTGCCACCCAGACTGGAAGAGCGGTGTGTGCCTTTCTACAGCCACCTGATTCCCTGCATCATACTGCACAACTTTACAAGTTGTAATCTCGTTCCTTCGTTTCTTCTGCATAGGCGAGTACTGGATTGATCCTGACCAGGGATGCAACCAAGACGCCATCAAGGTTTACTGCAACATGGAAACTGGTGAGACCTGTGTCTACCCAACTGAGTCCAACATTCCCAAGAAGAGCTGGTACACAAGCAAGAACATCAAGGAGAAGAAGCATGTCTGGTTCGGAGAGGCCATGACTGATGGCTTCCAGGTGATGATGCGATGATATGAATTTCGCTTCAAGTGTTTATTTAGTAGTTTTGCTAATTTTCTGTGCTTCTCTCGACCCCTGCAGTTTGAGTATGGCAATGAGGACTCCAAGCCTGAGGATGTCAACATTCAGCTCACCTTCTTGCGTCTCATGTCCTCCGACGCCTCCCAGAACATCACATACCACTGCAAGAACAGTATTGCATACATGGACCAGGCCTCTGGCAACCTGAAGAAGGCTCTTCTGCTGCAGGGTTCCAACGAGATCGAGATCAGAGCAGAGGGCAATAGCCGCTTCACATACACCGTCAGTGAAGATGGTTGCACGGTACGGAGGCTCAAGTTTTGGTGTATTTTATTTAGAATATTATGTGGCACTGTTAATGATACCGAATGAACAGTATGTTACGCATATAATGGTTTAAATCAAATCCAAACGAATTAAGATTAAAAAGAAGCTAATATAATCATTATGTCATCTCATGTATGTAAGAATAACAAATTATTTTGTAAAGTTTTTGTTGTTTTGTAAAGTTACTAATGTCATCCTTCTGTTCTTTTTTTGCAGTCGCACACCGGTGCATGGGGCAAGACAGTCATCGACTACAAAACAACAAAAACATCCCGTCTGCCTATTATTGACATCGCTCCTATGGACGTTGGCGCACCTAATCAGGAATTTGGCATTGAAGTTGGCCCAGTCTGCTTCTTGTAAAAAGAAATCTGGACTTGAGATTGTTTGTGTGCGTGTGTTTTTTCTAGCAATCATCTCTCTGAAATCTTTTCTATGCATTAAAAATTCAAACCCTACAATTCAAATTGGCTGTCCAGATGGTCCACTTGCTTAGACCTGCGCTTCAGAAGACAGTGGTTGTGTGTTGTCAGGCTTTTTTTCTTTGGACCACTAAACTGTCACCAGCCACACTGAGGATACTTTAGAAGACTCATTTGTTTCACTGGCAACAAGAAAATAATATATACCTATAAAGTGTAAAATCCCCCTGGAGTTTAAAAGAAACATCACTGACACAAGTGACTTTTTTCAACCACTGCGGAAGGACAATGAAAGAGCAAAACCAAATGCTTTGTACAATGTTCAGGTGTTAAATAAATATGTAAAATGACATTTAAGCGTCTTTGTGTTATGCCCATTAGGACCACCGGGTGCCGAATGCAAGATGTTTATCAAAAGTCACAGCTAGTAGAAACATGGGGTTCGACTTTGTTTTGATGTCTTATGGCTACCTCAAAAACGAAACCATTCCCAGTGTTGACCAACGCCAGGTCAGGATTTTACTTATGAGAAGAATGGATAAAAGAGCAAGTGACCGCTGTAAAAGGTGCTATTTTCCTCATGAGGTCCTGTTCGCAAGATCCTAGAGTTTTTCTAAAAGTAATGTATTTTTCGTCGCTTTGCTCACAGGGTCTTTGGTGCTAATAAAAGCCTAGCGTCTTACTGCCCAGTTGTAACAGATGCCTTCTTTCTTAAGTGTACGCTAAGAGCCAAACAGCAGAGCTTTTTTCAAGCAGTACTGTAGCTGTGATACATGCAGTCTTTTCAAGTGTAGAATAAGCAGGTGGAGTCTGTTTTTATTTCCCAAAAACACCTTTTTGACACTTTTTGGTTGTTGTCTTTTGGTTTCTTTACAAAATATTCCCCCAATGTTGTCAAGTTGCTTCCAGCTCCATCCCCACTTCCTTCCCAGAATTCTGTCATAGGAATTTTTATTTTTTAACCCGAGCTAAAACTAAAAGGCAATCAAGTAGAAAAGTCCTAATATGACGAGAGGAGCAGACACACCATAGGGGGATTAGAGCAAAAGGATCTGTACCTATTTTGTATATGTATAATAATTTGAGATGTTTTTAATTATTTTGAATGCTGAAATAAAGCATGTTAAGTGGTCGATCTTATGTTTGTCAGAAGTGATCTTGACTCGTCCCTGACTGCCCAATGGACTTGAATGAAGCACAGCTTGCACCTGTTACAGTTGTTTTGACTCAAAGGAAAATTAAAGAAAATCTCTGAAACGTTTGTCTCTGGTACTTGCTGCTCATTTTACTTAGCAAAACCAATTGCAAGAACAATTTCTAGCTTAAAGGACATCCATGGAGAAACGTGGCATTCATTGGTAAATGCAGACGTTGTGATGATAAGCACTAACCTGATACAGTCTGGAGGTTCTTCTGTCGAAAAATATCAACACGCACACAATATTCCACAAAGAAATTAGTCCTTCAGTGAGAATGATCAGCCCCAACCCATCCTTGCGATCGTTCTTCCTTGATGTTGCAAAAATCATCTTTAACTTGATCTTGTAAAATGTCTCTGCATTAAAGTACTAAAATATCAAATTAAAGCTATTCGAAAAGCTACATTAAGTGTGGAAGGAGAACTCTCCTCGGCTGAAATGAGCAGTGGAATGATGAAGGTGGTCGGTGGTGAAGGTGGTACTGCTGCAGGACACAACAGGGCCATTGTATCGTAATGGTATGCGGAGTCTTCCGTAGTGGGGGGCTTGAATATCCAAGCTGCTTAACCACTTTTAACAGCCCAATTTTTCTGAGACAGGGAAAAATTGTACTGGCCTTAAGGTAATACAGAGTTTTCATTTTTAGCCTGGAAAGCCAGTCGTTCCTATTTAATGTTGTTATGTCAATTGTCAATAAAAGAACAAAATGACTTCGGTGAAGATTTACACGAAAGCTCGGGTAAAGTTACTGAGCACAGGGGGAACAGAACATCCTCAACTATGAGAATGAGTGCATTTCCCTCATGGGTGGGGGGAGGGTAAAATAGAAACATAAAATGTAAAAACCCTAATCTAATTGCATTATTATTTCTTTTGACCTTTTCTCAGTTTGTGCGGTATAGTGTCACCTTGTGGCCAAATCATGCAAATGCATTTCTAGAACGAGTTTGGTAATTCTGTAACACATCTTGATAATTACTATCTTTTATTCTTGTGAATTTTTTTTATAAATATTGTAACTACAAAAAATTATTTTACTGACATATGTTCTTAAAAGCAAACCTTTAGATACCCATGACGTCCTCTGGTGGGCGGTTATGCACCAATATGGCCGCTGGGTGGCTTTCCCTCTTGCTACTTTTGTGACGATGGGTGATAGACTTGCATTATCTTCGAAAGTAAAATTTCAATTAAACATGATAATCCATTTATAAAGGTGAATACGTTTGGACTAAAAGCTCTGTTGATATACCAAATGTATTTTTTGCGTTTTGATGCTTAAAATAGTAGTTCTAGCAAAGAGTTATATGGCTGAAGCATGCTTTATGCTTGAACAGTGCTATTGTCTATGCAAAGTGCTATACCTTTATAATGATGATTTTAAAGTTTTGACATTACAGTATTTAGTTGCTGGGGCTTGTAAATTAATGTAAACAAAGTACATGGCTGTCAGTGATGGATCTGCATTGTTTCAGATCCCTGAGAATGTCATTCACCTGCTTATTTTGGTGGGAAAGAATCTGAGATTTTATTAGAATATGTGGTCTTGTGGCTTTTAGTAGTTTAAAATTATACAGAGACGGGTGGCCTTGCTATTTTTTGTAACCTTTTTATTTACCTTTTATTATACACAGAATTATTCATTGTTCAAGAGTGTATCATTTTAGATTTTGTGAAAATTCGTGCAATAATTTATTTTATGCAAAGTCATAGTGTGACATTTAGCCTAAATTGTTTTTATTCATTTTCTGTGAATGTTACTATAGGTATTTTGGCTAAAACCGTCAACAGATTATCTCATCTTCTTTTATGACTGTTACTGTATGTGTGCAACACATAACCCAAGAAAGATCTCCTTCATCCCTTCAGGCTAAAGTACACTACAAGATACACTTTTCACAAAGATGAAATTAGTATATGAAGTTAAAGTTCTTTTAAAAGTCTTGTAGTGTATTCCAGCCATTAATTAAAAAACCTTTGAAACAATCTATCACTAGTTGAGCTGAATAGGTTTTTCACACATTTTTTAGTCCTTATTAAGTGTTACTGTGCAGAAAAACACCACTAACTGAAACTCTAACAAAGACTCTCTGGGTTATGGGATTCCAGACCTTGGTTTTTTTTACGCATATGATTATGTCTTTTAGTCCCGGTGTTGTGCTGAAAAATGACTCCTGCCAAATTATGACTTCCCCACTAACATTAGGATAAGATAATTCGGCAGCAGTATCAATGAGGTTATTCGTAATCTGGCGGGGACTCAAAATTCGGCACAACGCCTGTTGTGTTGTTTCCCCTATTTAAAGCAGCCATTTTCCAGAATATTTAGCCACTCAGTCTGATGGGGGGCATGTTCCAGTGAAAATGTTAAACAATCGAAACCTCTTTATTTACTTTCTATTGGGAAATTTGTGTGTCATTTCTGACTTATAACAAAAAACTGATGTTGTCAATGTGACAAGGTGTACAGTAAACAAGCCATGAAACCCAGAACTACGTTTTTATAAGTAGTCAACCCCCCAAAAAAACTAACAGGAGGGAAACATATTCGGCAACAGAAAACATTTATTATTTTTAACCATGTCAACTAATTATTTCACCACCCTATGTGAACCCGAGAGGAGGAGATATAGAGAAACTAAACTGTATTGGTCTATGTCTATTCTTCCTGCTGATGCTTCACATCTTATTGCCTGTATCCACGTATGTCCCCTCAAAGTTTGGCTTTTACGGTCGGTAGCTTATAAAAATGTTGTTTTGTGTTTTTTAGCTTGTTTGCTATACACCCTGTCACATAGCAGCTTTTAGGAATTGTTCTTTTTTTTGTTAAAAGTCAGAAATGGCAAGGAAGCAGAATTCCCGCAATAGAAAGTCAATGGAGAGGGTTGGATCGTTTTCCATCTATGCGCTCTGTCTCCAGTGTCTCCCTCGGTCAAATTTCATGCCGCCTCAGTCTCTGGACAAAATTATGTCGGGTGTCTTAAAGGGGTCATATGGTACGATTACATGTTTTTCTGTGTCTTTGGTGTGTTATAAGTTGCCCATGCATGTATTAGACACGTAAAATTGCAAAAATTAAAGCGTCAGAACAAAAGATGCATTCTATCTAAAAGCAAATGCTCACCCAGATCTGCCTGAAACGCCTCGTGTAACCACACCCCACGAATCTACGTCATTTCGTGGTATGATTTGACTAAGACCGCCCAAATCTATACGCAAGTACTGTGGGCGTACTTGTAAATCTCAGATTCACAGCCTGTAAGTACATTTTCTTTGTAAAAGACTTTGTGACGGACTAACGCGAGTTGAGTTTTTCGTGTGTTTGTAGCGCATGTTGTTTCTTTGTGTGATCTGCAAATGCAGACATGCGCGCAACGTGAAAAAAGACAACAAGTTCTAATAATCAGTAATTATGTTCCAACTAGAGGCAACAAATGTCGTGTTTATAATGGGGTTTATTGTCTTTGTTGAGTCGCGATGAGACGTGGCTTAACACTGGTTGATCACTATAGGGAAAACGTTACAACGTCGTATATAAAAGGTAAAACAGTTTTAACTATTTAACATATATATTTTTAAAACCTTACCAATCCTTTACATCCTGGTCAAGTCGCGCTGGCAAAGTTGATGTATCGGCTTGATCATCTCCATTTTCCGGATCAGATTCGGGCTGAAAGTACTGATGACATTTTATCACCTGTCAGTACAATTGCTTGGGAGCACGATGTTCTGAATATGGTAAGAGGCGTTACATTTCCGTCACACGCTTGCAGTATTTGACCAATCACTACACACTGGTTAACTGGCCAGTCATAGCACACCTCGCTTTTCAGAGCGATGAGCGTTTCAGAGAGGCGGGGCAAGGGGAGATACAAACATGCACGGTATGTGGAAAATACAGCATTTTTAAACCATAAATAGTGTATACACAGTACATTACATCTAAAAACAAACGATAATATTTGTTTTAGCTGTGTCATATCACCCCTTTAGAAAAACAGAGTGCATTTAGCAGACTGTGATTTTAACTGCAGTTACGGCATTACGCCACAATGGAGGCGCTATTTCGTTATCAGCACTCGTGAGGCGCCGGACAGGATCTTATAGGAGCTGTATTAGCTGTATGGGCTCTATGCATGCGACTTCTGCGTTTCATGTTCAGAACGGCAGTTTCTGGTTGGGGAGACTTAAATAGAGAGAAATTGAAAAACTAGAAAATAGTTACATTTATCAGATACTGTACATTGTGGCACACAGCAGAAGAAGTGCTGTTTTACCGTATTTGAATGTTATAACGAAATGTTAATTCATGAAAGTATCATTTCAATTGCTCATTGAAGCTCATTTAGTAAAACTGATGAATTCAGTTGGCTATTGAGGGCTTAAAAGTTAGTTGAAATGATAAAAAGCTTATATTTGATTTTAAATAATCTTTCTGTTGGTTGGATAAATTGTATGTTTTATATAACTTAATAATTGTAATTTTCATCAATTTTTTTGAACTTTTATATGTTGTTTGTAGTGTTTGGTTAATCTACAAAAAAGGGACGGTAGGCCTACACATGCGCGAATGTACAAGATCAGGATGGCTCCGCCTCATTTTGATCCAGGAAAAACCCTGGACTTGGCTACTGTGCTCTCAGGGCTCAGAGGACGAGTAACAAGGTGGGTCTGTTAGTCTTTGCTTATTTGACAAACAGTATATAGGAACACGTATGTCAAGAAATACAGTTTTAAAAAAAAATAACTGTGGTCCATTATGTAGAGAGGATACATTGTATACTTTGGGGATTTTATTTTTGTCAGGGTAAAGAAAATCTAAAGTCCCTCTCTGTGCTAGACTGCATAGGTTTTGCTGTTAATAACTGTTGCATTTATAATCACAAACTATTGAATATATTCAACTGTGATCAGTGATCGTTACTTTGATCAAATCTTACAGCTTTCTCTCAATCCCACAGATGCTGATTTTGAACAGATGCAGATATTGTATTGATCGACTGGCATGGGGCCAGTTGCATAAAGCCATTATGTTAAGATTGTGTCTTAAGAACTAGTTTGACAGAATAGGAAGAGGCAAACAGTCATACTTTTTCCATCCAAATTAAGAAGTCTAGTCTAAAGTTGTAAATTAAGTCTAAGTTTATGCAACCAGCCACAAAAACAGAAGAAAATGTATCTTTTGTGTCATGCAATTGGGTTATATAATATGCTGAGGGTTATAGAGGGGGGTAAAGTTAGTTTTACATTCTGTATTTTCTGATATTTATCGAGGACTTTGATAATTTAAACTCAACTATTTGCTCAGGCTTTACCTGGCTGTCTGGTCTAAAACTGGTTTAAGCTGGAAATAGCTGCTTTCCAGCCTGAAATAGCTGGTGGTTCTCACCGATCCGTCAGATGATTTTAGTTTAAAAAAACTAAATAAATTGCTGTGAGAAGCCATCTTTCTCTGGTTTTAGCTGCTCATTGACTGTGCACTGTTCAGTTTGTGATTCAAATATCAAGTGTAAACTAAAACTACAGAGAAAGAAATAGTTCTTGCTGCAAAGAAAGTAAAGAGAGGATGTGTACTACTGCCATAATGTGGTACTGGAAGTATACTACATCCCAGTTATACAATATATTTTACTGAATTTCTTTTCATATGAAGTAGTCTATTGAATCTTGTCTGAAATGAGTCAATCATACAATTATCTAAATTCAGATAAACAAATTCAGTCGAGCCATTTCGCCACACTTTATTCTGAAACCTTTATCAGATGTATATTTTTGGCACCTCTCACACTTATGCAAACGTTTATGAGTTTTTGAGCATGTTTAGGCTCTCAAAAATGTGATTGATTTTGACGATACTAACAAATTGAGCAATTAACAACATTCCTTCATCCAAATTTCCCTGAAACAAATAAAATAAATAAAATTCAGAGCCTCAACTCAATAATTTTTTACAGTAACTCAGTGCCAAAAAGACAATGAAATGGCTATGTTCAATGAAGTTGTTTTGATAGATGGAAAAAGATACATTTCTAGTTTCAACATTATTTGTTCTTCATACTGTACATTCCTCTTTAAGGTATCTCTTACATTTCTTGAGTTACAGGCATGCAAATTTTGGGTTACACTTTATTTTACAGTGCCCGTGTTACAGTGTAATTATACTTTTAAGTGCTGAGAAATAAATATTAACTATACAATAGGGTTAGAATTAGAATTAGGATTAGGGTTTGGTTCTGGGTTAGTTATATGTAATTATGCATCATTTATAGTAAATACTACAGTAAATACATGTCACATGCGTAACAAGGGCACCGTAAGATAAAATGTTACCAAATTTTGTAAAAAATAACACTAAAAGGGCTTTTTCCTTATTTTTGAACTGTCACTATTGGCATAAAATGCATCAAAGATTGCTTAAATTAACAGATTTTATTTATTGATATACCAATCTCTGCATAAATAAAATGATAATGCTGGCATATTTCTCTGTCATTTTCACCCCCTCTAATATGGCTCCAAATGGTCATTTATTTATTTTCTTTGTGGATATTAAAACACATTTCTGGGTCCATTTGGTGACAACATATGCTTTTTGACATAGGTAAACTGACCAGAAAACAACCTGAGCATAATGATCATAACGCTTTCTACTGTGAAGCTCGTCGTGCTGGCTATTGCCGCAGTTTTGGGTGTTGTCTTCACCGTCAATACCTTTCCAAAGCGTAAGATACACCTATACACAAATCTCACACACATACAGTACACCAAGAGGGAGCAACACTTACATTATGATTGTGTTTCCTGACAGGACAGCGGAGTGAAAATCAGATATGTGTTAACTGCCCTGTGGACCATCAGCAGCTCAGAAATAGTGCCCAGGATGCACTACGCGCTATTGATTCTAATCGCACGTTGTCTTCTTCTGTAAACCGAGCGGCCCGGGGCCAGCATGTCTTCAACAATGGAGTCCTTGGGTTCCATCGTAGTGTTCTGCAGAGCCTGCTAAAAGGAGTGGGCGGCTATGATGAGCAGCTTGAGAACCTTATGCAGGACCTTGTAATCCCCTCAGCCGAACTGAACAAGATGCAATTAGCACAATGGTGGCTCGCTTCAGGTCAGTGTGTGTGTGTGTGTGTGTGTGTGTGTGTGTGCCTGCACAGGTGGGATGAGTGCAGTGTTGTCCCAACAATAAAATGACATCAAATATCTAATTGTTATATATTGTTGTCTCTGTAGTTCGGATGAGATCTATGTGGATTACAATGCAGATGTGTTCGGAGAGTATGTAAAGCAGCTCCGAGCTCAATTTGTGGCATACCTCAGGGCTGATACATCTGTCACCATTAATGAGAGGTACGGAATCCAGAAGATTCATCGGCAGGTGCAGTTTATCACCACTCAAATGGTGAATCATGTGGTGTATGTGGACCCGATGGCCCGCGATCGCTGGCTGAGAGAGCACTCTAGAGCTGAGAAACAGTATGATCAGGTCAGACGTGCCATTGAGAAAATGTTCAGTAACATCCTGCAGGAGCAGGACTTCAAAAAAGTGTCTGACAAAATAAAAGTATTTCGCCAAAGAAACAACTGGAACTGGGACAGGGACAGGTGAGAGAGTTTGTTCCTATATACATAAAAACAATAAGTATAACTTTTAATGCACAATCAACAAATAAGCCATAAAATGTTAATCAAAATTGACAGACACTAAAAACACATTATGAGGAGTTAACTAGAGTACTTCAACGTTCATTAAATCACTATAAAGTGCACCTTCAAAATAAAAGACCTTTTCTCATGTAACTTTGTCATGTAACTCTTTTTTCAGAAGTGACCTGAAGTGAGTCTGAAGACTGAATGTGTTCCAGAACCAGTTATCCTAATCCTCTTATTGATGTTCTATTATCTGTAGTGATGCTGCTTATATCCAAACCCCAACCAGTTCATGGAGATCTACTCTCTGACCCCCCTTCAGTTTTAAATAACATACACATTTCAATAGCTAATAATAATAATTGAAACTATTTCTGTATGCCTGATCATTGCTTTGATTAAAAAATTGTTCACTGGAAACAGTGGTAATAAAACTGTAGTTTTGTTAGTTAAATAAAGGTCCAACATAATTACCAAATCACAGATTCTTGTTTAATTATAATTACACAAATATTTTGACATATTTTAATGTTTATTGATATTAAATATAGAAAACAAATGTCTATAGCAATATCAGTAAAAGGTCTGCCATATTTTTTTTGTATTTTCATTTGTGAGCTTTACAGGTAACATTTAGCCTACAATGTTTTAATTTGTAAAATTGAGGTCTTTTTACTGGCTTAAAGCCTTAAACCTCACAAACAACCTTCTCAGCCTACAAACAAGATTGTCACAGATTATCTTATCATATTTTATATTAGTTGTGTGCAACCACAAGAAGTCTCCTTTACCCCTGTATTCAAAGTTCTTTGAAACAGCATGTCAATTCAAAATACCAGTTAAAACGTGTTTTCACTTCTTTTTTAGTTCATATTATGCGCTTACTGTGCATACAGTCTATGGTTTTCCACACCGGTTTCCCGGCTACAGATTTGACAAGTGTTGATAGACGTTAAGACTCGCCACACGGTGTCGCTCTCTACATACCAGCTTTTGACTAGAATTGTAAAGAAACTGTTATCTCTCTAAAATGGGTCAGTGTGTCTCGGAGGCCTTCGCATTGCAGTGGTTTCATTCATTCAGACAGACAGACATGCGTGTTGATATTTACATATTACTCACAGGGGTTATTGCTTATCTTTAAGATAGCCTTATCTTTGCAAGGCCTTGATATATATTGACAGCTCTGATTTACGAAGCTGCGCTGTTTGTGACGCAATGAGGATGCGTAGATGTTGACTGAAAAGGGCTTCACTACAGTAACCATAACTGCTTTATTTGAAGTAAAATACAACACAGATTTTAACTTGCTTTACTATTACCAACCACGAAAATATGTTAAAAAAAATCCTATATATCACATTTTATTATAATTAAACTTAAACTAATTAAACTTAATAATTTTCATAAGGGTGGAAAATGTATTATAACCTTTCTCAACTCAACTTTATTTATATAACGTTAGCGCTTTTTACAATTTTCCTTGTTACAAAGCAGCTGTGAGCTGTACTTTCGCTACAAACTACCCGTATTTATTTATTTATTACAAAATGCATATTTAGCACACAGAAACACAATTGCTGTACATTATAGTTTTTGTAAGATTGGCCTCGTTGAAATGGTTAACCTGTGTGAATGATGCTGCTCATGTGTGCTGTTGGTGATGAAAGTGTGTGAGAGAGAGAGAGAGAGAGAGAGAGAGAGAGAGAGCAGGCGCGTCACACGCTCGTGGGGGGAAATCAAGAGGGCGAAACGGCTCGTGGACACAATGGATTTGCGAACAGAAGGATTTTGCGTTGAATAAGCCACAGGGTCTTCGATGAACACGACAAACAAGGTAACATCTAATCGTGAGGAGAGGGAGCACGTAATTTGCGCATTTTGTCGCGTTTTCTTTTCTTTGATTCTAGCAGAGCAGAACAGTTATGTGGACGGGTGAGGATGCAGGAAGTCGAGGCATCATTGCAGAAAGCGGGGCCCGGACGCTCCGCAGGGTCCTAGTGTCGTGTTTTGACAGGCTGTAGGTTTGATATGTTGACACTTTATTAAAACCATGTATCGACACAAAAATAATATTTAGGACTCAGTTTTAATAACAAATCGAGTCATTCTTACGCATTAGGATTATCTCGAGCTCAACACAAATAAAAAAAGTGCCGTTATTGTCGTGCCAAAAGCTTGGTAAGATAAGTCATCTTACGTTACTGGCATCAGCAGCGGTATGGGATCACAACAAAGCCTGCTTGTCTATGCTGGTATATATGGTATTTTTCCAGGGATTCATGAAACGTTATAGACAAATATCATCAAACGATTTTCTTACGTTCACATTTGGTTACTTTGTTTAGGGAATTCGTTCATATTCTGACTTCCTGTATATGCATAGCCTCCAAAGATCATATACCGTTACAAACGGAATATGAAACATTAGCATAAACCATAAACCGTTTCTAAGTTAACAGTTTGGCTTTTCTTTTTATAATAGGAAACATTATGCACCCTTAACGGACTTTATCTGTGCTATGAAAGCAAAGCTTTTATAGTCGTTATTGCGCTCGAGCGTTTCTTCGAGAAATGTGTTTTTACGGAAGCGTTTTGCACCACCGCGTTAAGCTTTTTCACTATAGAAATAAGACAGTGTATTAAAATAAGAACATACTTTGAATGAAATTTTAAGTGTACTCTAAAAGTAGGAGTAACAAATAAGGGTGTTACTTTTCTGGCTTTTTGCCCTGGGGCATCTGTGTGGCCGTGGCAGAGCTGTCATTGAAACCCCTCACAAACACATTAGAGTTTGCTGTTGTGTGTAATAAATGTCAAAAAAAAAATTTTATGTGATCATATATTATAGTATATTATACACAAGCACACTTTTTAAATAGGTTGTAAAGCAACGTCCCTTGTTTTCCTGATAGCACACTCTGGCAGACATCTATTTGTTGTTAGAGGAGATGGTGGTCTAGTGGGCTAAACCACTGAACTGGTAAATCAAAAGGTTGCTGGTTCGTTGCTGGTTCGATCCCAGCAGCCACCACCAGTGTATCCTTGAGCAAGACACTTTACTCCACGTTGCTCCAGGGGGATTGTCTGCTAAATGTAAATGTTATCTGCGAGACGTCATTTTTTTATTGTTTGCTCATCTGCAATATGTCTCTGAGACGTCTGCTGTCAGATGTCATAAAAACATCTGGAAGGTGTCTGTAAGATGTTTATGATTTACAATGTATGTCAAACTTCTCTTTCTAAAACGTTTAGCAGATGTTTTTACACAGCAGATATATTCCAGACCTCCAGATCTTTAGCAGACATCTTACAGACAACGTACCTGTGCTATCTGGGTTAATATCATGTGTTCAATTTTAAAGGCCTTGCTAATGTGATGAATTACATATGTGATTACTCGGATGAGTATCACTTGATTTTGTGTGCCCGTCAGTTTTTACATTTATTTTTCTGGCTTAAATGTTCAAATACTCCCATTTTACATGTATTGCTATATGATCTTCAGTATTAGTCAAGTTTAAGTTGATTTAGTTGATTTTTAAGCCTTGTAGTTACACTTTATACAGTATTTTTGTGTATTTCATTTATATTTGTTTCTCTCCCTTTTTTCTGATTTGCATGGACTGATCTTCACTGTTTCCTGATGGCCTGACATTCTGTCCTGCATTAAGACGGAGAAGCAGAGGGCTATGCCATTTCTGCTCATCTTTACTGCTGTTTGATTAACCATGATGAAGACTGAACCCCCATCTGCACCCAGCGGCAGCACAGCCACCCCCCTCGTATCCCGAAGCGCCTCCCCGCACAGGAACGCATATGAGGCTGGAATTCAAGCTCTCAAGCCGGTAAAAGACCCAAGTGCTGCGAATGGAGATGAAGGGAAACCTCGACAGCAGGGTCGGGGCCGCAGGTACGGCTCCAATGTGCATCGCATCAAGAACATGTTCATGCAGATGGGTTCTCCTGGAGAAGAAGGGGACCCGTCGAAGGCCAACGATCAGTCCATCCGACTTTCTCTCCCTAGAGCGAGCAGTCTGAATGAGAATGTGGATCACAGTGCTTTGCTCAAACTCGGCGGGACCGTGTCAGAGCGGGTTAGCCGCTTCGATGGAAAGACTGATGGCAGCGGTTCACGCGGGGCAGTCACCAGCGTTTCCAAGCTGCAGGAAACGCGAAAGATATTCGAACAACGCAACCTACAGGAGAAGCAGGCCGCAACCAATCGAATCCTGTTGAAGAAAGAGCGGGCGTCAGGATTTCAGGACAGCCGTCTGGATGTTGTGGTTCGCTTCAATGGAAGCACAGAGTCCTTGGACAGGCTGGACACTGAGGATTATCCAGCAGAAGCTGTGTCTCCTACGGTCAGCCAGTTGAGTGCTGTGTTTGAAAGAGCAGAACAGTGTAACAACCTTCACCGACCGTCCTCGACTTCCCCAACCCCATGCAAGCTTGAAGGAAGCAACACAGAAACCACCAGAGAGGACCAAGCTGTCCCTCTGACAGACAAGCAGGAGGAGGGAGCTCAGGGAAAGAACCCCGAGGGTGCTCCTGGTAGTCTGAAGTCCAGGGCAGGCATTCAGCCAGATGGACCCAACAATAAACCACGTGAAGATGTCTCGTCTGGCACAGCGGATACAAACCTAGAGAAGATCCAGGGCGCTTCACACACAGTAAAAGCGTCCAAACCTGGGGAGCATCCATCATCCGGCGCAGCAGATGCAGGGAGCCGACTGGTACAGGCGGATGTCCACGCCTCGCTTGAAAACGGGGAGGCCACGAGCAGCTCAGAACAAAAGGAGGAAACCGGACAAGCAGCTGGAGAGGCCTGCACTGAGGAGGAACCCCACAGAGAGGATATCTCAGAAGCAGACCTGGTGGACATCAGCGCATATAGCGGCATCGGTGAGGACTCCGGAGGTAGCCAGCTGGACGACGATGAGGAGCCAGAGGATGATGATGCATATGAACCAGAATCCAGCTGTTCAGAGATCCCCGGGCTTCCGGCAGAAGATGAACCTCCACCAAGCAGGAAGATTGGTTTCAGTTCAAACCCAATTAAGGTGAGAGCTTGTGTAAAAAAGCAAACACTGAGAGAGCATGCAATGCAGTGTAATAAGCATAACGACATCATAGTGTATAATATAGTGTTAAAAAAGCAGCAGGCACAGTTTCGTTTAAAAGCTGGTTCCATTTTGGCAGATTTTGCGATTGGACAGAGCCTGGATGGCTACTGGAGTAAGAACGTACATTTACATTTGACATTTATCCTTATGTCAGATCCTTTATGAGCAGGAACTCAGAAAAAGGGCAGGACTTTCTTAGGAGCAGTATTAGATCGCATGCGTTCAGATGATTTCATATAACTATTAATAGCTTGACGCAGTAGTATGGGCCTTTGATTTCTCAAATTGTCTAGACCTCCATGAAAAAGCTGTTTCATGGCCTGCAGTTATCTCAATGCACCGTCATCAGCCCCTGATGACCCACTTCAGCTGATCGAAGATCGGTTGGTCAGGTGGTTTACGCTCTTCTCTTTGTATGAGAGTCACATGATTGTGTTCCTCTGTGTTTTAGGCACTGTTGCTTCTAAACTTGTTTTTGAGACAATGGTGACGTAACTTGTGATCTTAAACCATAGACAGAACAGAACCATAGACAGAACAGAAAATGAATTAATTTTTTTAAATATCTATTGCATTGGACATGTCATTGGTGTCTTGCGAAGTGATTGTGTGTTATGTTTGTTGACCATCCAGCTTTTAGTATCGGAAATGTTCATGGTAATTAACAAACGTTTACTGTTCTGAGGAAATATACTTCCTTGAGGCATCTTCACATGATTACTACAGTCTGTTTATCTTATCGACAGAGAACAAAGTTGTGGCTGTCTGTCTGTATTATTTATACCACTTGCTGCTGCTGCAGTGATCATCTATGTTGTGCTTTGAAGGATGTCTTTTATAATAGAAACAGTTTGTAAAGGCTGAACAAACCCCCCTAGTATTAAATCCCATAGACGTCAGGAAGATTACACAGTGTGCACTTCAGATACAGCATGACTACAGCATGCCTTCACTGGGAGCTTGTAACCCATATTGTGAATGTCTGCACCTGCTATGCACAGCATTTCCTGTTTTTGTATCTACAATTTTTATCCCTATTTTGTCATTTTTCCGCATTACATATACTACAGCTCGATGTAGACAGAAACCTGCTTTATCAGTGTGGTGTCAGAGTAGTATGTGTAATGTGAACATCATATCCATTTGTAACCCGATGTCGATGACATAATGTTGTAACTTTTGAGTATGAGCGTGTTTATTCCACCGGATTATCCTAATGTAATGTAAAAAAATATGTATCAGGCCTAACGTTCATATAAAGTATTTAAACATACATGTATTGTAATATGAATCTAATGGGAATTAAAAAACACTTAAAAGTAAAATGTCCAGACACATTTTTACTATTTCAAAAAAAAAGCTAATGGTGCTAGTTTTTATTTATAGGTCAAATGTGACAAAAACACCCTCAAACATGCATACAGTTTACAAGAGTTGTATTAAAGGTCATTCGTCTATGTTTTTATGTTAGTTTGTGTGTGAGAAAGAGACACAAAGGAACTTTCAGAAACCATCTGTGCGGAATGTACCCTGCTGTTTACATGTTAATGTTGTCGCGTTTTCTAGCATGAATATTCAACATCTATCAAACCGTCTGTACTTTTGTTGATCATTTGCATTTATGTTATTTGTACATAGACTGACTTTGCTATTAAATGGTTTGAGAGACCAGACGGGTGGACAGATTCTCTTAACCTCTCATGGTCAAACTACAGCGATACGAACAATTACAGTACAGCAATTTCATGGGGAAGAGTGATGAATTTGTAGAAGTTGCCTTTCAGCACTGAATTCAGATGCTCATCTCGGAAGTGAGAGGCTCATCTTAGGAGCGAGAGGCTCTGGATTTAGATGTGGCCAGACCAGATCCCAAAAACAGTATATCAAGTAAATGTTTTAGTCAGATTTGACTCAAAAGTTGACTGTGAGAAAACTGTTGAGGAATAACAGGAAATTATTTGGTAATGATTTTAAAATAGTCTCTCTAAGTCAGTGGTTCTCAAACGTTTTCGTTGCAAGGCCCCTTTTGTGTAGGGTGCATCTCTTTGCGGCCCCCCAAATAAAGACTTAAAATCTTGAACTTGAATTTTAATTAAACGAAAAACATATTCAGTTAATCACATGGACATACGGCCGTTGTAGCAGCTCACAACAGATTGTGTCCAAAAATAGTTGTGTTCTTCTCACTTTCACATAATCCAGTAAGAAAGTCTCACTCCTTGCACTACAGGTGGTCATGGGATTGGTACTGTAGCCCTGAATACAGTCAAGACCAAAGATTCTGTGTGCTGTAGGTCGGTGGTTCTCAATTGATCTCGGTAGTTGAAAGAGGTCAATTACGAGGCTAAAACAGGAAACTGAAAGGAAAAGGAAATGCTATCTTAAAGGGCCAGAGTATGTTTTTAAATGAGAGGTTCACTTCAAACCCACGCATGCCTCTGCTTGGTTGCCTACACGCTCTGCTGCATGTTGAGTGGCCTTTAGAGACAAACTACAGCTCAAATGAATGAAAGCAAATGGAGCATAGGATCTTATCAGCATATGTTTGTTCACTACGGATTCAGATTCTACATAATATATTGTTTAGCTATATTCATTATCCAGCTGCCGCTTTTATTGTATTTTATAATAATGTATTTTATTTCCTTGGTGCTTTAAAATGGAAGACTTACCTAATGGTGCATACGGCATTGACTTTAATATGTGGGTATTTGACAAATAAACTGTACATGTGCCCTACGGTGACACCAAACATTCAGAAAACAATGTTAATAATATACTTTTTTTATATTATTCATATTTCTAATATAAAAAGCATAAGAGAGATTGATCTTTTTTCTAAAAAATGTCACACCAAAGGAAACATGTACGGTTTATTTTTCAACTACCAATGTGTTTTGGTTACCAGGCCATTTTGTCTGATTTAAACCTCTTTACTTTACTTTATACTGTAGATAAACAATCTTAAGAAAACTAACACACGTTTTTAAATCTCGAGATTTCAATTATATTATTTTTGCTCATTCAGCCAAAGCAATGTGGCCAAATGTCAATTGAACAAACCAGTTCCCTATTTACAAAATGCCATTTATCTCTCTAAATCTGCTTACATTATCCCTGAATTCTCAGTCCTGGAGGTTTCCAGGGTTGCCAAACAAGCTAGTTACTACCTGCCTTCCAATTAAACATTTGATACATTGCATTTCAGTCTTATACATAGATTGGCCAAGACAGATGGGTTGTTATAAAAAGCAAGGGGGGGCTGTATAAATAATACAGAAGGCATTTGTTTTTGGTGAGATTATTGATTGATGTATGGCCTCATTTTGTTAAACAGTTCTCACTGCTCATCCGGTGGCTGGCCAGAGATCGTCTAGACCTAGTCAGAGCCAACGCACAGCCTCTATAAGCAAAATAAAAAAATATATGTGTGGATTTATGCTACTGAAGAGCTTAATTTTTTCTTGATGAATTGTCTAAGGATCGCCACGTTTGACTGCTCTATACTCATTTCAGCTAGCAAAGCATATGGTGTAAGCTTGTTTGGCTCTCATGTTTTTCTGCTTTTTCTTTCTGCTGGCATTTAAAACAGTCACACTTGAATCCTGAGCGAAAAACAGGGGCTTGTTTACCACGCAAGCTAGGTCACCTATCATTAAAATGACAGATTATAACATTTTCATCTGAATTTCAGATCAAAAAGGCTTGAGTGTTTAATACAATCCCTGACATTTTGTTATGGATCAGTCTCGCAAAGCATATTCACTACAGTTCATTTGTATCACCACTGTTGCCTTTCTAGAGATTGAATCGTGTTTCGCTTTTGAGACATTTAAAAGTAATTGCATTTGCAATTCCAAATTGGATCGTGCCGTTTAAAAATGCCCCCAGGCCAAACCCATTGCCCTTTTTCTCAACCGTATACCACCTCCATGCGGATCGCTAACAAGGTTAAACTGCTCTATGTTATCAGCGTTTGTTAAGACAGAATTATAACTTGATGGCTCATATTGAAGTCTGGCTCTAAGCAAACTGTTAAAGGGTTGGCCAATATCGAAGCATTGTTTAATATGTTCAAATATGTAGCTTTCGCTCAGTGCATTGCGCTAATTCGATCCCATTGGATTGCAAATACCTATGTGTAGGCTAATGTAAGTCATCTGCCAAAGTGCCTCAATGCAGGGCAATGTGTGATATTTTCCAGGGGTTAAAATTATATTTATTAGTAATTCAAGTAGAATTTATTGTATTGCACTATTGCGTCTGTTTATTTAGCCGGCTTCTCTGTTCACTAAACTTCACATGCTGTAATATCCATTAGGGGATGTTTATTATTTTATGACACTGCTATCAGCTTTTCTATCTTCAAAACCTCTCCTCTGTGTGCATGTGTGTATTATCCTGGTATGAAGGATACATTAGTATCTAGAAAAATTGCTTCATTACGGCACAAATAATGGCATAGTTCTAGTATCTGATTACACAACAGTTATGATAATGGACAGTGCGAAATCTCTTTATTTCTGGCTCTTAATATGACAAATTACATTAGGGATGTGCATTTTGGTTAATCGAGTTCTCGACAGATAAACCAGAAGTGCGCTTGAGTACTTGTAAACATACAGTGCTTCAGTAAACAGTCTTTGTTTTCCTTATCAGGGACAATAGGTAGGCGAAAGACTCAATCTTTTGATGTTTCTTTGCCGGGGTGGGTCGCTGCTGCCTTTGTCCTGTATATGGCACAGTTAGCCACTTTAGCTACTTCCTGTGTGAGAAATGCCAGCCGAGGCAGCGAACGCCTTTTTTCCTCTGTGAGGGAGAGCTGAACATCAGCCCTTGGCTCACTCACACAGACAGTCTGCTGTAGAAAGGTTGCCAGGGTCACGTTGGAAACGGGCACACTGAAGCGCCTGTTCCTTGTGTCTCTTTCTATGTGCAGCTCTCTACTCTGAGGCCACCTCCTTCTTCAAGGGGCCGTAATATCAGGAGTCACATTTTTTCTTGATCTTTCGAAATAAAAGAACTTGATGTGCTATTGTAAAACATTTCGATTTTTCTTCCACAACCCAAAGGCATTTAGTTAATCCAAGCTCCAAAAAGGCTTTGCATTAAAGGGGTAGTTCACCTTCAAAATGAAAATTCTCTCATCATTTACATGCCCTCTTGTCATTTCAAACCTGTATGACTTTCTTTCGCAGAGCACAAAAGGAGAGATTTTGAAGAATGTTGTTAACAGCCCCCAATTCACGTGCATTGGTTACAATAGAAGTGAGTGGGGGGCTGTGCTGTTCATTTTTCAAAATGTCTTCTTTTGTGTTCTGCAGAAGAAAGAAAGTCATACAGGTTTGAAATGACAAGAGGCCGTGTAAATGATGACAGACTACTCCTTTAAGGCTGGTGATGAATTTCGAAGATAAAATGATAACCTCACATACTGGTGTATGAGCACAATGGCATAGAAGTCATTATTCATGCTCATTTCACATGTAAATCTTTCTTAAAGGAACGCTCCACTTTTTTTGGAAATATGCTCATTTTCCAACTCCCCAAGAGTTATTAATAAGTTGAGTTTTTTTTTTGGATGTATTCTGCCGATCTCCGGGTCTGGCAATAGCACTTTTAGCATAGCTTAGCATAGATCATTGAATCCAATTAGACCAGTAGCATCGTGTTCAAAAATGACCAAAGAGTTTCGATATTTTCCCTATTTAAAACTTGACTCTTCTGTAGTTATATCGTGTACTAAGACAGGCGGAAAATGAAAAGTTGCCATTTTTTTTAGGCCGATTTGATTAGGAACTATACTCATATTCCGGCGTAATAATCAATGAAGTTTTCTGCCGTAACATGGTTTCCAAAAAAAGTGGAATGTTCCTTTAAAGGCACAGCAGCCCTAAATTGGAGAGGCATTTCAAAGGTGCTGTTTGAAATATTTAGGAGGATCTACTGACAGAAATAGAATATAATACACATAACTGTCTTCAGAGGTGTATATAGATATTACATAATTAATGTTTTTATTATCTTAGAATGAGCTATTTCTATCAACATCCCCTTACATGGATTTGGTCATGTTGTTTCTACAGTCGCCCTAAACGGACAAACTGCTCTACAGAGCACGTTTAGTAAATACGTTATCTCATTCGGCAAAGAAGCGAAAACACTTATTGATATGACGCTTCACCCTCTGCATCTCTCTTGCTTGCTTTTTATACACTCCACCCAACTTTTTTCTTTACATAGCGATTTACAATGTAAATCAGTGGTTGCAGCGTTAGAGGACTGTGTTCTGCATCCGCATTATTTATGCATGATCTTGAATCCTCGGGTTGGGTTTTTCTAAACGTTTCTGTAATACTGATCTGACTATGAGTTCTTTACTCTCCTCCTGGTCCTCCATCTTGTTTGCTCCGATAACGGATCCTCGGATGGCTTTTCCGAAACGCCGCAACAAAGGGCTCTGCAGTGGAGGCAGGCATGAAGCCAGAGTTGCATTTCCAGCACGGTTTTCTTATTAAACTCATTTGTTGTGCACACATCTTAACAGCACCGCTGCAGTTTCAGTCTGCCTGCCGTCTTTTCTTAAAGGGCAAGTGCACCTAAACATGACAATTCTCTCAACATTTGCTTTCCTTTGTGTTATACACTTTTAATATCTGGCTAACTCTGTATTAATATTTGAAGAACATCCGGGCTACAAAGAGATGACAAGTAATACGTTTTTTTTGGGGGGGGGGTTGAGGGCTTGATATTTTGTAATTTGACATCCACGGTTTCCATTCACTCTTATTGTATATAAAACTGTGAGGATCAAAAATGCACATTATGCGTTTCACAGAACATGAAACGTTATGCAGGTCTGGAACAACAAAAGGGGGAACAAATAATGAATAATTCAATTTTTGGGGTGAACTGTTTCTTTAAATCTTTTCTGATTGTGTTCCCAAAATAGATTAGGGAGAGTTACTGAGGCACAAGCCATTACAACTCGCCGTCAAGCTGATCACAAAGGCTTTAGTCATTTGTCCCGAGAGACCGCATTCCGGCACTCTGAATAGCAGGCCTGATGCCGAGAGACTGAAATACAATTAGTTACATTCGTGTGTTTATGTGTGTGTGCTGGAAAATGTTGGAACAGCTGGTCAGTCTGTTGATCAGCGTACTAAAGGTAGTTTTATTTGAAACAGGACAGACCATGGTGGACTACACAGGAATCCCCTGAGGTATGTGTGTGATCCTGATTGTTTTCCCTCTTCTGAAAAGCAATTTATCTCATCCAAACAACACTCGAGTCGTAACACACACTGAATTACTGAACGTTGTGTGACATTACCTTAAAACTGACCTATGACCCACACAACACAATACTCAGTTAACTCTGTTAACAGTCTGCATGTTAACACATTATGTTAACTAGTGGTTCCCAGAATGCCGCAGACACATTCTCCTAAAAGCAAAAAGCAGCCAGAGGTCCATTACCAACAATGCACATATCCACTTGGTGGGATTAAGCCAACAGGTTGATTCCTAAAGGATTAGCAGCGTGTCTTGTGAGATTACAGAACTTGTTACCCACAATAACCTTTGGCTGTGTGTGTCATGGTTTCAGTAATGAATCATAATTTTATCCTTTTTCTTTAGGAGCAAGGCTCCTCTGGTTAAAGATCTGTGATGTGTTTTGCAGGAGTTGGTTTAAAGTAACACTTTTCTGCCTACAGATGATCAGTTTTGCTAGGAGTTTGAAACATGATGCTTTTGGATGTTCTCTTTTTACATTTTTATTTTTACACATAAAATTAATTAATATCCTGTGTCGCTGCATATTAACTTTTCAGGTGAAGATAGAATAAGGGAACGTTCGAGAACAACACAGGCCCCCATTGACTTCCATTGTATGATGTCAGATTTACATTTTTGGCCGACCTATCCCTTTAACATGAGTAAGGGTTTTCAATCATTTTTCATGTTTCAATCTTTCACACCACCCCTTAAAGGGCTAGTTCACCCAAAAATGAAAATTCTGTCATCATTTACACACCCTCAGGTTCTGTTGAACACAAAAGTAGATATTTTGAAGAATTTAAGAAAACAAAGAGTTCTGGGCACCTTTGACTATCATTAAATATTTCCTACTATGGTAGTCAATGATGTTCCTGAATTGAAAATCGCTAACATTCTTCTGAATGTCTTTCTCTGTGTTCTTCAGAACAAAGTCATTTATACAGGTATGAAATAACACGAGGTCGAGTAAATTGGTGAACTTTCACTTAAAATACAGTTTTGAGTTTTTATTTTGAAGGCTTCTTTCACACAAGCAATATGGAGCATTTCAAAATAGATAACGCTGGCAAAATGATGATTGGTTGATTGGAAAATTGATCGGTTGATTGATTGGCTGTCCTTTAATGACACATTTAATCAATGGGTGCAAATGTTTTTTCAGCTATGCATAGATTTTAGCACTTTCTGCTATTTTGGGTCGCAGAGTGTGCGTATGCATGCGAGACCCCTGAAGTGGCAGTGGACTACCCTAAATTAACTTGTTTTCATTGTGTATTGATGTAAATCTGTGTAACTGTACTTTAGCTGTGCAGGTTGTAAAGGGCTACGCACTGCTTTATCCTTCCGAGTTTAGCTCTGATCATAATCAACAACTTCCTGTTGTCAAACTTGACTTCCTGTTTCTTCACTTGTTGCGCTTATGTTGTGAATACAAGGGATCGATCACCGACTGTACCTTATTTTATTCAAGCGGCAACCTTCCGATTTCTCTCGTGAAACCAACACGGAAGTGACTTAAACTGCAATTCACCGACTGGCTGATAGAGACTGGCTCCAAAAGATCCCCATGTTAAAATGCAGCAGAAAAAAACATGTTTACAGCCTGGTACAAAAAAATGATTTTGGTTTATATAGCTAATCTTCCCCTTTATGACAACTGTGAGGGGGGTGATGTTTTTTAGAACTCATCCGTTTAACTTATATTTAGCTTTAAATTCTGCATAATTTAGGGAAACCAGGCACCTCAGCTCCAACCACGTCCCGCCTCTTTGCCCATTTTTCCATTATCTGGGAATGACGCACTGTTAAGAGTGCAACGGCCGGCTTCGCCCATTTTTTTTTCAAAAAAAGCTCCTCGGAAACATACGGGTGACGTCACGGACACTACGTCCATGTTTTATACAGTCTATGATTTTATTCCATACAGATTTGAAGACAAGGGCTCCCTTAGTTGTGACCCTGCTCCTAGATACCTGCCTGTACTTTAAGTGCATCTAAAGATCCTGAATTATTCATGTGTTGGATATGGAAAAACTGTACTGTAAACCTCTCATAAATATAGATGTCCAGGAAAAATATCAAGCACAGCCGGTTTGTAAGGTTTTTGGTGTAATAACAAGGTTCTAGATGGCATACTGTTATCTATCTAAAACTTTTTAATAGAAGAAAACTGATTTGTAAAGGATGTGACGGTATTATTATAGTTGATGTGAATTGAGGAAGTTCATTCTGATCTGGTTAAAAATCACATATAGCCAAAGATGTTCCAAAAGTAATGGAACAGCACCCAATAATAAACCTTAGGACAACATTGGTTCTTCCGAAATTTGACATTCGACATTCAATTCTAATGAAACTTTTGAAAGAGAATGATGTATGCAAATGAGTTCATTTGCTTTAGATGAATACTAAACAGGGAAGGAATTGGGGCCTCCAAGCTCATACTGTACAACCCCATCTATCTCTCTTTTCGTCCTGTCTGTGGGTTACAGTGGACCACCCTGCAGCAGAATCACACGTGTGATTTTCAGAATTTAAGTTATTTGCTAAGAATATTAGTCGCAACCTTTCAGAACGTCTTTTCTTATGCCTGTGTCACTTGTGTTAGTGTCTGTGTTTGTGTCTGGAGAGTGTGCATCAGTATGCATCTCCATAGCAACCAGATGAGGAGTGTCAAAACAGTGCCCAGAGAGGGCGATTTTCACAGTGGCTCGTAGAGAACAGCGTTAGCAAAGATGCGCAAAGAAGAGAGACATAAACCGGTGGAGCACGCTCGCCCACACACATGCTTTCCGTTTCTGTTGCACAAAATGAACATTGTACATATTCTGCGTTTTCTGTTCTTAAACACATCTTCCTCTATTTGGTCCAGGGATGCGGTGTACTCTCGCTTGTGAGGGAGGGGCTGCGTGCCGTTATGCTAACACACTGCACCGTCCCCTGCATACCAGCGAGAATTCAGACATCCGAGCCAAAACACAGCAGCTTTCCACATGCACAAACTGCATCTGTGCATGCGTTTCTCTTATAAACCCTGAATAAAATCTCTGCTCTCTTCTGCATGCACATCTGACACATCTGGACTTTGCATTTCTGTTGTCGCTTCCAACATTCCGTATGAGACGGACGAAGAGAGGTGCAGAAAGGGAGATACTGAAAGAGGAGATGGAGGACTGGGTCAGTCAACCCACAGAATCGGTTGGCACTGGATTGTTTGATTTGGCCTGAAGTGATCAAACTCAAGAATTTTGAGAATTTAGGCAGAATTTTCTCGGTCAGCAATAACCTATGCAGTGACACAGGCAGTGTAGCCCAAATAACCAGAATTTTTTATAGTTGTAGTTTTATTCGTTTTCATAAAACAAATTGCCAACGGCAAGATATTGTGGGTCTCCGTGAGACCCTTTACCCCCTGCCTAACTATTTCACACCCGTCAGAAGGAATAAATAAAGAGATAGAGGAAAGTGAAAGGAGGGGGAGGTGCAGAACGAGAAAAAAACGGCCCGCCGATGTCATAATCACAATCGCCAAGCCGTTGCTATGGAGACAGAGACATGTGAACAGGCCCATGGTATGCACAGTGAGGGTGCACTGACCTGCTGTTTGCTTCAGCTCTGAGATGGAGAGGATATTTTTAGAAAGAAAATAATACAAGGGATGCATATACAAGGGAGGGATTTGAGAAAGACAGGAGTGACCCTGTGAAGAGCGTTTTAGGTAAAAACTGATCGTTTTACATGGTGTATAAAAAGTCTTGGCATACAATGTAGTAGGTTGATCCATGCCAAGTCTGGATGGTTGATCAGCTGGACTACCAGCTGGTGAACCAGGTTTTGACCTGATGAAAGCAGGTGATCCACCGTGGGCCCTCAAGCAAACAGTTTATCATGTTCCAAAAACCAAGCTGAGCACCTTAAGCAGGTCTAACCTGGTTTTTCAACAGAAAAGACATCATGCATAAAAAAAGATTGCTTAAAATAAGCCTTATAAACATAGAGCTTCTGTAATAGATTTTTTTGTTTTTTTATATACAGCTGCGGAAAGAATTAAGAGACTCCTTAAGAGAAATTCTATTGAATTTCATCAAAATCAAACCTCGGGAGTGACATAAAGTCCTCCCATAGCAATGTGAAAGACCGACAGAATGACAAGACGCATGAAAACTGTGATTATTATTTTATTTTTTACCTTGCCTAAATACATATTACTGTTGTATCACTATTAAAGTGAATATGAACTTGTTTTCTTTGCAGTATTTGAGGTCTGAAAAAATACAAAGCATCTTTTTCTGTTGTTTTGACCTGTTTTCTGCAAATGAATGCAAATAGAAAAATAATTTTGTAAAACTATTGTTAGTAGTTCACGGAATAAAATTCAAATGATCATTTTACTTAAACACATACCTATAAATACTTTATTACATTTTAAAATGAGGAAAAATGGTCTCTGAAATTGTCTCTTCATTTTTTCTGCAGATGTATATCATTGGAATAAAATTATTTTTATATATTTTTTTCACATTTTAAATATGAAAAATTCCTATAAAAATGTTGTCTGTCTACCGTTTTAACCCATTGAGGACAACGCTCATTAATATTACTCAAGTAACTTTCTACTGCTAGGATTAATATGATATAATTTAGTAATGTTTTGAATTGCATTGTGACAGAGCAAATATGGATGAGATGAAAATTGTTGAAATGTGAATGGAAAGTAAGAAAGAAGGGGCATGAAATGAAAGTGGAAGAGGGTGATTGTGAAAGACACAAATTCTGTGTGATTTGCTGGTTTAAGGAAGTTGGGAATGACTAAACAAAAATGAGAAGAAAACAGGGACACATGTAAAGTAATGTCTCACTGCAGAAGAAATAAGAAAGAAAAGAAAAATGAAGGGCTGGGTTCTGATCAGTAAATTGACTTCATCATGGCGTCCATTGAGCATTGAGAGACGGACTATGGAAAATCCAATGTGTTGCTCCTTTTATAGACAATCTTTTACTTTTCTGTTCCTCAAGACCCCAAACAGGAAACTTCAACCACCAGATTTGCTGATGAGTCACACAATCAAAGTCTCTTTCAACACTATCTGTGCTGCTTTACACACACTGGCACCCTGTTTCCGGTTGTGCTATTATAGCTCATATAGCGGTACGCTGTATGCTTGTGTGGTTTCACTGCCACTGTCTCTGTGAAGGTGATTTGATGCATGACTTTAGCTAGTAGACAGCTGCTGTACCGCCCGAGGCATGAGAAAAATGATTTACAGAGGAGGTTGTTTGTAGTTCTGAATATTCAACAGATAACTACTAAGTGCTCTAAGATGGACCAGAACTGAGATCTTACTGAATAAATTGCAAGAAATGTAATTGATTCCCTGGGGAATTTCTGTGTGATCTGATGCTTACATATCACTGTTGCTCAACCTTATGTATGTGGTCGGGTTGATTATGGTTTCATATCCTGTATATGGTCCTTGCACTAGTGTCTGTTGTGGCAGGTATGTCATTGTGAAAGCAGGGTTATTTAGATCCACTTCTACTTTAGGCTTAGCTGATCATCCTGAAACAGTTCGCCCCAAAATAAAACTTCTGTCATCATTCATTCCCCTCGAGTTGTTCCAAATCTGTATAAAGCCTTTGTTCTGATGAACACAGAAAAATATGTTTGGAATAATGCTTGTAACCAAACAGTTCTTGTCCACCATTGACTAACATAGTAGGAAAAATGACAATGGTAGCCAAAAGTGCCCCAGAAATGTTCTCCAAGATATCTTCTTTTGTGATCATCAGAACAAACACATTTGTACAGATTTGGAACAACTTGAAGGTGAACAAATAAAGACAGAAATTTCATTTTTGGATGAATTGTTCCTTTAAGGCCCGTTCACACCAAAGATGTTATCAATAATATTATAAGGATTACATTTAAAAACATTTCAATTTTGCTGAACCTGATAGTCGTGGTTAATTAATTCCTACTTCTTACTCAAGTGTTTGTGCTTCACCTTTTCAGGTTTTCACCACATACTCCAACGAAGAATACGACAGACGCAATGATGAGGTCGACCCCATGGCAGCTTCGGCCGAGTATGAACTGGAGAAGCGTGTGGAAAGACTGGACCTCTTCCCCGTGGAGTTAGAAAAAGGTACTCCATCTTTTCCGTACCACACTCGGTGCATTCGTGGCATGTGTCATTAACTTCCTGTTTCCAAACACACTTTCTCAAGAAGCTTGTTTAACCCTGCCAAGTAAGCAGCTTTTGCTGATTAAAAACTCGGAGGGGTCAATGCTTTTTCTAAAGCAGTCTGGCGGTAACCATAGTTACTGGACTTGAAATATTACAGCGCTTGGTGGAGGAGATTGAAAACCTTCTATGACACTGTCATGATTGCTCAGCTGTATAGCAGAATTAAAGTAACTGTTGATCCGGAAGTCAGCTGACGATAAACAAACGAGAGATCATCACAAAACCATAGTTTCAAGAGGATCAGTCCAAATCCTCCGAAGAATCATTTATAAATAATCTCTTCAAATCTGTTCAAATGATTTACACTTGCAAGATTTAATCACATGTTAATTCCAGCTCATAAGCTCTCTATTCGGTTATTAACTTCTAAAAGCCCTAAAGCTTTTCTGTGGAGCGTTTATAATTTCTCTGTTTTATTTTATGGATAATATGGTAAATAAATAAGAAATTGCGGTACCACAACAGTAAACAGGTGAATTCCAGTACCCCAAAAATCTTGTAAGCAAACTTTGTGTTTTCGGATCAGATAAAGACGGATTGGGAATCAGCATCATCGGGATGGGAGCCGGTGCAGACATGGGCCTGGAAAAACTAGGAATCTTCGTCAAGACGGTCACGGACGGAGGAGCCGCCCATCGAGACGAAAGGTCAGTTGGAAAATGAAAGCACCTGAATTGGATCTTGAACACTTGTGCTTTGCATGCACAGTTTGTACTGTATGTTGTCTTCGTTTTTGCCTGGACTCTGTTGCATAAATTCTTCATCCGACTGCAGTGTCTTGATGTGTTTTAAATAGCTCATCCCATTAGAATTGAATCTCCGTTCAGAGTCGCTGCAAAATGTGTATTACACTGTAATACGCACACATGTGACCACACATCACTTGCTGCTGTATATTTTATGGAGTTGTATGCTGTAAATTGCTACATTTCAACCGCACCCACGCGGCAGATCATACCGTGATTTATATTGGTCGAAGCATTTATTCTTATAGAAGTGTTTTTATTGTTATTACTTATGGAAGTTGTTATTTTAAATATTAATAACATTAAATCTAAGTATTTGCACAATTGTGTAGCCTAATTTTTAAGCTACGAAACTGGCCTAATTAGAATCCGATCTAAAAAACCACGTCAGTCTGTCAAAAGGTGTGAAAATAACAACTTGGCCAATAACATTACATTCTTAAGCTCATGATGTGTTAATGTAGCAGAAAGAACATTGTGATAGCAGTGAGAAACAGCCCATCTGAAAATGAACTGTCATCACTCAAAAACACCCCAGCATCACTATCTTGCTCCTGATTGGTTCTCCTGCTGTCCATCAAACAACCGGCTGTCCTAATAGGCTGGTGTAGGCTGTCTTTTGGACGGAGCTGACATGCTTTATCACTGAGTGGGCCCGATCGATCACTTCAACAGCCTGAAATACAAGCGGAGGTGTAGTTAAGTGGGACACTGATTCACTGCTGCTGTTGGTCAGTCTGTTTCACACCAAATGAGTGTTTTCTTTGGCGGCGTCGTTTTTGCACATAGAGTGGTAAGATTTATCTGTAACTTGGCCTTGCAAGCATTTCACAGATCTATTGTACTGAACGTCTATGCGCACTTCTGTTCTTTCTTTTTGTCAGGATCCAGGTGAATGACCTGATAGTGGAGGTGGATGGAACCAGTCTGGTGGGCGTGACGCAGAATTTCGCAGCATCAGTCCTGAGGAACACCAGTGGAACCGTCAAGTAAGAACCGAGCAACTTCCCATTGGTTTTCAGGTTCACTCAAATATATAAAAATTAGTTAAATTGGCAAATTTTAGAAATACTAGAAAGACGGTTGAAAATTACATAATAATATTCCATTTAAACTTAACGATCCATTACCATTGACGTCCAAACCAATATCTTGGTTTTCTGCTTCCCTAGAGCACATTAAACATACGTCTCAATTTTCACCAAAGAAAAGCGTAGTAAATGAGTCGTGCTTCTGCTCACCTGATTGGCTGTTGTTTGCTCTGTGCAGGTTTGTGATTGGCCGGGAGAAGCCAGGGGAGCAGAGCGAGGTGGCCCAGCTGATCCAACAGACGCTGGAGCAGGAGAAATGGCAGAGAGAAATGATGGAACAACGATACAACCCCTACATGGAGGAGGACGAAGAGGTGATCTTTGGTTCAAGGAACTACAAAAAACATAACAAAAACGTTTTTATTGCTCTGAATCTTCCCGTTGCATTTACTAATCTTGAATTTGTTCAACAAACTGTGCCTTAGTAAACAAATCATGTGACCGTTAACAATGGACAGCTCTGTTATTTAAACCACATTGAATTATTACAAAACAGTGTTTCTTTGGGAATGTTCTCGTGGTGCCGACAGCCGATTAGCATTGAATATTTTGGTGTCTCCAGAGTGACTGGTTACATCTATTGTAAGAAACAGGTGATGTCTCGAAAACCCATGTTCTCAGAACCTAGTGAATGAAAAATATATACTGTAACTTAGTTTCAGAATGTGCTGTTCTTTTCACAGACTTAAATGATAGGACGATAGTTACCTGCAGCAACCATTTATCTTTTCCAAATGATTTATTCTTATGGAATTCATATCGAAATTATATTTTACGATGTTCTTGGCAACGTGTCAAGACCTTTGATGTATTCAATGTTTTGGTTTTAACCTCTCATAAATCACGTCACAATAGAGTAGTTCTCGCTCAACAGTTAACACAATTTTAATGCGTTAATCCAGTTGTACCCCTTAATTATGAGTTATTAGATGCGATTTTACTTGAATTCAGCGCAGTACAGAACATCTTCGAGGAAGGAAATACAAAAGCAGAATTTAGTGCTTTTATCACAATTCACAGTCATTAGCTCTGTTGATCTGCGCTGCAGTTGTTGTTCATGTAACATGAAGCGGTACGTCCTGTTCACATCTCATAATTGTCCCCCGCACCTGCCCACGTCCCCATGGCGTGAAGGTGTGGAGAATTGATAAATAATTCAGGTGTCGAAGATGAGCTGTTCTCGTATTCGGTATTCCTGGAGATCTGGGGTGCGAAAATGAGAACAGAGGTCCAGCGCGATGTGCCAGCTCAGCGCCCCCCCCCCTCGGCCCAATGTCTGATGTTGTCTGTGTTTAAGACATGCTGGAACTGACAGTTTGTCTACTGCGTTACCCACATGTCAGAGTTCAGACGGCCACACTGACTCAGGATCAGTGCAGGGTGGTGGATGATGAGAGAACGGTGATGGAAAAATATATTTGGAAATACTGAAGGCTCTCTTTTAAATAATAATCTCTTTTTTATGAGTTGGTATACATTCATAATAAATAGGGATGAGATATTTAAGGATGTAATTACATCATAAAAAGTATAAAATATTTTATTTGTATTGCGCGTTATATTCTTCATACTATATTATATATGCATATTTTTTATTCATTTATGAGAGGTTGAATAACTATAATTATAAATTATGTATGTACGAATTTTATAAAAATTATTGAATATATTTATTTCTTTATATAATATATTCTTGTATATGTATTTGACTTGTATATTTACTAAATTACTGCAACGGCTTCATCTTTACAGTGTATATGTTGCATTTCTTGTTAATAGTAATAATAGCATGTCTCGAATACCAACCTACGCATACAACAGCGTAAAGACCCTAAGTAAAGGGAACAAAACCTTACATCAGGGGAACCAAGAGTTTCTGTCATACGTGTCATAAACTGCATGGCCACTCGCTTCCTTCCTTCAATATACTGTAGGAAGTGATTGTGGGGCTGTCCTTGCATGCAGGGGAAGTCCATTGTTAAAAGAATGTCTGTAGTAGTGGCATGGTGGCAGTGACTCTGAGGGAGTGTGCAGATGTCGAGAACACGCTGGTTTTATTTTCAGATGTGTTGGGGCATGTTTTCATTTTAAGGTGCGGAAAATACACAAGAGACTTCATTGTGTTGTTGGGTGCGAATATTTGTTACAGCTCTCAGATCTTCTTTGTGTGTCACATCAGTGTATCCAGCAGTTGCAGTTCTCTCCGTCTTCTCTTAGATTTAATCGTCCGGGTGTACCACAGTCCATTCAAAATGGTGGTTGGCCAGTTAAAGGTTTTTTTTAATGATGTCCTGGCATGTGTCTTTACCCTGGAGGTAATGGGCTTCTGTCTAGCGCAACTCTGACCCCTAGTGGTAAACCCTACGCTAAAACACACTAAATATGTGTTAGAAGAGCTGAATTTATTATTAAAAATTATAATCGAATCCTTTTTACCTGTAAAATGGTTAATATGTGTAAGTATAAAAAACGTAACAGAACAATGTGTTAAACCTGCCAAAAATGAATGTATAATGTAGCGCTTAAAAAATGAAAAGGGAAGGTCATTACTGGATATATATGGAAACATAATTTTGATGTAGTTGTTTCAGACACTCATAAATGTAGTTAATGCTTTTTCTTTTCTACTGCAATGAGGTTTTCTGACAGTGTTCGTTCATTAATCAGATGATTCACCATCATTGTCTCTCTCTGGCAGACGGGTGAATACGCCACAGACGAGGAGGAGGAGATGAGTCCCATGTTTCCCAACGCCATCGAGGTGTTTGACCTGGCCGAGAACGAGGACATGCTCTCACCTGTGGAGATGGACCCAGAGAAACTTGCGCACAAGTTTAAGGAGGTCAGTAGGACACCAAAACACTAGGATTACAAAACCACACAACACTTAATAAAAATAAATCGTAATATTGGCCGATACCAGCATAGTCACTGGTGTCAAAGGATGAATCCGTAGAATCAAATATTGATATGATCATATACTGACAATTCCGTATGAATTGTTACATTTTATCATAAATGTTTATCTGCTGAAGGAGACATTTACAAATGAAAAAGAAACAATTAACACGTGTCAATCTCTTCCCTACATCTCCAGCTTCAGATAAAACATGCAGTAACTCAGGCCGAGATCCAACAGATCAAGAGGAAGGTACGACCACCACCGACCTCACATCTATTGTAAATGATATGTTGTTCGCCCTTGTGACAAGGTCTCTTCTCTGTCTCTAGCTGGCTCACGCTGAGCAGGATAAGCTGCGCTGGCGGATGGAGAAAGCTCAGCTGGAGCAGACGGTGAGGGAGAATAAGGAGCGGATGGAGAAGTTGGAAGGGTATTGGATGGAGGCTCAGAGCTTATGCCAGGCGGTGGACGAGCACCTGAAGGAGACGCAGACACAGTATCAGGCACTGGAGCGCAAGTACAGCAAAGCCAAGCGCCTCATCAAAGAGTTCCAGCAGAAGTGAGTGCAGGGGATTGTGGGTACTGAAATCTCTCGAGTGGGTACGGAATGAGTTTGGCTTACATATGCACTGCATATATTATTTGCGTGTGTGTTTGAATGCAGAGAGATCGAGTATCTGAAGAAGGAAACGGCTCAGCGCAGAGCACAAGAAGAATCAGAGGCCAGTCACAAGGTGGAGACAGAAAACCTCCAGGAAAAGGTTTGTGTGTGTTCTTTTTTCTTATTTATTCATACACAGTGTTGTCGTAACAATGTGTCTTTTTTTTCTCTCAGATTACAGACTTGGAATCCAAGGTGGGCGCTTTGAAGAACCTAGAGCCTTCGTAAGCTTCCCGCTGCGGAAAAGAGGGAGAAACAAGAGAAACGCCTTCGACCCCGCCCACTCTCCCCCGCCCACATTCTTCCTCCACGACCTGAAGCCGAACTGATGAACTGCAGGAAACATGATGATGGGGGAGTTACCGGGGAAACGGAGTGGACAAACCAAACACACTGTACCAGACGCCAGACGGACGTCTACCCATCAGCCCATCAGGAGGCCCTTTTATATAAGCATTTAGTCACGTTTTCCTTCTTTCTTTCTAAGCGTCCTTAAAGGAATCTCGGACGTATCTGCACTCGGCAGGAATGTAAAACTCGAAACGCTTGCAGCAGAAGCTTGAAACTCAGACGCAGACAGAACGGAAGCCCCCGTTAATGAGGAGACGATCGGAGCGAATGGACTGTTTGTATATATTCTTGCATATATTTAAATATTAAAACCGCTTAAGCAATGTGCTGGGGGGAGGAGAGGGGGTAAGGGATTGTACCTTTCACATATAGGCAAATAATAAGGTAAACAAACGTGTCCATTTACATTCTTTGCATGGACAGAATTTGCAAACAGGGTGTGAGGAGTACAAGTTTGACGTTTAGTTTTAGCATTCAGGTGCTTTTAGTGTCTGTAAAAAAACGTGTTCATGAAACGGTGTTTAAAGAAAAGGGGATTATGGGTCATATTTTTCATCAGTTATCGAGAGCAGCGTTCGTGTGAAGCCTGAAAACTGTCACAGGTCACCGCACGGTGTGTCTCTCTTACAATGTGGCCCACACTCTTAAATATTAAGATGCTTCAGGATGCCATAGAAGAACCTTTGGTTGCGTGGTACCTTAAAGAACATCCAGACAACCTTTCTATTCCACAAAAGGTTCTTTTTGTCGTGGACAAAGGTTCTATTAAAAGATAAGGAACCTTTGATTGAATGGTTCTATGTGGAACCATCTAAGACATTGCTGTGAAGATCCTTTTTGTAGCGCCTTTATTTTTAAGAGTTCACCCAAAAAAGAAAGTTCTGTCACCGTTGTCTTCTCTTGTCATTTCAAACCAGTATGACTTTCTTTCTTCAGCAGAACACAAAAGAAGATATTTTGAAGAATGTTGGTAACCGAACAACGGCGGCACCCATTGACTTCTATTGTATGGACAAAAAAACAATCAAAGCCTCCGTTGTTCGGTTGCCAACATTCTTCTAAATATCTTCTGATGAGACCATTTTCATTTTTGGTTGTACTATCGCTTTAAGCAAGACTGTACATTCAGAGAAAGAATTGTGTATCATGGCCTTTTTTTAATCCGACTCGTAATCTTTTACCAGCACTCTTTGTTGAGCAGTCTGTCGCTTTTTGTCTCTGGAGTCCACAGTAACACACACTTGGAACTGCAGAGAGTGCTTGAGAATTGTTTGTCTGTCATTTTCTTCCAGCAGAATGTGCATTCAGTATTATTATTCCATAAACAATCATGTGGAATATCTCGTTTGTGGTGGTATAACCCACAAATGCCTCAATGTATGTTTAAATTAGAGTTTGTTTCGATTGTAATCCTGGGAAACTGGAATTTTGACAGCAGTTAATGGGGCGTTTAAGGCTTCAGGTGTTTTGCCTTTTGCATCTGCAACTTAAATCGAGAGCTGGTCTTAGATCAGCATTCTTCCTAAATCCATTCAGGCATGTTGAGACCTCATTCATGAAAGGAATTTCTGTGTGAAATTGTGAACCGTTCTTGGATAAATCATTGCATTTGATTTAATGTAACGGTGCAGGTAAGAACCGAGTACCTGAGCAGTCATTTACAAGAGATTATTTCTTTAGTTAGATCTGACAGCTGTGTTCTGTTCTCCTCAGTGTTTGATTCAGTCACATTTTCAGTCCTTGTTTTTTTAAATGCAGTATTGAAAAAACTCAAGTATTTTAGTGTTGTCAAAGACGTTTTGTGATTTCAAAGTCTTCATTTTTTCTTTTCCTACATTTTTCTACATGCTACACTTCTTTTATTACAATGGATGAATGGAAGGATAATGTAAACATTCATTGCCGGCTTTGTCTTGCAACAGATTCTAAGAATCCTAAAACAATTGGTTTTGGTCAACTTTAGTCATGTATTTGCTCATCTGAGTTTGTTCTTAGAAGTTGAAGCGTGAAGTCAAATCAATGGCTTGGTAACAGTTTTCTCTGCATATTAAGATGGATTACGAGGAAACTACACACTTCAATTTAATAAATAAAAGGGAGTAAAAGCACTGACTAGAAAATATATAAACGTTAGTTTATGAAGAGTTTGTTTACAAAATGAGATAACTCCGTTTTAAAAAATTTTAATCATGTTTTTGTTGTGTTAGTTAGCTGTAATTTTTTAGTTATTATGGCTTAAATCAAAACAAACCATCTGTAGTTTGATTTTTATTAATTGGAATGCACAATAAAAAATCTTCAAAAAGGGAGTTATCTCATTTTGGAAATAAACACATTTTTTGTGAGGGGGGTAATTCCACAACTAATGTAATACATTGTGTGCATTGGTCTCAAAAATAATTTTGAGAGGTTTTTGTTTTGTCAGAAAATACTTTTTTATTAAAGATTTGACGATGTACCTGGATAAGGATATTCTAACATGATATTTGCTGTGTACAGTCTCTCTGTTAGCTGAAATGTATTGTTGATGGATATCCAGAGGGTGTCACAGTTGAAACATTAATTTTGTAACCTTGTTACACTGTGGGAACAAGCCAACTGATGTTTAAAATAAACTTGGATCAAACGCTTTGCATCTTCATCATGAACGCTTCGCTTAGCTATTGCCTTTAATGAAACGAACTGAAATTGCTTCCATGTACAGGAATGGACTTGGTCTTGTGCTCTGGTGTTATGGATCCTCTTCATATTTCTTGTCTACAGTTTATTTAATGTGACTTCTAATAAAGTCAGCTCACAATGACTTTACTTAAAAGATTATGTTGTGCTGGCGTTAAACACGCAGTAACTTAGTGTTAGCCCTATTGGATGGAAAACGGCAATAACCTTGATAGTAATTGCTGTGCGTTTAAAAGCTGTTGTTCGTAACTTTTTCAGTTAAAATAGAAATCAGTTACTGAGCAAAATCCTAAAAAATTGTCTCCACTAATAATGATTTATAATTTAGGCTGGGTACATTGTCATAGATATTGTTTGATATAATATTACTTTAAACCCACGCAAAGAAAATACTTTGCAGTTAACAATTTCATGATTTAACAGAGATGTGTTAAATGGTTAGATGTGCAAACATGGAAGGAAACTGGTTTTATGCTTGGTATATGAACATTATTTCAGTTCCTGTTTTACCCCTGCCATGTAAATGCTATCACCAGAGGAAGATGTTTTCCATTTGAAATAAATGTCAGGTTGCATAATTACTGTCATTAATAATAAATGCAAACATGTGCTGATCAACAGTATTAAACTGTCAGTTTTGAAAGTCGCATTGTCAACTGGTTTTGTTTGATGTTTGTGCCACTTTTTATCAGGTGCGTTTCCTTCAAGAATCTTAAAAAAAAAGCAATAGTGTTATCTTTGTCTTACCAGCGTCTGTTCAAGCATCATGCATTTATAATTTACACTTACGTGGTAAAAAAAGTCTCTATAATTAAGTGATGGAATGTGATGGTGAACCATTTACTTGAAATTACTTTTCAGTTACTTGAAAACCAAATACATAGTTCATCATTTTCTATAAAAAAAGTAAAATACTTTCACCTTTCAAAAGATTTCAAATTTTACCACCTGTTCTCCGAAAAAATTAACTTTAGTAAAAGAGTTACTTAAAGATTGATCAAAAAATGTTGGGTTGTTTTCAACCCATGAGTAAAATATGAATTAAACCAATCGTTGGGGAAAAACTTAAAGGTCCAGTCCGTGAGTTTTAGCGGCGTCCAATGGTGAGGTTGCGAATTGCAACCAAAGGCTAACTTCACCACTCACCGCTTCCTTTGGAAGCACAACGGTGGCTGACACTGGACAAAGATGTTGCTACGTTTTCGCTTCTTTGCCGAAGGAGACAACGTATTTACGCTCTGTGGAGCAGTTTGTCTGTTTAGGACTACTGTAGAAACAACATGGTGAATTCCTTGTAAGGGGACCCAGGTTGTATGTAGATAGAAATAGCTCATTTTAAGGTAATAAAAACATGACGCTTCATTATATAAGGTCTTTACACACCTCTGAAGACAAGGTTATGTATTTTGCAATTCTGTCAACAGATCGTCCTTAATCTCACACATTACACCTTTAACACTGTGTTGTTTTCAATCTATGGGTCCTCACACACACACACACACAGGTATCTGAAGCAGTTTTGCTCAAGTGCTCATCACAAGAGGCTTTATTTTAGATGCATTTTTGTCTCAAATCAAGAAAGTGGGCGGGGCAGTGTCCACCCCGCCCTCTTGTCTTTCATTGGACATGTCTGAGTTTCAGAGAATCGCACTGTAAACACGGACTTCTGTACAAAACCATAACAACAATAGAATACCCGCTTTAAAAAGATAAAACTGAGTAAAAGTTGACTAAAGAAAAACAGCAGAATCCAAATAAACCACCAACATGCTGTACAATTCATCCATTGCAGATAAAGAACGCAAAAAAAACAATGCAACCAAAACAGAGGATATGTACAAGTCATCTGTAATGGATAAGAAATGATATCAAACCCAAACAACGAAACCAGCAAATATACTATACAATTCTTTCTTCGTAAACCTCAGACACTGTCCGAGTCTTCTTTTAAACTGTACACGTACATTTTTTTCTTTGATTTACAAAACAAATATTCCTTTTGAGAGTCCTTCTCATATCTCTTACATAAAATAGAGTCATTAATATTTATTTTGCGCTATTTACATGATGTATGTACAGTGAAGCCTTACAGGCGTTCTCTTGTATGACCTCCGGACGAGATCTTGAGAGTCCAATCCAAGACGAGTCAATCCGTACAGTCTTTGTAGCTTATGATAAGTTAAAAGAAAACTTTTTTCATGAGAGTTTACTTTTTCCCTGACTTTAGCGTTTGTCCTTTTACCATATGGCCAGGGCGTTTTGGGACAAAGTGCTCGACTGTGTAAAGGTTGGGCCATACATATATTAACGTGAAAATAGCTGATCAATTCTGAGGTTGTCACAGTAAAAAGTGAAAATACTGCATTAGGTCACTTATTTTTGGTCTTATCAATGTTGTATATATAAGAGTGACCAAATCTTATTTGGCTTTTGTTAGCTTCCTGTAGTGTTGAGGTGAATCTCTTGAGACGTATTTACATGAACAGGTACAGTCGAAGATTCTGTGTACGTAGGAGCTGGTCTTGGATTTGGGACTCTTTTGATGGCTGGGGATCCATTATATGTACAGAACACTAATGTCTAATGAGGGTCGCAGTAAGTGCCCATGTTGGCGGGAGGGGGGTTGGGAAGACCAAAGGTCAGGAGGTCAGATTGTCTCATGTTGTAAGAGATGTTTGGGATAACGTAAGGGTTGTACGATCAAATCAGTCTGCGTTTCAGACGGCCCGCGTGAAAAGTCCAGTAGAGATTATTATTATGATTAAGCCGGCGACACGGTCGGCTGTCCGTTTGGTTCGGTTCAACTGATGGCAGTGCAAACAGGTTTCCCTTCAGTTGAGAACATCGAGAAAAGCGTAATATAAAATCCAGACCTTTATGTGTGGTGATACTCAGAACATTGACACAGATTCACTCAAATCACAATTCACACCGTTTCCATGAATGAGCTTTCTGGTGTGGAGGCGGAGCCTGAGATGATTGACAGCACAGCTGGGTTGATCTGCGACGATGAAGCGTGGTGCATCTGGGGTTTATCGAAGGGAAAGAGAGGTCGTGAAGATATGGCTTGTATGTTCACATGTCTTTTGGCTCCAGCTTGCTGGACATCTCAAACAGCAGATTCTGATTGTCGATGACCTGCAGCTGCCTGACGTACGCTTTCGTCTGGAGGTGAGAGGGGGACGGCTCGGCCTCCACCGCTGCGAGAAAGAATAAAAAATACAAAAGAACTCCATTAAAGCTACTGAAAGAAAGCTATTAAAGCAATCGCTTTTTTTTTTTTCCCTTATTTCACATGTTTCTGCTTAAAATGTAAATGTATATATTTCTGTCAATTGTGTATATTTTAGTTGATTGTCTTAATCTACATACTTTATTATTTTATATTTAATCCTTATTTTATTTTAATTCCACTTTAATGTTTGTAGCTATTGTATGCGAGATAATTGTCCATGAACTTTTCAGTCATTTGCTGATAGATTTTAGTTTTTTTTTTTAGATTTTTTATTAAGGATGCAAATTAAGAGATAATTCAACTATATAATAAGAAAAGAAAAACTGGATGACATGATGGCTTGCATGTTTTACTTCGCATGAGACCAATATTTAGCCGATAAAATATTTTAGAAAGATGCTCTTTCATGTAAAGCTGTTTTGAAACATTGCAACATTGTAAAAGTGCTATATAAATAAACTTGAATTGAAAACTGTTGGAATTCTCTTATTTATAATTTTTTTATTATTTAAATTTACTTCTGTAGTATAAACTGTCATGTAAATACATTTTTTTGTATAATTTCCTTTTTTATTATTATTTTAAAAATCTACTTTTTTATTTTAATTTTTGTAGTATAATTTCCATTTTCTTTATTTAAAAAATCGAAAATTTAAATGTTTATAATTTTTTCATAATTTCAAAAATTCTTCCTCAAGAGAATCTGAATTTGATACTTAGCTTGACCACATGGTGGAGTGGTAGAGTTAAGATACCAGCAGTCCTGTCACTCACTCACTTACTTACTCACACATGTCCAGCTGACCTAACTTTAGAGAGACAGCATCAGTTGCTAAGCCATGCTTTCTAAAAGAAATAAACTGCCAGAGCAGCGAGAGGCAGGAATGAAAACAGCTCTTTTCAGCAGCTATGAATAGCTGCACATTGTCCTCTCTGATCTCTAGAAATAAAACCTGTCAATCCGCCTCTGCATCAGTTTCAGCTGTCAATCATGTCTTCTGGCACAACCGATGCTGCTGCAGGTAACTGCAGATCCAAGAGGAACTTCCTCTAAGCTCTCCAAACCCAAAGCACTAGCCTGAGGTCCATTTATTGATGCACAGTTGAGTTGTGAGACCTAACAAATACTCTGGTTTGTTCAATTCGATACAAACTTTCTCTCAGGTGCTTCTCCTAAAACTCCTTAGACGATAATACGATAGAAAACATGTTTCTTAACATTACGACTCTGAATGTTGCTCTTAATCTTATTGATCTCCGGTAAAAAATGACTGATTTTAAAGAGCTCTGATCCTCCTTTTTTTGACAACCATAAATCATAAAACTGATGGAAGATCATGTTCCTGCTCAGATCCGCAGCATCCCTCCTCTGACAGCAGGAGCGCATTAAATACAATTACACAGTCATTAAGTCCAACATCCGAGTAGCTCCCCTGAAGTTCATCTTAGATCTGATTCTACGTGTGATTTCAGAAATGTCAACGGCTACAATCTGTCCATTTAAATGAATTCCCTCTGGCCTGTACATGTCACTAACTCTGAGAAAACCTACAGAAATGTCATTGCAAATGGGACACCGTTACATGAGCTACAAATGGAATGTCACGTGCACTAGCTCCAACCGACATTCTTCCAAACATGAAGATAAATATTATTTCAGGAAAGAGCATCCAAAGCACCATCCAAATGAAACCCGCCACATGTAGAGAAAACGGAGTGTTTTAAAATGGCTTCCGCGCACGAGACTGAAAAAAAAGTCCAGTGTGCTTGGCTGAGCTTCGGTTCGTCTAATGGAAATGGAGGAGGGCGATCCACTCAGGTAGATAAAGACAGAATGAGCCCTAATAATTACAGGCCTAATTCAGCGGGAAAGACAGGAAAATAAGCTCCCTGACAAACTGAGACCTGCCGCTCGACATCAATACACTGATGTCACTGGAGATACTGCGTGGCAACTACACAAAGCTAAAAAATAATAAAGTAATAGCCAAAGGGGGTTATTTTCACAGTGAGTCATTTCAAAAACAAAGTCGACTCTAGTGATATTGTTCCTAAATTAGAGTTAAACAATAACAAAGACCCTTTAAGGCAGGTTGATTCACTTGGCGGCCATCTTGGCAACACCCCCAAGCAGCTGTTTTCTCTGTAGATATACAAACAACGGATACTGTCTACATTATTGGGTTTTGTTAAGATTGTTAACTCTCATGCCAAATCTGCAATAAAATCAGACAACAATGGTTTGATATACATTCTTTAGCTCAAATCAAAATGAAAATCTTTTTTAGACTGGTAAATATCAACAAATATTTATTCGTATTCATTAAAAAAATGTATTATTATGATGATTATTATTATTATAAGAATAATTATTATTACCATTATTATTATTATTATTTTCATTATAAATATGAAATGTTCATTTTTATTCAATAATAGTCATCACTATATATTTAAATATATTTAGACATTTCCAAAACCCACTGACAAACATAAAGGGTGACTTATATTTATGGCGAAAAAATAAAAAACACAAAATATGCAGATACAAGGTTTCAGAAGGTCAGCAGCAATATACGGTTATCTACTCCAAACACTTCACTTAAATCTCTTTTTTGAAACACATGTTCTTCAATGCCATTGTCACTGCTATTACTTGTGTTTGTGTTTAGCATTTGGTGATCATTATAATAAAAAACTGATGTTGATGACACAAACTGTTACTTGAAGTGGAAGCGAAAGATTTGTCATGGTGATTGTGCAGGTGGTCTTTTTGCACAGCGATGCAAAAGATGAGCTGTTTCCTGCGAAGGTGCGAACCGAGTCACGACTTTGCAACCTCATACAACGTCACGGTTGCCATGGAAACCGTGTCTTGTGTGCAAGATTGTTGAGAATTCAATCTAGGACATGTGGATTCCAACTCGGTAGGCATTGAAACCAAAAGCACAAGTAAACGTAGTATAGAATGTAATGGTTTTACTGATCTAGGACCAGCTTCTTAAACACGTAATTGTTTTCTGAACCACACGACAAAATGCACCCAATCTGCCAAAACTGGTCTAAGATCAGCACAAAAAAATCACAAAGATGTAAGGTAGATGCAAACAATGCTAGTGCAAAGAACACAAACAAGTTATTGAAGTCGGCATACTGTTGTGAAGCATTGGCCAGCTGTTGCATGCGTGTGTGTAAGCACATGTTGTGGGCGTGTGTGTATTTGCGTGTGTTTTGAAGTGGTGCCCTCTAGTGTGTGGCCCCCCTGAGGGCTGTGCTGTCCTAAACAGATGGGCTGTGGCAGGGTGGAGCAGCAGCCTCAATGAATGAATCCACTTAGACAGGTGTGTGTGTATGCAGGTATGTTATGTTGGCGGGTGGAGACGTGCTCTATTTCTGCTCCACGTCTTTTTGACAGGTCCATGTTTGTCTGTCTGTGGGTGTATACGGAGACGGGTGTATGTGTGTGAGTGTACATACCTAGCTGACTGCTCCTAAACCGCCTGATGCTTCGAACCATCTCGGCCACTTTGTGCTGAGGGAGAGACAGAAAAATAATAATTATAGGACACTCCTTCCATCCTTCCAGGGTTTTAACACACCACATGAAGCTACAGCCATACAATGATCTTGAGTCGCTTTATGAATGTTTTCGTTCCATTCTGAAAATAGGAAAGGTTTCGCTATACTTCACGATAAGGATATTAGATAACATTAGTACATGTGTTACATAACATGAACTTATAATGAGCAATATAGTTTTTGCATTTATAAATCTTTGTTAATGTTAGTTCATGTCAATACAATTATTCATGTTCATTGTGCACATGAATAATTCATTGTTAACAGTTCCGATTTGCAAAAATTGCTAAAATGTATAAGTAAATGCTAAAAATATTATGAACTTCGATTAATAAATGCTGTAAAAAAATGTAATTTAATGTTAGCTAATGCATTAACTAATGTTAACAAATACAACCTTATTGCAAAGTGTAACCAAAGTTTGATTTCTAGAAGTTTGATTAGTGTTTGGGTCTGTATAGAGTATAACTAACTTAATGTAAAAAAAACATATATAAAATGTTATACGCATATTAGATATGGAGTTATGCTAAAATCTATGGATGGTATGTCCTCTTAGCTTGGTAAATGTGATTATGTGTGTGTGTAAGCACATCATTGCTTCCATTATATATGCCAACTCACCATTTTTTCAAAATTAACCAGTTCCCCATGGAAACTCTTACAGCTCTCATGGAGGAAGGTCAAATCTGCAGAGGCAGAGAGAAAGAGAGAGAGTGAATGCATAATAAAGGAACTCTTATGTAATGGTATGTCGTCCTGCCATCGCTCGTCTGGCATCTTTCTTGCAGAGATTAAGTAAAGCATGAGTTCTACATGGGAAAACAGACAGCGGGAAAAGTGAACATTCGTCAAGTCATGATCTGTAACTGGTCTACTGTATAACAGAGGAAAGAGAGAGAGACCATGTACCAGGCAAAAATGCTATAAGTTACACATGAACATTTGCAACTATTATATGTATTTTTATATATTTTGAAGTCAATTATGTGGTATTTTTTCCACTTATTATTAATTCGGTTTCGTTTTTTTATGGTGTTTTTCCTTATTCTAGAGCCTGTTCTTTGACGTCTGTGTTTTGCTGTTGTATACAACTCAGCACAGAGTTTGATGCTCAACTGATCCTGACAGACTTGAGTCATGACCACCTACAGGGAAGGAGACAGAGAAAGTGAGGAGATGGCAAGAGATGACAGACATGAGCAAGAGAGAGAGAACAGATGGATAAATGTGACCCTGGACCACAAAACCAATCATAAACGCCAATTGTTTCTGAATCTGAATAAAGACATCTGATAAATAAGCTTTCCATTGATATATGGTTTGTTATGATAGGACAATATTTGGCCGAGGTACAACTATTCTATCTGCTATTCGAGGTCCTAACTATTTTCTCTCCAACTAATCTGGAATCTAAGGGTGCGGAAATCAAAATATTGCGAGCGATAACAGCGAGCGAAGTTTGTAGGCAATGAAGTTTGGACAATTTACGGTAGAAAATGCACAAAAAATCTTCATGGAACATGATCTTAACTTAATATCCTAATTATTTCGACATAAAAGAAAAATGGAATATCTTGACCCATTCAACGTATTTGTTGGCTATTGTTACAAATATACCCGTGCTACTTATGACTTATCACACGTATTAAAGCACAAAATCAGAAATTTCTGCGATATTTAGGAAACATGAGGGATGCAAAAACTCCCTATATACTCTCATCCAAATCACATTTTTGTAGAAATTATAGTAAGATGTCAAAAATATTTTTTCTTCCTATTACAGGATATAAAACCTGAGGTGCCCACAGCTACTTTAAAAGCAACTCTGGACACACACTCAGACGTGGGCACACTCCTTTTCTCTCACATATCTCTGGTACCTTTATAGTTTAACGTTGGAAAAAGTTTGCTTTGAGACGCACAGCGAGACATCATTGTAGCCATGTGTGAATGGGTTGCTGCTATTCATTAAGTCTTTATATTATACGCCGACATTGCTGGGTGTGTGTGTGTGCGTGTTGTAAATGTGCATTCATGTGGCTCCAGGTGTATGTTTGACCCCGCGGGGGTCCGCAGTTCTCTATACACAGGAGCTGCCGATCAGAGGGACACTCATTAATGAGGCGGAGCTTTTCTGAGTGACTTTAAATCAAACCGCCACGACAGGGGGGAACTTCATATGAACGCATCTGGAGAGCAGCTGGGAGACTGAAACCAGTGGCACATTACTGTGATGGTGTGTTTGTGTATGTTTCGCTTTAAATCTAATAATGTGAACAGGTTCTGGTAGGGTTAGGCTAGGATAAATATGGACATCTCAAAAATCGCCCACACGAGATGTACTGTATATTGTGTTTGTCTTACCCTTTAGCAGCAGTGGAGTGAAGGGTATGAGAGGAGCTCTCAGGCTTGCTAGAAGGTCCCTGTATGACTTGTGGTTCCTGGATGGGTCCTGTACCAAACACAGACATGATCATCATCAAGTTGTTCCAAACCGTTGACTACGACAGTAGGAAAAATTGCTTTGTACATTTCTTTGTTCTTTTGAATACAAAAGAAAATATTTGTTAGAATGTGGGAAGGCAAACCGTTTTCCTACTATGGTAGTCAATAGTGACCAAGAACTGTTTGGTTACAAGCATTCTTCTAAATATCTCCCTCTGTGTTCATTAGAAGAAAGAAATGTATACAGATTTGGAACAACTCGAGGGTGTGCATTTTTTGTATATTGCCATTAAATCCATATGATGTGCTGTGGGTTTGCAAATTTTGTCCAATAAATGATTTAAAGGTTATTTTGACATATTTGATTAGTTTAATCTATCCCGCGGGGGGCATTAAAAGCCCCCGGGACATCACTTTTGGCCACTACTGTATGTAAAAAAAAAAGTGTTATCTATAAAATCTCATTGGAGATATGTAAGAGATGGATAAACACTCACCGCGATGCTCTCGAACTGCTGAAACTGCTTCCGGAACTTTCCTGGCAAACCCTATTAAAACAAATTAAACAATTAATTAACTGAAGACACAAAACACGTGCCATCAAATGACAATATATTGAAAACAACATGTGCCTGCGTTTTCTTTTTCTTTTAATAAACTTTGGCATTAAAGTTGAGAGCCGCGTCTGAATTCGCTTACTTGCTCAGTCATTCACTATTCCCTATATAGCGAATGCTAAATAGTCCACTATATGGGGAAGAGAAAGAAAAATGAGCGAACAATTTCGGACACTGACGTAATATATCCTGCGTCTGACGAACATTCGTCATAACATATTACACCTGTGTGGTTTTGTAAAATGGTAAAGCTCATTTTTACATTATTTGTCACGTTTATTGTATTTGTTTTTTAATAAAGAGAACAAAACAAATGTTTGCCATGTTTATTTACTATTATTTTAGAAATATTAAGTCATTTTATTAAACGTGATAAATGTAAAACACTGCTAGATATAACATTCGTTCAATCTGTTTATTCTCAAAAAGTAGAAAATAACTGTCAACAAACAAACACATTCGTGGTCACTCTCAAGTCTCCTCCAGCTGATTCTAATCAGACGGTTGATTCGTGTTGTATCATGGGAAATATGAGTGAGCAAGTGTACATCAGATGTAAACTCAAAATCAGCATGCATTGTGGGTAAAAAGTAGTGAAAAAATTTAGGGAATGAGTTGTTTACTCTGAATACAGACAACACTACAAAACGGCGTACACCCGATATAGTGCACTATATAGGAGGTAGGGTGAGATGTCAGACACAGCTATAGAACTATTTCCTTTTGCAAAGTATTGCTAATTCAGTTCTGTTACCATGACAACTGCTAATAACCTCCTGCCGAGAATAACACACACGCTTCTTAGAAACGGTGAGTAGGCAGAGGTGCTAAAGTGTGTTAGCGCAAGAGAGAAAGAAACAGCGAAAGACAGAGATTCAGAAAACAAATGTACTCACTTCCCAGGTCAGGCGTAGGCGACTGACTGCAGGATTGTCCAAACCCAAAACCAACGCCAGGAAAGACAGCAGATCCTGCTGCTGTTTACATCTAAAACACATACACACACAACTGTTAAAGCACACGATCCCTTGTACATGATGTACCACATTTGGTTTTTCTTTAAACCAAAAGTGGCATCCAGGTTGACTTACATTGTTTGTAGAAGTTTCTAGTAAGAAAGCTTATTTTTGCTACTGTCTCTTAAACACGTAACTTCTACATGTACGTGACCTCTTTTATGATTGACAAATGACATCGCGTGTGAAATGACTAACAACACCCCTGCCGAGGCGCTGAATACCGAACAGGTGTTGATGCAAGTGGGCGGCCATATGCTAACACGTTTGCAGTTCTGACGTCAATCTTCAGACAACATTTGAATAAGCGAGCGCACACTCACAAGGCTGCGATCTTTATGAACTTGCGCAGCAGCTGTATCCTCTTTGGAAGCGACTGGCACTGCAGGATCTCCGTGGCGACCCAGTGCTGCACCTCGCTGCACCGCTGCAGTATCAGTTCCAGGTTGAGGGGGCGCCAGCGAGCCTGTTCACCGTGGAACACGTAACACACAAACTCCACCTGTGCAAACAAATCCAGATAAATATAATCAGCCATGAACAGGTACAAAGACACATGGAAAACATTGCAAGTTCTTTTTTGGCTTTGCAAAAAGCTTAGGTTTTACAAATTTACAGTTCCCCAAAAATGTAATTCCTTCATCATTTATTCCCCCTCTGGTCATTCCAAACTCACTTGACTTACTTTCTTCTGCAGAACACAAAAGAAGATCTTTTGAATAATGTCGGTAATCACATCACATTGTTTCCCATTGACTTCCATTATATGGACACAAAACCACTAAGACATTTCTCAAAATATCTTATTTTGTGTTTCACAGAAAATTGCATCATATCAAGGTTTTGGATGACATAAGAATGAATCAATGACAAAGTTTTTAGGTTGGGTTGAACTATTCATTATCCTAAGCTTTTAAATCACATGAACAGGGAAAACTTACATTGAAAAACTACAGAGTGTGCAGTTTAGACAAGTCCAAATCTGTTTTTGTACTCACTCACTCGTTGTAATATATTTTGTTTTGGACTATAAAAACAATTAGCATTAAAAACGACATGAACTCCAAAATGTCAAAGTCATTAGACTAGGGCATGGCTGACATTATCATTATTATTGTGCATTTTAACATCTTGAACATTACAAATCCATGATTCCCAATTAAAAACGAATTATAACCAAAGTTAAATGCGCAGTTAAATCTGTCTTCAGATCTTTTAGTGTCCTTGGAAAGCTCTGTAGGGTTCAGTCATATTCTTATGATTTGATAATATTATCTTTTATTATACTGATATCATAATGCATCAGCTTTATGGGAGAGTGTGAACATGTTTGTGTTTTAGACTAAATCTCTGCTGATGGTTTGAGGGCCGTGATGTACTGACCTCGTGCACACAGCTGAACAGCTCCCAGTCAAACACCACCAGCTGATTGGCCACCTCCTCTGCGCTCATGTCATGGAGTTTGCTGTCACCCGGTGACCAGTGGATCTCCTCTGGGAGGGGTATCTGAAGAAGATATGAGGGTGAGAACAGGAAGGTAGCACTATAGATAACTCCCCATATCAAATTTAGAATAACAGTCCAACTTGTATTGATTTTTTTATAACCTTTGTTTTGTCTAACTTTTTTGTCACATAGTGATCTGTGCTGGAATCACAGATTTGTTAGTGTACTTGGACCACACTGTCTAGAATAGTTCTGTTTCATGAAAGAAAATATTAGAATTAGGAAAGTGTATGTATAAAACAAGCAAAAGGAACTTAAGGCAAATTAACTAGAATATAGTTTTACGTTTTTATTAAGTACCTTATTCAAGTGAATTTTTCTCACCACACTGGCAGATTTTTTTTTTGCTGCTTGTTTTAAACATCAATTGACCTAATTCGTATATTTTCTTGCAAAAAACAAGACTAAATACTCTAGGTCACTTTTATGTATCTTGATTTAAGTTTAGATGTTTGTACTATAAACAAGACAAAATTGCTAAGTAATAGTGTAATTTTTTGCATTGGACTTAGTATTGACGGGAAAATTATGTTTCCCTTTTCAGCTAGATTAGAATTATTCTTATTACTAACAAAAAAGTTGCCGAGGGGGCGTTACCAATTTTGCTGACCTTTTCCTAAGTGACACTACTATAAATGATTTTTCCAAATGATTGTCACATATACTGTACGCTTATAGGCGCTATTTATGAGGTTCTCCATGGCAACATCCCTTCCTCTCCTCGCATCACTATCTTGCCAACGCTTCTCACCAAGCTCTCCAGCTCCAAAGGTTCGCAGGCAAACAGGTGGGTGTTGACGCCCAAAGTTGTGAAAACAGCCTCGTCGCTGGGACGGAACACGGCCTTCTCTGAAACAAACACAGATTCACGTGGGACATTAAAACAGACGCATTCAACCCCCAAACACTGACATTTCCCACAACAATGATAAGAGAGTAAGCATAATATATCTCTTTAACACCGAATGTTTGCGTTAGAAAAGGTTATAGTGCACATCTTGGCTAAACTGGTTAAACTTTGATGACTTTATCACTCTTACCCCCAGATGAGGTGACCGCCACCAGTATGAGGTTGGCAGGTTGGGTGGGCTGATCCTCACTATACTGGAGCTTTTCTTTCACTAGCGCCAAGATCTCCCCGACACGACACGACAGGCGACTGCGAATGGTCACGTATGAGTGATCTGGTGTGTAAACCCTGCAGAAGACTGATCAAGAACCAGATAGTCAGTCTTGCAATTCAACATGACAATACACAGATTTCCATTATTTGGATCTGCAAGCATGGCACAAAGTTAAAATACCTTGTCACAGATCATACGCTTTTATTCAGAAGTCATTGTCATCAAATTCATTTCCTGCAATATTTTAGAGGCACTTGGAGTTGTGTTAAGTATGTAAAGTATTGACTTTCTTTCCATTTACTAGCCGCAGCTTCGCGCAAACAAAAGCAAAGCGCGGGTCACTGGAGGATTCGGGGTCAGCAGCGTTTAGTACTGTCAGATTGCCTATTGATTAAGGTCTGGGAAATCACTTAGCTTGGTGTGGAGTCCCATTCCATCGGATGAGCTCATTGAATCTACAAAACTTGGCAGACGCTCCCTGTGACCCGATTTGTCATCTTGGTCTGAATAAAATGGAAGCGGACTGGCACTTTTACAAAGAAGGATGAATAAGATGATTCACTGAAACTATTCTCTGGAGTGTTTCTGCACAGCTAAGCAAACCAGGAGGTTATTAAAGTCGGAATCAATAGATCAATGAGACAGTTTGTACATTCGCTAGCTGAGTTTTCATTAGTCTATGATAGTGATGAAGTTTGTGTTTTTAGTGTGTTTCCTAGTTTTCAAGTATATTCTTAAATAAACGTGTGAAAACAATTTTGTATGATTTACGATACATTTTATGTTAGCTAAATGAATATTAGCTGTTAAAAACATTAAAATGATTTATTGGTAATTTTGTCAGTTTTGCAATCATAAACATCTCCAACAACTCAATGCATTATCTGGGATCATCTCTGATAATTTCAGTTTTGCATTTTTTAGCGCATATGTTCATTTCAGATATTGAAAATTGAAATTTGCTTTTCCTCAGCAATGACGGCCTGGTAACCTAATGTGATATGTAATCACGCTATGAAAACATACTCTCATCTGAGCCGCGGAAAGCCTCTCGGGGCTGTAGGCAGGCATCGATACGCCGAAAGTGTCGGAAAAGTGGACGAACTTGCTTCTTACGGCTCTCCTTCTCCTCCTCTGCCCTGTTGGAAATAAAGAGAAAAACACATCGGTTAGTTATTCAGCTGTAAATAATTTAGTCATTTATTTCGCTTTAAAAGACATTAACAGTGCACGCCTTAAATGAGCAAATTAGGGATGGAAATTGCATTGAAAAGGTATCTGAGGATTGCTGTCGAGTATTTGTTATGGCTGGACTGCTAAAAATGTCCAACTCCAATAAGGCAAATCAGACTGCGTCTCTGAGGGAAAATGGCATTGGTTTCGTTTAAACAGAACTTTTATGTTAAGACTGCAGCGCTGAATAAACCATAAAAAACAAAACGGAGACTAAACAGAACGTTACCTATTTCAAAAGCCAGGGAAAGAAACATTTCCTAAATTCTTTAAACAGGATTACAAAAAAGGTTTGAGGTTTTAAGAAAACGCCAGTCCTGGAAAAAAGCTTTTAATGACACAATCAGTAACAAAACACTAAACCTACGGACCAAACCAGCATCTGCTTCCCCCCAAGCTCATAAAGGGCCACTGCAGGATTTAATACTTCACAATTCAACCAATATGTATTATGATCTCCTGTTCCTAATGTTTCATAAAAACATTTCTAGCTTGTATTAATTTTGTACGGGGTGAATAAAGAGAATTTGATGCCTACGGGCTTTGTAGTATTTCACTCCAGCGCTGAAGCTTCAGGACGTCCTCCACCAACTCTGGAAAGCGGCTGAGATCTTGAACAGCGCACAGATACAGTTCCTAAAAAAACACAAAGAGGAAGAAAACAGAGAAGCAAAATGATGATGATGTTTTCTACAGTAATGAGAAACAATTGTGAAAACAGTAAGTAAAAGCTTCTGGCCTGAGCCTGACTTCTAAAACCACTTGTGAGGAAAAACAGAAGAACCAAAGACAAAAATAACCCTTGCGTAACTATGTGCCAAAACTGAAAATACAAAATAGAAAAAAGATCAATTCTATTACACAGGTGGTTTGTCTTTCATTAGGAAACGCTGAGGTGAAACCAGAGCATAAAAAAACATATTTTTCTTAGTTGGTGGCTTTTTTAAACAGGTTTTGTTACCATAGTAACCTTGACAGTCTCATTCTATATCAAAAAAGACACTCAAAATAACTGAACGAAATACATAAATCTGCATACATTCTGTTATTTTCTGGTTTATTTTCATGTGTACGCTACCTTAGGGAAGGTATTGGACCGTTCTCCCTCCTCCTGCAATAAGTCTCTATACGTATCCAGATATCGGAAGGCCACGGTCAGAACCGCAACTTTCCGCTCCGCTCCCTCCCAGCCGGGCCAGCCTTCACCCTGCTTCCCGTCTGCATTGAATCTGAGCCCGCGGTTAAGAAACAACACACTCACCATCCAACAAATACACACCTGCACTCACTTTAAAACTCTGAATATAAATGTACACACATGTCTACACCTGTATGTGCAGACTAAGCTCTTTAAATAGACATACATGATCTCTCTGCTCTGGATCGGGTTATTTTCAATGATATTGCCAATGATAATGGAAGTTTTATTGGTTAAGAAGTCCAGCATTCAGACGCAATATATGTACCGCTGGACATATAAACTTAAAAACTGAAGTGGTGTATAAGTGCGTGTGGATAAAACATGCTCAGACAGCCGCTGTCCGATCACCTGAAGCAGATGCAGGTCTGGAAAAACAAAATCTACAGCTCTGTGGCCAGACAGACAGAATAATTACACCCTTTGAAAAGTATTGAGGGCGATGGAACACACCCATTACACCCACACACACTCACTCACACGAACGCACGCACGCACACTACAACATAAACACACACGGATCGTTCTGTGCAAGCATGGTTACGTAAGTCAAACCGGTAAGTCACGCTGTAAGCATTTGAGCAAAACAACCGTTTTTCTACAATTCTGCAAAGACTCTCCAAACCCTTTTCCCAATCCTAATATGCAGGATAAAAATGTCAGCATCCCAAGCATCCTTTGCGATAAGAAACAAGTCTAAAATTGATAAAAGACCCTGGAGTATGAGTTTCTGCCTATGGCCTCCCAGATCTCGAAACTTAGTATCAGTAGCCGCCACCTCCGTTCGGCAGCAGTGTGAGACGCCGGGCAGCTGCAGAAAATGAACTCTGCACGAGTCCTGGATCGCGGTTTGTAGAGCGGTTTGGAGGCCGGCCAGAGCAACTCCGCCGGGAGCTCGGCCTGTGAGCTTTGATCATTCAGCCATTAAAACACTGCGTGTGTGTTGAGCCGAAACCAGTGTGTCCAAAGTAAAAAAGGAATTATGTTGCTTTCAAGTTTTATTAAAGGGACCGTTCACCCAAAACTGAAATTCTGTCATCATTTACTCACCTTCGAGTTGTTCCAAACCTGTATAAATGTCTTTGTTCTGATGAACACAGAGAAAGATATTTTGAATAATGTTTATAACCAGACAGGTTTCTTGACTCCCCTAGTAGGAAAAAATACAATGGTAGTCTAAAGTGCCCCAGAACTGTTTGCTGTCCTACATTCTTCAAAATGTCTTCTTTGGTGTTCAACAGAACAAAAAAAATGATGAAGCAATTTTTCCCACTATGGGAGTCAATGGGGGGCGAGATCTGTCTGGTTATAAGCATTCTTCCAAATATCTTCCTCTGTGTTCAGCAGAACAAGGAATCTTTAAATGAGTAAATGATGACAGAACCTTCATTTTTGGGTGAACAATCCCTTTAAATCCCTTAATAAACGTATGAGTAGGAAACTAGGAGACTAAGCAGGAAGCAGACGTGTTTCCACAACAAAAGATCTGATCAAGCCTGGATTAGGTCAAGTCAAAGACCGGGAAAAAGGTGTGGAAGTGGAGAGATAAATGGCAGGGAAATGGAAGAAAGAGACGGAGCGGTGCTGGCAGTCAGGGAGAGATTACCAGGGACACTGATTGCCGCATGCAGACATTGTGTGTGTGTGTGTGGGGGGGTCAAAAGATCTGCAGACACGCTGCATTAGGAGCACTGAAGCGTGCAGACGAACCGTCCTAAGAATACCTTTATGCTTAAAGCCCACAGACAAACCCCTAGACGCCATTATGGTTGGGGGGCCGCACTTAGAAAAGGAATGTAGGTCACAGAATGAAAGACGGGGGGGGAGAAGGGTGTCCCCTCATCAAACACACACACATTCTGTGACACAACCCCTAAAGCTAACAATACAAACACATTCCACACATGCACCTTATCTGAATATTGGCAGCCTCGGTGGCTGGCGAGGGAGTCGGGCCGCTAACAGAGTTAGCTTGATGTAGGCTAGCACTGCGGCTAATTGGTAAATCATTTTGTCCCGGCGTAAACAGCCCGTGCTATTGCTTTTAGCCCCCTGCGGTTGAAAAATGCGGAGTTTCTCAGCTGCGTGTGTAATGGGGTGTTGGCTGTTTTTGGCAGATAATGCTGTTTGTTTATAGAAACGCTCTGCGCCGGACGGCAAAGTTTCAAAGAAAAAGATAGGATTGTGAGTCGAGCACTTCATTGAAGTGTAACGCAAGGACCGAACAGAGAAATATGTTAGACCAATCAAAACATTGCGAATAAACAAAAACTGTTTGTAATAGCGTTTCAAAAACGCATCGGTGCTGTGGATCTACAAACGATGTATCGCGAATGATTTAGTCAAGACGGTGAATCTCCACCGGGAAACAAAACTCTCAAATGAGATCTCAATAATATCAGTTTCTACTAGACAGAAATGCGATGAAAAGGAGTCTTCTGAAATTCTTCGAAAGAATTGATATCGAAAGAAAAGCACCCAGTTAATCTAACATGCATCTCATGTAGTGATTCTGGAGAGATCTCAGCAAACTGAACTCCGATTTGACTACAATCAAATGTCAATATGAAAATTATGATACAAATCTGTTATTTATTTATTATTTTATTACTTCTTTTATTTATTTGGTTAAACAAATAACCAAATAAAACTGTTTCCTGACCTTAACCCGATTCACAACACTAAACTTTTAACATGAAATCATGATTTCTTTTGCAGAAACATAACCTAAAATATTTATTCTGATTAACACAGAGAAAGATATTTTTTTTTAAATGCTTGTAAGCAAACGGTTCTGTGATCTTCAGAACACAGAAATATATACAGATTTGGAACAACTTGAGGATGAGTAAAATTAAGATTTTTTTATTTTTGGGTGAACTGTTCCTTCAATACTTACGTATATAAGATATATACGTCTGAAACTTATGTTCACAGAGGAAAGGATACTGTTGAAGCAAGACCTGCTGGAACTTGTCTGGGGCCAAGAAGATCGGGTGTGTCAGCATGAAGTCATCAAGGAGTATTTCTGAAAAGACAGGAGAAGAACAGGCTCATTACTGACATCATCACGATCTCTAAACAACACGCTAATGTTTGACTGAACAAACCTTTATTTTGAGAACAGCGGAAGTACACGCGAACTAAGAGTAGATTTCAAGCTTCACTTGTTTGACGGGTTGTGAAGACGCACTCTTATAAGGCGTGTTTAGAAGCAATGTTGAACTTCATAGCCTCAGCTCTCACCTTCGCTAACTTTTCATTTCAAGGACAGCGGGATTGTGGATATAATAAATCAAGTTGCTTCCTGGCCCACTTTGTAGTGCAGACACTCCCAGAAGCTGCGGTGATGTGCTGTACACGCATATCTGACACTTGCAGCCCGACTGCGGCAACACGTTAGTTGAACATTAGCATTTCTGCACGCGGAACCGCTTGATTTAGTGTCGCACCGCCGTAAGCAAGAGTCATTAACAAAATTGCTTGTATAAACATTGAATCGTAAATGCGAAATGAAAGAGCGAGACTATGAAAAACTGTTAAAGGCATTAGGGCGTCTTTAGGAATGTGCATACGTGTGTACTATCTTCCGATCTGGGGCACATTTTGACAGCGGGATTTTGGGAGACTGTATTTTGGCTGACGACAGGACATGATGCTCATTATGTATCTGGGTTATATCAATGTGGAGCGCATCAATCATTGATATTTAACTATTAAAAATGTGACCGCCGAGGGGAATAGAAAAGAGTCAGTGGCACAAAATGAAAACATCAGTTGAGTGAAAATAAGCTGGAGGATTCCCGTGCCACATCAACGTGCTTAAATACGTTAATTATCAATTGTTTTAAAATACACAATTTGTCAAACATCTTTTGTAAACGTTAAACATGAAAATTCTTCATTTGTTTCTAATAAAAGGCATTAGGTTTGACATTTTGTTTTCTAATTCAAGACTCCGTGTGCGGTTTGGGGTCTCTGTATCTACATTAGAGGGCATGCAAGTCTAGCTCCTTCCACGTCTTGGAAGCTGCAGATCTCTTATGGTTGCCGTGGCAACCCTGACTTTAAAGACTGTATGGTAAGTCAGAAAAAAGAGAAACACACAGACAAAATACAGACGGTACGAAAGATGTACAGAGAAATACAGATGCAAAGAGAATCAAGGTAAACACAAAAAAAAACAAATGACATGCAAAGGCAGAAACGTTTGGTTAAGTTGGCAGGCCAGGCCAGTTTGAACGAGTTTGTATAAAAAACTGGATCGGAATAACTGGAGGTGGAGTCACCAGGGTTCATTACCACCTTTGATAGCTGCTACGTCCTCACAGACATGTGTTAAAGGGGTCAATGACGCGGCTAAAACGAATATTATCGTTTGTTTTAGATGTAATGTAATATGTATACACGATTTAAGGTTCAAAAACGCTGTATTTTCCACATACCGTGCATGTTTGTATCTCCTCTTTGCTTTGCCTCTCTGAAACGCGCTGATTTTTTACAAAGCTCATGAAAAGCGAGGTGTGCTATGACTGGCCAGTTAACCGGTGCGTAGTGATTGGTCGAATTCTGCAAGTGTGAAGGAAAAGTAACGCCTCTTACCATATTTAGAACATCATGTTCCTAAGCAATTGTACTGACAGACCGGTGATAAAATGTCATCGGTACTTCCTTATATCAATTCAAGCCCGAATATGATACGGAAAATGAAGATGATCAAGCCGAAAGATCAACTTTGCCAGCGCGACTTGAGCAGGATGTAAAGGATTGGTAAGGTTTTATTAAAAAAAATATTATGTTAAATGGTTAAAAACTATAGCGAATTGTTTTATATACCGCGTTATAAAGACTATAAACAATCAACCATATACATCATACAGAGTTTGTGTGAGATAGAAACAAGCTCGCATTACAGCAGGGAAAGGTAACATAATAAATAACGCGAGCGCTTTGAGCCTTCTTGATCAACCAGTGTTACGCCACGTCTTATCGCGTCTCAACAAAGACAATAAAACCCCATTATAAACACGACATTTGTTGCCTCTAGTTGCAACATAATTATTGATTATTAGGACTTTGTTGTCTTGTTGTCTGCATTTGCAGATCACAAACACACAACAAGCTCAACTCGCGGTAGTCCGTAAAAAAGTATTTTACAATGAAAATGTACTTACAGGCTGCAAATCTGAATGCGCTGCACAAACTTGAACATTCGGATTGTACTTTTCTGGAACAGTGTTGTCAATAAAATGTAACCATTCGTTTTTAGTTGTCTCATCTTTTGGAAGGGCAAACAGAGAGTCTTTCTTTTCGCAACGAGACACACAGCGTCTCCGCGACATGGCTGCGGCGGTGACGATACAATGAGATTTACAAGTACGCCCACCGTACTTGCGTTTAGGTTTGGGCGGTCTTAGTCAAGTCATGTTACGAAGTGACGTACATTCGCCGGGGTGTGGTTACACGAGGCGTTTCAGGCAGGTCTGGGTGAGCATTCGCTTTTAGATAGAATGCATCTTTTGTTCCGACACATACATTTTTGCAATTTTACGTGTCTAATACATGCATGGGCAACTATAACACACCAAAGACACAGAAAAACACGTATTCGCGCCATATGACCCCTTTAACAACCAAACAGAAGACAAGCTACTTTTAGTCCGAACTGAAAGCCGTGAGTCAGTTATGAGGTGTGTTATGTCTAACATATCAAACCTCAGGTTCAGGTTAGGTCTCCAAGCACATTTAAAAGCTCAAACACACATTTCATGACTTATGAGAATTCAATGTAAACAAAATGTACACTTCATAAACACTCCAACAGCCCTCCTTAATAAAAATAACATTTTCAAGTTTCTGACTACTGTGCATAGAGTTGAGATAAACTCATGTCAGTTTATTTGATCTTACCAGAAACAATATTTTGATATGGTACAGGTCACATTTCTGACTAGCGTGCGATTGCTTTGGTAAAACAGAGGGATATTGTTTCAGCAATATCTGCCTGCTGGGTTTAGATTAGAAACACATTTAAACAGAACATGAGGGTTAAAAAAACGTTTCGTTTAATCCCGTAATGAGCGTGTAATTCTGAGCGCTGACTGGAATTATTCAGAGGCTCCTTCAGTCAAACGTAGGCATTATTTTCCATCGCCATGACCATCTCTCTTCATTAGCGTTTGTCAGGACCGTTGAGATTGAATATGAGTTTATAATTCTCCATAACTTTCACTGCAGCGGTATTTAAGATACATGTTAGCGCGTGGGTCTGTTCGCCTCCCTCAGGCGTATAATATTAAGCAGAGAGAATCACAGGAATATTCACAGGAGCACGGGCATTTACTGCATCCAGCTGTCCTCACTTTGCACGTCTGGCTTGGACGAAACAGTTTTGGGCCAAAAATTCAGTTGCAGCTTTATGCTTATTAAAATTAACACATCAAAGCAATTCAAGCATTTAAGTGATAGTTCACCCCAAAATGAAAATTCTGTCATCGTTTACTCATCCACTTGTCATTTTAAATCTGTATAACTTTCTTTCTTCTGCAAAACACAAAATGATATATTAAAAAAATATATATATAACAATAGAAGCGAATGGATGCTGGCGATGTACGGTTACCAACATTCTTAAAAATATCTTCTTTTATGCTTTGCAAAAGAAAGAAGGTCATACAGGTTTGTATTTCAATTTGGGGTAAACTGTGCTTTGTTTTTATTGACATATATCACAACTATATATGACATCCACCTTTATTCATTCCCTGTCACCTTTATTTATTTTGTGTATTAATTTACTTTATGTCGATATTTAGCCTGAACGTATAAACCAACACAAAGAAAATCTAAATATGACCTCACAAGCTTATTTCTCCATTTAATCTCTTCTTTGACTGTGCCCACATCCTCCAGCATTCTTTGATCCATCTTTCGACTCGCGCATTTACAATATGAAAGCATAAAGTGTAGCAAATTGACATGAGTAGGAGCAGAACAACATTTTTCGCATACCCTGACACACACGCACGCACAATCATTTACAGTCTGATGCAAAGCTGCACATGTATTCTCCACACCATCACATGTGTCCATGCCCTCCTGCTGTGAGAACAAACCGGGAGTTCAGACAAACACCCATCAGCACCGGCATTAGATAGAGGGAGGGAACGGGGTGTGTGCTCAACTGAAGGCCGTCTGTATGTGCCCCGGTTTCGGCTGAGCAAATAACCTTGATAGACCTAGACTTAGGGAAAAACTTCCCTGAGAAATTAAAAAAAGCTATCTAAACTGATTCTCTAGGTGCATGCGAGGGTGCTGTTGTTTGTGTGTTTGTCAGGCGTGGGTTGGGCCAGGCTGGGGGGGTTCACACTCAATAAAGGGTCATCAAGTAAAGAGCGTTCAGAGCTCCGGCTGAGCGGATGTGGTCCATGAAGATTGTTATCTACTGGAGATGGGAGGCTGGGATTTCAGAAGAGCGTAATGGTGAGGACCGGGTGCGTTACATAAACCATGATAGACATCCCGTTACCATGGAGGCCCTATCGCATCTAAACCTCGCACTACCCACACACGCTCTCCAACCCCCCTGTGCTCTGCTTTCTCCATCTCTTTTCTCGCATTGGTGCTTTTTGGCATGACGCTCCGTGTGTGCACATTGTGCGGGGGATCTGTGTTTATTCTCCGGGGCTGTCTGCACTTGTTCTCCGTATCTGCTTGATCTCAACCCCCTGCAAAATCTGTCCGCTCTGGGAGGCAGTTCACCCTTCGACTCCCATCTTTTCTTTGGATCGTAACACAAAAAACGATCATTGACATGCAAATCTGCTTTGGCAGGCCGCCAACTATAAGTTTATACACTAAAGCCAATGGAGGACCGAGGTTGTTCCGCAACAACAAAACCTTCCTTTGAAATGAATGCTTGAATACTTGCGGTAAAAAAAAACTTTTCATACTGTCGAAGGGAACAAAGCAGGTGCAAATGAAAATAAATACGTTATGTGTAAAAGTGTGCAAACGCAACACATAAATATTCTAGCGCAGGCAACAAGGCACCAGTCTGGAGAAATACAACATGTGATGTGACTCAAAAATGCCATATAGTCTTTAAACTAAAAACAGAGCTCGCTGAATTTAGGAGCACATCATTTTTTTAGACCTAACCCAGTTCAAACTGGCCTCAAGAGACATTGTTCCTAGAGCAGGACTCACAAAAGCATTTTTAAAGCCTTCAGTCTGGTCAACAGGGAGAGATGATTCCAAACCTCTGCGACTTGTATTACATAAGATAAGAATGAGAGGTAGTTCAAAGCTAAGAGTCCAAGATGTGCCACATTAAAGCACAACCACACAAAAACCTGCACACATGCACACCCCCGGGAACACCCACACAAACAAATCCAAAACCCACAGCAGAGGTAATGGATTCATTTCGCACATTTGTTTGCCTATCGTGTGCACGACCTTTGAACTTGGCCCTGAGTTGATACGATGACATTGCAGGCACTCGGCAAATGGTGCTCATGCTCTGGGCGCTTTGCACATTTTCTTGCAGCACGTTGAGAATGTGCATTTTGCATCATAATCAGCAAAGCAGAATTTCTAAAAACTTGAAACAAATCTACAAACAACACATCCGAATATAAACCCTGTGTCAGATTATCATACATGTTACTGGTAAATAGAAAGGCTAAAAAAATATTCATGCATTTGCAATTTAACCAAAGGAACGATTTCAAGCTAAACATTTTACCAGGTTACACAGTCCCATTTGAGCTACAGTAACACCTGAAAACACCTTTCACAAATCCGAGGATAATTGAATATTAATTACTAATATACTAATAACACTAGAATGAATATTAAATAATAATAACCTTCTTAGAAGGTTTAATTTGGGTTAAAGTTATTGAAAAAAGCACCAAAAAAAAATTTGGAATCATGAACAATGTGACTGAGGACATCTAGAGAAGTAACTTGAATCAGTTTTGCTTTTATTTTATGTTTAAAATGCATCACACACCTTTTGTTTGAACAGTCACTTGCATCATTTGTTTCATAATAACTGATAATGACTGGATGCATGGAAGCTTTCCGATGAAAAATGTGTCACAATGTCTGCATCCTATCTCTCTGGGATTTTTCCTGCAGGCCTTAATACATCTAACACATGATTATGATGACAGAAAATCAAAGCTAAAAGCTCCTATGACTATTTCCAAACAGTTCTCTTTGAACATTGTGTCTACCATAGTACTGAACAGAAATAAAATCTCAGAGGTATACTGTTTTACAATATGTGGGATGATTTTATGTAAATAACAGTAAATCCCCAAAAATACTTTAGCTGTTTTTTCACAGGCAGGGTCACAAATGTGACATATGTGGCAGATGAATGTCTCGGATTCGGGTGATCGAGTGATATTTTTTGCCAGAATCTTCCCTCATAACTGTTGCACTTTAAAGATGTAAAGTTAAAATAGTTTAACCTTTATGCTTTTCCATACAGCTAACAGCTGAAAAATAGTTAGATATAAGTTAACAATTGTTCTTCTGTGATCAATCAAGTTACTGAACTAAACGAACCTAAGGAAATAAAATTGGTTTGTTTATTAAATATTTTAATAATTCATATTTCAAATTCAATGTTTCAGGCTTCTGCTGCTTAAAATGTGCAAAAGCAATCTAAAATGCCTGCATCTCCAAGTTTTTTCAGAAGTCCATATGTGACTGCTTCTCAGTGGGAGTCGTCACTGCGTGCTAATCACATCCTTCTCGCTAGCAGGCAGTGAGGCTGTTCTCAGGCTGTTATTAGGGCTGTCGGTCCAGCCACTGATCCGGGCGCTCGAGGCCATCTGTGTGTGCGTGTGTACGAGGGTGCTGGAGTGCGCAAGCGGCGTGCTGAAAAAGAGCAACCTCTGCTGTCACTTCAAAGGGGTGTCACGTGGTGCATTTTCTATGGTTTGATTCTGGCATTGACTCGGAGTGACTGCACTGCTGTTTTTTGTAATGTGTGTGATAAAGAATATGAGAGAGATGGAGTGAGGGAGAGAAAAAGTAGACTTCAGGTGTCACCTTATAAATGCTTACAAAGAAATGTGTCTGCATGTCTAAAGCGTCAGTTTCTTTAACCCCTTGCCTCGTCCTTCTCCCATCTACCGTTTGCCTTCTCTTCGTCCACCTCCTCCGAGAGCACCAGTTGCCATGTGAACAGGTGCTGAGTTTGAAATAGGCTCCTTCACACAAGAGCATTTGAGCAGGGACCCCACAATCTCGTACAAATATCGATATCAGTACAAGGACATCAAAGCGAAGCTATTTATACTTGCTTACAAAACTTGAAAACAATGAGAGGAATACATGCAGGGAACCACAGATACAAATGGCTAGTACAATGGAACAAACAATAGTGTTCCTCCTGGAGCTAAACTGGTAAAGCGTGGCAATACCGATGCCAAGCTTGTGGGATTTAATTCCAGGGAATGATAACAATAATGTATATCAAATGCACTATTCTAGCCTTCCCTAAGTGATGCAAAAACATAAAAACAATACACAGTTGTATGATACAACATAATTGTGCCGCCCCCTCCACACACACACACAGCTTTTGCAGCACTAACAGACTTTAAACAGATCAAATATTCGCTATGCACACGGTCCGAGAACAGAGCCGAGGGGGACACCATTACTTTTCTCCAGCAGAGAGCTGCACAGGTGTGTGAATGTGCACAAACTGAGTGGGCACAACCGTCGAGAAGGCAGGGTGGGGGCCATATATCGCTTTTCTTTTCGATGTTATGTAAAGCCTCGCAAAGAGAGGCCGGTGAGTGGGTAGCCGTTCCACTCTAATCCCTCGTCCTATTCAAAAGGAAAAAAATGCCAGCATTCCTCCCACACAAACACACTCTCTCCGATTGCACGGCTCTCTCCTTCCCTCCCTATTCTTTCTCCACACTTTGCTTGCTTGCCGAAGATTCTTTTAAAAACAGCCCGAGGACGATTTTGGCCCGCTGGAAAGCAGCACATGGAGAGTGGGATGGTCCTTACACAACTGGGCCGGAGTATGGAGACCATCTTCCGCTCTTTACCATCCCTATCTTTGGTTGATAAACAGGTTAACATTTCTGTTGAAATTAAAAATATCTGATAGAGCGCTGCATTAGCGAAGCAAAACGTCATGGGTCAATCCAAGGGATCACACATACTGTACTCGACTGATAAAATGTTTAACTTGAATTCACTGTAACTCACTTGCATAGGATAAAACATTCTGCCAAATGCATTAAATGCAAAGCATTAGATGCAACAGGTCATTCTGGGTCAGTGCAGTATTTATCTGAGTTCTGTGTTTTTTCTTTTGATGAAATAAACTTATAATGAACCCATTAAAGAGATTATTGGGCCCTGTTTTACAGACACGGTTTATCTTAAACCAGAACTATGCGTTAATTGAATTAAGATATTTATGTCACTTCTATAAAAATGACTAAGAAAAATACATTACTGGTGCGCATCTCCAGACAAAACAATGGCACTGATATATTCTAAGATATTTCTGGGCAAGTTATATTCAGTTAAGACAGGTCACACATTCATTTTAGTCTGGGACTAGCCTTAACCGTCTGTGAATTGGGGCCTTGAAGTTCAACAAGTTTGACAAAGGCACACTAAGTGTAATTTTTCCAAATTCAAAAGCTACCAGCGCTAATACCAATAATAGTTAGACTGCTGCTGCCTTGCCCTCTGGAACTTTGTTCTGACACGCCAGTCGACAGAATTACATCTGCCTCACAACTGGAAGGTCTAAAGGTACAGTTATGCAATGATCGACTTGTTAATCTCAGTTCAATGGGCCTTATGGAATCACTCCACAACATGCACATTACACACGCACACACACACACAAATAAGGCGTCAGTTCACATTCCACAGATAAAGCCGTTGTTGTTATCAAGAGGGCGTGTTGTGTGAGTGTAGTTGGTTCCTGTAAATCAGGGATTCCACAAGGAAAGCATCAGAGGCAACACCTTGTATAAAGTAAATTGAAATATACAGAAGTATTCAACTGTTATATGTGACCTATTTAACGGGTATAATGTGACTTGTTAAAAAGTTGGTAAATGTACACTACAGCTACAACCAGTAACAAAATGCATCTGTCTAAACTAATTTATTTGGCCAACAGCTGGGACATGTGGTTTAATGCTGTGAAATTGACAGGGCATCAGAACTGAAGAAGTATCTTATTTCAGTGCATTACCTTTTGACCCTGGATCAGTAAACTTCCGACAGTCCATAATCCAGAGTCACTCCACGGTCAACAAAACTAGATGAAACAAATTGAAAGTCCATTGTTGGCTAATCCAGGATTAGTGGCACTTTTTCAACATTTCACGGGCCTCGATAATGATAAATTGCATCAAAAATGTCCGATTTATCTAAAGGCAAGACATGACATCCCCGCTCAGAAAAAAGAGTGGAACAACTATGTCAATCTGTGACATAAAATTCTCAAATCGACTGCAAAGGAGAAAAATACAAGTCATATCAACATGGTCATGCACGTTAAACAGATGACCACATGAATCAAAGCATCCTTAACACGGATTCACGTAAACTGTGTTTTCAATAGATTGTTTTGAAATAGATGGGACCAATCTCTTGAACACTAAATATCAAGTTACACATCTAGATCAATCCGATAAAAGAACAAACGGTCCTAGTCTTCATCTTTCATCGCCATGCCATTCTAATAAATCTTAATAACGCAATGAACCAAGGCAAGAGGTCCATCTGCCCATTGATTTCACATCAAGCATTATTCTCTCCTTATGCACCGACATACTGTTAAAATCCCTGCAGTTTCCATGGTTACCTCACAAAAACACTATGATGCACATGTGGAGCGAAAGCCACCAATGTATGTGTGGGAGAGTTGTTATTCATAGGATAAACGTCCTGCACCTTTCTGGAAAAGAGAACATGTACGCACTTGTTGAAGACAAACACACAACCTATTCCCATCATAAAATCGCACAACACGTCATTTACCATAACAGTCTTTTGTATGGGGGCAACAGTAGAAATCCCCATAACTGGCACAGGGATTGAACAGGTTTGACTTAATTGTGTTCTACATTTAGGGGATCTGTGAAGTACGTGGGTGGTAACAGCTTGACTTATCACGAAACGTCCACAACATAAAATCTGAGGAAAGGTATGCAGAAGACACCTTGGTAACTCTTACACTTTCACTTTTTGTCTTGATAAACTTTCCCACACCCAAGGAAATACCCGAACTCCACCCTCCAACATATTATCCTGTAAATGTTCTCATTGACAGAAACTGTGCAACTGTATGGCATCACAGTCTCAAACTCAAAATTCAAACTTTACCATTATTACTTTCAAAAGTCATGCGTAAACAATTTTAAAGTGAATAAAGCGTATCTGCACTTATAAATAAGGGCTTCACTGTTATTAAAATCTCACCGACAGGGCAGTGTTACAATGCTTTCTGCACAAGGATATTAGGTCCGTGCAACCATATCAGGGAAACCGGGCCACCATCACTGACTTTGATGCGTAGTTCAAATAAACAAGTTTTTGTTTTACGCACGTGCCAAGCTCTTTTGATACCGCAAACATGGATATTTTTACACAAAACAACCTGCAGTGTAATGGGTCTTCATTCAGCAAGCATCCATCAAAACAGAGAGCAACTGCACGTGACGCAAGGTTCTCCAAGCGCGTTTCTTAAAGTTGAACAATCGGCTGTCGTAATAACGTATCGCTCGCGGCAAAACGATACGACGCGACCGCAAAATATGTCAGCCTGTGTACATATAGCAATAATTACAAAATATTACTAACGCAATGCAATAACGCATTTTGAATCATATGCTGCACCTATTGCATGCGTAACGCGATGTATTGTGTAACCCTCGAGCGCAACGATTATTCATCCCACTACTACAACACAGCGTGCGCCAAACACCAAACTGTTCAAATGTTCATCAATGAGTAAAGCCACACATCAGCGTCTGCCAGTAGTAGGACATTTGCATGCAACAAAGTATCAATACCAAGGAGAGAGCGAAATAGCCATGCGCCATGAACTCACCTGTGCAGTTACCGTACCGCTTTCCCGCCACACTATCCAGCAGCGCCAGCGCTACATTCTGTGGGGTGTCCGCGGGCAGCGGGGTCCAGTTCGTGTCCAGACTCGCCTCTGAGCTCTGCTCATCGCTGGACAGCGAGGGGCTCCTGATGTCCGCAGTGGCCGAAGGCCAGCAAGGCGCTTCTTCGGTCTCTGGGCTGAACACCTCCCGGGCCGGTCCGCTCTCGGGAGACGTCTCCCTGAAGAACGGCACCACACGGGACAGGCTTGCCCGCCGCCTGGACGCCCCCGGTGCCCGTGGCCTTATCCCCAAAACCACCCGCCCGCGTGAGCGCATTGGTCTGCTTTTTCAAGAACTTTTCAAGAGGCTTCATTCCAGCCGGCATTTTGGTGGGAAGAAATATCACAAGAAGGCCCTGGTTCGTTCCCAATGAATACTCAAGAAATGAACACTGACGGTGAGCGTATGGACGTGAGCGTCTACATCATAGCGGGATGATAGTGAAGCCCAAGTCTGATTGGAAAATGACTGAAGAAATCCCCCCCGCGGTAAAGAAGTGTCAAGAATAAAACACGGCCATTGGGTTCAATGTTACCCCGGTAAAGCAGAAACAAGTGGATGCTGATCGAGTCCCCCTGCTACCGTATAGGAAAAATCTCCAAACGTATCCAAGCGATCCCCGTCCTCCACTGCAGCTCTTCTGGTCGTATATATTAGCTATATGTGTATCGGGCTTATATTGCCACCGTCACAAAGCCTTGATGGAAGAGTCAATTAGACAAATAATCGGTCCGAACACAGACGCAGATGATAAAGATAGCAGCAGGGGGTTTGAAAACACGGCGCCCGGTAGCTCTTTATAATGCATATATAAATCAGTCTGTCAAGATGCTGTACCGTACAGATGAATCGTCCGTGGCAGCAGGTCTACGGCAAAGAGGCTCGTGTCGCATGCGAGACGTAGATCCCATCGGCGATTCCGCGCTTAAAGCTCCCTGATCGATTCGGTGGTATCCTTGTTTATTTTTCTCTTTACTGTACTGAGCGTTGTGTGCCTCGAGTCCGCACAAATACTGCGCTCCGTTGCGCTCACATACAGTATACACACCCAACGGGGGTGTGTGAGTCTCTCTCTCTCTCTCTCTCTCCACCCGCCTTCTCTGCAGCTGAGCGTGTGTTGTTGGTGGTGTCAAGAGATATTGCTCAATTGCTTTGAATAACAGCAATTGCAGTCACAAGCGCATACTAACGTTGATCAACAATATTCCGTTGATTTTTTTACGTATTTCCAAACCCATTCATGCATTTATCATGAGAATGAAAGATAAATGTCAGTGTGGAATGTAATGTACTACTTCTTGGTCAAATGTGCCAAAACATCCTAATATCCATCACCATGATTCTGGATCTTTCTGGTTGTGTGCATGACTTGCATTGGCAGATTTAATATCAAGTTGTCAAGTTTTATTGTAGTATTAATGAGTAATGCTTACTACATATATTTTGGTGAAAGTATGGTTGCTAAATATGTAAAAAAAAAAGTAAACAACAGGAAGAAATGTACATCATAAACATAATGTCAAGTAACACATAGCAGGCAATTTAAGTAGCCTATATTAAAGCAACAAGAAATCATATTTGTCATGTTTATATGATCAACTATGAGTAAACCGCAAAATTAATTAAGGAATTAACGTGAGACATTTGCACTTTGAACACCGAGCCATATCGTTTAATATCAAGTTGTCAAGTTTTATTGTAGTATTAATGTCTAATGCTTACTACATATATTTTGGTTAAAGTATGGTTGCCAAATTTGTAAAAAAAAAAAAAAAGTAAACAACAGGAAGTAATGTACATTATAAACATCATGTCAAGTAACGCATAGTAGACAATTTAAGTATGTTAAAGCAACAAGAAAACATATCTGTCATGTTTATATGATCAACTCTGAGCAAACTGCAAAATTCATTAAGGAATAACCTGAGACTTGTGCACTGTGAACACCGAGCCATATCGATTACAGCTGGCACGTGTCTTGTTCTCCGTAAGGTCTACTGGTGGTCTGCATTTTAAAGCTGGTTTCATGTAGCCCAGCTGGTAAACTCAGAAAGTGCTCATCTCTTACACAACCATTTTGTGCTCAGTCCCACAAACACTGCATTTAAGCATCTTCAATCAAAGGCTGCAATTAGTAGGCACATGCCGACAGCTGAAAGACTCGGGTCTGGTCACGGTAGCCCGCCAGTGTGAAAAGATGCAAGTCTATAGGGTTATTCACTTTATCTATCGTCAGTGTCAGGTTACATCTGACGGCACATGCTCGGTGTCTTGTTCCAGCATCTGTCAGGAAACACTATCCCAAGACACCAATGACGGGTAAATACGGGATCCAATTGCTGTCAGGGGCTATGTTGAGCACTTAATTGAATACATAATAGAGAAATGTAGAACGCAAGTTATCTTTAAAAAAAACATTTTTATTAGACAAGGGAAGTAATGTCAAGCTGTTTTGACCAATATTGATTTGTGTTAGTCAATCTGATCTCACAGGAAATCGTTACTATTTTACTAGGTGCCTAATTCGTATGAATTTGTACATTGTGAATCGTACAAAAACATACGATTACTGGGAAAACGCAATACTGAAGCACCATCCCCAAACCTAACAACACCGGTGCGAAAGCAAAACGTACAAAAATGTACGAATAAGATCGTACAAATGAATACGAATTAGCCAGCACGTAAAATAATTCTGTGTTTGCCATGAGTATGTCATGAAAGTGAGTAGAGAATGCCACTTTTTTATTTTGTGAACAATATCTATAATAAACTATTCTGTTATCTTTCTTGATGCTGTAGTCATGTATGATACTTCTCCAAATGCTAACCTTCTGTCGTAAAAAATGTCTATAGGACACTATGTTCTTATGATCATGTGTAGACATTTTTAAATAGCTTTTTTACTTCTAATAGAAATGGTTCCTAATTAGCATCGAAGGTTAAAATCTGCCTGATGACCCACTGACTTGTGGTTAGAGCTCCTTCCGCACATCATATGTGATATGGGTATTTCCTCCCTCTATGACACATGACTATCACACAAAAACCGTCCGATTAATACACTTGATCCAGATCAAAAGGTGTAGAGCTTCAAACAATGTGTATGATTTTCACTCAAACTAAAAACTGCAAGCTGTAAAAAAATTGCTGTGGTATATATTTAGCTCTGCGTCAGTAGAGGTCCTCCTCGTCACCATGGAAATGAGAGTGGAACCATGCTGCATAGAGGTGGAAATCACACGTTGTGCAAACCGCTGCAGTCATCCACCTATCACGGAACTAACATAACACCCACACACACAATCTCTCCACTCCATCCACTTCTCCTTTACAGTAAGACTACTAGTTAAAGGATCTATTTTGAGGGGCATCCCCTGTTCCTTTCCCCACAGGTCGACCACTTACATTGAATTCTGTTTATGGGAAAATACAGTACATCGTGTTAAAGCAACACTGTCTTATTTGGATGTGTGAGTGAATGTTTAGGGAAGGATATAGTCATTAAGATGTGTCATGATTTCAACATGCATAGCCTGTGACTCCATCCTAAGCACCCCCCTTCTTCACAACATTAGAAATGAGCACATAGAAGTGCGTCACATGGCGCTACATAATGTTTTCTGTTCCTCTCAGCAAGAGAATTTGAGGGGTAATGAGCCCATAAATAAATGAACTCTAATGCCAGATGAGGTCCTGCTACTGGGAATGCCGCATTCATTTTATTACAATTTATATCAGGGACTAACAACACTAAATTGTGATTGCAACAATATCTATGTACAGTCGCTGAAAAATGAAAAGATTTTTCCAAAAATTGACTATAGTCATGTGTTTTAAAAAATTCACATTGTTGTTGGATGACTTTGTCACTACTGATCTTTGATTTTGTTGAAATTCAATAGGCAATGTACTGGAATGACCACAAGACATCGAGAAATGATCATTTGGTCTCTTATAAACATACATTTTAACGTTTTTTCTTAGTAGCATTTAAGATGTGCTAACATTTATCATTACAATTTTCTGAAAATAAATGCAAATAAAAACAATACTTTTTCACAATTTGGGAGAAATATTGTCACTAATTCACAGAGTGAAATAAAGCTGATCATTTTACTTAAACATGTGTCTATAAATTTTGGAGTAGTCTCTTTTTTTGCCATGGCTGTATATGTATATAATATTATATTTTTATGATAGATTAAAATTACATACAATATTATTTTATAATTATTTATAATATCAATTTGTATTATTTAAATACCAAAAAGTTAATATTGCTAATACTGAGCCAATATAATCCAACGGAAGAACCACAATTTCTTAACAAAAGAGAAAGATGTCATTACCATAGTAATTCCTTACGCATATTTGTCTTTTTAATGAATATGACTCTCTAATATATTTGCCTGGGAGTGAAGCCCACCAGTCCTCACGGTTACACAAACCCACCCACACGCACTCAGATGATGGATGACCTCAAGAGCCTAACGCACTTGCCCCGGAGTGAGGAGAGCCGAGCTCACATCTGCGATGACTCATTAAATACACCCCCCACCCCTCCACGCTGTCACAACGCCATCCTTATGCCATGTGCTATTGTGCACAAACACACAAATATAAGTGCGCACGCTCACTGTGTTATGTCATACTTGTATTGTATTTACGGCGTGTAATGTATTGTGCGGATGAAAACGCAGCCAAGTGCTGGTGTCCTGGAGACGCACAACTCTTAAGACATGCACAATAAACAATAGATTATTGAAATACAAAGCACACACACAAACACACCACTAGACTGGGGATCACATCGAATCCAGGATCATCTCCTGTGGAAATATAATCACTCTTTCATTTACACGCGCATACACACAAACAGAGACTGAGATGAATGTTTTGGGCCCCTGGAGTGCAACATTAGTTGTGCGTGCGTGCGTGTGTGCACACTATTTTCACATAAGAGATTATCTTTAACTCATTAAACAGACCCACTTTCCAGCGGCATGATACACAATAACTCTTTTCCCCTCCCTGAAACCCCAAACACATCATAAGTACATCCGAGGAAAGCTGTTTGTCTCCTGCGCAGACGCCCTCCTCCCTGTCAATCTGCCAGATTTAGATGCTAATGTGACCCCTGAAGAGCGTTTTCAAAAACACACTTTTATGGGATTACTCTTCACTGTGATCCTCGGGCTTATGGCATCATTTAGCGTAGCGTCATTTAGGAAGTGTTACTAAATAATGTTAGATATCTTAATATCATACTGCATATGACAAGAGGGTTGGACAAGACTCTTCATTGAGAGAAAGACGTATGAAGACACACGGCTTAAAAATACTGCTGAAAAAAACGGGATTTAAGTGTAAAGTTATAAATAAATAAAAAAGAAACGTGTTAAGGATGAAAAAAGAGGAGAATCGTTCTTTCTCACACAACAAAAACAAAGTCGCCCTTGATGTCACATAGAAGTACATGCAGGTAAAGGCAATTACCATAGCTGTGAAATCACACCTTAGTGCTGCGTTCAGCTGGAAAGGGAATGTGAGAGAAGACAAAAGCGACGAAAAAGAAGGAAAATCAATCGACGGAAATGACTCTCCATTTTCGTGAGTTTGTGTAAGTGAATGTGATACACACACACACACCGATCTCATGAGCATTTTTGCTAGAGCGTGATACACATGCACATCTTATTATACGAGCACATTATTTATTTCAATGCATGGATGCTTGTAAACAGCCCCCATGAATCATGCAAAAGTTTAATGACACCCAAAAACACACACAAAGTCACGGTCCACACAGGGGGATGGGAAACACAAAATGACATCACCCTCAGAAAACACAAGGCTTTGTTTGGTTACAGTCCCTCTGAAAAGACTATCGGGGGAGGCCCGACCTCAGGGATGTGCATCCCTGACACACTCAACAATAGATGAGAGAGGGGACACTGTTAAATATGCAGAGGCCGGCATCAAGACGCATTAAAAATGCATTGGTGGGTGCCGGCTCCAAAAGGCAGCTGAAAGCATGGATTTGGGGAGTTTAAAAAGCCTGAATTGAGAAAATCTGACTCATACTTTGAGTTCAGATTTGAGTCATCATGGCTTATGTACAAAAGCTCATCCAAAGCGAAATGTGGATCATTTAACAGAGAAATACTTAAAATTATTTTTTAAGAAATATGACTCGTATTCACCTTATTCAACATGTCTTCTTTTGTGTTTTGCATTGTAAAAAAAAATGTAGTTTTTCTTTCTTGCAACTACCCAAAAGTGGATAAATAATGAGTTTTTCATTTTTGTATGAATTATTACTTTAAATCACTAAATAGTTCATGTGTTTTGGATGAACGGTTCACAAATCTGGATCTAAGTATTTCTTAAAAATGGCGAGATGGTGGAATTACGTCTATATGCTAAGTGTAGTTGACTATACCGTGACATCTTGAGTGAGTTGGGGCTCGTGCTCTAAAAGAATCTCTGGCGTGCGTTAGGTTTCAGCAGGTCATCCGAGGCCTGAAGCCATAAATCACGTCACGCTTCGGTGATCTCGGATGTGTACAAACAAACCCGCCCACGTGATGTTTCACGTGCCACGGAAAAGCATCGCTGTGCATTTGTCAACACGCCATTAGTACGTCTGCAAACGTATAAAGGCTTTTTGTCTGTCTGAAAAGGCCCTAAAAATGGGAGCCCCTCAGGAATAGTCACTTGGCTTGTCCGTACAAGTCGAAAAGAGACTGGTGGTCCAGTGAGAAGGAATGGGAGAGACATTCTGAGGAGAGAAGAGGTCAGCGACAAAGGCAGGAAGTGCAGGAATGCTAAGAAGAATGGGACAGGTAGATGAGAAGATAACCGAGGCGTTACACCAAAATTTAAATTGACACCATAACAAGAATGATGTAAGTGGTTGCCAGGGGACTATATTATTTTGAGCTAAGTCTTGGGCATTAGATAGGCCCAAGTGTTTTATGGCGTTATTGTAGTTACTAGAGTGATATGGATGGTTGCTTGTTGGCCTATATCAAAATAAACAACCCCCAAATCTCCATCTGACACTTAGGCCCTTAACATATAACTTGAGTCCTTCCTCAATGTATCCTAAGAAATAAGAAATCTAACAACAAATCCCTGACTTACTCTTTAACACTTGACACTTTATGTCACTCATATGTTTCTGCAACAATGTTTGCATGAACCTGTGCTGTGCTCTGCTTAGCATGCATTGAAACAGTAAAAATATCCTCTTTTTTTCATGTATGCGGGTCAATAAAATGATCAAAGAAGCTGCATTTTAACTGCTGTGCATGTTTATTCATTTTTGTGTATGGACAGGAAGGTTATTAATATGCATGTGGTTATTATTTGTTTTCACCATCAGTATCATATTATAGATGAGATGAACTGCTGCATTCAAGTGTGAATGAAGAACGTAGATGAGGTTAACACTCTTTGGCCCGGTTTCACTGACACAGCTTAAACCAGGACTATGCCTTAGTTGAATAGTTGAGATATTTATGTCGCTTTTATAAAAATGCCTTAGAAGAAAACATTACTGGTGTGCATCTTGAAACAATGGCACAGATATATTCCAAGACCTTTCTGGGCAAGTTATATTCACTTAAGACAGGTCACACATTCGTTTTAGTCTGGTACTAGCCTTAAGCCTTGTCTGTGAAACCGGGCCTTTATCGAGAAATGGGTTGTTCTGAGATGTGAGTATTTTTAGATTTTGAGAGAAGCTACATCTTTATGTCAAAAGATTTAGACACCATTGTAGGGCCTTCCTGTAGCTCAACTGGTAGAGTATGGCGCTATAGCCATGTCATGGGTTCATATGACAGATTCTTGTTGGATGTTTTTCCCTTCACACTTCGATCCAACTCAAGTCTATATTCTTTTAAAAGCAAAATAAACAGTTTTTTAATTGTAGTTTCGTAGAAAATTAATTACAAGCAGCATAAACTTTCAACACGAGTATCTGATTCAAAAGTTGTTAGCGCCCCCTATTGGACGCAATAAAGCATTGACGATAACGCCACTGTGAGACCTGACCTCATTTATGCGTGTTTGCTTGCAAATAACATGGTTCTTGTAGCTCAGTAAGTAGAGCATCACGTTAACAGCACAAATGATGTTGGATTGTCTCCCAGGGAATACACATATCGATAAAAAAGCTTGACATTTCTTCAGATATAAGCTTTTGTTAAATGCGTTCGTGTAAACGTAGTAATGCATGACTGGGCGCAGTCGAGCTTTTTAAACAGTGCTCTATATAATACAAATATAAGCTTGTTAGAGACGCAAAACATTTCTTAAGATCTCCGTCGCAGGGCTGAACATGGCCTTTATATGGGCTACAGTGTAATAGTGAGGCGCGCTGCTAGTTTTACTGCAGGAGAACCCGCGCGTTCCGCCGCATGCGTCGCCGCCTCGCGGCAGGTTTTGATACGGCGCTTCGCTTTTGGCAAAGTCAAGTGTATGTACGACTAGGCCTACGGGCGACTGATGTAACTTTGAGCATCCTGGCACACTTGCCATGTTTATCCTGCTTTAAACCTTGTTTCTTATGTAATGTACTTTCATATTCCAATGTTTTCCTTTATTTCTAATATCCAACAACATTATGAACCATCGGCTGTTTACCATTCTACCCATTAGAAATACTATGTTATGCTGGCGTTTAATAAAGCTTCTGTTGTTTGCCGTCCACTAGATAAATGCCACCAACGGACCCCGACACAGAGACCAGTATAGTTCACAATAAAAGTCAATCCCCTTAATAAATTACCATTAACATGATTAAAATTCAAGAACAGCAAAATAAAGAAAATCATTTGCCTGTCAAAAACAGCGCAGGACAACTAAAAGGTTAGATTGAATTTGTTTAATTTTGATCTCCAGACATTGCTCCACAAAACAATCGCAAAAATGAACACTTTCAATATTATTCAAACAACTAGGAAACGTACATACAAGCCCTCACAGTGTCGTCAGGTCTAATCAAACAAAACCGATATGTCAAACCAATGACTTCTTTAAGGCATAGAACGTAATACAACATCATCTAATAATCTTTATGAGCCGAGTCTAAACAACGTCTGTAACAACATTTCAGTTATACTGTTAGTTATTTTTTATGTTACAATCATAAAGGGAACAATTGAAAAAGATGCATCCATTGCACTCCCACAGTGGGGCGAAGTATAACAGCTCACAGCCAAAGTCGCCATCACAGAGAAACAGATCTATAAAACCATGCGTGCCTGTACAGTGTGCCTGAAAGATTACAAACAACATGACTCTTTAAAACAAAGAGGAAACAAAAATAATGGAGACCTAAGCTGTTTCCCTGCTGGCTTTGTTTATATACTGACAGTATGTCTTAGTAGTTTAGTATTTTAGTTCAGTATTACTCCTTAACAACTGGCTTTAATATGCTTTAATATACTTTAATATGTACACTTACAATAGAAAGCTAATGAGCAGTTACACTGTCAAGTAGGTCAGTATCTGACAAGGTTATCGGTTGAATTTGATAGATTTACAGTATTGAATTCAACACAGTACAATGTCAAGGACACAAGGGCCAACTGGACAGAAAGAGAAAGAAGGTTGAAGGTTTCGGCCTCCTATGTGGGGCTTAGCACCGATCACGATGGGTCAAGCAGTCAGAATGGTAAAGCACCCCTAAACTTGACAAAGGTGTGAAATGTTTAAGCTTAAGGATCGAAATTTGGAAAATAAATGTGTTTGCAAATGAGAGATGTATTCCGGTCTAAGCATGAAACTGATTTAGGCATAATTCAAAGGCTTCAAATTTAAAGCGCAAGATTCAGGGCAAAAACCCAACAGTTGAGATCTCAGCAGTACTTTCCTCCTTTTGAATAAAAGCAAGTTTGTTTGCACAACGGCAAAGGAGATCCGAAACCGTGAAAAACATCTAAACCGCTTGTGGTCTAAGATGAAGGCATTTCAAAGTCCAGCAGTTTGGTACAATTTCAATCAGTCTGACAAGAGACATCAGGGATACGGATTTATTTTGTAAAGGAAAAACGTCTGCCTGCTTATGTCACTCCCAGGAAAAACACTTTACTGGTTGGGGAAAAATACAACATAGGAACAACCAGGACCGTGGATGAAGAGAGTGAACTCAAGCAAGGCTTTACAGAATACATACATAAAAAAGAAATTCAAAACCTAAATAGCGAATTCAATTTATACAAAAATGGTCCTGACACACAGCCTCCTTGTTTTCTGTAAGCTAGGAATGGATCTCCTCAGTTGGCTCTCTGTTACGGTCCTGGTGGAAGAGAGAGTCAAACCCTTGATTTAAAACTGTAGAAACTGCAAAAAAAAGTAATTTTCAGTAGACACGAGAGAACCATTTCAGCACAGTGATTGTTAGGAAGTAGGGCTGGGCGATATATATCGCGATTCAGGCTTATTATAGATGTCCAAATCGATTCTGAAATCGATTCGATGTTTTATGCACAGCTCTTCCGTGAACTACGGCTGTTTGATCTGTAGGAAGTACTGCCCGTCTGCTCGATCTAAAATCACTACGAGATTGAGTCGTTTATAACATGTATTTGAAAAAGCAACACTCGTCTTTCATCATTACTATAAATCAACTTTATTATCAGGGAATACCTGAAAAGGTTTGAAGAACAGCGATAGAATATGACAGGCATTTCCTGGACCCAATTGCTCTTCTTCGGTTTCCCATATTCAGAGTTTCTGCGCAAGAGCGCCCTCTGGCTTTCGGATGTGGCGGAACTTAACCGTAAGTCATTGTTAAAAGAGTTAATAAGAATCGTACGATATATCGGCCAGCCCTATTAGGAGGTGTGTTCAAATGCTGTGGCCGTTACCTCGGGAGGTGGAGGTCTGACAGTAACGGGATGAGAAGACCGCCGGGGTGGGGAGCGTTTGGGCTGCGCTTGCTGCTGAACCGTGTCGTAGTACGTCACCCCGCCGTACACCTGCGCCTGTGCCTGCAGAGCACATGGAATGGTAAGATTTTATTACACAACCAAACGTGTGATGCTTTTACAGTGTGGACTGTCAGAGAACCGCCCACCAGTGAGAGATGCGTTATAGGCTACAGCAAATACTCGGAAGGCTTCATATGATGCAAAAATCTTAAATGAAAAAGGCTCACCTGGGGGTTGGGGTACATTGGAGGTAGAGTAGCTCCAGCAGGGTACGGGTAGTTGGTGTTCCCAAAGGTCATGACACCAGGAGGGGGATAGAAGGGTGGGGGTAGCAGCTGCTGTGGAGGGGGTTGCCCAGGTGACATAGAAACGGCTGGGGCGGCATAAAGAGCAGGATTGGGCATCGGCCCTCCAGATTGGTGCGGATGTAAGCCTGAAATACATAAAGTAGTGGTTATAGACTGCAGCCCAAAACCAGGTTTAAAACCAGGTGACATTCAGTAACATCACTCAGATATAAGCAAGTTAAATTTAAGACCATTTTAATGCCACTTTATATGACATTTAAGAGCAAACCTGCGATGGACATACACATTCTAATACATATACATTTCATATACACAGCCTATGAAAATTAAGAGACCACTGAAATTACCAGCCGATTGTAACGTTAAACCCGCTTCGCGCCAGGCTCCTGTTGGGTTTTACTCTGAAATATTAAACTAATTTGGTCAGTCAGACGGAAAGATTTTGTTGCGGAAATGTGACCAAAATACTTTTTAAGACTTTTAAAGGCCTTATAATAGGAAAACTTTAAGACTTTTTAAGGACACACAGCCACCCTGATCACTAGATACACTGAGAAATCTCCACTTCTTCACAGGTAAGATCAAGAAATAATGCTGAATTGGATGTGCATTGCCTGCAACAGACAAAAGGAAATGAGCAGATGTCGTTTCTTTACCTGGGTGTCCAGGGTGAGTGGGGTGTGGAAGGTGCATCTCAGGCTGAACGAGCATGCCTTGAGGAGGAAGGGCTCCTGGGCTCTCCCCGTGTGTGTAGATTGGTCCCTGGAAAGACACTGCAAAGAAATGACAGAGGTTGTCACAAAACATCCCATGTACGGTTTCGTTTTCATTATTTTTGTTACAGAATATATATGTTGAGGAAAGTACAGTGCCCCTATGGGCCAAAAGGAGAACTGCACTCACTGGGTTCGTAATAATGGCCCTCCATGACTCCTATGTGCATGGGCGCAGGTTCAGGAACTGGCCTCTGGCGTTGTGATGAATGAATACCGCTTTGCCCGACCACTACCAACACCCTAAATAAATAAAAAAGTTGTACTCATGTTTACATTGAATAAGGCAATTTTAGATTAGATTAGATTCAACTTTATTGTCATTATGCAGCGTACAAGTACAGAGCTAATGAAATGCAGTTAGCATCTAACCAGAAGTGCGAGAATATAGTGTTTTATATACATGAAAGTGCAGAGTAAGTGAAGCTATGATTTACAGAATGTACAGTATTGAGCAGAGTATATACAGAATATAAAATAGGAATGCATTGTAGGGATTGTATATACATTATGAACAGATAAGACCACAATTGGACCACAAATAAGAATGCCACAAATATCAAGCATGCAAGTTTTGTTATTGTGATTGAGTTTTTGTAGGTAATTCACTCACCATATCCTCCATGTTTCCATACTGAGGAGGGCCTCCACCCATGTGCATTGAACTACGTATACCTGCAACAGACAAAACGGCTAGAAATGCAAAACTGCCCTCCGTAAAATCTACAATATAATTTACCGGATTAAAATGTCAAGTAAAAACATGCAGTGAAAGAATTACCCCTCATCTCAGCCTGTAGGTAGGAAGGCGGGCTCTGGGCCCAGTTCTGTCCCGCCAGGCTGAGGCGAGCCAGGTCTTGATCAAGCCCCGTCAGTCCACTTTGCGTTCCTGCATCGCTCTGCTCTTGCCACGACTCGCCCTTTGCCGCTGTTGCCGCTTGCTGTACAGTAGATGAAGAATCTTCTAATGACGCCTGCTTACCAAGGTCAGATTGCCGCGTTCTTGTCGCCCTCCGCACAAGCGAGTACGATTTTTTTTCCACCGTTCTCTCTTGGGGTGGAGACGATTCTCGCACTTGCCCGGCCGCACTGTTTCCTTCTGCCACAACACCTGGGTCCTGTTTCCGTGGCGATGGAACCCTGTCTCTTTCAGTCTTGTAGTGATGAGCAGTGTATGTAGTCGTCGCCAGTGGAATTTCACCCTCTTCTTCCTCGCTCTGGATGTCCTCCACCAGCAGTGCTGGGCTACGGTCAGCACGGCCGGGGTAAGAGCCACGGCCCTTGAGCCTTGGACCCCTCTCGACCTCCGCTGGCTGAGACCGCAAACCACGAGGTGGCGGGCCGTCCAGGCTGGGCTTCGGGTACCCTCTGCCTTCTGTCCTGTGCGGGGCTGTTGGGCCTCGACTGTTTTGGAAACTACGGTGGGGAGGCTGAGCCGAGGTTCGTCCGGTGGGTTTGGGTCCTGCAGGGGGAGCAGTGGGTGGGCCTGATTGTAGAGTGACAGACTGAGGGGGATTGCGGTGACCAGGAGGGGGGCCCTGCCACGTGGTACGAACAAACTTTTCGCCATCACGTTGGCGCCTAGGCTCTCGATTGGGTGAACCCTGTCTGCTATAAAAGAAAAACATAATTAGTAAAGCAATTTTAGCTGGCTACAGAGCAATTATAGTTTAACTCAAGATCATTCAATTAAATGACAGCTAAAGTGCTCAGCATTATAAACTGTATTGAATTTTATTACATCTTACCTGGGTCTTCGAGTACGGTACGACCGTCCGTCACTTGGTCCTGTGCCATTGCGTATGTCATAACCGTAAAAAGCGACAAGCTCTTCGCGGGACTTTGGCAACTGCTCCTCTTCACGGAACTTATCGTGTACCCAACGACCCTCCTCCTTCCACAACTTCCTGTTTCTCCCTTTAGGTCTGATGAGAGGTAAATCAAGGTGAGAATTCATGTTAATATCCACACTTTCACACCAAGGATGTTTTAAAGAGAATCTTTTCAGCTGGGAAGGTGAAAAGTAATCGAGTGCACATTATCAGCAAAGATATGAATGTCAACTAAAAAACCCTCTCACCTCTCTTCTTCTTGAGTCTGACCTCTGACATCATGCTCGAAAAAGAGCCCTCTTCGGGGGATGTACGCTGGATTCTTCCGGTCTTCATCGTCGTCCAGCTTCTGACTGCCTTTACTGTCCAATTTATTCTCAGGGTCCTCTGTGCTTTCCTGTAAACATTTAGGGCCGGTCTCAAGCTTAGTTTCAGCATTAAAAGGATTTACAATTAGGAACACCAATGACAGTGTGATTTAGCAGCGCCTCAGTCCAAGCTGTGGAATTTTAGCCAGCTGGCCTTAAATCTGTCAATGGACTGTTTTAATGACTTGTGCCCGGCCAAGAAATGTTTGTCTACACACAAACTAAGAAAAGGACGCTACAAAAAATATGTAATGTGCAGAAGAATTCGTTCATTTTTGGAGCCTCTCATACCTGTCCGTCACCACTCTGCCTCTCTCCAGACAGATTTTCCTTCTCATCTGCTTTAACTTCTTTCACCTCTTCATCTCTCTCTTCGACTTCGACCTCCACCTCCACCTCAACCTCAACCTCTTCTTCCGCGGTGGGGTCTGCAGCAGGTTTTGGTTCTGCGGCAGGAAGGGAGGCCTCTTCTTCACTAAAATGCTCGCCTTCCTCCTCATCCTCACCTCCCTGAAAGGGGGTCAGTCAAAAGAGAGCTGTGAACATGGCTCGCGAATACCATGCGTGAGGTAAGAGAACCACATTGAATACACGATTTAGATTTCATTCCAAACCTGTATGACTATCTCCTGTCGAAGATATTTGGAAGAATGTTGATAACCAACCAAGGGCACCAATAGACTTCCATTGTACGGACACAACACATCAAATATATATATTTTTTTGGAAAGTCATACAGGTTTGGAACAACATGGAGTAAATGATGGCAGTATTTCCATTTCTTGGTGAAATATCCATTTAGGGAACAAATCAATACATTTGAACCAGAACAGACGAATTAAAAAGAACCTTCAAAAAAATGCTTCCCTCATGAGACCAGTTAGATGTAATAATCTACAGCTATAATAATCTCTATTTAGAAGTTGCTGGAGACAGAACGTATATTGCAAACAAGCAGCTCAGGACGCCGATAGCTGTGTGGATATATAGCTACTGGAGTATAAACTACTGCAAAATTGACATTTTTACAGTCGAACAACAGATGCCGCCCAGCCCTGACACGCAGTTTAATTTAGAGACTTTCCCTGTCTGGAAAACGCTTTTGGAAACAGCATTCTGTGAATAGACCGTGCTTGTCTGGCGTAAATTAAATACAGCTTTATGTAGGGATGCTGTAGAAGGGGTTGCTAGGACACCGAACAAAGTGGACCATCAGCAGGCTGGACTGCACCGAATAAACCTGGTGAGCTGAGAAGTACAGCAGCATTCAATTCCACTCTGCTACTCTCTCACAACCAATGAGCCGGAGGCTACAAAACAGCCATATTCTCCAAGAAGCCCTATTTACCCATCAATAAACCTTCCAATAATCAAACTGCTACTTAGATAAGAAGCAAACGTCTCATTGGTGCGTCACACGTCTACTAAAATTAGACGAGGACCACAGATGCACTAACAGCATGGGGCGATGCATTGGCAGTACTCATAATTCCACAAGAGATTTGTGCAAAAAAACCCTAGATACAGTTTCGGTTGAAAAAAAAACACGACCTGAGCATTTCTGACAATTCAACCTCCAAACTACGTTCAACATTAAATCACAGCATCTCTTATAAGCCAAGCACAGCTCCCATCAGCTGCTGGTAACTGATCTCCTTTGATCACTATTAAAGAGCCCGACAGCCCAGTCTAGACCTGCACGGATTCAGCATAGCATTTTTATTCTCAGAACCGATTGATTTCCCAACAAAGCCCTTAAACAGTGTTGCCATAGAGACTTACCTCAGTGTGTGATCCATTCTCCTCCAGATCAGCACTGTCGTAGTCTGATAGCACAGCTGAGGAAACAGCCACACAAATCAGGCTTTTATGCAAGTCTGTTCCGATTACCAAGAATAGCATCCAGCTACGAACCGGATGCAGCAAGAGTGACAGCTCATCTAATTTCGATGGAGAACAAATGTATCGCCAATGTTGAAAAGTACTCACCTTCGCCTACGCCGTCTTCACTTTCCTAAAAGAGAATGAAATCAGAATCAAATGCTTGTATCCATAGGGTACGAACATGCTCAATAAACAACTCTCAAATCATTTAAGGGAATTTACAAGGCAACTGACGAATGTATGCAAGTCAATCTGATTTCTGTTCTCTCCTGACATTGTAGAATATGACAGAGTACTGAACAGGCGCTACCACAAAACCTAATTTGAAGTATTTTGTGTTGGGTAAATAAGAGAGACAAAATATGCAGACAGAGCTGGGGTGCCTCCAGGACCAGGATGGAAACCACAAGTTAAACGTTGGAGGCAAGATGTCTTAAGGTCAAAAATCTAAAACAACACATTCACGTATATTCAACGACAACGTCACACATCCATGTGGGTCTGTATAACAGAAAGAAAGGGGCATCCATAATGTGCAGTTATTGTCATTTTGCATATTTGAATACGTGTCTTGCGTGCGGGATGCCGACACTAACATTTAATCAAACTTCTAACGTAAGATGCGTCTCACGTCTGGAGTCGCTTTAAAAAGTAGCCAACGATCATTTACGGACACTGTTAACTACACACTCAGATTGGCCCAGATTATAAAAGCAGATTTATAGTCACACACTCACACACTCCGACACACAGTCGATTTTGGGGGGCGACGCGCTCCACTGGCGCTTCCACCGGCTCGGGGTCTCTTCCGTGAGCCTTCCTGCCGGGCGAAGAGGATTTCCCGCTCTCGGATCCCGAGGCAGACTCATCCTCCTCGTCGCTGTCCTGAGAGACGCGCCGTCTCCGTCGCCGCCGGTCCGCCATCTTAACTCTCAAGGAAGGGAGAGCGGATGTGCGCGGGGAATTGTGGGGGTTCGGGAGTGCGTCATATCCCTCCTGTTTTCGCTCCGCGTCAGAGGAGGCGCGCGAGGGTAAATTAGTGGAGAGGAGTTACGTAAGGGACGTTTCTTTCGAGGGTTGGTTTAAAGGGTTTTACAATGCTGATTTGAATAGGATTGTAAGTTGCTAGTGACAGAGTGATGTAAAAGATAATACATGTTGAAGAACTTGTTTTATTTTTGTGTTTATTTTTTATTTAAAAAAATGCAATAATAAATTGTATTTTTGTTAATGAATACATTAAAAACATGCCCATTGTACTGTCTGTTATCATCAATGTACAATGTACACTGTACCTTTTTTGTAAGGGAAGATTAACATTATGTTTTAATTTCTTACACAAAAATGCAAAACATATATATTTTTGTCTTTTTCTATTGAGACAAATCTGACTGCCAGATAGATACAGTATCTCAGCATATTGTACTAATTCAATTCGTTGGCTTTTACTGTATAGAAACTCTAAATTAATATGATTTCAGTTTGTTAGTCAGTATTAAAGATATCTGTATTCACCAAAAGCATTGTACATTGATTGTAGAAATCATCTGGTAACTGCTACCATTTGGTTTAATATGCTTTTGGAAAACGCAGTCAATGTCAGTTATCCATCCATCCATTTTCTACCGCTTGTCCGAACTACCTCGGGTCACGGGGAGCCTGCGCCTATCTCAGGAGTCATCGGGCATCAAGGCTCAATGTCAGTTATAATCAATTTTATTTTTGTTTGCCGGCAGAAAAACAATGCATCCCGTTTCTCAACTTGTTTTAATATTTGAAAAATTCTTTAGCTTTAAATATCTTACACATTTTTTAACAGAGCATTCTGTTACAATAAATGCTGCTTCAATGACTTTCAACCATGTTCAATTTTTTATGACTGAGCAACCCACCCGCAACTGACAAAAAATGTAGTTCTGCAACCATGGTTTAATATATGTAGCAGATGGGTTATGGTAAAAGCTTTGGTCCATATCGCTCAAGTTAATCGCGAGATATAACGCAAGCATGACCATGTGAGTGTTAAATTCAACACTGGATGATGACCATGGATGAAAGACTTTTTCTCAGACATTACAAAAACGTTTCTTATAGATGCCAAGCAGGGGCAATATCCAAGCCAGCCCACAATCTGCCTCAAAATATTCAAAGTGCAATCTAGTGATTAAGTCCAAGGGCCAAGATTTTGCTTCAACACACAGGGCGTATAAATGAAGCGGATTCCTGTTGACTCTGCGATGAGAGGCGAGTGTCATCACTGCTTTTCATATGGAGATGATTTCATTTGCGACACCTCCGATGTGGCGTCCTTTTCTTGATCACCTCACTGCGGCAGCGACTACGTTCCTCCACCAATGGCAACTCAAAATTTCTGAGTAAATAAACACGGACACATTAAACAAATTTTAGTGTAAAATGTATTTAAAAAATGTATGCTTATTATTCAGTATTACAAAAAATAAACTCACTCCTCTTTTAGGTTGGGTAGAGGTTTTCCACAAGCCACCGTTGGCAAGAAGGGTGTTACCATAATAGACTCCACTAAGGAAACACAAAAAAGCACATCAGACTGTTATTTTGTTTTTGTAGACCGCTGGTAGGCAATTCTTATGAATTCATCTTATATCAATTCTTTCCAGGGACACTTGACATACCATCTTCAGGATTTGGATGTAAGGAGCACCGCTCTTGTTCACTGTCCTGAATCACCTTCCTTTTATTCATCCTCTGCTGTAGACGCTGAAACATCCTCTGCTCACGAATACGCTGGATATCCCACCTAAAATAAAGGATGAAACAAAGTAAAAGGAAATGTTAAGATATAACTTATAAGCAAACTAAGAACTGATAATATAATTATTTATTTAGAATTTAACCATCATCTATCTAATATGGACAATAATTGACATAATTGTAAAAAAAATCCATATAACAGTTACCTAACATAAAATACTATAAACTACATGCAGTCGAAAATCACCTTTTTCTTCTCTTTTCATCGAGTTCAAGCTTTGAGTGCCGCTTCAAAAAGACACCGTCGTCCAGACACTGTACAAAATAAAACCAGATCTCAGATATAAGCGATCACTTCAGTCACTGCATACAGGATTGCATCTTGTGTCTTTCTAACCTCAGGGATGTCCGAGGCCTCTTTCTGCCCCAGAGGCTCTATGATGCTCTCCCGCCAGGACGGAACTGCGCACAAGTAGCAATGACACACTTCAATAATCGGCACATTTTAAATCCATCATCCATCAACAGAGAAACAACAGAAGTTAAATCCCATGAACTGAACACACCTGGAACGGTGTCCTCGTGCACGGGGGAAGAGTCTCCCCATGGCGACGGAGGTGGCTGATGGCAACGACACGTCTCAGTGGTTGTCATGTAAGTCTGGTCCTCCACCTGTGAACCAGAACAACTCACGTCCTCAGGTTCCTCTTTTGGAGATGGGCCCTCCTGGGGTGGTGGTGATGGCGGCGGTGGTGACTTGGCCTGTCCACGTCTCGTCCTGCCCTTTCTGGAGTCCTGGAAAAGTAACCTCCTTGAGGCAGTAAGGATGTGAAAACATTTGTTAACACAAAAGGTTGTTATTATTTCTATGCAAAATTCCGTCTAATCTGATCATTTTGATGTATACCTTTTCGTGTCTCTTCCTGCTCTGTCACAGCGCGCTTGTTTTGGGGCGTCAACCCGCTTCTCCTGCTGGCCCTCATTGGAGGTGGCCGTCTTCGCCTCAGGCTCCTTTCGACGAGGCGTCTGAGAGGGACGAGAATCTCCATCTTTTCTCCCCGTCTGCAGTCTGTGTTCCATGCGTTCAATCCGTGCCGTTAGCTATACAAACGCAAAGCGCATTACGAAGTGACTTCCGGTAAATCTTAAAACAAACCGATGACACTTTTAAACAAATGTAAATTGGGCTCATCGTTAAAAAAAACAGCAGCCTACCATGTTTTTTTCAGCTTTGAGATCATCGATCTCTTTGTTCTTGTTGTGAAGTTGCTTTTGCTGCTGCTCGATCAGTTCCAGTTGCAGCAGCAGGATCTGTCGGATGCAGCTGGTCTGCGTGTCCACGAGGCCGGAGCCTTTTCTCACATTCCAACGCTTCCCATCAGGGCTGTTTTCTGGTGAAGGGACAGCCACTCCGTCTCTCCGCTGGCTGCTGCCATTTGATGCCATGGGATCCATCTTTTCCACGTGGTTGTGATTGGCCGGACAAAACAGTGATTTGCTCTTAACCGGGGAACCTTCGGCCCCCATCTGCTTGGTAGATGGGAGTGTCAAGAACCCCAGTGTCTCCCAGTTCTCCTCTTGTGTGTGGCCTCCAGCTGAAGACGGGTCGGGACAGGACGATGCACTCTGATGGCTGATCTTTGCTTTGCGTAGATGCTGATGATGTGCACTGTTGTGGATTGTGCTCAGGCTTGCATCCAGTCTGTGTCCTTCACTTGTGAACACAGTGGATCGCATAGTCATTGCGACCTCCTCCAAATGGAGATTTGGGGGGGTTACAAATACCCACCTCTGCAGATGAGGAGGATTTGTGGCAGTCTGGATATGTGCTTCTGATATTCCTTTTCTATAGCCATTCTGGAGGAAAAGACACAATGTTATTGAAGTTATAGTAGTTCACCGTGCTCAGTAGGGGTGTCTAAAATCGTACATTTGATGCAAATCGAAAAACTGAGGAGCAGAGGGGAATAGATGATTGTTAACTATTGTTGTAGAGCTGCTTTGAACATATAATGTGTGAGGACTGTTACATATGAAACCACGTATGGAAGTCCTGTGTTGTCATGTCTGCCCATATTTTCAAAACAATGCACATCAATACGATAAGCATGTCTGCGCCTCTTTTCTTAAGCAGGCAGCGTAGCTATAAATGCACCACAAGTGACATGCATAATGTTTACTTCTTCGGAGATGGCATTGTCTGTGATTGTGTATATAAACCCAACTATTATTTTCCCGTTCGACAGCAGAACGTCGGGCGTGCACCAACTATCGGCTTCATTTATTTTTAGAAGCAGCGCGGCGGCCACCATTTTACATCTATTGCTAAACAATGACAGTCGTTTTCACCAGTTCCTTCGACTGCACTGGAGAGACGATGGCGCCATTTTAAGTCATGTTCCCATGCTGAATATTTGAATACCATAGGGACAACATTGCAACTCCAATTCGTTCATCGTCACTTTGAATCGACACGCTATTTAAATATCCGTATCCCCCTCCCGAACTCACCTATCGCCTTGCTTGGGACGACTTTCGGATTTGGTCTGAATGTCCACTGCGCACACAGCGCGTGCGCGTTTTCCTGCGTGAAATCGTGACTCGCTCTGCGCTGTTTGCGTTGTGACATCACGTGGCAATGTATTGCGAATTTCTACTATTAAAGTTTTGCATTATGTCAAATAGTAAAGCATGGACAAAGTGTTCGAGTCCACAGGGCGTATATAATAAATGTCTTTAATAGCTCTAAATGTCAATTGTACAGTTTCACAAATACATAAATACAGTAAAAACCTACTGAGGCGTTCAGGTGGTTGATAGGCCTATGTAGGAAATGCATTTTGTCAGCAAATTAAACACTACTTGGCATTGAAATAAATGTGCTAGATTTATAAGAACGCTGATTCGAACATGTTTGTATATGCTTAATATAACAATTCTTTAAAGTCTCTTTAATGTCAGGGAAAAGAACGACCAATAAGCAAGAAACACATCATGGGTTCATGCTTTAAAGTTGTGCATCACCCATTTTTTTCTCCTTTTTTAGATATTTCTTGAGCTGGCTGATGCACAGAGGGCGGTAAAGGTGTGCATGCAACCATGCATTGTGCTCCAACCGTGCCGAACTCTTTATCCCAGGCCATTTCCACTGAGTCTGCTGGTCACCCTAAATTCATGGTGTCTCTCAAAGCCACTTTCCCCTTCAAAGGCTTCCAGGGTCATCATTCTGCCAGTGCCAGCCAGGCTCATCTCTGAGAAGCTCACATCCCACCAGTCTCTGGTGCACGTGAAGGCCTTAGAAAGACGTACAGAATTTTACATGCAAGTGATTATAATTTCTATTTGTGTTGCAATATTTATATTTAGAGTTCAAAAAGCTGAAGCCCTACCTAATGCTGTTGAATATAAGATAATAAAACCTCTAACGTCTTTAGAGAGTAAGTACCTCTTGTGTAATTTATGTAATCTATTAAGTAGTATGCTTTGGTTTTCATTCCCTCATGTATGCCTTTACAGACATTTGATACAGTCAACTGTTGGGTGATATTGACTGATTCTTGTTCTGTTCTCATGACAAAGCGCCTCTCGGAGTTATAGTGGCCGATCATCCAGCATAACAACAGCTGTGAACTCTATAAATGGGACCGAAACATCTCCAGTCAAGAACGTAGCAAAGATTATAGTTCAATCAATGTAAAGCTCAATCGAGTTCCTGTTCTTCATCAAATTTTAATGGAATTTGTTAATTTTTTGTCTGTAAAAGGTCATTTTTTGGAATGTAGATTAAAACCTGTTACTGCTTTATTCTTGGCTCTTAACGTTAACGTTACATGAGTCAGAAAACACAGGGGTTGAGAGTATGCATACTGCAGCGATCAAATGCAACATGATTATTTAAAACATTTAACAGAGGCATTAAACACACTTTCGATTCTAAATCTCAACATGCCTCTAATATAGGCAAGACGGTCAAAACATGCAGAAGGCCAATCATCCTCTGTCGTATGAGGTTTCAGTTCGTCGGACTCGGAATCACGCATTGCTCCGATGGGGGGCTCAAATCAATAAAACTGTGCGGTTCGCCTTGAAGGAACAGTTCACTCGAAAATGAAAATTCTGTCTTCCTTTACTCACCATTGCTGTTCCAAATCTATATTTGGAAGAATGCGTGTAACCAAAATAACACTAATATTGCAGACAATGTACTTTAATACCAAACTGTAAGAGTTCCATACCTTCATTTTACCATAAGCACAAACATCATCATCATCAAAACTGTATTACAGTCTCAAGGTCCAAATTAAACAGAAAAAACAATAGACAATAAACAACATATACAACCATAGGATCCATCCCAAATATAAAGAGTTACAAAATACAGCAATACCAGTGTCTCCACAGCTTTGACTGATGCCGTGTAGTACTAACCCCTATATTTGTTAAAACCACAATAATTTCATTTTTAGAAGCATTATAAGCCGACAGATAAAACTATACATAAGATTTCGTAACAGTGCTTTAAAAGTGATTACTCTTACACACACAAACATTTAAATTGCACTATGCCATCTAGGTCTTCTTAATAAGATTCTCATCATTATAAGCTTGCAGTTTCTGTAAACTAGATGCTCTGTAATTACACAAATGGGCAGTATAAAGTGCTGTACAATATGCTTTAAAAAGTGACACCTTTACCTCATCTGAACAGAAACTAAACTTACGTAAAAGTATATTCGCCTGTAGCTATATACATCACACGGCGTTGCCTTTCAATAACAGAACTGTAATTACCAGACTTGACCACTAGAATGTGCTATTTGAACAGTTAACGCTGTTCTCAATATTTGGAAAAACATAGGCACTACATACATAGGCCTACATGGCACTCGAAGATTTTTGAGTGCGTGCAAAAGTGTAAACAGTGTCCGTATGACTCATGGTATTCAAGATAAAAGTGAGTATCGACTTACTTTTATCTTGGGAGGGATGGGCTATTGATAAAACCTGACATACTTGTGCTGAATAGCTATATGCTTTGTTATTTGTGACAACCTGCAGGCATCTATACAGCTATTATAAAACATCCTATACAGCTATTATAAAACATCCTATGGGACAAGCAAGGTCACGGCAGGCATAGGTTTAGGGGAAATAATTAACCTTATCAACTGCATAGAGACGAATTTATCTGTGTAACTCAAGTTTTAAATAGAACACTATCTATTACTGAAATGTTATCTACTCCTAGACCACAGTTATCTACACACATGTTCATCTGATTTCACTGATGTGAAAATAAAGTAGAAAAGTAGCCTATATAAGAATCTCTCTCCACGTAGAACAGCAATCACATTCACAACCCCTTGATGCGGGTTTTGTTTCTTCGTACTAATAGATGTTTACACTAGTCTAGTGGATGACCGAGGCTTTCCACGAAAATAGAGCGCCGGGTCGACGCCCACTTTAGTGTTCCACTTCCAGAGCTGACGTCGTAACAGCGCCCCCGCACGTGGACGAGCCTGGTGACCATGCGCATCCGCAGCAGTGACGACACTCCCCTACACGCTACATTGCGAGCAGCAATGTCCTCGGAGCTGGACCACTCACATGGCGCACGGGGACCGTGCGACAGCCGCGAATAGAAAAACAGGAATGCATTTTCATCTGTACCGCATCGCTGAAAGATGCCTCCATTACCGTTTGATATATTTGTTTTGTAAGTCTACACCGCAATTGTTGCAGAAACGAATACAGTTCGGTATCTATTTGATGTATTTAGCAGGTTTAATGTATTGGAGGGCGCATTGGATGTTAATGTATTCTATAAAATCTGCTAGAAACATATGACATTGGAATGGCCATTTCGCATACTTGATAACATCATTGATGTTGATTTTTGTTGTTTATAAACCAGCAATGAGATACTTGGTGCTGTATCTCATTAAGTCACGCGAACAGTAGGTTAGAAGCTCAAGTGACCTAGATTCATACTGAACTAGTTTGGTTCTAAGTTTTTTATTTAGCGAATTGATATTTCCCGGTGGGTTTTAACAACCAAAGAAACGCCCACCAGAGACCCATCAATGTTTGATGCTATTTAATCAAACTTCTTTAAAAACTCATCCTCACGTATTCATTCCAATGTTTTATGGATACATTGAAACACTTGTGCTGACCAAGAAATAGTAAGGTACATATCATCAGGGCATTAAGATGTGGGTTTAGCCTTTAGTGTTGCCAAGAGGAAAAAAAACTAAATGATGGGAAGGAAATGATCGTGTGCCATGCCAATACTTCCTCACGTTGTCGAGCACGGACGCTGTTGATCCAGACAACACAAAGCGGACAAATAACACATGAAGTGATAGACAAATAGTTTGGTTATTCAGAGTTCTGTGCCACTGAGATTACGACATTATAAATTGATGAGCATCACTAATAGGACAAGTCTGGATAGTCCATACTAGTGAAGACTTTTGTAGGGATAGTTCACACACCCTCACCCCCAGCAAAAAAAACCTGTCACCAATTACTCATAACCAAACAGTTGTTGGCCACCATTGACTACCGTAGTAGGAAAATTACTTTATACATTTAGATATTTTGAAGAATGTAGGAAAGCAAACAATTATTGTGCTCTTTTGACTGCCATTGTAATAGTTCCTACTATGGTAGTCAATGGTGGCCAAGAACTGTCTTGTTTTGGAACAACTAGAGAGTGACAAATTCATGACAGAATTTTCATTTTTGGGTGAACTATTCCTTTAACTCAATATAAACCAAACAGCACAAAAGATTAAAAATAATAAACAACCATTGTAATGTACCATGGCACCACAGTTTTTGTTAAAGTTATTGCAAATATTATTTCTAAGTCACAAATAGGCTTGAGAGCTAATCATTTAACAAAGAGATAATAACATTAAGGAGATTACCTCATTAAGGACTTTCCATGTGTTTTATTGCTGTTTGGGTTTAAAAACAAGATCTTTACTTTTTATACACTTATTTTAATTATTTACATATTTTCACATACAACAGCTTGACACTGACTGTATATTATTGGTTGGTGTGTACCATGTCATCAAAACCCATGCATATGCAATATTTTTTATTATATTATTTATCTTGAATATCTGACCACTGTAGCGCCTTATATGCCTGAAAAGGGTTAATACACATTCTTTGCTATGGCTTAATAAAATTACGTCTTAGTATTCAAGTGTTAGCAGCTGCAAACATTGATGCTTTTTTAGATTATCATGTAGGCTAATTTGCCTCTGTATATAAATGTGCGTGTAAAAATAGGTTGGTGAGATTATGGTACACTGGTGCGCCCCATGCGCGCGTGACCACAAAGATCGTGCACTGCTTCCAGTGCTAGGATTTGCATGTGACAATCCAGGGATGTTACAAATACAGTCGTGCACACGCTGCCTTTGCTACAAGTCGCCAGAGTCGAGATGCGCGCAGTATTAAATCCACTCAAGTGATTACGCGATGCGTGATTTTCCAACGTGACGATAACTGCCTCGCTTAGCCTGAGGCATTGTTATTGATATTATACTATAACTTTGACACTGTAAACAAGATGCACTCGCTTAAGAAACGTGTCGGAAACGTTGGTCAGAAAATAGCGCTATCAGGCGTGGTCCATTCAAAACACTTGGAGGAAACGGCTTTTTGCCACAACACTGAATCATGCATGTTTGTTTGAAGAGAGACTCTGTTGCGCGGTCACGTGCATTGTCACGCACTGTTGTTGTGCAGGTGAGAATGATAAATCGTACCTGCAGTGAGGCGCTTGAGTGATTCACGTGATATCAACAAGTGTGGCTGCAGTTAGGGTAAGTGATGTTACTGTTGTGCTTCATATACACATGACGCTGCAAGATGGTCTTTTTTTAAGCAACCTACGGTTTTGTTCCCAGGCACGTGCCGCCTGAGCCCGAAAAGAAGAAAATAATGGATGGTCGGTCTTTCTATCTGGGGCACAGTGATTAGTTCTTTTGGGGATGCATTGACTGAGCGCTAAAACGAGCGCAGAGGAGAAATGTAAAAAAATCCGTCAAAAGATAAGAAATTAAAGGTGTTGTTGAACAATACAACAGACAGACTTGGTGGCATAAAAACTGTTTAACCAGAATGAATATTTGAGTGCTATGTTGTTATAAATAAACTTATTCTGTGATAACAATCATTTCATGTTTTTTTGCGTGTATTTCCAATGTTTTGGGGAAAAAACATACCATACCTTATGAGATGCAGACTGCTTTATCATATTTTTAGACGTGGTCAGTGCTTGTATGGCATTAAAAATAAGTTATAGTGGCACGTGATGTTTTGCTAAATGTAAAACTGTGTTGTTGTTTTTCAAATAGCCTCACCTAAAATTAGTTTTTAATTTAAGGTGGTTAAATTCGAGACAAAAATATTATTTCATGAGAGAGTCAGACTACACATTCAATTACATAAAATTGCACTAATTTCTTCAAGTCACCTTGGGCATGAATAACTTTTCAAGAGAAAAACAAATGAATCATCTGTGGGTTAGGCTATATGTTATCTAATGTTTTGTCAAAATGACAATCAATGGAAGATAGTTACATTAAGTATCTTACTTACAATCAAGATCTTACTAACAAACACTTACAAACTGTATTTTATCATTTGCTGCTTTGTATTAACACACCTGACTTAAAACGTTCCAAAACACTGCATTATGCACAAGCACAGAAACGATCATAAAAACGAATGGTTGTCAGTCTGCTTTAAAAGTTTTCAACTTAAATTACATTTGCTAATCCTGAGATAGCCACGTGCGCGGGGACTTTCGTATCTAAAATGTGTTAGGGAGAAACTGTGTCACTGGGGCACGAGGATCTCGCTCGGGTCACATGGACACATTTTGAGCCTCGTGCAGCAGCAATGGATCCGGTGCGCCTGCGCTTATCTCATCAAGGCATGTACCTTGAAACGAGGCAGTCCAAGCAAAACCGGGCCGACTTGACAGAAAACAGTTCAGAGCGACTCTGATTGGGAGAGTGACAGGACACGCGCGCTGGCTCACGATACACTATTATTAAATGAACCACGTCTCCTTGAATTTAGCTGTTTTCTGCGTCCTAGCGCAGCGTTCGTTCTCTTTTCTCGGCATATTTTTGATGCGCGCTTATTATATTAAATTACGACTCGTCTATGACTCTTTCCTGAAAAAAAACTGATCTAAAAGGAAACAGAAGTGCATCTAGAGGGATAGGGCATCTCTTCTCTAGGTGTTGCCGCTAAGATTATTTCATCAACACTTGCATGACTCTACTGGGGCTCAACATGACCACAGCAGTAGACTCGAACACAGGTAAGACTTTTTGTTTGCTTTTAGAAAGTGATATTTAACAACACGACTTTTGATATTTTGCGCGTCTCTGATTGATCTGTGTCAACTGCGTTATAATGTCGAATATAATTTTGCATTACGCGCTACTGAATTTTGGACAAACAGTTAAAAAAAGTATTGTTGATGTAGTCATTTATCGTGTATATGTATATCTTGGTTTACTTGCCACATTGATTGTGAACGAACATTATATGAATGGGGCGGTATGCTGCGTATGAACCAAGAATAATGCATCGCAGTTTCATTATGTTTTTTTAACGAGCGCACGAGATTGTTCAAAATACGTTTTTTAAATGTGCAATGACAAACATAATATTTTTCATATGTATATACTTAATAACATTTGCATGTAGGCTATGACTCCGACGACGGGGAAAGGCATTAAACTGTACTTAATTTGTAATGCAATATAGCATCTATCTCGAGAAAAGTTCGCGATATAGATAAAAAAAGTAAATGTAAAACAAGGACATCACGCTTAAGACATACCGTTATCGTGAATTTCGGGGAACTGGGTCACAACTATAAAGTCAGGTGTACGGACATCCCTGTGATGCAGTCGAGAGTCGCTGATTCACATGGACAGCCGAGTCTAGCCATGTGCTTTTTGTTTTCATTCTCTGCTCTCCACCTACATCCATTGGCAAGCGTAGGGCTCATTACATAATTCCCTCCTCGCGATGTGTCTGCCCTCCCAACGCGAACCCGTGTGTGACGCGGCAGGCTGGGCCATGTGCGCGATGTGATTGGACCGAATGCTGAGAAGGGGGGCTGGACATCACGTTAACCCGTGTTCACTTCAAAAGTAGGACATGCTCGATCCACTTGAACAAAACAGTTTTTTTCTCTCTTTATGACATGAATGCAGCGTCACAAAACTTCCCCACCCCAGCCTGTAATACATCATATTTTGGGGTTACTGTACTCAAACATATAGGGTTGCCGTTTTATTTTTAGTCAGATGTGATTTCAAACGTTCATTTATGAGCTATAGAGAAGACATGTATTTGTCGTACTCGCTTATTATTGATACATTTGTTGTTACAAAACGATGCGTCCCGACTCTAAATCCTGATTGGAGGAGCCGCATGCAAATCCAAATCAAAGCACACTTGACTTCTGACGACACATTCTTTATTGTCACGTTAATAGTTACGTTGCTTTGCAAACGTTCACATCAAATAGAGGATTTGTGCACTTCTTGGCGGACGAATATAGTTTATTCAACTAACTTATTTATTGAGCATTTATGTCCATTACTGCACATTATTTATGCAATTAGCCAATTCCAAACTGTACGGGTAAATGACCTCCGAACTCTCGTGGCTCGCTTTTTTATTATTTCTGCTTCAGAGATAATTATATTGAACACTAGCTAAATATTTACTGCATTTTATTATTATTACAGACTGTAAAGGTTACGCGTGGGCGAGATTGAACATGAGAGTCATTTGTAAAAACCGGGCGTGTTTTGGGAGGCGTGTCAAAAGCAGCGCGTGTTAAAGGACTGTCAGAGTGGTGCACGTGGAGAGGAGGCGTGCTTACCCGATGATATCCGGGAACAGCTCACATGCGCCCTTCTATGCTTACGCAAGATTTCCTTTGACACAGTGTTTATTCATCGACGCCAGGGAAGCGTTAAAATAAAAAAACTATAAGTGAGGAGCCATGATAATATATTTAAAAGTGCACACTGTTTGATGCAGTTTTGTGAAGTGATGCAATTTGCTGGTGGTCTTTGGTTCCTGCGAATAAAAAAATTGACTAATGTAAAGTGGGACAGGTGTTTAGAAACATTTTGAGCAAAAATGTGGGGACAAAACAACCTGACACAGTGACTTTCTGACCTTTTGTGCTAGTTTACAGCACTAATATAGATTAATGTATAATCTCCACAGCCCCGACTTGTGCCTGCCGTTTAACATTATTGTTGCTGCGCCGTGTCAGTTTGAAAAATTAACAACGAAAGATCAAATGTAAGAATAACTGTATAAGCCTGATCATATCATATCAATCAATACATTTCTTTCATTAGTAGGCTCATGTTTATGCCCTGGGGGTCAAACCCACGACCTTTGCATTTCTAGCACAATGCGTTATTATAATAATGAGAGGAACATAAGATATAAATAATATATAGCAGTGGATATTCATAAACAGCTTATATATGTGGACACAGTGTATTGTTCCTCAAGAGCAAAGTTGCCTATCGTTATCTGATTTGACCGAACGCCAAAGAGCAAGATCCAAATACCACAAAACAAACAGTTGTAAAAAGTCAACACACATGTTTAGGCATGTGCTACGGTATGCAGATTTAACAGTATGCAGAGTTGTGTTTATAAGACAGATGCCACATGCTCACGTGGCTTTCCAGTGTCATTAACTCCCTCGGGAAATAAAAGGAGCGGCCGCTGTTACTTTTTACAGCAAAGCAATAACAATTCCTAGAAAGTTCCGTCTGCTCCACCCATACCGGTTCTCTCAGCCTCCCTGTTACTACAGCCTCTTATGTTTTACTGAAACTCCTTATGTAACCGAGAGAACTATTTGTGGAAACGTCACTTTTTTAGGAAGGCCAAAAATACCTGAGAACATTCTCAGCTCCCGCTCGGTGGGCCCCCTCTCTTACTTTTTACGAGCGAGCGTTCTCACAGTGCAAACGTTGTGGGAGGAATCGTGTCAATGTTATATAAAGTTTCTCAAGCTTTTTGTAAACACACGCTTCTCTTTCCATCAATAGGTGGGGTAATATCGTACATCGGATCGTGCGGAGGCTCTCCCAACCGCACCAGCCCCGTGTCCATGTACAGTGAAAATTCCAACAGCAGCCTGCAGTCCTTCACACAGCCTTGTTTCGGATCATCGTTCCCACCATCTCCCAATGGATCCCACGATTCTTCGCGCATGTACACCAGCTGCAGCAGCAGCAGCTCAAGTTCAGGATCAGGTGAGGACGGAAGCTCCTCGTGTTCCAGCGGATCTCCGAGAGGCCGTGATGATGGCGGAAGTGCACGCAACTCTCCCAACAAATCAGTTGCCGCGCTTACAAGTAAGCGATAAGAATATCTAGCTTGTTCGATCTTTATAGTAGCATAAATCAGAGAGTATATAATATTAATGTCTGGTTTTCTCTCGACTCAGAACTGAATGGAATGGTGTTGCTGTGCAAAGTGTGTGGAGATGTGGCTTCTGGATTTCACTATGGTGTCCATGCCTGTGAGGGATGTAAGGTGAGATAGTTGCACACTCACTCACTCACACACACACACCCACACATATATATATTTATATATATAACATGTACATGTATAGAGTAACATAACATGTATATTATATCTGCGATCCACAGGGTTTCTTTCGACGCAGCATCCAGCAGAACATCCAGTACAAGAAGTGCCTGAAAAATGAAACTTGTACAATTATGAGGATCAACCGGAACAGGTGTCAGCAGTGCCGCTTTAAAAAGTGTCTATCTGTGGGCATGTCCCGTGACGGTGAGCATCTTTGGCAACAAAGCACGAAGTACAGTTTCATTGGCATACAATGAAAATACATCAAACATTTTGTGACCTTTTCTCTCCTTTTCAAATCCCCAGCTGTTCGTTTCGGCCGCATCCCAAAGCGCGAGAAGCAGAGGATGCTTGCCGAGATGCAGAATGCCATGAACAACATGGTGAACAACCAATTGCAGAGTGAATTCCAGATGGCCAGCATCACATCCAACAACCCCTGTTCGTCGTCTTCTTCCCCAGTTTCTTCCACGTCTCCGTGCCCGGGTCTTACTGTGGCACCCCAGCCCCCTGCGGTGCCCACAGCACCATGTCCCTCCTCCCCTGCCCCCGACTCGCGGTCGGCACTGCCGGCTCAGAGTCCCCCACCGTTCTCCTCTTCTCCGCCGCTGTGCTCCAGCCCGGGTGTGGAAAAAACCATCACCGCCATAACCAGGGCACATCGGGAGACCTTCGTCTACGCCCATGATAAATTAGGTTTGACACTGCTGCCTCACAATGGAGAAATGGACAACCGAAGCAACAATCGCTGCAAGGCTGGTTATCACCTCAATGGCCAAAACACCATCTACCACCATGACAATAATGTCAACCTTCATCATAACAACTTTGAGGCACCACTAGAAAACGGGCAACATTTTCAGGCCTCCTCAGGGTCCGGAATGATGCAAAATAACAACAGTCATTTCTACGGGGTCCACCAAGAGATGAACAGCAGCTCACAGGGACACAACTGTCCGTGGAAGAAACGCAAAGAGATTCTGCTGGTAAGACAATTATATTTGGATAAAGCCATTTTTAATGAAGATGTTTTGTATATGAGCTTGAGAAAGTAATGTTTTCATGTCAGAACGTTATCCGACTTGATTTTTTACAGGCTTGTCCAATGAACATGCATCCTTACTCGGACCCCAACAAAACACCCCAGGAAATTTGGGAAGACTTCTCTCTTAGCTTCACACCAGCTGTGCGGGAAGTGGTGGAGTTTGCCAAACACATCCCGGGATTTAGCACATTATCCCAGAATGACCAGGTCACTTTGCTGAAAGCTGGGACGTTTGAGGTGAGTTTTCTTTAAACATCAGACTTGTATCTTATGAGTTTTCTTCAGGCTAGTTTAACACTATCTAACATGTTAAAAACTAACTTTTTACGTTTATCTTAGTTGAATTAACAGTGTGTTTTAGATATTCTCTTACCTTGTTGGATTAACAATCATCTAATGTCTCCTGCAGGTCCTCATGGTACGCTTCTCCTCTCTGTTTAACGTAAAAGAAAAGACTGTTACGTTCATTTCTGGCGCCACCTACAGCCTGGAGGCTTTGAAAAGCATGGGCATGGGCGATCTTTTAGGCATCATGTTTGACTTCAGTGAAAAACTCAGCGCAGTAGAGCTGTCACCAGAAGAACTGGGGCTCTTCACTGCGGTGGTGCTGGTGTCTGCTGGTGAGTCCTATATAAGCATCCATTACCGTGTCATTGTTTTTCAACAGGAAACTTGATGATCGACCTTCTTTGCTTATTGACTGACGTTACCTTTTTGTAATACGCTTCATGTGTGATTTTTCTCATTCAGATCGGTCTGGAATTGAAAACGTGAATTCAGTAGAGATCCTCCAGGACAGTCTCATCCGGGCTCTTCGAACCCTCGTCAGCAAGGGCGGACCTGGTGACCCATCCCGATTCACTAAGCTGCTGCTCAAGCTTCCAGACCTGCGCACACTGAACAACATGCATTCTGAGAAGCTGCTTTCATTTCGCATTGACGCGTGAGGTCACAGATCGCTGAAAGACAGAAAGTTTACCAAGAGGATCCAAGAGAAAGCAAACTGATGCCTTTGGACCGTAATATCACTCGGTCCCTACATATATCTGAAGGGACGCTTTGTAATAGAGTGTAAACGGCTTTAATAGCCAGTTAATAGCATGCATGGCCAGATAGAGAAAGACTATAGCGGACATTTATTTGAAATGGGTGGCGAGCTAATAGAATAGTTGGAAATGCTTCAACCCACTATTCCAGAGGGTGACAACTCAAATTTGGACTTAAGAAACTGTGTATATATGGGACCCTTGGTCAGACAGGGGAAGCCATGGATCAAGTGCAAAATGCTTCTTGCAAGGATCTCCAGGCCAGTTCCAGACTGGAGACAGAAGACACCAGCTGCAGAAAGTTTCCTCATAACCAGTCAGGCCTGGGTTCCTACTACACCCACATTTAGAGAATAAATAATCATTTTAACTAGAGTAAAAAATAATAGCTGTATAAAATATTAGCCCACACATATTCACTATCTGTAAATAAATGTAAATATCATATACATATTTTAAATGTTTTACAGTGTATAATATATATTTTTTGTAAAGTTCAAATGCTCAATGGAAATTATATATGGACACAAATGTATAAGTAGAGTGTATGCACATTTTAGGACAAACAACCAGACATGCATTTCAAGATGTCTTTAGAATCATAAAAGCATTTTATGAAACGGGTGTGTAGTGTGTTGTCTTTTTCTGGTACCAACATTCTTCAAAATATCTTCTTTTGTGTTCTGCAGAGGAAAGTCATAGGATGACGAGTAAATGATAAAATTTTCAATTGGGGTGATATCTCTTTGAGTATGCTCTCTGTGGCTGTATAATCATCTATGCTAATCCACATCTATAAACTTTCTGTTATAAATAACATATAGATAAGATTGTACAAGGCTGCAAAGTCAAGATTGTATAAAATGGCTAAGACAAAAATCAAGTAGAAAACATGTAACAAAAGCTGTGAATTTTAAAATTATTCTGTGAATTTGCTATTTATGTGTTTAGGTTAAATGATCGTTTTCGTTTCATTCGGTGAACTACTTACAATATTTCTACCACATCTTTAAATTGTTATATGTGACCCTGGACAACAAAACCAGTCTTATGGGTCAATTTTCTCGAAATTTAGATTTTTACATAAACAGAAAGCTGAATAAATAGATTTCTATTGATGTACGAGTTGTTCGAATAGGACAATATCTAGGTGAGATACATCCGTTTAAAACTCAGGAATATGAGAGTGCAAAAAATTATTATTAAAAAATTAATATTTAAGATAGGAAATTTTACTTAATTTCCTTATGATTTTTGGCATAAAAGAAAAATTTATAATTTTGACACACAATGTATTCTTGTCTTTTACTAAAAAGGTTCCAGTGCTACTTAAGATTGGTGTTGTAATCCAGGGTCACATATAGTTTCTATTTTCATTTATTGGCAGAAAATGAAAACTGGAAAATAACAGAAAGGATGGTCCGTATTTTTAAAGATACTGCAATGAAAATATTCACTTTTAAGCAATAGAACACTAATATTTTAGGTAGTATTTAGGAAAAGTCCAAAAATTATTTTATATGTGATCACCAGTCTTGTCATGCTTTCAGTCTTTCACATTGCTACAATATAAAGAGCTGAAAAACATTGCCACATTGCAATTTTACATCTATCACATTATCTTGAGTAAAATGGATAAACTGACCATTTTAACAGGTATATAGAACAGGAAAGACAGAAGACATTGTTCGATTCAATTCAAAAACAGTGCTGTATATTCTAAGCTTTCTTTTCTTTTGTCTTAGTATAAACATTTAACCTGTTTTAAAGGATAAGGGATATTGAATCTGATCTATAAAGACATGTTCAAAGCACAGCACACTGTTCAGCCTCTTCATTACAGACACATTGAGAAGTCACGCTCCAAACACATGGACCTAGAACTGGGTCATTGTGCCCTCATAATCAGTTTCACATCTTCTCATTGGTCAGATCCAGAACAACCCTCACAACCTTTCTGGCCAATAACAATACAGCTTTTGTGGTGCTGTGCTAGAGGGCTGATACATGCAGTCATGTTCCAAGAGCCAAGTAGATTATGTCAACCAGACCAGTAGAAAAAAATAACAGGGAATTTGCTTTTGTAAAAAATAGGCGTTTGAAGGTGAACATGAATCAACCTGATAGGATCTGCTCATGTCTGAGGAGAAACGCTATACATTTTACAGGTGAAAATGACTTTGACAGGTCTGTTTTGTAGTTTAAAAGAAGGATTAATCTCTCGGCCGCATAAGAATTAGCTCGGGGCTCCAGACACAGTTTATCTTGTTACCTTACCTGTTACATCATATAGTAGTGGATGCAACAATGTACATGTGAAAAAACTCAAAGGTGCTGCCCTCTAGTGGGGACAAAGAGTCAACTGTAAAAAGATTTATTCAATAGTAGTTTATTTACAAGGGTAGTTCAATATTTATACATTTGTATGTGTAATTACAGACTAAAATTTTGTTAAAATATTAATTGGCTCAGATTGATCCTATAGCAAGTCTGAATGTATTTCCTAACTGAGAGATGGCACAATATTAACACAGACAAACTACAAACATACACACATAAAACAAGAATACAACTGTAGAGTCCAGATGCTTCATGTGAATCCTCTCTGACTCAGGTGTGACTCATCGGCTGGCACTCCTGGTTTTCCTCCCTGAATGTGGGTTTGAGTAGGAGTATTAAGTGACATCAGATGTTAGGATTGGAAGAGAGAAACTCAAGCCACTCAGTCAGGACAGGATGTTTCTCTGCCGGCTGAAAACAGCAAGAAAGCAAATGTAAACAGCTAAAATCACAGGTGGTCCGGGAACTAAAGCGTTATTTTGATCAATACTGAAATTAAATAAGTGGCCCTGTCTGTGAAATCCAGGCAGGTCTCAATGTAATTATAAGATTAGGATTGTGTATTCAAAAAACAAGTTCTCTTGTTAAATCATTGTAATTGCATTTAATTAGGACAATGAGATATTAAAGTCAGAGTTAACCCAAAAAAGAAAATTCTGTCATCATTTACTCGCCCTCTTCTAATTTCAAACCTGAATGGCTTTCTTTCTTCTGCAGAACACAAAAGAAGATATTTTGAAGAATGTTGTTAACTAGCCCCCATTTACTTGCATTGGTTTTGTGTCCATACAATAGAAAAGAACGGGGGCCAGTGCTGTTCAGTTACCAACATTATTTAAAATATCTTCTATTGCGTTCTGTGGAAGAAAGAAAGTCATAAAGGTTTAGAATGAGAAGAGGGTGAGTAAATGATAAAACACACACACACATGTATAATTTTAAGAAAAAACAGACATTGATATATTAAACATTTATATATAAATTAGTGCTGTCAAACGATGAATCGCATCCAGAATAAAATTTTGTGTTTACATACTATATGTCCGAGTAGTGTGCCGATTCATTTTGTATTTATAAACACACAAAAATGCATATATTTAAGACAAATATTCAAATGAATAACTATTAACATAAATGTAAATTATTGATCAATATAAATAATGTATGTAAATATTCCTAAATATGTATACATGTATGCGTATATAAATCCAAAATTAATATGCACAGTACGCAGACATATATAATATAAACACAAACTTTTATTTTGCAAACGATTAGTCACGAATAATCGCTTTACAGCCCTACTTTTTTATTGACGGCTGTTGCATTTGGATGTCTGCACTGGACGAAATCAAAAGTAAATAAAACTCTTTGCGTGTGCAAGAATCAGCTCTTTCTGATTCTAAAACAGCTCACCTGCAGACTGGCGATATCAAGAAGATTGCCATCTTTTCTCACAGACAACAGAGTAGCTCGGCCACGTGATGGGTAACCCTCCCCAACCCTCAGGTGACACACTGTCGTCGCAGTCTTCAGAAAGATGAGAAGCCTTTCAGCCGGACACCAATCAATTGCAAACCTGAGGGGACAAATCTCTCAATTTCAAGTCACATTTGTAAATGAGATAGAAAGACATTTTCCTTCAAAGCTTCAAATCTAAGTTGTACGTTTCTTACTGGTTATTTTTAAACCATGTACCTTGAGTGCAGAGCCTGAATCTCTGAAAGCATCTCTCCTTGACTAATGTACCGCTCCATCCCCTCCACCAAAGCAGTACTCACTTGTCTGAGTTGACCTTCTGTCGCCTCTTCTACAATGCCAGCAGTTCCCTGAAACACCTTACAGATGTAGACAGAGAGATAGAAAGTGTAAAAAAAATCTATATTTCTATATCAATCCGTCTGTGTGTGCTTGTATACACGCTGGGACACAATACCTGAAGATGGAAGTGTTCGTTGGTTGTCATGGTGATGGAGACACGCAGTGGTTCAAGTGATTTCTCAGTAGCACAAGGCAGGAGCTCAAGGCACAGCTCCGAGGGTCTGACTGACAACACCCTGTACTGCATATTTCTCTGCGTCCGAGTGATCAACATCTGCAAACTGTGAGATAAATAAACAGATGGGCAAAAGAGGGATATTTATTGTGATGCGATAACACACTTTATGCAAAACCCTAAAATATATCTAGACCACTAATAAAAAGTGCACGAATGAGACATTGATCATGTATGGCATATTGACAATGGGCCGTTCAATTATTAGAAAGTGAATGCACACCCTGAGGTGGTAATGAGGCCACGACACGAAGCGGGGTGGCCGTTACACCGCAGGTGTGAATTAACGTTCTAATAATTGAACGGACCGGAATCAATTAGTCCACTTATACCATGGTCACAGGACCACAGGACACAATGTTTGTCATGTTATCATCTTTCAAATGCTGTTGATGGTAGGACTACATTCTTGCGCATCTCATTTCTGTTAGAGCAAACCGACTCGGAAGCTTGAGCTACCATTAACAGTAAAGTTTGACATTATAAACGTCAGATCAAGAGCAGGGTGCTGCGATGGCCTGTAGGCTACACTATAACCTTTCTGTTGTTTAAGTGATATGGAACTGTAATGCGGTCGCAGACCTGGAGCACCTTCATAGGTGTGCATTTAACTGAAAGTTAATGCATACCCATAGAATCAGATTGAAGCATTCAACAGCACCGTGGTAGAAGTCTTAATAAATAAACCAAATGTACTATAGCAGATAAAAAAGCATGTGCTTGTATAGCGAATTACCAATCCTTCAGTAATGTCCATTCACTAACACGCTCCAGCTGCTTATTAACTTCATCCTGGAGATAAGACAGGCGCAGATCACACGCATTCAAGGCATTCAGAGCTGCCTGTAAGGAATCCTCCAGCTGAAAGCTGATTTGTTTCTGTGTGTGAGAACAATCAATGAAAACTCAGCCATCAGATCGATTTGTTCCAAAGCTGTTCTCACATCTTTTAGTTAAAAAAGGTTGAAGTTTTTGGAGCCATAGCAGGGTAAAATCTGAAGTGATTGGACATCTTACCTCAGCTCTCTGATTCCGTTTAGCTGTGATTCTCTCTTTCTCTTTACACTCCTCCTTCTATAAAATAATATTCAGCTCCATATAAAAACAGCATGTGGCATGAAAATGTGTACATGACATCTTTCACAATTTTTTCACAATTCATTATTAAATGCATAAATATGTTATTCCGAGTACCTTTTTCTGCAGCGTGGAATGTAGAGTCTTCAGTTTCTGCCGTCTACCCTGAAGCTCCTCCATGTGGAGCTGAATGGTGCTGATCAGCTCCTCCACCTCCTGAACGTTGTCCTGATATTCTGCTTTCAAAGCCTTCCATGCAGCACGAGCATCATTTCCTACATAACCAAACAAAGCCATTTTGCAACAAATACATAATAATCATTTATGACTTCATTGCACACTCACACGTATTCAGCACTTTTATCCATAGCCTTAGGCTAACTTGACATTTCAAACCCTTACATTGGTATTCTTGACACTATGCTGCTCAGTTGAAACAGATGAAAGCCTATGTGCATTACCTGGGTTTTGGGGACATGGCTCATTTAGTAGTTGGTCCACAGACTCTAGACCTGCCAGCAGCTTTACCATGTCATCCACTACACACAGCTGATGGAATATATGCTTCTGTTTGCGTCTGCAGTCCTGCCCAAACAGACAGACGGATGCACAGTGTTCATTAATGTATTTTGTAAACCTAGACCTCAGATTGTTACAGCTGATTCATTAGACTTTCTTCATAATTGACTCACCCTTGTGTCATTTCAAACCTGTATGACTTCCTTTCTTCTGCAGATCACAAGAGAAGATGTTTTGAAGAACGTTGTTAAGCAAGCAATACTGACACCTATTGACTTTCACTGTCAGCACATTTTCAAAAAATCTTCTTTTGTGTTCCATATGTCATCCAGGTTTGACAGATTTTGTGTGTGTGCGCGTGTGTGTGTGTGCAACCCTTTACACGAACAACTAGAGTTACAAAAACACGATTTTACCATGAGATAAGGAGCCATCATTTCTCCCTCTCCGGTTTCTTGCAGTTCGGTGGTGTTGCATGACCTTACCACTGTAAGATCAGTCCTTTCCATCAGTCTGAAATCAAAGATCAAATAGTGTCTATTAGATCTTATGTATACGGGCAAGTTTTGAGGTTTTCTTATATTTGGTGGTTTAAATATCCACGTGAGGTCTCACTTAAACTTTTTAAAGCATCATGGTTTTCCATAGTCAGGTTAGTGCCACTTTCAGTCTATTTTCCTCATAAACAAACACATGAAAATTAAAACTATTTCATGATCTCCGAAGAGCCTTTTCTCCACTTGTTGGGTCTTATTTCTTCTGGTTGGTCCACTTCAATGAACAGAAATCCAACATAGTGTGTTGTCTCTCAAAACGTGTCCTTTTTGTCACATCCATAACACATGTTTATTTCTTTATTATTAATGGCAAACCCCTGCATATACGGATATATTCTAGGGGTATAAGAAAATATAAACAGATGACTCGATATATTAGTAATAAATTCTATAGTTTATGTTTTAAATTGTGACAGAAAATATCCCATCCATAATGCTGGAATAAACATGGTATGATCCATCAGAAGATCACTGTGAAACGTTATTGTTACCACTGTAACACAAAATACAATCTTTTAGAACCCTTCTGTTGTATTTCTTGATGTAACGACGGTAAAAATGACCAAAGTGTAAATAACTAGTGACGAAATTATGGTTATCGCGATACATTTCTTTGTGTGCGGAAAAATCTGTCAACATACGAAAAATGATGTGCAAGCGAAACCCTTTTAACGTGCACTTTACAGCATTTTAAACTATTTTAAATAGATTCCCAACCTTATATAACCTATAAAATCGTTTATAGTTGAATACTCACGCCTCGATTCTCTCCGTCGCCATTTCGGTTTTGAAACTTACCCGCTCTTTGTTGATTGGTCCAAACTTTGACCAATGAACAAAAGCATCCGCGTACGTCATAGACGCCAGTCCTCATTGTCTAGGAAGGAAACCTAAAACAGATTCCTGTACATTAGGAACTAACTATTTATAAGTACATTTGTATCATTCGTTGTTTATAATTCATATCTTCATTCATGATTCAGTTTTTTGCACTTTTACACAAGACTTGAAGGAGAGCATTTCGAGTATATCAACATCTAAATGAAAAGCATTCCCAATAAGAAACTACTATAACCAAGGTAAAAAAAACAGAGGTGGAAAGTTGTATTTCAGTTGCTTATTTTGGCATATTATATAGTTTTAGTATAAAGGCAAATTTTAATAATGGTGTGCATAAACAACTGAATGATGTAACATTGTAATTAAACAATTAAATACATATTGTGAGCACTGATTAAGCATAGTTGCTTATTTTGGCATATTATATAGTTTTAGTATAAAGGCAAATTTTAATAATGGTGTGCATAAACAACTGAATGATGTAACATTGTAATTAAACAATTAAATACATATTGTGAGCACTGATTAAGCATAGTAACTGTTTTAATTTAAAACATTAAGTCTAAATATTTAAAATATAAAAACTCAAACAGGGTAAAGGAAAACACAACAACAGAGTACAATGCAATGTCTGTATGGAATGAGTAGCTATAATAATACTTAATATATTTAAACAAAAATGATGTATATTTCCCACTAACCATATAATTTAGAAATGAATAAAAAAGAACATGTATGCTTGCTAAATTTGCCCAATTCCATTTAAATTTCCTTTACTACTAGTGGCCATGTTGTCATGCTTTACAACAGAAAGAAAGAAAATATCTTTAAATATATTGCAAAGTATTTCACACTTATGTTGTTGTTAAAATGAAAAAGCCAGACATTCAGAGACCACCCAAATACAATACAGACAAAATAAAGCTCCGTTTTACTCGTCTTTTATTGTCACATTCATATCTATGCTCTGTATTCTTTACAAGAAGTTTAAAACAATTGTGAATGAGAATCAAAGAAAATCAGGCAGGCAGAAGATGAAAGTCCCAATAATATCTGTGGCACCTGCAGTAAAGAGGGTGAAGGGACAAGGTAGTCTGATAAATGTTCTCCTTCCTCTCTCAGCTCCTGAAATGTGCCCTATCTTATTAAACAGACCTTCACTCTCCTGTTGTACCATTACATAGGTCAAATGAAGAAAAGGTAACACTTTGTACAATAAGGCTGAATTTGTTAACATTAGGTAATGCAACAAAATGACATGTAAGAACACGAAATAGTACAATTATTATGTATTAATCCTGGTTAATGTTGATATCCACAAATATTAAAACATTTTCACATTTCAAGAACAAATAAACATGTATTAACCTAAAAACGCTGCATTTGTTGTCCATCACAACCTCATCATTAACTACTGCTAACAAACTGAAACTTATTGTAAAGCGTTACCATAAAACTGAAAATGAATTTAACATCATGCTGCTCTGTGCGCCCTGAAAAGATACTATTATGTTGTGGTTCACAGAGAAAGACAGCAAATTCTATTGCAAACATAAGAGATACAATCCTATGTCACTTTTAAAAGCCATCAGAAATATAAATCAAATAAAAAGATGTAGAATTTGTAGGTTAAAAATTAAAGTCAGTTTAATCATAATAAAAAAAAGAAATCGGATAGTGAAATTCTTTTTTATTACCCCTCTCACATTCTATTTATTCCATTTCCAAATTCTTCCCGAACAATTTCAACAACAACTGGAGAAAATAATCTTTGGAAGTAAAAGGTTTCTATCCACTACCGTATATGGAGATGTTGCTACCCAGTTGCTGAAATATTTTCTTATGATTGAATTTTTTGTGTCCTTTAAATTTTTTTATGACCTAATTTTCTAAGAGGTAGATTTAAAAAAATTAAAAATACATGGTTACAGGTTTCGTGCCCCGTGAATCAGGGTGTGAATTAATAAAAGGGGACTACAGATGGACGACAGAATGTTAGTAGAAGCTCTGGGCAGAGTGTGCCGTTTTATTGCCGATTTAAATCCAGTTTCACTCATCCTAGCCACAACCATCAAAAAAAAGACAAGGTGAAACACGCATTCAAGATCAGCCAGAAAAGGGCAGCTTCTAACATGATCAAGATGGGAAAGGGTTGTACTTAAGGTCCAAGCAATGGTAGGTCAAGGCTGCATGGCGTGGAGGTAGAGTGGTCCCATTAAGGTGGGAAAGGACATTGAGATACCGAAACAGGCAAAACAGCGTGTCATCTATAGTTTTGTGCCTTCGTAATATCTAACACAAGCCTCGTCATTCAGTCTACAAATGCTGCCAGTTTCTTCCAAATGTTTCCTAATAGTCCACCCCGCTTAAGGGGATTCTGGAAAAGAGTATTTGGGAAAGATCTTATGATATAAGAAAGTTCAAAGGATGTATTTAAGACCATTTTCTCCTCATTATTCCTCGAGTATGCTTCACCTCCTCACACTATGCAAACCATGCGTTTATTTCCTGCCCTGCGCTCCCTTCCCCGAATTTTAGCCGTCGATTGTTAATCGAAGTCCCAACTCTAAGCTGAAGTAAAATCCTAACCAAACCCCTAAAAGAAACGAATAGCTAAGAATAAATTAAAGGTAATGTAACATGCACTTTTGCTCTTGTCTGGTTGATAAACACAATCTTATGGCTAAATATTGAGGTAGCGTTCCTAGTTATGTGAGGTTCGAGTCGTATTTGTAGCACCCAAATGTTTTCCTTAAGGAGAGGCCAGACACTAGCACGGTGAGATACAACAGTGGCATGCAACGTCAAAATTTCGATCACACCCAACTATGCTGAGGTTCAATCTGTAGTCTACATGAACATCTATCCACTGCAATACAACGGATGGGGTGATCGCTTCCTCCTCATGGACTTCTCGGCATACAGTTGACAGTCCATAACCAACAACGTCCGACAAGCCATTCGCTTGGCTTGCCACAGAATTGCATAAGTATACAACATACGGTCTCTTTTCGAAGCTCAAGTATGCTAACAAAACTGTTCTTCTGTTTGTTCAAGCCCCTGCCACACCAGCAAAGGACTTCGGGGGGAAAAAAGAGAGATAACATTTCCAAGAACAAGTGCCAAGCAGGAGACCATCTCAGAGTACTCGAGGAACTGCGCAGTCGTATGAGCACCGCTTCCGTCCCGACTGTGTGCCGTCTTAAGTAGCTCCCAAAAAATCATGGCCCCTGTTTGGCACGGGTGTTACGAGAAGTAATATTTGTTAGTATGTCAAATCTACTAATAGCAGTGTAAGGGTGTGTGTGTGTGTGTGCATAAAGAACTTTGATCAAGGAGGAGAAATCTAGTTATAATCCGAACTAAATAAAGACTGTTTGAGAAAAAGTACGAAAATCAAAACTAAAAGAAATGAAACGTCAAACGACTGAACTGAACAGAGAAAACCGTCACAAACAATGCCAGCGTGAGAGAGGGCGTTCGGCTCCAGAACTGAAATGACATGATTCAAAACAATGCAATTTAAGGAAAATCATAAAATCAGAATGATTGGATGAAGGCAGTGATGGTGTAAAGGGAATAAAGAACGTGGCGTGAAAAAGGAGGGGGATCTCAACTGTTAAAAAACATCCAGCAAATAAAAAAAACCATTGTGTCTCTTTATAAACAAGCTTTGAAGGAATGTCCACCTCTCCATTAAAACTGTCCAGGCCATAAATCCCTCTCATCACTTACACCTTACACCCAAAACATAAAACAAAAATGCAATTTCATAATATAACATATCTACTTTTTCATTTTTTGTCACAATAATGTTAGTTCTTGGAGATCTGCTGTTATGTTAATATTCTCTTACAATTTTTTTTGTTATTTTTTCATATTGATGAAACAGTTCACAACCAGATGTCATGTCCAAATAAAGCTTGCTGTAAATAAAATAAAGAAAATGGCTGCTGCAGTCTGAAAAGAGTGAAAGTGTGCGAGCGTGTCGTGGTGTCTGACAGAAATCTGAAGGCTGGGACACAGACTGAAGGGTAGTAGCGTTGAAGCAGTAAAAGGTTCAAACCTTAAGCGTTCGAAAAAGGAAGCTTAAAAAAAAGATTGTGTCCTGTTAAAGCGTATGAACGTGTTGAAAACCCAGAGGTGGCTGCATTCTGGCAGTGTCCATCCATCTTTAACGGTTCTCTACGTCTTACCATCCTTAAACAAGTTAGCATTTTATTCAAAAAATACAAAAACTGTTTCGGATTGTTCTCATTGAACACATTATTTACAGGTAAATTTGCGATGTGAATGTTTCCATTTTTTGGCTTCCATTTTTCGAAAGGTACCTCTTATGTTCCGAGTCAGCTTAAAAAAACGAGTTTGACCGAGGCCCAAACCACTTCCCCAAAGAAACATTAAACACTTAAACTCATTAAAATTAGACAACGCACTCGCACGCACTTGCACAGGACAATGGGGAATTAGGAGACTCCATTAAAAATTGATGTTTACATTCAGTGCCTTGGGGTTGACGTCCTGTTCAATTTAGTTCTCCCATACAAGCCCCTTCAAGCAAATTAACCATTCGCTTTTGGAGTCAAAATGTGAACCTTTAGCACAATGACACAATCACACCACAGGTGAACATACGATGGCACTTGTCAGAAAAGGCTTCATGTGCGTCCTTCATTTAAGACCATTCTTAGCTCTCCATGGTCAGGCCTTTGCCAAAAAAAAAATCATATTTCATACAAGTCAGACCTGTGGTGCGAAATGTTCCTTATGCACCAGTGAGAGGTGGTATACATTCTCCTATTTCCCATTGGCCAGATTTCAAGTGCAGCTCTGTAAAGACACCCGGGAACACCATCCTCAAAGACTGCTCACAAATTCCTTGATTTCCCCGGGTGTCGTTTTGAGCCGAGATAAGGGAAAGCCCTCGGTATAACACTCATTCGCACACGCATACTGAAAAGAAAAGAGAAAAAGCAAACGGAAAAAAAAGCTAAAAATATTTCTTCTTTAAAAAAATAAAATATTCAAGACTATCAGCTTTTTATAAAACATCAGCAAGCAAAAAAAAAAGAAAATAAATGAATACAAATTAGGAATACTGAGGTAACAATACCTGAGGTAGGTTTTTTGTTATTTCTTAATTTCATTTTATCTAATCTGTTCTAAGTTCAGTGAGAAAGGCCAGTTCTCTGGCAACCTCATCGGCAAATGTAGAACAAAGTGGAGGGGAGAGAACACAGAAACCATTTTGTCATCACCTGTTCTTGACCTTCAACCTAAAGGCAGGGCCTTGGCCCTTCATGCCAATGATCAGTTTTCGTCATTTCAAACCTGGCCTTGCTGTTCCCGTCTCTGCATATTTAACATATTATCCTCAAGCGAAAGCCAAAACAAGCTGTTTCAAGTCCAGGTTTACAGATGACGATTCTTGTTTTAAAAATTGTAAAGATGTACTCACACATTCCAGAAATTATTATTTTTTTAAAGATGGTCTAGGTCGTATCGAAATACCTCCAATCCCTATTCTTTTATCTGCCTGCTCCTATGCAACGAGGGGCCAGGTTAACTCACATATCATATATATATAATATATATAAAATATGCCGTTTGGGTGCGAGCAACGCTGCAGCGGACATCGCCGGCGTGGTTTAGGGTGGGATCTGTGTGTTTCTGCATCCCAAAGCTGAGCCACTGCAATATAACTGCAGAGGTCACCTTTAGCCCACACATATTTACTGAACTCTCGCCACACGTCCTGCCAGCCAATCAGCACGCAGCCTGAAAGAAACGACCACCCTCACAAACCGCTTTCAGGTGCACGACCGCTGACAGCTAAACGTGCAGCATCTCAACACAAAGTCATGAAGATTATATTTACAACCTCATTTTTTCGTCTTATGTCATCTCACGAGCAGTGTTAACAACTTTGGCCCCTCCCCTTCTGTATGATAGGTAGGCGGAGGTCCGCCCCCAAAAAGTGATGGTTTCTCTGTTCTCTCTCGCCCATCTCTACCTCACTGCATTTCATTAATAATACCTCTGAATAAACATTTCTATACATATATCTCTATCTTTTAAAAAAAAGTTAAAATTTGGAAGTGACTGTTGATGGCTGAGGGTCCCAGGTAGCCTAAACCTCTTAAGAGTACACACTTTTGAGGCAATTGCACAAGAGAGGCCCTCCGTCATACCCTATTCCTAATAAGCGGCTATGAAAACTCTCACTAGAGGGCGCTCTTAGCCATCCACAGTCACTCCACCTGGCCTGGCATCTGGTCTCTGTTTTCTAGTATCACTCTTTTTTTATAAAAATCACTCTTTTTCTTGTTCCTTTTCACTAAACGTGTGTCCTCTCTCAGTCGACTTTTTTTTTATACTTTTTTCTTTTTTAATTCCCTCTCATGTTGATGCTCTTTTCTCCCTGTCTACCGCTGGGTCTGTGTGTCACTTTCTCAGTCAATCCGCTCGTTTGTCCTCCATTTGTCTGTCCATCTGGCTAGGTAAGGGCCCAGGCGTGTCACTTCCTCTTGGGTTCCTGTGCCAGCCCCTCTGGGTCAGTCAGCTCAGTCATGCCCTGTGGGTTGGGAGCCGGTGGAGCTCCCATACCTCCTTTCTGCTGTTGCTTGACTTGTGTCAAAATGTCCCTGATCTTCCTTTGTGCCAGCTGGAGAAGGAACAAAAAAAACATTTAGTGACTGGAAGACAACGATTTGCGATTTGCTCAAAATACCAAAACATATGTCTTTTTCCAAATGCGATTTATAAATGTGTGTGGATGACATTTGTAGCAGAATATAGATTGCAGATTTTGTTTTGTTTAGAAGTGACTTATCAAATTAATAATCCTAATGAAATTCAATTTATATAATATGACAAAGAAAACGCATTTCTGGTTGAGTGCTGAAGGGCTGTGATTGTCAGTACAGGAAGTTAAAAAGGTTTCAAGAAACTACTGATTTAGCCGCAATAGTAAACAAAAGAGAAACAGGGTGGAAAAACACATTTAACCAAATAACTTGGTGACTCACCTGACTTGCGTAAAAGTGGCCGATGATTTTGACGATGACCTGGTCTTGTTCATCAGGGGTTTGCTCTCTGGGAACCACAACCTCGGCAGCGGTGAGATTCTGAAGCTCATTCACCTAACAGGACAAGAAACACATTCAATCCATTTAATAATGTGTCTTCTTCACATGATTTGATTTAGATTTTAAGTATTTAACGATTTCGCTGTCATCTTCAGAAACTTTCGAATGATATTGGTTTTAATGGAAACTATAATGGTGCCCACTGCTATGTGATAGATTCTACAAGTGGGATGTGGCCAATGGGAACCAATAGAAACCCATTAAGTCCTTTTGGCATTATGCCCAATTTAGTAATGGTTTTAATGGAAAAAGCTTATGAAAACCATTCGGATTTCTGTGATGGTTTCTGTTGTTTTTTTCAGGAGGGAATAAAGAGGCATACACCACTATAGAAACTTCAAATGTACACGAAACCGTTTTAAAAACCAGAATGGAATTAAATGATCTGACATTATAAGTCAAAAAGGAATGATGATGTCCGACATGACTTACGGTTTTCCCTCCCTTTCCGATGACTCTTCCTGCAGCGGCAGCGGCTACTTTGATGTGTGTCTCCAGCTTGACCTCCTCTTTGGGTCCAAAGAAGTTCTCCTCCTTCAGTTTACCATATATCCTGCCTTGAGCCTAAACACCAGAGAGACATTCAGCTTTTATCATCATCATCTCTATATCATAGACTTATTTCTTTACTTTTATAGTCATTTCTGATCAACGAAGTTTGCAAACCATCTGACCTTGAACTGGGCTTCAGGTGGTCCTGTGACAATGACCATACGCATTTTTGAGTCTGGAGCCTCTGCAGGTGCAATCTGAGGACATGAAATGTTTAATTTAATGTTTGACTTAATACTATACACAAAATCTTCAAAATATCAGATTTTGCCTTTAAGCTTTGACAAATCAAACCACTACATCTTATACAACCACTCATTCTAGTAGACCTCTGTTTCCATCAGCAACCAAATACAGTCTATTTAAGGGCTGTCAATATATTAAATTGTGAGGTTACTATTAAACTGATCTGTCTGTCCATTTACATGGACACCCCGTCACAAAAATCCTTATATCAAAACAAGTCAATTACATGTGTTAGCTGATAATGCCATAACTTTAGCAAGCATGAACTTAAACTGTATGGTTTATCCACGTTACACCTTCATACCTTAATAGACGCTCCAGCGAAGCGGCTCAGTTGTTTGATATGTTGTCCCTTCTTGCCAATAATGGCTCCCACGGCCTGGGCTGGGATGTACACGTGGACAGTTTCCTGTTCACAGGCCTGCAGAGCGATACAATAGGATTAGAGGACGACACCGCAACATGAGGTAAACGTGACTCTGTAAGAGATCAAAAGTGGTCATACCCCAACAGGGCCATAGGGGGGCCCGGGTACAGAGTTTCCCAGGGCAGATGGAGGCATACCAGAGGACGGTGGGAAGAGGCCGATTGCTCCCAGGTTTAGACCAGGGATCAGGTGAGTCTGTTGCTGGTGAAGAAATAGGAAATGAAGTAGATCAAATATATAAGAAGATATAAACATACAGAGTGCAAGTTTTTGCCTCTCCTAAAAAATAATCCAAACAGTGTAACTCACATTCATTGCAGCGATGTCATTGTCATACGCCTCGCGCACTTTCTTCATGATCTCCTGTTCTGCCAGGAAGCACGCTTCAATAGAGCCCTTCACTGTGATGGTCCTCTCTGGGTTATAAAGAGTCAGATCCTGCAGTCTGCGTTGAGAGACATTCATCGAATCAATACAATGTCAAAAAATAGTCAAGCACTTGTGTGTAAAAACATTTGGTTGGTGGGATCATTTTTGTTGTTGAAATCATGTCCTTCATGGCTTACGGTGAAATGGTGATCTTGGTGTCCGTGTCTTGTTCGACTTTCTTCAGGTTGCGACCTTCTTTGCCAATCAAACGGCCGACGAAGTTGTTGTGCGCGAGAATCTTTAGAGGAACCTCATCAGCACTATTAGAAATGAAAAACCTGTTAATACAGATCTGAGAAAGGACGTGACCCGGCGCTGACAATTCAAAGGACTGCGGCTTCAAAGAAAAGTGGAACCTCTTATAAATGAGGAGCATTCTGGGTATTGGGAGATACGCTTGCATATATAAATGAATACATTCTTAAGCCTTCTACACAAATATATTTTCAGTGGCTTGAGATCTTTCATTTGTCTCTTAGTGCTGTGGAATATTTTTCATTTGAAGTGAAAGAGCCTCATTTGGTAAGTACTTTTGTAAATATGTTTTCCAATTGATTTCATTAGGAAAGGAAGTGCGTTGAAGTACGGTTTTGATTGGCCGTTACTCACGTTTTGGTGTCTTTGGCCTCCTGATTCATGATTTCCAGGATCATGCGGCAGGCAGCAGAACAGCCCTCTGGAGTAGAATGGATACTGATGGGCTTCTCAGCAGCTCCTGCGTTCTCTTTACGATGCACGTCAATCCTAAGAGATGAGAGAACGGCAGATGTGTCGTAAAGCTTATGACCTGACCACTAAATGAAAGCAAACATCTGAGGTCCAAAGTATAGATTCAAAACAGACATTTCCATTAACAGGATATAAAATAAACTCTTTACAAAAATGTGCTTAAACTCAGGTCAGATTAAATTGTATATGAGCTGTGGTGTAAATACATTTTTTACATAAGGAATAGTTCACCCAAAAATGAAAAATCTGTCATTGGACAAGTTGGTCCAAACCTGAATACATTTATTTGTGATGTATAACACAAAAGTTGATATTTTAAAGAATGTGGGAAAACTAAACCGTTCTGGGGCACCATTGACTACCATAGTATTTTTTTTCCTACTGTAGTAGTCAATAGTGCCCCAGAACTGTTTGGTTACAAACATTCTTCCAAATATCATTTTTTGTGTTCAGCAGAACAAAGTGTATACAGGCTTGGAACAACTTGAGGATGAGTAATGACAGAATTAAAATTTTTGGACAAACTTTACTTATAAACATTTATAAATACATTTGATCATAATTATAAAATGTACGATTTTAGTTGCTCAATATTATCAAGGACCAACTCACTTGCTCTGAGTTTGCTTGGTGATGTTGCGGATGGTGGCACCCTCTTTGCCGATGATGGCACCCACGTACTGCGTGGGCACCAGCAGTCTGAGAGGGATGTCGGCGTGATGGTGTTTGGAGGGGATTCCTGAACCGGGTGACATCTGGCGGGAATTTCCACGTGGACCGTATCCGGGACGGCGGCCGTTCTCCGGACCTCGCTGGGAGTCGACATCCGAATTCTCATCAGGGATGTATGACACACGCAGGGCGTTGTCTCAAACTGGTAGCCATTGAGTTTCTGGATTGCTCTTTGGGAAGAAACGTTAAAGTATGTTTAGGAGGATGTGCTGATAACTGTAAATGACAGCAGCTCAAATGTATCTTGTGAGAAAATGTATTAGCAAGAATACAAAGTGATTAAATCTACAAAGATCAAAAATGATATGGATCATTTCACAGTTCAGCACAGCTGATTTGCTTAAATGGTTATTAAGCAACATTACAGACTCATCTGATGATGAACAAACTAACAGGATTGAGATCTCACACCGCTGTGCAGTTCAGCTGGATCACCAGCAGATGTCAGATGAGAGCAATGAAAAGGTCTGAATTGAGCACTGGTTTGATTTGCGAACCAGAAGATGCGTGTTGTGTGCTAAAGATTCACTTAAATAGTACAGAAAGACAAGATCAGAAGCCATGCTAAACTTAAAGCAGCACAACTTACTGTCTAGCCTGTTCCCGGGTCCCATAAGTGACATTCACGACTGCAGTCTCGCTGTCAGTGTTCACTATGAGAAAGAGAGAGAAAGAACATGAGGGATTGTGACACAAACACAATTCTGATCTTGTTCATATATTTGCTTTTCAAATACTGGTAATTCTAACATCATCCCTATCTTTCTATTCCAATTTTTCTTTACAAATATATATGTACGTTTTAGACTGCTTTTTAGCATTACTTTGTACATTTCTATGCAAATACTTTGAATGTAGAATAATTCAAATGTCAAAAAAGCAGACCGAAATGGACACTGAATTTGAGAGAGAGACACATCATGAACAACACTGGACTGGTAATTTACCTTGTTCACAGTTCTCAACAGTTCCGTGCTGGGCGAGCAGACCATCAAGAACCTATAGCCGATCAAAGAGAGAAAAAGAATGTGACCGTCTTTTTCAAGATGAATCGACTTTAATTGAACCACTGTGTCTGACATAAGGATGTAGATGGAAATAGTGTATTAAGATCTGGACCAAAAAAAATTAACCGACTAAACCTAGTTCAGTATAAAACAACAATGCAGTAAACCAGTAATGCTCAAAATCTTTGGTTATATTAGAGGAGTGAAGGAGGCTTTAGTAAAGTTAACCAAGATTACCCAGCATCATACATTTTTTTTCCATAATACTTTGAAATGGATCAGGAACACCCAAGAATCTTGTGGCTACTTTAGAACTGAAATGCCTACGTATGCATTTGTTTGTGTGTTGTGTGATAATGTTCTATAATCAAATAGTAATATACACTTGATTTCAGCTGTATAAAAATCTTCCCGTTTGTCACATGTTCTGCTAGACCACATTTTCACCATTTCCCACTAAAGCTCTCTAGAGTTAACAGACCGACGAGGTGTCGGCCACTGAAGTAAGGTGTCGCCTCCTGGCGGCTCGCATTCGAATAAGCGCCTCTGCAGATGTGGGGCCTGCTGGAGACATGCCAGGAGAGACCCGCCCCGCAAGAACAACAGTCAGGCACCACAACAACCATTGGAGAAAGCGTGCACCGTGCCACGCCCGCACGGCCACGTACGGTATGCTGCTGATCTAATCTCATAATTGTGCTCAGATCTAACCTCAATGACACTGACAAAACTATGAGTTTAAAGTCCACCCCACACTACCCTTGCCAGAACATGCAGGAAAAATTCAGTCTTTACTGGATTTAATAGACTTTGCTAAATGTTTTTTTTTAGATTTGCGCGCAACTGATTTTATGATTACCATCTTAGTGCTTTATCTCGGTATCTAAGTTGATTTTAGTGTTTAAGTATCTCAAAATGTAAATATTTTAAAGTAATAGAATATTTAGTCCTTTTAAGTTTTAGTAGTCAGGATGGATGATGGACAAAACTAGGATTTTTTCCTCTATTATCCAATACAACTTAATTTGCATTGACAACTGTGCACCATAAGCATCCCGGTACAGCTGATTTTGTTGCACTATAAAAACAACTTTCTTTCTTTGTGAATCCTGGCCAGCTCAACAATACAATTATAAATCAACCAATAGCATCTGTCCTTTCAGTTCATCCAACCAATGGCAAATAGGGTGGACTTGCTTGAAACCTGTTTTGCAATACTGTTTAATGATGCCAGTGACAACACATCGTATCTAATTTGCAACTGGATATTTTTCCGAATCGAACTCTGAAGCGGAGTGACAGACTACACAAGATTTATCCTAGGATTAGGCATAATCTATGTCTGGAAAAGCAGTGTTTAAAAGCTCTTAGGCAAAACGTTTAAGGCAAGTGCATCATTGTAAAAATTGAAGAATGACTCACCTCCCACTGTAGGTGTGGTGGAATGTTTCTGATCTGCAGTTTTCTGGTCCTGTAGAGAGAGAGAAGAAGAGAAATGAGGTTAAGAGAACGCACAACATACAACAAATACAAACCTAAATCAAAGCTGCGGTCACAGCCACAGACTTGTTTAACAAAAATCTGTTCTGAAGTTTACAACTATAATCGTATAGAAACTAATTACACTAATGACATTCGGTGATTCAATGTCATCCAAATACTGATTTATGCGACAGCCAGCGTGAGGAGAAGTCTCATCTATATATAAATGGCACAGACGGAGATGCTTATAAAGGTGAAAGTCAAGACGAGAACAAAGATAAATCCGGCAGAAGAGAACTTTCAGCTGCTGTAACTTCATCTCGGCTCTGATTGGAAAACTCTTGTACTTTCACATGCCGTAAAGGAGGAGGATTTCCACGAACATGGTAACTCTGGACGGAATATTTGGTTTAGGGCGGGCCACACAAGCACCAGAGGAAAGTGCCAAGAGCCAAACTAATAGCATACAATAAATAAGACTCGGTCCAGAGCATCCGCGCCGTGATGCACGCATGCAAACTATGCAGGTAAATAACAGCAAGCAACAAAGAGTATTCATATTAACAGAATTACACCCCTCAAAATCATGGATGAATTATATCTGAATGCGTTTCTTTCCTAGGGTTTCTAACATAAAAAAAAAGAGTCATGGAAGACTTATGGTTAAGTGTATAAAACACAGTGAAGATGCTCTGCTGGAAGTGCACAGAGAGAGAGAGAGAAAGAGAGAGGGAGAGAGAGATGAGACTGAATGGGTATATTGAAACTAGACACTGATGTAGTTTAATGCCAGCTGCCCCGGAACCTTCCAAAATAATCGGTCAGGAGAGCGAGAGAGAGAGAGAGAGAGAGAGAGAGAGAGAGAGAGAGAGAGAGAGGAGAGAGAGAGGAGAGGAGAGAGAGAGAGAGAGAGAGACAGTCGTTCTTTGCATTCCTTTATTGGTATGTAAGTACTTTGGCCATAGTGTAAAGGCAATTACAGACATTAAAACACCACACAAAAAAAAAAGGAGAAATATGTGGAAAAGAGTAAAACGAGATAAACAGAGTGCAGTGTGAGAAATCACTATTACAACAAGATGTTTAAAACAACACCCAAAAATCTACACCAAGCGCTTGCACCCTGGAACCTCTAGAGGGCCTATCAGCAAACATCTGATGCAACAATAAGCATGTGTTTAGGATCAAAGAGGGAAATTGGTGCCAGGGGTCATGTGGGAGGGACCCGAAGGTCTTTTTTTGGCGAGTGAGAAAGGGTTAAAACCAGAAGACCTCTGAACTCCAGAAGGTTAACGCCCACCGGTCGACAAGTAGAGAAAACGGCGCCATTTGGCCGCCTTCTACCTCCCAGATTTCATGCAAATGGCGGGCGACACAGCCAATCAGGCATCAAAGAATCTTGTGAGGGTGCTTCATGCCGCAGAGATCAGCATTGCGAAAAGTGTGTAACTAGGCCAAATTAAGCTAAAATAAAATATTTTTTTAATTTAATGAGATTTTGAAATTCTCACAGTGACTGTGGAGGCCTGTGGAATGGGGTTATGGGAAATTTTATCCGGGGAACTTCAATGTTCTTCTTCTTGAAAGATCAATCGCCATTCAGAAGAAGGTATTTCTAGTAAATGAAGCACCAAAAGTTATCAAAAACGGTCTCGACAGACAAATGCCACACAAACGTATGATTGCCTCATTCATGCTTGGAGAGACTACAAATCTGTAATCTCACCCACTGATCAATCACCTCGTTCCCAAACCCATCCCCCAAAGTGACGCTTCTGCATCCCACCCGCACTTACAACACCCCCCCATCCCAACCCCCAGTGCTGAAACCATCTTTCTTGTTTGGCACATTTGAAACCGTTTGAACTGCGTCACGTCCCACCAAACCCCTGTCCGCTCTGATTGGTCAGCGCCATTAAAATACGGGCAAGATGAAAGAATCTGAGTCTCTTCTTCTATTGTTTGAGGATACACTTTTTAAACCAAGTCCCTTCTGTGCAACAGGTGAAACAGCGGAAATAAATTTTCATACTTACGAAATTCCAGCGAATGATGCAAGACTAACCAAATAACCAGTTCATATCTGCCAAGATTCAGATTGTGTATGTGCACATCGCGTTAAGCTGTATTTTTATAGTTAGGCAAATAAAATCTATTTTAGGATTTGGCTTTAGTTAAAACCAGACAATTCAACACAGAGAGTTCAGTCACAGCCTTACAATAAAAACACCTAATAAAAACATGAATCATAAAAAAGGGACAAAAAAGAGCCAAAGAAAAAAAGCAGAGATTCACCCCCTAAAAGGGTCAAAGGTCAGGACTCTATAGGCGAATACCGTTAGGGGGAGGGTGTGTGTTTGTTGCCCCGCGGGCTGGTATGTGGTATTGTCCTACAGAGGAGGGGTAAAAGGTCATGCAGGACATTACTGAAGTTTACTCCTTTTTTTAAACTTGTGTATGTCAAAGAAAAGTGTAGATATGAGTTCAGGTAACACACCAGACTCTACGTATTTGAGGACTTTCTTTTTATAAGAATGAATCCATCTTTAAATGAACAATATACCATCTTTCTGAATGTCTAGAATGCCTCTGAGTGCCACACGGCAGTTCTCGACGCCAGAGAAAAAAAACAAAGCAGGGAAAGAACTTTATGTCTTGACATAGTAAAGAACATTCAGTTCCTCCAGAGCACACATTGCGCAGCCATGCGCAGACACGCACACATGCACGTTAGCTTAGTCTATAGAATGTCCTCATTTAGTTTTCCAGGTAATGTTTTTATATAAAATTTTAAAAAGTTTGTTCATACTACAAATTGGAATTTTAATAAAAAACACTTCAAAAGAACCTAAACCCTTAAAAAATATATATATATATTTTTTTTTATACAAGCAATAAGTCTCAGCTGGCCTGCAGGAATCAGCTGGACTCTCTGCATGCAGATACAATAAGAACCCTTCCACAGTTTATACATATAAATCTTCCAATGTCAAAAACACACACTTTCACTCATAGATACCCACTAAATGACACCAATTTATAGCTTGATTTTGTCTACACTAACACACAGACACACATTAAAAGCAAATGATTCCACAGTGCAGGGCACAAAGGCGTGACACTTATATTGAACACATATGCAAACACCTACACAGCAAGTATCACACAGGTGCATACGAAACGTGCAGCTCTATGTAAAGCACTAAAATCGTCTCAACCTCTTTTGAGGAGTTTCTCACAAGAGCTGTCAAACAAGAAAAAAAGGTGCGTGTCTAGAAGACAAATGCAAGTTGTCGAGGATAATAAGTGTTCCTCCTAAAACATCGCTCACCATTTAGCATCACTGGATGCACTGTATTAAAAAAAACATTTCCTGTCTGGTGTACAAGTCTTGCCATGCAATCACCTTTAAAGCCACAGAGGTTGCGAATTCTTTTTTTGTTGACACTTTGTTTGCGCGGTCGAAGAAAAGGATTTAACAATGGAACACTAGATGGAGAAAGCAGCTTGGAAAACACAAAAAGACAAATTGTAAAATAACAAATTTAAAGAACTAATCTTTGAAACAGATAAATAATAAAAAAATTGCAGCCTTTATAATGGAGATTAGAAAACATTAGGCAAACGTGAATGGTAAAATATTTTTAGGTGTACATTTTAATGAACACGACTGATGCATGGTGTGTTATTGCTCATGTTATTTAATAAGGTAACTTGTAAACTTGAGACGAATTAACAGGTGCATGAAGTGTCAATCAACTCAAAACTAAATGTCAATCAAATAATAAAACAGAAAACTTAAATTTAGTGTCTGACTAATGCTTATTAACTATTTAAGGCCCACAATGGAAGAGAAGGGTCCACAAAAAAAATAACAAGAGCACAGGAAGTCAAAATCGCCTCTTTGAATATACCCTCTTTGATTGGCTAAAACAAGACGGGAAGTTGCTTAGAGATGAAGTTGATCAAAAACTGTGGGGGAGGGTAGAGAGAAGAAACAATGAAAAATACAAACAGTAAGAAGACAGGTGGTTTTTTTTGCAAAGAAACTGTCGTTGCCGACTGAGCCCATCATGATCATGAGTTCTTGTCAAAGTCAAAATCAAGACTACAATTCAAAGAAACACCTCTTACCAAATTTCACTGGAACAAAGCATTGTATGTTGGGTAACTTACATGTTATTGATCAGTAAATCAACGGTTATTTTCCATACTTTCTCCACATATTCGAGTAGAAATATCTACTTGTACTTTAATAATAATTAAATAGTGCGTGTATATAAACACCTGTGCAAAATGAATACAGAAACTGAGATTCTTCTTTAATATTTGTTTCAAATTCAAAACTTCAAATACTTATAATACATTTTTAAGTTGGATTGAATATGTATAGTGCTGTGTTGCATCTAAATTCTCAACTAAATTTAAGATACATTTATGGAGCTTCAATTGAGTTAAATAAAGAAATGTAGATACAACAAGTTGCTAGGAAATTTTGATTTTGATTTTACTTACGATGCTTGAGGATGAAAATGCTGACTTGGCAAGGTCTGATTTTTTACATTGCTGGGTAATCCAATCAGTGCCGCCAGTTTTTTACAACATACGGATCTGTGCTCCTTTTCTTACACCAAACCATTTAATCAAATCTGAAAGACTTGATTAACCTCAGATTAAAGCTAAAAGGACTATCAATGATCTATAGGAAAACAAAACTGATTTGTTCACAATAAACATCCATGATCAACGGCCAGAATAACAGACTCACCCTACAAGCCCTAAAACATTTACATTTTCCCTTTTTTAGTATCAAAACTCCTAAAAAATTCAGCTTAAAGAATAAAAATGTTTTGATCACATTTCACAAAATGATGACAAAATGATGAAATAATAACGTAACATGAAATATATCATTTATTTATTAAAAAAGGTACAGCAATTTTTACCATATGGAGCTATTGTTTTTTTTTTACAACTATACCATTTAAATGTATATATAAACAAACTATTTATTGAGTTTTTTTTTCATCAAGCAAACTTTATCATAATTTTGTATAATAAATACATTATTTAAACCCCACATCCATAAAAGCATAAAAGCAATCTCCTGAATCACAAATTACATTTAATAACACTGAGATCAGCGATTTAGATCAAGCAACTGCATAGGAAATGAATACACATTAGTAGCTAAAATGCTAAACATTTAAACATGAGCCACTGTGATAAGAGGAAAACACAAACATGGAACATTCAGGACTTCCACGAGTAAACTACCAATGGAGATGCAAAGAGGAGTTTTGTGCATTAAGGCCTCTGCAGCCCACAAAGAAAATGGCGGGCGAGCGTATGAGGAAAGGGGCGTGGCCTACGTTTCACTCTTGGCGTAACAGGAGTCCACAGAGGGAAGTTGGGAGCTGCTGGGGTCTAGATGAACGTGAAGGTTCCTCAAGTCAACGAAACACACCCTCCCAACTTACGAAAATGATCAAAGTTCATTTGGTGGCAGCGGAGAAAGCTGAAGGTGTTTCGCACGGCAAGAAGCACCATCGCTGATATCCTCTCGCCCAATGGGACCAAAGGCGGTGGTTCCAAGAATTCAATGGAACAGCAAGGGTTGAGCCATAAATCAGAGTGGTGTAGAAGGACTACAGGCAATGGTGAGACAACTTCACCAGAAATAACAGACACCCCATCCCCCTTCTTTCCTGCTTCGAACTCTTTCTCGTTCCCTCTTTCTACCGCCCTCCCTGCGGAGTTTCTGCTCTGCATTACCTGATAGGCCTTCCCTCCCCCTTTCTGTTCCGCTCATTTCTTCTTGCCCTATTCCTCCGAGAGGTGAAAGGTCACTCCCCATGCTCAACCATCAACACACGCTTATGCAACCCGTAACATACCAGAAGAACGGATAGAGAGGGCGATGTTACTTTGCTCCTGCCTGGGTGTACGGTCACGTAACGATGACATCAATAAAAAAAAAAACGTATGACAGCCAATGGGAGAGGTAAACAAGAAAACATACTAATAGATATTATAAAACTTATTTTCATCTCCTTGAAACAGCTGATCATTACAAAGGTTCTCGAAGATCTCCACATACTACGATAAGACAAAAGCTTCTACAAAAACCTGAACATGATCAATTTTGATAAATGATTGCAGCACAGAGCGTGATAACTAAATGCACTGATAAATTAATTTTTATAACTGCTGTTAATTTTAACGTCACAATTCTTATAATGGAAAATGTCAGCAGTGTGACTACATAATTTACTGACACGCTTTCAAAGAGTAGAAATATCTTGCCATTCAACCATGTAACGTGGAGAACTGTTGACATTGTGCCAATTCGATCTGAGATTTCAGGATCTCAGTGACAGTAAAATGTTTATGCTACTGGCAAATCAGAGTAAATATTTCATAGTCCACGCAAAAGTGACCAGCAACTGTAAAGGGTCTAAAATAGACACAAACCATTTGAAATTTGTAAGCAAGCACTGCTCACACCTTCACAGGGATTTAAATAGTTCCCTTGACGTAAAAGCAGAGCCAATATTTATAAAATAAAAACTTCTAAACACTAGCACCAGGTTAACAACACAAGGTAATGCAATATAATTACACATTAATTAAATGTACAATAAATGTATCGGCACTTAAAAAAAAAAAAAAAACTTTAAAGCATATGGTTGAGGTTTATATATACCATAAAGTTGCTCAATTGGTTATTTTTTTTTATCTTGTGATAGCACTGTTGCAGAATAATCCTTTGCTCCATGTTTTGTACATGTATATTTTTAGCAGACAAAGAATCTGGATCATGCCAAATATTTTAAACTTGTCATTTTTATGGGGTTTGCAAACTATGGCTTCACATCTACAAACTGGTATTTCTTAGCAGTTCACTAATTCAATCAAGGTGCAGGATCAGTTGCTAAGGACACATCACCAACATCTCACTGGCTGAAGAAAACTAACCAAAAGGGAAGAAACATGCATATTATACTTTGCATTTATATCATATATATGTGTTATGAACACATATAAACGTTGTAATAGTTGCACAGAACTGCAATTAAATGAACACTAAAATGTGTGTGCATTCTTTTACAATTTCTTAATCAGCAGATGTAGGCATAGCGTGAGACGAGAACAGCTGTCCTTAAGTAGAACTGACATGACCAAATAAATTAAAATATATGAATTACACAACCAACAGATATACAACACTTTCTACAAATGCTTTTCACAACAACATGTTTTACAATGTCTTAAAAACTATCCCGCCCAAGTTCACAATCAGATGCAAACACAAAAACGGTTTAAATAATTTGTTTCATACCCAATAAACTGTACTTGTGCATGTAAAAGTGCACAGATTTGGGTAGGGGTAACCACCCTGGCTTTTGACTGCTCAGTTTTAAGAATGTCATAGTGTGCAGAGAGCAACATGCTCAACTGAGGAATGCTACACAGTCAGTGGGGGTGAAGAGAACCTCAGGTCCCTTCCTGCATTATCATGTGAAACACTCCACCCTCTCATCCGTCATTTTCCCCTCTCTCTCTCCCTTGGCCATTTGAGTGAGACAGAGGGCCATGGGGAATACACAGGGAGAGAGAGAGTGCGCGCGAGATCTCATCGACAAAGAGTTTTGTCTGCAAGTAGTTCTCAACCTTGCATCTCAACCTTTGACCCTAGTGTGGATAGAGACCCCTTTGGCAGGGATTTTAAAAAGAGCCAGAGAGCGGGGCAGGAGACTGGGGTTACTGGCGAACAATTAAACATCTCAAAGAGGCCGTAGATTATGCTGAGGTATAAATGGGCAGGGTTTTAATAGAGAAAAAACTAAACAGCAGATATGAGAATATTGTATTATGATGTAATAAATTGTGATGCACTGCAAGAGTCAAACGAACAAATTAAAATATAATCAAATGCTTATTACATAGAGACGCAGAAGAAACGTACTCAAAGAAAGGCTTTTTGGAAAAAAAAGGGGGCGTTGTCTGAATCACAGTTTATCAGCAACAACGGGCAGTATTGTCCAAATGTATTTCTTATTTGCCCGCACTAAAATAACCACTTCTCATCGTATGTAACATGCTGTACATAGAGGACAGAAATCGCGCTCGCGCTTTTCTGTATTTTTGAAAAATTCCATATGTATAGGCATTTCCCCTTGGGTGGGGCTGGTTCGGTGGGTGGTATGTGCGAAACGAGGGAATAGAGTAAAAACTCCGAGACCTATTTAGTTTACAAAGGCAATATGCCCTTAGTTTGGGTCAAAGTTCACGCTTCGCTCTGATATGCCCTACTCAGTGCAGAAGATGGAAGCGTTGCGCGCCTCCATTTTGTGACTCAGGAGAACACAGGACTGAATTACAGACGAGTCCACTCCACAAGCTACGTTGCCAATGCATACTCCTTTATATTATTTAACACCTTGTTATTAACCAAGAACAAAATCACTCGTTTTAATAGAGCTAGAAAGACTGGTGCGTATTATTGACACGTCATATATCCTATATATATATATATACAGACTACTAAATAAATGCCCCGCTGTAAATATGCAAACTAATCAATACCATCTAAACTCGACCTAATATGACAAGTTTTGCATTTAAGCATGTAATAAATCTGCATAGAAATGACGTCACCTCCCCGTCCAACATGTTCGCCATTTCATGGGAAGGGTTCAGGCCGAAAGGAATGGGCATGTTACACTTCATCATCTTGAATTCGTTGATAATTTAAATATGCTCGAAATAAAATTAATTGATCACGTTAATTAATTCTGAAAGTCTGTCTGTCAATGTAATATTATTTGCTTGCGCTTTTAGTTCACTCGCTTTCTTGTTTGTTCAATGGCTCTTATTTAAATACACGTGTTTTTAAAGGCAGCAAAGTTTTTTATTCCGTGGCAAAGTTCTCATATAAATAAATAGAGCAGAAATGTTAAATTGGCGATGTTGCATGTTTCCATAATAAAACAAACCTGTAATTAATTTCAAGATACAAGGGTTTCGTTTAACTGCTATTCGATCACGTATTTTGAATGGGAAAACACTAAAACATTATTTTTTCCCCATACGCTGAATGCACTCAAACTTTTTAAAACACTATACGTAACACAAATACAAATATACGCTCTAGGGTTAAATATTTACGTAAAACACCGGCGATACACGTTCACAAATGCAAAGCAAACGTCCTGACATATACATACTAAACAAACAGTCATTATACAAAGCAGGAAATTCTAGTTCAGATTGAGCAACATTGGCCCGGTTATCTCTCAGCCATGTGGGCAAGTGTACGTTCAGCCATCTCCCACTGACAACGCCCAATTACCACAATGTATATCGGTCACATGGGCATGCGGAGAATGTGCTAGAAGCCTATAGGTAACATAGGAGCTGCGTAATGTGACGAAACGTGTTACACCAGATATGTTGTTTTATATTTAATGTCACAAAGCTGTCATTGCAAAAAAGCATACAAGAGAAAACACTTTGTTATGGCTCAGCAGCTAAGAACAGTGTAAAGACTGTTTTATGTATGAATCAGATCAAAACTCTCCGGTTAATTGTCTTGTACAGTATCGATGTTGCACTGTCTGCTGTTTTACTGAATGCACTTAGACATGACATATTTTGCGCGTTTGCCCACATCGTCCTGGGTCTGGCTTTATATTAACGCCTGCAGTGCAGCAGAAACAACGTGCGCTGACTCTCATGCTGCTCCGCTTCACGCACGCAGCGCTGTGGCTTCGGCTCCGCGCAGGCAGCGAGGCGGAGATCTGCCTTCATTCATAAAGTCACCGGGCTACTCGAGAGTACTACGGCGTCGTGAAAGAGGCGGGGCGCATAGTCACCGCCCCGCCCACCCCCGGAGAAGCGGAGATTTGCAAGTTGACGAGGAAATGGGGGGTGTGGAACGGAACAGAAACTGTCTCACGAGGAACAGCATAGTGCCACAATACAATGCACCCGACACAGCTGTACATAGGCTACTCATATAATACAATGATTTTATCACATTTCGATATTCATTCGATGCACACCTTGCCGTTTCTCCTGAAGCAAATCCATCGTCAAGATTATTTCGCATAACAGATTAATAGGTTTGATCGTGTTACTACATGTTCTGAACATAAATCTCGCTATACAACGCTGGGTTCGGTTTTGAATAAATTATTTCGTTCCGATAATTAGTTTATATGTGACTGTAAACACTGGACTGCTTGAAATCAGGCCTACTGGTGAAATGCTCGTGAACAAAATACACTTAAACTTTTCATGTGGTTTGTCTTGAGAACAGAAAATAAATAGTTCAAAGCATATAAACTCTTAAAATTGTGTTGCATTAAAAGCATTTATAAAAAACTGTATTACATTCGTGTTTAGTTTCCAGCAGCAAAAAATATCAAGATGTCGTGTTTGTTTGTTTTCTTCCTTAAAAAAAATAAGAAATATGATGACCAAGTTAAAACTAATCTGATGGTGACCACGGTATATAAAAATCACACTAAACCAGCATCAGAACAGCAAATCCGAAACAAGCGGCATGTAGCCTAAAATGAAACACTTGTTTAATAAGAGATACATCTTTAATCAGATACAGTATATTTACAGAAAAACCTCTGGATCTCTTGTGTGAGTGATTGCCAATATATTATATTTTTGTTGCAATTTCAGTAAATGTAATGGTTAAACTTCTCAAACTGTTCTAGTTATTTAACAGTTCAAGTTAATCCATCAAATGAAACCTTCAAATTGTAAGACCTTGAGTCTCCTTTAAAATGTTGTATCTACATAGTTTTGGCTTTGAATTAAAATGAACTTAACACATTCTTTACAAAAAAAACAACCTTAAACTCACATTTAATTAATTTCGACCAACAAAATATGCAATAATCAATTTGAACCAAAACAATTATATAAACTGTTAGATCTACACTAGTTTTTTTTACTTTTAACAGGCAATAATATTTTTTTTTAAACAAAGATAATCTTTTGCCCTGGTTTAACACTTTAATTTCTATTAATTACTTTGTGAATGTCTAATAAAATGGTTAATCATTTTTGTTTACAGAAATGCTTATGATATACCATAAAAAAACCCATTGAAACTCAAAAGAAATTCTAGCAAATCGCTCTTGAACTTTTAGATTGCTCTCTTACAGGGAAGGAAAAGTATATGTGGGGTGCTTCTTCTGTTTGGAGCATGACGTCATCTTGGCTTTTTTTAATGAACTCAGAGGTTCTCTGCTACTACTGACAACATGAACAAGAACCTCTTCTTCATGCCTGTGTTACTACATTTATCTCTCTTTGTCATTTTTTTTACAATTTGTCTTACATCTCTAAGAGCAGCAGCAGATCTCAGTCTGTTCACAAGGGTAAAAAATGAGTAAAAATGTTCAGTAGTCCACAGAACAGGGGCCTCATGAGTAAACACACACGATACTGCCGGGAAGTCCAAACAAAGTTGTCACAAGAAAACAAGTCCAGACAATAAGCTTCACAATGTAAAAAAAAAAGGGGGATCATGTTAATTTGTATAAATAACTAACAATTTAAAGAGTACTGCATTTAAAGAAAACATTAAGAAACTAAAACAATAGATCTGACTGTATAAAAAATACAATAGACCCCCCCCAAAAAATCCTCCATATATGAAACATACAGTTTATGGCAACATGAAAAAATGTCAAGCCATTTCCCAGACAAAAACTTTAATAACATTCAAACATTTAACCTAATATAAAATATCTCTTGTAAATCTACGTATATCTGTATGGAAATTTAACGTGCAAAATTTACAAAAACGTCAATAATATTCAATACATTTGTTTAACTCATTTAACCTCAAGTAAAATATCTCTTGTCAATTAACCAATACCTGTACGTAAATTTGACGTGCCAAATTTAAAAAGACCATCAAGAACTTAAAATGTAGCTGTGCCAGACAAATCCACATGTGCAAAGAACATGCACATTTCAGCCAGTTTCTTTGACCATCAGTTCAGAGCAAAACTAAAATATCATGTGTAGTCACATTCATACATCAACGCTCATGAATCTTCTCTGCCTGAGAAGCCCTATGCTTCACGATGCACGTGACGGTCACTGTATGAAGGTAGATGGTATGAGTCCATCTAGATCTGGGGGGGTGTGCTTGGCAGCCCTTCCCCCTTTCTATGCTTTTAATATGCGTGTAAGAGAGGGATAGCATGACCATACCAGCACATGCCTGTTAGGAGGTCATGTGATCTAGAGGCTCCATTTTAAGTGATTTGGACTCGGAAGGAGGGAGCTGCGATGTGGAGGGAGGGTAGGAGGAAGAGGGGCAGGGAAAGAAAATAGCATAAGAAAGAAGATGAGCATTGGCTGTACTGGGGTTACATTGGCCCATGATGAAGAAAAAAAGGTTTAGAAAAGTAAATGAAGAAGCTGTCAAATTAACTTTAAAACACAATCTAAAGTTTGGGTTAATTCTGTCAATGCCAACACACAAAGTGTAAGACTTCATAAAGTGAATTCTATTCATAAGGTGTGAACGTCGATGACACAAATTACAGCTCTATAAACAATATTATTTCCATTCAACACTGTTAAGGAGATTTAAAACAAGCTACATTTTATAAAGACATTCCACATATGCAGATACAGCTTTGGTACATTTACATTTTATCTGGTCTGATGTGCTCGAGCATTCTTGTGATGATTAATACAGCAGAGTAATGTGATTCTACAAGACTTGACTCATATTCTCATTTTTTACATTTTCTGGGATTTCTCTCTAGCCATACATTTTTAATAAAATAGGGAAAGAAAGAGCTTTTAAATGTAATTTTCTCTTTTAAGTTTAAATGTTGCATGGTCCAAAAACAACCACATATTTTATATGCACTTTTATTAACAATTATTTGCTGTATGATTCTATGAGCAATTAAAATAAAACGGAGTCAAATTATTAATAAGGCAGGAACTATGGACATATTTTAAAGAAAGGTTTAAAGTTTTAATCTTGTAATAACAGATGACATCTGAGAAGTCTTGACAAAAAGATATTAAAAGCAGAATGTGTCACAAGGCTAGATTTATAAATTAAATTTCTTTATTCCACATATCACAGAAATACTACTGTAAGCTAGTATTCATGTCAGAGTCACAGTGGGAGAAAAAAAGAAATCCTTAAAATGGACTGTTTTGGGTGACACACCTCGAGACTTGTGTGGGTGGATTCTGTATATCTTAATATAATAGCAAATGAGAGGCGATAAAACAAATCAACAGACAAAATAGCAAGTGACTTGTTTATCCTATCAAAACAACTAGAATTTTCTAAAAGAAAAAAGAAAAGGATTAACAATACATACAAATAAATTTCACACAATGATATTTGTTGAGCATAAATAAAAAATACATTAAAGAGCAAAAAAATTAAGTGCATAGGTGTATGCAAAGATGGATATAATAGCTTCATTATTTACAGTGCAAATCCAAAACCTAACAAGCAGCAGAAAATATATTCATAGTCTATTCTATATGATCTATTTTACCGTCACAAAAATCAATCTGTGCAAGATAATTCTGTCATGCTGTTGACATCCTCGGTATCAAAACAAATCCAACAACTTTATACACTGGCCCATTTAACAAAAGAAAAAGAAAGAAGAATGTTAAGAATTTTGGTTTCAAGGGGCCCCTCCCCCCTTTCCTTATGTGTGTTTATGATGACCGCGCCTTCCGAAAGGCTTGTTCACTATTGAAATAAAGAGTCACGGGGGACAAGGCAGACGGGGGGGACAGAGCAGACAGGGGGCCCATACATCACAAAGGTAAACCACCAGGAACTTTTTTTCTCCTGGAAACACCCCTAGTCTCACATCTCTCCTCCAAACGCTCAAAAACAAGCAGCTCGAGGTTCCTCTTTATAATGCCATGCTGCACTATTGTATAGACACAACATAAACCGTTTACCCCAACTCCTATTAAATTCACATTTATTAATAATTTGATTCTATTTTAGAGTTTCTATTGCTTTCCAGTGCAAAGGTCATGAATCCCAGAGAAAACTCATTGATGAAATGTATAAATGCCAAATGCATGAATGCAAATATATTTGTCCAGGCTTTATAGTGTAAGTTTCGCTACTACAGCAATCCAAATATGATGTAAACATTACTATTTTTGTTATAAAATTTCAACATAAAATATTTATTTATTATACTTAATATGCATAAAATACAACAAAATATTTAAATAAATCTTATGAAAAACTATAAGAGTTTGACATTTGAGATAAACTACAAAATCACAAATTAAAAATGTGCATCGGGCTTGGTTTTCTGAACTGAAACTGAAAAACACCCAACAGCGAGTTGGGCAGCCATGCTGCAAAATGGCACCAGGCGTTGATCTCAACTTCAAGCCAAGTCCCATCCACCTACTTGCACACTCCCTACGACTCTTCTGTTCACAACTTTTAAAGAAGGTTCATGAAAACTTGGATCAATAGTTTTGTTGTCAGAGCGTTATGCTAATACCACTTCCTTGACTTCTGAGTGAACAAGAACCAGTTTTATTCAACTAACTTTATTTACACAAATCCTTCAACAAACACAAGCACTTACCGCATTAAATATCAATGCAAGACATCTACTAAATTAACAATCATTTTCAACATCAGATCACACAAAAAATAATTTCATATTAAAGGCTTTGGGAAGGGGGGGGGGTAAGTGTGCCTAGTCCTGAATGCTAGACCAAGGCTGCCTTCTATGTAGAGGTAAATGGTCTTTGATAAAAAAAACAGCACAGATGGTTCAAAATAGGAAAGGGGGAGAGAGCACACATTGGTAAGGGGTTAAAAAGAGGGGTGGGTGCTCTTAAAGGCACAGTACACATTTAACCTTCACATTCTCAGTATCTTTACGTGACATGAGCAGTTTTGCTTTGGGTGTCTCTAAATATTTTCTCTTGCTCAATCGCTCTTATTAACCCTTTATTTAAATAAAAAAAACTGCCTGCTTTATGGTAAAAGGGAAGCGCTACCATGCATTCCCCCTCAATCCCCACCCCCTCCTCATCTCCTCTCTTCTTTCTTTCCTCTTCCTGCTCAGGCAAGCCCTGTATATAGAATGTCATATGAACATACTGACATGAGCGCCTGCCCTCACGGGCTGCAGAAAAAGTCTCCTGAATCAAAAATGCATATGTCTGACAGCAACTGAAAGAAGGGAAATGCCAAGAAAGCGCACACACGAATCAGGAGGAACAAAGGGAGGAAGAGAGGTAATGCAGAAGATAAAAACAGCAAGCAAATAAGCGTGCTGGTGGGAGGGAGAATTAGAACGCGGTTGCGTCTCGTATAGCACAGTCAACAGCTTCTGAGAAACTGCACACAGGTGTTGCCAGCCTCTGATTGGTCGCACCTCCTTCTCCGTAAAGAGCCCTCCCCCTGCCTTCTGTAGTACTACTATCACAAGTGGAGATGGAGAGAAAGGACAGCGAGAAAAGGAGGGAGTGAGCCAGCATGAGAAACAGCAAGCGAGCAAGAGGGGAGTGAGACTGCCTGAGCATGCGATAGCAACACACACACACATCAGAAAATGCTGCCGTTCAAATCAAAACTTAAATTTTTTCTCTTGTTGAATTCATTGTGTAAAGATTTAGTCAGACAGACTTTCCTTTGCGTGGGAAAATACAATGTTTTAAAGTCAAAACTGTTTGGATTTATAAGAGACTAACCTGCAATAAAGCATGCATTTCTTTATCTAGAGCATTTGTTGAACACTATCTGCACTATTATTTTATATTCACATATGTACAGTGTAACCTACTGCAAGACAAAAGACAAATAATTTTTTAATCAGTAATATATTTTAATCTAATATAATCACAATGGGTCTGAACCCAAAAAATAGAACGGTGGAAAAAATAAGTGCAAGTATGAGGCAGCTTTGTTGAACGATTATCATGAGACTTGAGATTTGTTTTATAAAACATTGTTTTACTACAACACTAAGGAAAAAATCTCAATACCACCAATACACACTTGCGACTCAACAGGTATCTCGCGCTCTCTAGATATATCGGAAACACATAACATGATGTTGTTTAAAATCACACACATTTTTTGTACATACATGTTCATGGGTAGACGATAATCTTAATGTGTTTTTGCATTAAAACAATAATCCTATTAATGTAATATTTTCTCCTAAATGTCTGTGTGTGACGTCTCTTTTGCTGTTATGGGTTTTTCATATAGCTTGCTTAAGTGTTTAAGTGAAACTGGACTCACGCACTATCTGCATAGTTTCTCACCTACACTGTTTGGACCACAAAAGAAATTCACCATTGGCACAATGTCAATACATGTCTGTCTTCTGTGTTCTAGCCGTCAGCTACAAAGACCCTGTTGCTTTTGGGATTCTGATAGGTGCTAACAACGGGAAGAGAGTGTGCATCTGGAAGAAAGGGGGGAAGGGCCATTGTTACACTTTTATCACCCTGTATTGTCATAAAGGTGTGGCTCTTCCCATTGCCTCTAAATCTCTCTCCTGCCTAAGAACTTCAAAAGTGGCCCATCAGGCCACCCTGTCATTCAAATTCAACATTGCATAAAAAGGGAGAAACTCAGAAGCGTGAGACACATAGCCGCCCCCACACGTCCATGCACACATTGTTAATGCTTACTCAATACACACTCTATAGGGAACACCCAAATTCACATTTTTTTTTAAATAACTACACTTTGCTCCTTGCTCCAAACATCCAATTACAATTTTCATAGCCTGTAGGGTTTGGCCAGTTATATTTTACGTCTGTTTCTTTTTAACAGCGTGATAACTTCAATAAATACATTTTAGTTAGGTAGACTTACAGGCAAAACAATGAGGTGTGCACAAAAGAAGCTTCTCTGACCCTCCACATCCCCAAACCCCCAACCCTTTAAAAAAAAATACCAACAATGGTAATTCCACGTGCGTTCCAAAACAACACAATACTACCTAAAACAATTTAAAATTGTGTGCCTACACAGTACAGAGGTTTTCAAAAATATTTGATTTGACCAGAGTGATTTCTCAGGCAGCTCCAAATCATACAATGTAACAAAGGGCGAGAGCAAGGTATATGCTGACCTAGGGGCGTGCATTGCTTTTTAACACCCCACACCTCAGAGGCCAGCCCCACAAAGACCTTTATCAAAATGGCGACGAGAAACACTTCCACTCTAATTAACATTTGTAATGCATTTTCCACAATGCTGCTTGTGTTTTGTTTTTGTGTACTAGTATGCATTTTACTTCCATTTTTAATCAAACACACACACACACCATCACTAGAGAGCACACTATATGATTTCTTCGATTTTCATAGACATGAGGAAAATTACCAAGTTCCCCAAAAGTGCAGCAAATAAACAAACATGACAAAACGTGCATGTTTATGTATGAAAATAAGCATTCTCTATAAAAAAAATACTTAAACCAGATCCTACATTGACTATCTGCTCTAGGACTAGTAAAACTGTTTAAATGATGATACAATAGCATCAATGACGCATGTAAAAAATAATTTCCACCTTTTCATGTTAATGCCCCAGTGGTTTCAAATGGAGCCTTCCACAGAGTAGCCCATTCTACGCCATTTTCTCAATTGCTGACGTTGTTACTACACTGATGGCGACCACGTGTCACGCTATCAGAGTAACGTGTGTTTTCCACTACTAACAATGTATCTGTCTAATGCCATGAAGATGCATAAAACGCATGTATGCAACAAGACAATATCTAAGTAAAGAGTATGATTTGCCAGTTTCATATAAATGAGGGCACTTGTACGTACGCATTGCAAATAAAAACGTATATAGCGTAAACAGCACCTAATATTGTTACAGCGCACATACGAAATATAAATTAGAGCAGCATTCATCATTACGAGCAAATAATTTTTTTAAACACATGCAAAAAAACAACATACTGACGTATACTAACTAAACATATTTTTTTAGCAGGTTACAACATTTAAAGGCATTTTAGCGACCCAGAAACCAGATTACCAGGTGTAACGGATGGATATGAATGATTTGTTTAGGGTGTAAGAGGCAGGGTTGCGTTAGGTGGGGACGGGGGGATTTTATGTTCCACATAAACAGCCTACTGAAGTTCCACAAGCATACATATGTATTTCTGAAGCGAATTAAAGCAAGAGCTGCGCTCTGACGTACACGAATACTCCATACAATCGCCAAAAATGTCGAAATTTAGACAACAATCCCCAAAACGTGTCAGCTTGTGCAATACATCAAAACACACAAATCGTAAATGTATATACATGTATATTAAAATCCTCAAAGCTCACCTGCAGCGGTGTAGTGTATAGCCTTAACCCTTGCGTACGTTACAAAACTAACGAACAATGTTCCATAATGACAGCTTTCAAAGCCATCGCGCAACAAAAGAGAAAACAAAATCTGTGTTGGATGAATCATTCAACCAGCGAGGCCTAGTCTTCGCAGTAGGCCAGGGCATGATCACAAGGGAACAAGTGATTGAAATGAAACAGATACCAGCGTTGTGCATGTTTAGCAATTACGCACGAATTTGTATAATACAGGAGACGAAAACTGGCCATGAAGCTCAGCAGTAACTATGAACGTAACAGCACGTGGTTAAAAGCTTAAGGCATACGCTACTTAAACATCCAACACTACAACAGCCACCAGAATCCAATGCCACATGAAGACAAACAATTGTTATCCGTGTGTATGGTCTGAAAAAGTAACGATAACTTAATGGAGCTGTTTGCATCTGGCTGATGCACGTTTTTAAATGCACAGCGAAGTATTTTTGACATTTAACAAATATGTGTATCACCACCACAACTACATAAGTTACATTAAGCTTTTATATACAACAAACAAACAGTTCAGCTATTTAAGAGAAAGTCAAATACCTCTGCTTTTTAGGGACAGAATGCTCGACCTCGATTCGTTTGCCGTGAAGTTCCACTTTACCTGAAAAAGGAAACAATTAAACATTTTCCCTTTTTTATACCCTCACTCACAAATGAGGCCATTAGCTTACTTGACTGACACTCGCAGCGTGGTTAACTTAAACGTGAATTAATAGACGTATCAAATGTGCGTCTTAAACATTTTACAAACGCTTCTGTGCATCTTGGCTACTTTCCTGCGTAAAGAGAGCGAGTGTGTTTTTTTTCCAGCATTTCAAAAAACCTGCTTTGCGAAAGGCCTAAACGTGCTTCTGAGGGCCGTGGAGTTACAAAAATTGTGTATTAATAAAAAAAAGAGTGATTCAACTTTAAAAATGAATAATGCTGAAATGGAAAAATTCTTTGCACGCTTTTAAGCTTCAATGTTCACGGCCATACAAGCGATTTTCGTCAACTGTGTGGATGAAATCTATACGTGTAGGGCTGTTATTATTTGTTGTGCGAGTATACTTGAAACTTAACAGACATCCAGCGATTAAATAAACAGCTGAAGGTGAATTCATCTTGACGGTGACTTTATGTGGTGTATAGTTTTAACTGGATCCTTGTCAGCATGGCGACCTTCGTGCTATATAGAGCACACGTCACATGCTACATATGTTGAGAACAGTGGAGAGATTTTTTGGTCGTCAGCAAGACACATGCATCGAATTTGTATTGTTAAAGTCGGCATTTAAGAATGCTACACTTCACAGATACAAAAACGTTAGCTTTAGTATTATGCATGTTAACTCAACACACGAAACGTGATTCATTTTAGCTCCACTGGCCTATTAGCCAAAAGGGGGAGGGGTGAGACCTGATTCTATAGCTGTGCCGGGTAGGTTGGACTAAACCTACAGACTGATCTTAGAAGAACTACTGAGTCCTACACACTACAAGCTAGGACGAGGCTATTTTTTTTATTGCAAAGTACAATACACTGCACGTTTTACCTGTCAGTGCAAAGAAAGTAAAGTCGTGGTTCATAAATGTGTACATGAATTATTTCAGTATACGCAAAACTCGTATTCTTAAAAGTTCACAATCTCAAGCACCTTTGCACTGTACAACCTTACATTGCCCTCGTTAAAATAGCAAGGTAGACACGTTGATTCGGTTTCATTATAAACCCAAAATCCAAGCAACAGTGGGATTTTAAACAACCAAAATCATTATGGCAGGTTAACAAGAGTGAGTTATTGAAAGAATAACCAAAGAATTGAACCGGCAACGAAAGGCCCATTACAGTCAATTTACTCACCAGAAAATGCTTCTATCGCTTTCATCGCCCATTGGTCGTCCGGGCAATCAACAAACGCATAGCCCGTTTTCATGAGAAACTGACCAGAGTATGGGATCTTGAAATCTTCAAAGGTTTTAACCAAGTCCTCCGCGGTCACGTTTTCATTCAAATTTCCAATGTATAGCTTGTTCATCGTGAAAACCTGCAATGCTCCCCCCCAAAAATAGAAATGAAAATAAAACTTTTCGTCAAAACGCTCCTAATGTTGAAAAGGGACCGTCAGCACCCGCAAATAATAGAATCGTGGAGCTGTCAACCGGTTGGAAATAAAAACGAGGGACAAATCAAATGGCAACACAATCCAAAATAAAAAAGGAAAGTTCGACTAACAGTAACGTTGTAGTCAAATAAAGTCCAGCGGGCGAGTGGTAAATATTCTCCACTGTGGCAACCTCCGCGGATTTCCAGCACGGTGTCGAGACGATATCAATTTGAATGAATCTGATGTTTGTTATGATGGAATAGTGGTACAAATATAGCGGGATCGGGAGAAATTCCTCTCGCTGCCCCTCAACCTAAAGCTGTACCCTGTACTGTCACACAGATCCTACCGCTTGGCGATGGCACCGCCTCTAAAAGCGAGTCGAATTTACTAAATTTTTTTTGTTTGCAAAGAAGATACCACGTGGTCTCGGAGTAGCTAGAAAAGGGGCAGGTCCTCTCTCCCAAGCTTAGCGCCAGGCTGTGCTTGGAAAGACAGAAACGCTCTGTACATTAGTTGTATATGCTTTGCATTCATATAGGTGTGCACACGTTCTGCAGTTTACTTACGTCCTATGTGCATTATGGATTTTTCCCTTTAATGCCTTTTTATACATTTTTATCAATTTACATACGGGACAATAAGCCAATTGGTGACATTACAATTTTTATTAGAATCATTATGTAAAAAGCCCTTTGTAATGCCGCTCGACTGCTGTGATAGTCACCCAACCCTTTTACCTACTGTAGCCTAAGTGGTCTGACTGCAGCCACTTAAGTTGAAAAGTTACCTACAAAACACGTTTTTCTTACATTAAAACCCATAACCTTTGCGTACATGATATGGCGAGCAATACCTCACGACCAGCGCGTTAAAGTAAAATAGGCTAAAGCATTTCTGCACTGTTTAAGGCAAACATCAGGAGGCGGGGGAATACCCAGTACAAACTTGTTTATTTAATGCATAATTTTATTGAAACAATGTGTCCTGTGTGTGTTCGCGAGAACTTGGCGCTGCCAATACAGAAACCAGTTCGAAAGGGTCCCCGAAACTAGAGAGATGCGTTTCCAGATATCTCGAAAGTTCACCTCATCCCGCCAATCCCAGGACACGAGAAGGTCCGAAACGGGGGTGTTGAAACAGCTGGGCCTAGTATGTAGGAGACCGCCTACCGACAGGAAGTGATCAACTGTTGATTTGCCTTTGTGATCACATACTGGAAATGTGTCGCTGATGTATCATTGCGGGAAATTGTTTGGATATGCGTAAATCTTTAAACGCCGGACCTATCGTTCAAAACGTTGAACGCGGTTAGATGGCACATTTAAAGCGCTTGACTGTGTAATGTATTGCTCTCAAATTGTACACGTGGCGGCAGTACCGGCTCATTGCGAGAAAATGGCTTCCCGTCCTTCCCGGCATAAGCGAGGGCTGATTCACATCTCATGCCCATTTGGTTTGAAGGCACTGGAAAGGAGTCCGCACTTGTTGCTTAACTAAGTGTTTTGACCAGCACACCGCCTTAATAAACATTAGACAATACAGTGCTCTGTTCCCTTTTGAGGTGTTTGAGGTTATCGTATGTGTTTAAATTAAGCACGACGTGCACGTTCAGCAGCAAAAATTGGGCGCAAGCAAAATGCGAAGAGTCGGTTAGATTAGCAATGTTAGTTTGTTTTAGGGCACGTATAAAATACATTTACTTGTTCTCTGGGGTTATGTTTGCTTGCAGACAAGTTCTCGCAAGGTTTATGCAATGTATGCAAAGGCCGGTTTGGGTTATTGTGCATGAATATGTCGTAATATGTCAAATGAGTTAAAACCAGTAACACGTCTTTATATGTTAGTTTGCACACAAGCATTCATAAAACAAAATCTAGTAAATTAAGGTTATGTGATATTTTGCATAATGGCTATGGTTTCATAATAGTTATCCTATTGCCCTCTGTGTAGCCTAGATCATTTTTCCATATTTATGTTCTAACTTTATCTGACATAGGCAACAAGATAAAAACTACTGAGCACTAAAAGGTCACTGATTTGATGACATCACGCTAAACCTTAACTTTGAAAGAATCCTTGAACATATTATATTATATTTTTGAACTTAAAACTCACATAGGCATAACCGAAGAAAGTTAAGCCATCTATCTTTGCATGGTGTATTATGTATTTCCTTTCATATTCCTATTACACTCAAAAGACAGACACAGTTGCAAGAGATGCACTTTTAGGTCCCATGAAGGAATTGGCATGTCAATACAACCCCCTGTGAGTTTGAGGACTCTGAGATTTGAGATTGTGACCTGACCACACACTGTGAGGGGGATGGGGAGGAGATGGTGTGGGGGTAGGGCATCTCTTTTCTGGGTGAGGGGGACCACAGGCATGGAGCACGCCCAGGACAACAAGGAATTTTGAGTTTGATGATGCATCAATGTAACTTTTTCCTTGGCATTCCTTAAAAAGTACTAAATAATTATTTTTATTGAAAACATGTGTTTTAGACACTGTGAGGTATATGACTTTTTGTTTTGCTTTCAATTACATTTGTTTTATGTACTGGCAGTTAACCAATAAGGCTCTGGAGAACAACAGCGCATGATGCTGAAAGTTCTGAAAAGCAAAACATTACTCAGAGAATAATGTACTTGCTTTTATTTAATCTCTTTTTACAGAATTATTTTGTGTATCTTAATAATTTCAGGAAGGCACAAAACAATCATGTTAAACCTGTTTGATGTACATATCAATGTGAGGAAAAGCCAATGTTTACAGAATGAGGGAAGGCTTTGGTCTGACCCCACACGTCACAGGGCTGTCTCTAGGACTGATTCTTTTGCATACCTTGCATTCAATAGCACCATTGCAACACATCTGCACGTTTCTGCTTAAATTTATGTTGTTGTTGTTTTTAAACAACGAATATTAGCAAAACAACATGCGGACCAGAGGTAAGGTCAGTTTCAAACAATACAAATGAGAAATCATAGACTGGTAATCAGTAAAATCATTTTTAATAAACCTTTTTTACATAGGAAGAAGCGATAAATCTTACACAACTTAAAACAGACAAAACAAGACCACGACAAGACCTTGTATCTAGTGAAAATGCATTCTAGGGATATGAATAGAACATTACTGATATGGAAATTACCAACATTTTATACTGAGACAATTACAGAACAAAGTCTGTTTAAAAATGTTGTGACACTACACTAACAATATTGTTTTCTGAGGTAAAATCATGAATTATTTCAAATTAAGGACAAATAAACAAATCACATAATCAACTGCAGGTTTTGCAGAAGGTTTAACTTGATAAAGGCTGAATGATTCAATAGTTTGTTATTAGCTTTGCTTCTTCTGTTTCCCATGATCGTTTATATTTTACATAATGTAATGAAAAGTTCCTATATGATTTTAAACTTTATTCATTTCCTGGGTTCATTTAAACAATCAAATTTAATTTATTAATAAACTAGATGGTTAACATAAGTTGCTTAACGTAAATGATTATATATTTGCATACTGTAAATTGTTAAGAATTTAGATTCATGTAGTACTATCTATATATTCTTTATCTCATTTAAGTAGAAACTAATGAAAATAAGCAGGGAACAAATTTAAGATCACAAAAAAAAGAAAGAACATTGAGTGTCAATGTCAGTTTAGTTTAGGTAGTCATCTGCAGTTTCGCTTTATTCTTCGTTTTCTGGTTGCAAGTTTTTTCTTCCACAATTATATTGAGAAACTAAATGTATATGCACCGTTTAATACTTTCTTCTGTTTTTCAAATTAATACAGCTGAAGCATCTAAAATGCTAAAGAAAGGGTATTTTTAATTTTTAACAATTAAAAAAAGTTTAAAAAGGGTATATTTATATATAAAGTTTCTGGTTTACAGCATTCTGGTCTCTTGAAGAAAGCTGACAATAATTGGCAGTTTTCTATAATTTCCCCTGATCCCACTTGTGAGCCCCTATCTGCTGTCTTTGCAGTAATATACTATAATCTGGATTTATAAAACCTTTTTAAATCCATTTATGCAGTAAGGCAAGATGACAAATTGTATCAGAACCCATCAGCATATTTAGGGTATTGTTTTCAACTCTTGAAACAGGTTGGTATCTATTACATTGAGTATTAATTGTTTAGAACAATGCTGTCTTTTTAAAATATAAAATAAGTTCAAATAAATACAGTTATACACCTAATTTGATCAGAAAGCCTCTGTTTTTTAAGACGAAACGGGATGTGTATAGGTCTATAGGAATATGTTTGAGTGTGGTTGAAAATGAATAATAACATTTATTTACAATATCAACAATATTTCACTTTACTCAAAATTTAAATATCCAACTTCAATAATAAATCTTCTAGATATTTTAGACAGTGTTCCAAAAACATACTTTGGTTAAATATTGTTTTATCATCTTAAAATAAATTGAGGGTAGTAGAAGTTAAATAACACATCAAACATTTAAATATTTTCTATTCAAATGTAACTATTTAAAATAGCTGTTTAACACATATAATAAAAGCACTTCTAAAAACAAGGAATTAGGACAAACAAGTAGGGAATTCCCCTGCAAGATTAATCATGCAAAAGAATGTTGTGTAAATAGAATGAATGAACATGACTTACACATGTTTAGCCTACCTTACATACAATCAAATAATGAAATACATTAAGAAGAAAGAAAGCAAGAAAGGATTTAGTAGAGAATGAACATCAGGTTACAATGTTGTTGAAGTACCCAACTGATTCATATCAGCAGTTCCTCTTTTGTGTTAAACTTCTCAGATATTTTACATTAAATATTCGCTATCCGTTACGGAAAACAATGCAACACTTTTTATGATCAGCTCCGACTTGAGGCCACTATGAGATTTCTCACAAAATGGAGAGGGGAGGAGTGACCAATCAGAGAAGCGTTTCCTCACTGAAGCCGATGACGTAGGTTACACACCCCCGTGCGTGCGACGTGAACAATTTAATTTGGCAGTTCTTGAATTCCCCCCATTCTTTAGAAATATGGTTTATTTCACGTAAATGATAGCACATGTTTACCCACAACAAATATATATAAATTATACAGTATTGTTTCGAATGGCTGAAACATAAAATATAAAAACTAAATGTGTTCTTTTAACCATGTCAAATACAACGTCACTAAATCCAAGACATTTTCAAAACCATTGCTTGGATAGACTGACCTATCAATTTAAACTAAACGGCAATTTTAAGTATCCAAGGGGAAACCTTGTCCATATCTTTTTTTGGAAAACAGTACATTTAATGCACAAAGCTGTCAAAAGTCCAATATAGCAGTAAGCTGTGCACAACTTGCACGTGGCTGCTTCCACCAAGCGGGCATTTTTAGATAATGCACGTCCCAAGACCAAGTGAGTTATTTGCGTTTTTACTGTTTGAATTTAAAGTGAATATTGCAATACATTTCTTCTAACGGGTTGAATGTAAAGGATAAGACATTATTAACTGGATATATTTACAATAAGATGATTCATGTAATCATATTTTGAAGGGACCACGTAGCACTAATATTTATTTGATGAGAGGGATTTCCAGACATCTGATAAAGATTGTGTATGCTTTATGCTCCAGATAATTATGAATTTCGTTAACTTTAAATCTTTTTTAGTGATGTCACGTCTTACATGAAAACGGGGTCGAGTATCAACATCTCATTCATAAAATGTCTGTTGTTCGTTTATTTTGCTTCAGAGTTCAACATGTTGCTCAAACCTGGTGTTTGTTAGTAATGTATTTTCAAAACAGCTTCGATGAATAGTCATGCGTGTGAGTGTTAATTTGCAAAGACATTTTTTCAAAGATTCTATCAATTTATTACGACTTACTCAAGTGCGCAAAAAAATGAATGTAACAAAATGTAAAACGCGAAATTATGTTTTACAGTGTTTCCCAACACACCTACATAATATAACAGAAGTTGTAAGCCATTTGTCAATTGCTATAATTGTTATTTACTTTACACCCACGATTACAACAAAGTACTAAGAATGTTATTTGTAACGATACATACATATAATATATCAATTCACTCAGTACCATCGATCATTTTAGTTCAGACTGTAAATAGTTAGTTTAAAATAGTTTCATTTACTGTGCATATTTAAAAAAATATTTAACGTCGGTGAGCTACAACATGATATTGACACTTTAAATAATTGTATTAATTAGACAAATACTTTTCTATAACGAAAGACTTGTGCCCGAGTCATTAATGCGAGTATTCTAACGTGAATAATTTGTCCGACAAAATAATTCGCTTTCACAAATTAATAAATTAGATGTGAAGTAGTTCAAGATTAACCGTTGTAACAATTTGGACAACGCTGCGAAACACCTTTATATCGCACAAACTAAATAGCCAATATTATTAACATGCTCATTGAAAATTAACAGTTCTGTGTGCTTAAACTGTGCAGCTGTTTTTAGTTTCTAACGTTCACTCACAACTTCCTCCGACTTCCCTTTAAACGGAAGTCACGGTTGTTTGTGACTTATCTTAATCAAATATTTGTTAAACTATTTATGGACACTACTCCCCTAATTTAAACTCTTGTGGCTGTGCCCTTGTTCTATCACACTCCGCGGATTAGTTTAGAGTTCTTGAGTTTCTGGTTACTTTGAACTTATAACGTCCACAGTGACGTCACGAAACGTGAACTTTTAGACTCCCCACACACCCCTGCCAGATTTCACGTAAATGTTATGTAATTGTGAACGAAACCATTCACAAAACGCAGCAAATGGCTTTTCACAAGGCAGTAACGCAACTAAATCAAAGAAACACATTCTCAATTTTTATTTTTCATGCATAGGCAAAATGTATACCATAAAGTTGCTACATGGTGACGTCATCACCAGATCCTATGTTTTGTTCCCGACTGCAAACGAATTAATACTCTAAAGGTCAGTTAGGTTTGACCACAGACTATTGTAAAGAACAAACTTGCTCCTGAAATCTGCTTTATTGTTTGTAAAAGTAATTTATACAACAATTTATATGAGCATATTATTCAGAGAGTATAACGATAGCAATCAGTTCATAGCCTATTCATGCTAATTTCTCTGCACTGTTCAATAAATTTGAATATTAAAATAAACTCAGGTCACGATTTATAGTTGAAATAAAAAGCATGGTCGTCTTTTGGAGTTAAAATGAACTGATCTTATGAGGTTTTAATTTGGCTGTAAATGTTTGCTTTGAAATTGTTTGTGACTGTGTTTTATATACTGTTATTGCACGTTGTGTATATTTAAATGAGAAACATTTGAAAGTATTAGAGTGCAGAGAGATATAAGGTTTAAAATTTCACGAGTCCACCATAGGATTGTTTGTAAAATGCTTTTAAGTTATGCTAAACAAATGCACTATTTATATTTTTTCATTTCTAATGACCACATGACAGGTAACAATGTATTTCCTTTTTTGTCAAAACAAGTATCTATGAAAATGAGATCATGTTATGAAGAGTTATAAAACATTATAACTCATCTTTCCTGTAGCTGAGTGGTAAGAGCATTGCATTAACAACGTGGGTTCGATCCAAGGGGATGGCAAATACCCATGTATAAATGTATGGGATAATGCAATGCAAGTCGCTTTATAGCGTCTGACAAATGCATAAATGTAAATTATAGAAACACATGAAGGCTTGACGTAATAGTTGTAGTTCAGTTCAGAGATTCCACCCTTTTCCTTACTTGCAAACAATTCATTCTTCAGTCAAGAGGGTGACACTTATAACACATTAATGCTGATGATTACAAATAATGCACAATCACTCATCACAAGGCAAAGGCAACATTAAATGGATAGTTCACCCCAAAATGAAAATTCTGTCATCATTCACTCAACCTCAAGTTGTTCCAAAACTGTATACATTTATTTTTTCTGATGAACACCGAGAAAGGTACTATTCCTATTCCTATGGTAGTCAATGATGTCCCAGAACAGAAAATTGCTTACGTTCTTCCAAATATCTTTCTCTGTGGAACAACTTGAGTGTGAATAAATGGTGACATAATTGTAATTTTGGGGGGAACCATCCCTTTAAGAAATGTATTTGGCGATACTTTTTACTCATTGGCTAACTTCGTAGAATGATCAGTCTGGGTCACACCATAAGAAAGAAAAAAGTTTAAAACATTTAATATGTTTAAAATATGCATAAGCACAAATTATTCCCCAACAGAACTATGTATAGATTCATATAGATTCAAGAATAACAAAAGAAACAATGTTGTAAGTGAAAAACTGTAGAATTATTTGTTTTAAACACATTTGCTTTGTTTTTTCACCATAAAGAACCTTTTAATGTCAAAATCTCTTGTTTAAATTTTTTTAGCATTGAACTATTCACCAACATTAAGCATTTCATTGTTCAGCATATTTTTTATGTTAAATTGATGCATATTAGACATTTGGTCAAACTATGTAAAAAGAAAAGAAAAAAAAGCTCTTTATATTATTTATAATTAACTATGTAATTGTTTTGCTTATTGTGCAAACGTTTAAATATGCTTTTGTTGTTCAGAGAGGACAATTGTGTGGTTTAAAATAAATTAAAATGTAAGCAAGGTTTGCTTATAGTAAAAATGTAGTAGAAAAACCCACCACTATTTGAATTTAAAGGAACAGTTCATCCAAAAAAGAAAATGTAAATATTTACTCACCCTTATATGACACGACTCTCCTTCATAGAACACACAACGTGCCATATCATGAAGGATTGGGACAGAAGGAACTATTTTGCTGGGCTACAAGTATTTATGTGAGATATATTAATCATGTTTGTTTACTATTTCACTATATTTTGATCACTCTTAGTTAACAAACTAAGAAAAAAAAACAGGAAATAGCCACCAGAATTTATATAGATATATTTTCTTATTACAGTTGCAATTGATTTGATACATTAATTATTTACACAATGTATTCTCATTTTGCTTACAAGGAAAAAGCATTAGTACACCACAAAGTCAAACTCAAGAAACAGTTTTCTGTTTGAGGACCTTCTATACAAAACAAAAAAGAAACAACGAAGAAACAGTTGTCTTGTCATTCGATGTCCTAGACCAGAGTTCTCAGTTAGAAGACAAACTGCATACCACTCAAGCACATGCAAATACCTAACAACTGTCTATATAGTCCATCTTCGTTAACTGCGTTATTTTGCACATTTTTAATGAAGGTTTACCCTCAACTGTCACTCTAACCATGTCTAAGCTCGGTAAGAATTGCAAATGGTCTAAACAGAAGATACAACTGCTTTATTCTTGAAATAATGTAAATGTACATGTATACAGAATAATTAAGGCTGTGTTTAATGTGCATTAGGAAACTATACTAACCTGCTAATTAAAGGGATGAATTGCAGTATAATCGATGCAAAAAGGTAAGGTGCACTTTCAAGAAAACTAATATGAGCTTTATATGAAGAGCTAGTCATGAATCGTTGTGCCATGTGATGGCTCAACAGCGTAATGCTCTTTCTTGGCCCCTAATCCGTGTTAGACACCTTCAACTGGTTGCATATGAGGACTACAGTGACCACAGTATCCCCGGTAAAGAAAACTAATTTATATTAAGCTGAAGCTGGCGTGGAACTGCTGACTGTAAAGTCTGTCTTATCGGAAAAAAAAAGTTCTCCGTGTTTTACAACAACGACAGAACAGGTCTCTGTTCAAATCTGACAGCTTCACAATTGGAGATAGACTGAAATTCACCACACGAAACTGTACTTCCAGTGAGTCAACAACACTCAAAAGGTAACATCTCTTATAAGTGCTTAAGACATCTGACAAGGTCAGTCTGCAGATACCCATATCATTACTGTTCAATAGCATCTTAAGAACATTGAACATTAAAATAAAACTTTTCTATTAACAATTATATGTACATTTTATGAAGTTGCATCACTTTTTACTCTGTCTTAAAGAGTGTTTGATTATGAATTTCTAACAGTTACAACTAAACTTAAGATTCATTTTTAATGGTTAATTGAATCACTAAGAGAGGGATTTTTATAACAATCGCTATAAAGGATACAGTGAAAAAAAAAAGACCAGGAAACTTGCAAACTATATGTGAGATGTGAACATTTGCAAGCAGACCAGTTTGTTTTTATGATTTTATTATCTTCGTTTTTAAACTATTACGCATCTCTACTCTGAATGAAGCACATGGCAGAAAAACATGAACTGGAGTGCGATATTTTGACCGGGTATGGGGCGATGTGTACATTTCGCTCTTACAAACACACACGTGCACACATAAACATATATGCAAGGCCCTCATTCCCCCTCCTGCCAAAAACTCTTCTGAATGAGAGAAGAAAAACAGCAAAACAAAAGGCAGCCATTGGCCAGCACGCAATAGGAATATTAACCAATCAAAAGAGACAGAATCTCAGGGAACTCCTGATCTTTATGAGCAGATTCTCCATGTTTTTTTCCAACTCTCCAAGCATTAGTGCTCGCTTGAAGTATCCGGGCGCTGCAGGTGAAGGGAAACGATCTAACCTTGCTTTCTTTGCACCCCTAGGGGGCGCTCTAGGGCTGTGAGCTACCCTGGCTGTCCGGATCGGTACCAGAAGAGCTTGTGTCCGAATCAGAGTCATTTTCTTCCGGTGGGCACTTTTCCCGCAACCGCCTCTGGATTGCTCTGAGACGGGTCAACAGACCCTGATAGTCAAAACGTCCTCTCTTCTCTCCAAAAGGATCCTGTAAGGAATGCAAAGTAAAAACATCACAATTCGATGAGAAATGAAAGGGTGTTCTCTGAATATTACACTAACTTCTGAGCTTGAAATAAAGAATGTAGAGTTTTATTTAAAGAAATAGAGTTATTGAAACTGATTGTCAACCAAGTAAAAAATGTGCAAGATTCCTGTAAAATGTGAACGTCGCACAAAATAAGCTCCAAGTTGTCGTGCGTGCTTTATATGAAGTTCTGTATACTAGAAGAGTCTTGTCATGTCAGATTGTTTATTCTTGCTGTCAATACTGACAAGAATGACTCAACACAACCGGAGGTTTAGTGTAGTTTTAGCAAAAATGCACGTATGCATTTATTTGCTTTTTCTTAGATGATGACAACAATTGAAATAGTTGAAAAGCAGTCACAGTAGAAACACTAATTGTGAAGAGACACACACACACTCACATGCACTTACACAATGTTAGAAACAATCATTACCTGCATGTTCTGCCCTTGAAGATGAAGACGCTCCTTGCAAACCCCCTCATAGAAATCATAGTACTCCAAGAAGGATTTCTCCATCACATTCCTGTGAACAGAAAATATGTTCTAGATTCAACAGGATTTGAAAAAAAAAGAGAAAGTAATTGACCAAGGAACTAACATTAAGCAAAAGTCCCAGTGAAATAAAAAATTACAATGCCTATTTTTCATTAACTATTTACAATAAACGCTGCAATATTATATCAATGTGGGTCATTCTCTTTTTATAATTTGTGTGCCCTCATTATCTTTAGTTAGCTTGGGCGGAGCATCCGTTAACTCCTCCCCTTCAATGGTCGGTCTGCTTCCAATTCCATTTAACAATCCAATTGCTGTTTTATACATCTAATCAAATAAAAGAGAAATACGAAAGCCACGCCCACTATTTTTTATTAATAGAAATTCATTAGAGATTCCATTTCACACAGAAATGCGTCAAAATACGGAAGTAAGAACGATCGCAACTTCCGGTTCACGGATAATTTATTCTCTAAATATTAATTACGGAAGTAGTACATACTTTATGCACTGTCGCTACCCGTCCCGGAACCACGATTTGTTCCGCGCATGCGCGAAAGTGGTTTCAAGGGTTTCAAAGCAGAAATTTCAGGCTTTTTACAAATATTTTTTACACAATTTTTCCTTAATATGTGTATCTCTAGCTAGGGCTGTCACGATAAATATCACGTGATTTATGCAAAGCTTTTGAGTGAAGTACGGGAAAATGCTGCTGCATCCGAAAGCCAGACGGCGCTCTCGTGCGGAAACTCTAAATATTCACTGCAGAAGAAGACCATAACATGTTTCTAGAATCTAGGAAATGCCTATGGACATCTTTTTATCACTGTTACTCAAGCCTCATCAGGTATTTTTATGATAATAAAGTATATTTATAATGATCATGTTTGACGCACTGCTTTTAGATTGAGCAGCATTTCCTACTGATCCCAGAGCCGTGCTTCACGGACAAGCTACGCATTAAAAACAATACGGACACATTGAATATCCAGCTCGATTTCAATAGGATTTAGTGGTATCGCGATAAATGATCGTGCAGCCCTCTACAGTTCAATAATTTTCAAGGAAACTATAGTTCAAGGTGGACAAACTTCTGGTTATTATGGTGGTTTTTCTAAATACAGTATTGAGTTTTCTTATATAAAATGATACATTTAGTTAGTTACAGGTTTCATGCATTCTTCTGAAATAATATGGGATATGGGCCTCATGTTTGAGTTTGAACACCTGCACACACACCAAATATCTTATCACACTAAGACAGGAACTGCACATACACCACATACACTTTTATAGAGAAGTTTAATTTATCGCATACAGCCAAGGACGCTGGGGTTGCTCATTCTACGCTAAACCATGAGTTCATTTTAACGTTAAATCATGTATCGTCCGAAAGCCCCGGAAAGGTGTCAAGATAAAGAACACATGATATACGTATGTGTTTTTGAGAAGCGTTCGCTACGATTGAATCCTAATAGGGTAGGACGGAAATATAACTGTAGCGAGCGCAGGCGGACGGGCTAATGAAAAGATGATATCATATGAAACCTGATTGGTAGAAGGTGATGTCAGGTAAAACATGATTGGTTTCAAATGTAATAACAACTTGAGAACAATGTATAAAAGATGGAGTCCGGTGTGTGTTGGTTAGATCACTTCAGATGAACTCTGAATACCTCACTCTGCTTGCCCGGACAAATAAAGTTTTAACTATTGGCACCTGGAACCCTTGTCTCTGAGATTTCTTTCTGCGATGGAAGGCCGATTCCCACAACATTATTGGTCACTGACCATATACGGTTAGATTTTTCCTTTTTTGTATAATGGTAAAGTTTAGGATGGCTTTATCTAATAAAATATTACAAGTACAAGCAAGTAACGAACAGAAAATACATTCAGGAATGTGTTTAAAAATGGGACACTTGAGGCACAAATTCACAATCACTCACCATAAAGCTTCGGGACATGACACTTTACCCTCCAGCATATCACACACAGCAACTCGCATGGTCTCGTGCCGGATACACTCATTGTAGTTTTTGCTGTCCCCTGGATGCCTTTCCTAGCAAACAGATGAACTGTATTGAACTATAGGAACTATATGCATTCACTGTGATAAAAATAAAACAACAAATACAGAGCAGAAAAGAAAAACATACTCAGAGCTTTTATGCCTGAGTTTACATCCCATAAGCTTTATCAAAATAAACAAAAGTGCATTCCTGAACTTCCAGTACCTGCTCAAAGCCAGGTTCATTGTGGTATGGGTTCTCCGTCATTAAGGATTGTATGGATATGAGAACAGAGGAGATGCTCTGAGCGGGACTCCATGCCGGCCCAGTCCAAGTGCTGCAGGAAAAGAATCAAACCGGAATTCAAATGTGAGATGACAGATCATGCACAGATGCAGGACATAATACAATTCAAAAGCTCTCATGTGGCAAGGCCAGTTTCCACAACACAAATACTGTGTGACTACTATATAAAAGGTAACTAGGTAACAAAACTAAATGTTATGATGGCCTAAATAAAGGCTGTGTGAGAACACAATCACATAAACAATTGAAAACCAAGCTTGCAGATACCTAACCGCTCTTCGCATAAATCAACTTACCCGAGGATGCTGAGGCACACTTTGCCATTTCGGTAGAAGTTGGGGTTAAAACGAACAGTGTTGTGCCCGGTAGTGATCAGTTTGACCCGTGGAGGGTGGATGGGATAGTCAGGGGGACAACGGAACAGGAAGAGGAAGAAGCCACCCTCATAGGGCGTGTCAAAGGGGCCGGTGATAAGGGCGTGAATCTGTGGAGGCAAGAGGAGGCGGGGCTTATTTCTATTTTATTTAAAGAATCAATCTTTAAATGATCTGAACTATCTCAGCAGCAATAAATGACGAAAACAATTAAACAAAGTACTGTGCCAAAGACTTATACATAGAGATGGCGCTAGACTAAGTTACTAAAGAAAAGCCACTTCACTAAAATTGTTATTGTGTTTAAAGTTGTTTTCCATATTGGTTTTAACAACCTTGTGCATGTGCAATCAAAGGTATGTCATTGTTTGGTAAGAATATAAAAATAGAAAGAAGGATGAAGGGTGCACACAAGAGAGGGAGAAACTTACGTTCATGAAAACTTACCTTGGTCATATCATGAGGATCTGGAACCACAAACATACCCGGAGGAGGTTCCTTATAGATAGACATGATATCTCTGTATGAACAAAAAGAGGAAAATAGGAGAACACAATGAATAAAAGCAAACACACCTCATTCAAGATGTGTAATAAGTTGCATCTCAAAGAAACAGAGTGTCAGTAACACACACCCTGTGAATAAAATCATGAACAAGGAAGGCTGGGATTAAAGGGAAAGTTCAGGTAAAAATAAAGATATTTTGAGAAACATCTCTGGTTGTGTCCATACTATCAAAATATCTTCTTTCGGTAGAAAAAGTCAATGTTTATTTATAAAGCACTTTTATAAAAACAGCACGTGTTTATCTAAGTGCTGTACATGCATAAAATAATATAATTATCCAAAAAAGTCCCTGACACCGAAAAAGGCATGCAAGTTTTGAATGACATGAGTTCAAAATGAAGTATCCTTAGGTGAACTATCCCTTTAATGAGTCAAACTATAGGGAAGTACTTTCGTTTTCTGTATGGACACGTTTTCTTTAATAGTTCTCAACAGATATCTGTCAATGGGCACAGGCTGAAGTCACTGTCCCAAATCTTGTGCCTTAATAAGTCAAATGTCACACCCTTAAGAAAAATTTGCCAAGGTTTTAATATAGTAAAAAGTGTAGTAACCTTGTTTTTAGGCAGGTTACCATTTGCTTTGGTGAAACTAAAGTGAATTTGTGGTTAGGTTACAATACTATTTTCCTAAGGAAATTTAGGTCATATGCAGGTATACATTAGGTTGGCAGATGTTTGTTCACATCTGCATGACAAAGCAGACCAACCAGCACTGGCTGCCTTACACCATATGTTTTTAAACCTAAAAGTGAACCAAAGACGCAAAGAGCGCGTGATAAAAAATAAGTGCATTGCCGTTATCTTGAAATACCTTTTTATCCGCAGAATGCATTGTTGAGACGCTTTCTCGTTGTCCCAGTCCGTGCTTAGAGTGGGGTCCCAAGAGGTCGCGTGAATTTGGGACAGGAGGCCCGCTCCGGCCAGATTCGGCGCGCCGCCCGGAACACCAATACCGGGCGGAAGAGATGGAGGAACGGCCGCAGGAACGGCGGAGTCGACGGCGTGGCTCAAAACACCGAGGGCGCTCTCCACGGCAGAATTCATGGTATGCGCGATCCCGGGGGAGACCACAGCTAGGCCGGTTACTGCTGGAGGCGGTGAGGATGACGAATGCCCCGGTATGGAATTACCCAAACTCGGCGACATCAACTGGGTGCCGTGGCCCTGAGCCGTTCCCACGGAACCGTTGGCTTCCTCTCCGATGCTGTCCGCCATCGATTCGCGGAAGAAACTAAGCTTAAGACCAGCTGTCAGATAAACCAGTTTCTTGTACAGGCAAGAGTAGAAGTGCAGGAAGAGAGAAACAACAACTCCTACATAACGTTACTCTCCCTTTTTCCTCTTCCAACCAAGATTAGACAACCTGTGTCGAAATCAGCGCCGATGTTATTGTCTTAACTGAAAACTTAGCCTAGAAAAACCTTTGACATGCACAGAAATGAGTCAAGAAGTCTATGGCATACACGCACGTAAACGTAGTTTCTCTCCTTTCGGCCAGGCCTGTTTAGCATCGTTGTTGCATTTGTGCACTTCCTGCTCCTCTGGGAGGAAACACTGCCGTCTAGCGGTGCTCGCTTGGAGGCGTGTCAGGGAAAAAGAGCGAACGGCAGGTGGGAGGGGTTAACGCCACAAACGGCAAGTGGGAGGAGCTTAGGCCGCAAGTAGGCTGGATTTTAACGCGGTGATTAAGGATGGGAGGAGGCAAAGAGACCGTAATGAAAACAATATTAAAAATTACATTTTCATCGTAGTTTAAAGTTTTGCTTGATCACAAATGCATCAAATGAATGTACAATAAAACGAAACGAAAGCCGGAAGTTCAATGCAACGTGAATGGCCAGCATGGCAGTTTCCTCAAATAAACACTCAGCAACACATATGTCTTTACATTGATATAAAAATAATAATTATGTATTTGTATTTTGTATTTTAGCATGGCAGTTTCCTCAAATAAACACTCAGCAACACATATGTCTTTACATTGATATAAAAATATAATAATTTATGTATTTTAGCATGGCAGTTTCCTCAAATAAACACTCAGCAACACATATGTCTTTACATTGATATAAAAATAATAATTTTGTATTTGCATGGCAGTTTCATCAAATAACACTCAGGTCTTACATATAAAAAATACATGGCAGTTTCATCAAATAAACACTCAGCAACACATATGTCTTTACATTGATATAATAATAATAATTATGCCTATTCTTATATTTTAAATTCAGAAACCACAATTTCTCTAAACCACGGCGAGCACTGCAGTTTCTATTCATCTTACCAATGTTTATAATGATCATTCAATGCTGTTCTGACACTTTGTTCTAATATCAGATTCTGCTGCCTTTTCATGTGAGTTAGGTTTAAGGTTTGGGTTGGGTGAGGGGTTAGTCTTGTATACTAAAATACAAAAACACAAAATATTCCAAGCCACCAACTGTTGTTTGTGGATATTGAGATTTGTCCAGCAGGGGACAGTAAGGCATTGTGTACGGGGCATTGTTAAAGGCTGTGAAGAAGTGTAGTGTGTTGCGCCAGTGTATGCTTTTGTGAGCATGTCTGAAGCAGTGATGGGTCCTCAATAAAGTGAACTGTGGATCATGAACCAATACTACAACACACGACATTAAATAAACCGATCAAAATCTTCTGGAGGTTTGTACAGCCCACTTGCGGCTTTAGTCCCACCCACTTGCGGTTGACCCGCCCATCTGCACCTTACTTCGACCTCTGTGTTTACCTAATGGCTGAAATACACTAAGACTTTTAAAATCTGAACAGATTTTTAAAAATCTACACGTCATACATTTGCAGACTTTTTGAAAGTTTTAGATAGAAACACATAACTGATCAAATCTGCAGACTGGCACAGACCTTCTGCAACAAGTCTAGACTGAAAATCTGGGCAAATCTGAGCAAAAGTCTTGTAGTGTTTGAGCCTTAACTCGGCTGGTGTGTGCAATAGTGTGTGATCTGGATAACTCCGAAATTACCTCAAAGCACACTAGAACTATGCCACTATTAAGGGTCCTTACTAAAAAATTAAACGTTAACCATTTTTTTGGGACAGGCCTGTTTTTATTTATTTGTCCTCAGTTTAATTTCATTTTGTATTTCTTCTATGCGTGTCGTTGTGTATTGCATTGACTACATGGGTGTATGTAGATGCATTAAACGTTTAAACCAGTTGTAATTTTTCATTGTTTTGAAATGTGTGTATTGTTTGCATGTTTTTATGTTGCATGTGTTGCCTGCCTTGGTGAAAAAAACAATAGAAACCACATTAGTTCTAATGGTTTAAATTAAAATACCATTATGACCCATTAGCCTTCTTCCAATAAAACCAATACAATTCCCATTATAACCATTATATTTTCAATTGTGTTTTAGGCAGGGTTCTTTTGTTTATTTCAGAAGGATGGTTTGTTGTATATTAATACACTTCGGGGGAAAAAATCTTTTAAGGTAGCCATGGTAAACGCTAAAAATTATATTAAATGCGTTATCTTGTGAAAAATGTTTAGTGCCCATTGGCAGTGTACTATGTACAACAAAGCCAAAGCTTCATGGAGAGAAGAGCAGGTGGACATTGTTCACTTGAGGAGTCTATTAGCCACACCCACCGGCCGGCCGTATTAGGAAGAACAGGAGACTAGTCACAACTACCAAACTACAAATTGGGTTGAGAATTAATTTGACATTCTGGTAGCACTTTACAATATAAAGCAATAGATTGCATGCTGACATTACCTGAACTAACAATGAAAAATACATCTATAGCATTTATTTAAATCAAACATGAATGCACAGGTGTATTTGTATTACTAACATTATTATACCTTGCATCATAAAGGCTGTGAAAATGTTGCTCATATTAAATAAGACCTTACTGTAGATAGTCTCAAATATCCCTTGAATACCAACTGTTTTAAAGCTAATGGGCACAGCGCTCATTTAAATAACCCATGAAGTTACAAAAAAGTGCATTAAAAATGTATACATTAAAAGTGGCTTCTCAGATGTCTTTTTGCTGTTAAATACTTACTGTATACTATTTTGTACTTTAGGTGTCAAGTTCAACATGGTGTATTGTCAGTAGTATCCTAGTGACCCCTAGTGGATGAAATACACAACCTAAGAGCAGAAATGTCCACAATGAAGTGAAAGCTAAATCCTAAATAAAGCCAAATAAAAGTATATTAGAGCTGGACCAGAAACTACTCTAAAACTACAGCAACGTGATATTTCATTGCTTGTCAATACCAGGTTCGAGACTACCCCAGAGATGTCTTGAGCTGATACTCAAAAGCCCATTATTTACTACTGAGATGATGAACAAACATGAAACAGATTTCAAGTATTTATTCTGATGGTCTGTGAAGAGTTCTTACATATATCTTTCAGAAAAAGAAAAATGGTACAGGGGAACATAAAAAGGGATAGTTTTGTTGGAATGGCATAGCCACGGTCTAAGCTGTGTGTAGAGTTCCAATCTCCAGAAGTTAGTTGACTGTGTGTAAGAGAGCAGAAAGCTAAAATTCACATGGCGAAGAGGATAAGGAACGCCACCATCAGACAGAACAGACCCATGGCCTCAGACAAAGCGAAGCCCAAAATGGCGTAGGAGAAGAGCTGCTGTTTCAGAGAAGGGTTCCTGGAAGAGAAAAATTAAGTTAGTCATAAACTACAACAAAAAAAAGAAACCTTTCATCCTACAGCTTATTCAGTCAGTCAAAAAGCACCTTGACTGTCTTCTGCATTTTTCATTCAACCAAATAACAATAGCTTGGATTGAGGTCAACCAATATAAAAATTAACTTGCAAAGTCAAGATATAAATAAATCATATTGATCCAAGAAATGTAAGATGCAGGGACTCCTCAGGTACCCAACGGTACTTGTATTTTGTATCCCTAAAAATAAAGGTCTGGCATCTGTACCAGCTGCTATCATTGTATATTGAGTCAAGTAAACCGACCCCGAGATACTATATTTTCTTATATGAAAGAACAAGAATGGACCTTGAACCAGATATTACCTGGCATAGCCGATAATGAGACTGCCGAACACTGTTCCGATTCCAGCTCCTGATCCGGCCACACCCACCGTGGCAGCACCAGCACCAATGAACTTGGCTGCTGTGTCAATGTCTCTGGATACAGCACTGGTCTGGAACCCCCGGGCTACATTAAGAAGGGATGCCTCGCGCTGACTGGCAATAGAGCTGTCTGAAAGGGAGAAAAAAAAAAATAGGCATGAAATCATAACTCCATCAAAGACATCATATTACCATAACATACATTTCCAATGGGTAAGTTTAGCATTATTGCCTGTATATAAAATCAAAATAGCAAGAATCAGAAACACAAGAGCTACTCGTGAGCATGGCATGTTACCTGCTCACTTCTTGCTTCAGGTCTGTTGAACAAAGACACGGAAACAGGCCGCGCCAGAACCCTGGAGCCTCCACGGAGCTGGAAGAAGAAAAGCATCTATTAGAAAAACTACAAAACCATGCACATTTATTTATTACTAAAACTATTTTGACTTTAGATTTGAAAATAAGCATTCTTATGTGCGTGTGCAAAGCATTCAAATGAAAATATAACAATGCACATTTAAATTTCATTGGAGTCAGACATTATTCTGAAATGCCATCTTTTAAATCAAAGTCAAGACAAGGCACTTTAAAAGAACAGGTTTTCTGAGACCATCACTAAAATGTGACAATACTGAATACATACCACAGCAGGTGAGGTGACAAACTTAGCACAGGCATACATGTTTGAAGCCTGTGAAGAAGAGAAATGATGGACAGGTGTAAGGCAAAAGAGTCATAACACAGAAGAACTTTCAAGCATGGAAACAAATTTCCTACCATTAAAGATCACAAGTATGGTGAGTTGGTGACAGGAAGCAACAAACCCTTGAATTGATGCTGTGGCATTTGTGCTTACTGACTGGAAATTCATTCAGTTAAATTAATGGAAAAATCAACCAATCAGTTATTTCCACTTGCTTAAAACTAAATCATCCTTATAAATTTTCCATCCCCAGGTTAATCCAACCCTGCATATAACTGTCTTCTGCGGAACACAAAAGATGAGACACGTCTCAATGGTTTTGTGTCCATAGAATGGAAGTCAATGTTGTTTGGCTACAAACTTTCTTAAAAATATCTATTGGGTTCTGCTGTAGTAGTCTTCATGCAGATTGTCTTGAATGACAGTCGGGTGAGTAAATGATGGCGTTTTAATTTCGTAACTCAAATAGAACAGAGTACATAATAGGATTTTCCCAAGTGATAAATAGTCTCAGACAGAGTGTCTGTAAGAGGGACAGCATCAACAATGTCCAGTCATGAACTCTGTAAAGAATGGAAAACTCTGTGGGAGTGGAAGTCAAAGAGACCCTATATTACAGGTCACCCTTCACACAGAAGTCTGAACAGCCCGTCTGATCTATGCTGCTTTGAAACACATTGGGGGGTTTAAAAAGCGACTCTGGAAACATTTAGACAGCACTTTAAATTGAGTTTTATGCCTAATGTTCGTTTATTATAGCACAATAGCCTCCCATTGCATTGGGGCTTGTGCCTATTGAAGGTCACCAATGGCACTTTGATCGTTACTTTTAACTAAATAGTATAAACTGCTCAAGCGTTGTTTCGAAACAAAATACAGAAAACGGACAAAACGTGTGCCTTAAAAATGAAGACACAGGCTAAAGACGTTTTAGGGAGCGTTCAGGCTGCTTTGGGCCCAGCGCGAGTCAGACATTTTGCAAGTGTCAAAGACAAGTAAGATAAAACCCCTGTGAATATGAAAAGCAATACAACGCAAATATAAGTGCCACATAAGCCATAACATGTTCATTTCCCCTTTCAGAGCCTTGAAACGTGATATTGGATGGAGTCATTCATTCATTTGCAATGACTTTGACAAGCGGCTAGCAGAGCTTTAGCAGTGCGCTATTCTACCACTCACGAGTCGCAAATACATCAACCTGGCCAGTAACTTCTGCGCATGTCCCTTACTTTTAAAATCATCTGATTGCTCCTCATGCGTCTCAAAATATGAATGCAAAATAAACGTGACTTACCTATCGGACACAGCACACAAGGACCTGGGTGTCGGAAACAAGCTGGAAGCAATGAGTACGGCGCGGAAGTATGTCACCTTGTCATTTATAAGCTTGGGAAGTACGTCCTCAATCCTGATTGGGTAGGTGGTCTCGGTTCCTTAATCTGATTGGCTGCCAGACTTGTTAGAAAGGAAACGTATCCAATCAGACGCGTTGTCAAGAAGGCGGTCTCTAAATGATTGGCGTAAACGGTTAAAGGAAGAAAGCCACGAAACGCATCCCGTGTCCCCTCTGTCTATTGGAAACTTTGGATGGAAAACCCGCCTATCAGGAAATAGTTGAGAGGAAGAGGGTTGTGGCTAGAAGGGATACAGCCGGAAGTGGTGCAAGATGTCGCCAAATAAATTACAATAAATGACATTAGCGAACGCCTACACCAACACTAAACATAACCGTACAATTATACAAAAATATTAACCAGCTGTTGTCAGCGTGACAAAAACTATGCGGTTTTGAACTGCGCATGCCCAATGGAGGTAGCTGTATCCCATCTGGCCAAAACAGAGGAAGGGGCGAAGGTGCCATTCGGAAATAATCCAAAATATCATGAAATTGCAACAGCGGTTTTAGATCTCTAGAGGGCGACATGAACCCTCTTTTTGTATTTGAATCTTGAAGGAGATACAAACTAACATTTTGCTAAAAATTTACATTTCAATTGGTTTGTTACAAAGAATATGAAAATGTTGATAATTTTAGAAAAAAGAGCAAAAATAAAAAAAATCCTGCAGATTCTCTAAAGAAACACAATAGTGACACAGATTTATAAATCACATTATAAGAATTAAACCAACTTCATATTTTAACATTGTAACGTTTTGTAAATATAAGCAACATTGAACTAATCCAAAAATTCATGGAGATGTGTTCACTACCACCAGGAATGTATTCTATTACAATTTCCATCAGAAAAACGAGCATAGACAGTCTATGCATACCATCTTAATGTACCATGTGTTAGAATCTCTTGTCATGTGTCTTATATATCCGTATATATTCAGTATATCAGAAAGCAGATTTAGTGGTTGAGTATTGAATACTTATGGCTAATGTATGAACTTCAGTGTTCTTAATACTCTGTGTGTCTATATCATTTTAACTACCTGTCTGAACAAGACCTTTTATGGATTACGGGCATGATAAATCAAACCTAAATCTTTCTTTACTACCCCTGAATTATATTCCCCTACTGTTTTTTTAAAATCTGGAACTACTCTAAAGGCTGTATTGTGAATTCTTGGAAACATGCCATCAGAAATAAGTTTGCAGTACACAATAACATGAATTAGAACTGATTTATAATGAAGAATGGGTACCTTTCATCAAAAGTCTTTTGTCATTTGTTATAGGTAAGTACTCTATTTGTTATAGGAACAGCTAATATGAACTAACAATGAGCCATTCAATTTCTTTCTGATTTTATTAATCTTTGTGCAAATACAGTTATTTATGTACAGTCATTCAAATACGTAAGAAGTTTTGTTCACTGCTAGTTAATGTTAGCTAATTAATTGTAATGTTAACACATACAACCTTATTAGATTAGATTAGATTCAACTTTATTGTCATTACACATATACAAGTACAGTGTAACGAAATGTAGTATAGGTCTAACCAGAAGTGCAATTAGCAAGTGCAGGATATACAGTGTGAATAAATACAGAATACAATATTATGAAATGTGTTGTAGATGAATGATTAACTATTTACATTTTCTCTTTTATTTTTCATCATTAATAAATACATCTTTCATGAATACTTGTATTTTGTGCAAATGATCATGCAAAGTAGTAGTTTTATGGCTGCTATCATGTTTTAATCTCTGCTATAGCTGACAAGTTCATTGCTTTTTATAAAGCTTTGTATTTACATATTTACCCTCTCAGGACTCAAACGGAACACTTTTTCATAAAAATAAACCGTTTAAGCATCAGCAAATTGTTAAGGAAAAAATCTAAATAAACCAGTTTAAAAAACGAAATACTTCAAAAACAACCATTCTAAGATTTTAGACACTCCATCCCGCAGCAGGAGGTACATTTGATGAGCTTTGGGGATGACAGGGGCAATAAATTACGAAACCTTTACAAGCTATTGCTGCCAAGGTTTTCCACAAAGAACTGCAACTGAAGAAAAGACATGGAGTTATGCTCAAGATATGCTACTGGATACATTAAGAATGACATCCATAGCGATTGTAATTACATGCTTCACGGATGTCAAGAGCTTAAACAACACTGCATTTAAACTGCAAGTCTCACAATCGGAATAACACCAGGTCAGAATTTTTTTTTATTTCAAATGTAAATCCCTAAAAAACGCACATGCCGCATGCCAGATATTGTCATGTATTGATACTTTCATGTATTATTTATTTCTCTTGTTCAAATTAGTTTTTATTTTTAGATAAGTTCCCTACTTCTGCCAGTAAGGGGCGCCTGCATAATAATCTATGATTGTTGGGGCTGTATCCTGTAGCCTTCACCAATCAGTGGTATTTTGACAGCTAGTTGTTGATCACACAATGGGACAATGTGTGTGGGAATTGAGTTTGAGGAAATTTGCTGCTGACACAAATGTTGGTAGACTGATGTTAGAAAAGGGAAAGACTAGATCTCAGACTATTGTTTTTGAAGAAGGGACTGAGTTTCTGATTACATTTACTATACTTTAAATCAGAATCAGAAAGAGCTTTATTGCCAAGTGTTTTTGGACACACAAGGAATTTGTCTTTCCAGAAAGCGTGTGACAGAAGCTTCCAGTGCACATACAGGTTAAAAAAGTGACAAAGGCACAGGTAACAAAACGTAAAAAAGAAATATGTGAGAGAAAAAAATCATATATGATGAGGACTTTAGGATTTGTTGCTCATTTTAGGAGATTAGTATTAATAACATGAATTGTATAGACTGTTAAAAGTTTCAAACTAATGAGTTTGCACGGATCCGTTTATAAATAACAGCTGAAGCCCGCAGGACATTCCAGTAAACCATAAGGAGAAAAGGTGGGCTCTTCAATGGGTGTCAAGTTGCCCTCAGCCCACCCTGGATGAAATTCATACGGAGCTGCTGAGTTAAAGAGCCTCTTGCTGGTCACCTTTGCTGAAAAGCCATGAAGAGCACAGCAGAAGTTACATAATAGAAACCTTTCATCTCTAAAATGCATTTATATTGTACTTTGTAACAAACAAATAAACCGTTGATTTATTTAGTTATGAGTAAAAAAATTATAAATATATACAAAATATTAAATTATACATATGTGCAGAGTAAATACCTACACAACGCTGTTATCTGTAGACTACTAGCAAGCACAAAATGAACACCTTTTTGACCTAAATTAAATTAAATATTAAATGAATATTAATACTCCTGAGATAGGCGCAGGCTCCCCGTGACCCGAGGTAGTTCGGACAAGCGGTAGAAAATGGATGGATGGATGAATATTAATGAATAAGTGTTATTTTACTGTCTATTCTCTGTAGTCACTCTTGAGGCGTTTACCTAAAAAAGCATTAGTTAGAAAGAATGAGGGGGCTGATTTCCATTCATAGCTTCTACTTTGTCTTCCACGAGTGTCTGTTTCGGCTGTTATCGACCAACAATGCTGGCAATCCCTCAATGCACATAGTGAATGTGTGGGCAATGACGACGGCACCCGCTTGCATTATAAAGTTAAACACTTTTAACATTGTTTATTACGAATGCAATACAACCATCATTAATTCTTCATTTTATAAACCTCTATAAATAGAAAAATAGAAATATTCGATTTATATTCTATATCTATCATATATATTTTAACCAAATTTTAAATAATTCTTCAAATGTTACAGTTTTTTTTCCTTTTGTTAATTAAAAGGTTTTACGTTTAATTCTCTTAAACGTAATTATAAAAGATCAGTGCCACAGTGCTCTTGTTTTACAGTGTGTTCTAGTTGTATCATGTCTGCACTTTGGTATTGCGAGTAAATATTACAACAGAGAAACAGTAGGAAAATTATTAAACTTGCTAAATGTGCAACATTCAATTCATCAGGTCAAAGGGCAATTTTTCCCATTACACCTCAGGAGCCCAAGGCACAGATGGATTATGGTGGCAATAGAAATGGGATGGTAGTGGTTGGGTGAACAGTGATAGTTGTAAATTGGGCGTGAATAATTTATACACCATATCACAACACTCATTGTCAATCCACCTGACATATTTCATGAAAAAAAGTATTTTTCCTGCATGGCAACAAATTTCGACGTGCTAAATGATCTTAACAATGACAGTTAATGGAGTACAGCATAGGGCTTAATAAAATTCATCCATTTAAAAAATGTCTGTACCCTGCACAATATTCTACTAATATAGGGCCTGCTTAACCGTTTGTCACAGAAATTGCAGAAACTAGTCATAAATCTGCTGCTAATGGTACTTTGTACAACACGCACCATTTTGCTTATTCGCTTTTGCGCTATACCCAGTATCCTCTGAAGCAAGTGCAAAATCAATAGGCTCTTAACAGGCCAGCAAGGCTTATTTCCCTACCTCACCCTTGACAAACGAGGCAATGTACTAATTGATCACCTCAGCCTTCACTATGTTCTTTGCGTAGTACCATGTGTAAAACGTTCTTTAACACGGACTGTGAGCATGTTCGGTTGATCGCTACATCTGATGCATCGAGCCAGCTTTTAACACACCCAATGGTGGCGATGAATCATCTTCATTAGCCAAACTATCAATACTCAAGAGAGTATATGGAAGTCAGATCATTATGACAGAGTAGACGGTGAAGGAGTGATGCAAGAGCTAATTTAAGCACAATTCTTTGCATATCACGTAAATCTTTCACAGTCATGTGACAGACGAATGTGACAGAATAGATACGATTTATGTAGAGTTTGCTAAGGGTACATAAAAGTTCTGCTAAGAAAAACATCAGTCATTTAGGTTTCCTGACTTATAATGTCATACATAACTTAATCATTGATAACATTACAACTAAATAAAAGAGAATAGATTTCATTTCTATAGTCTTTATATAAAGAATCAGGCATTTCAAAGGACATTTCGCGAACAGAATTCTCTTTATACAGGATATAATGGAAAAAAGAAAAGGGTTTTGTTGTTGTACATATGTCTATGCTATAGGGATAGTTCACCCCAAAAATTAAAATTCTGTCATCATTTACTCACCCTCTTGTCATTTTAAACCATTTTAAAATTCTTTCTTCTGCAGAACACAAATTAAAATATTTTGAAGAATGTTGGTTACTCAATGACTTTGATTTGACTTTGAGTGCAATTGATTGGTTTCAAATGACAATGGTGTGAGTAAGTGATGACAGAATTTTCATATTTGGGTGAACACTTTAAGTCTTATTTATAACACAGGCTCCTAGTGAGAGACACATTCCCGGGTTGGAATTGATAAATCAGATTTATGATGCTGTCTGCCAAGACAATGACAAGTGCTGTATAAGGATTGGGCGGACAGGGAGGTGGTAGTGTGTGTGAGTCTTTTTTGGGCTTTAGAAAACCTTTGCAGTCCACAGACCAGCTGCTCATTTCTGGGCAGATTGAGAGAAAGAGAGAGATGGGGGAGGGAGACACATGGTTATAGCTCTTGTAAATAAGGCTCATCACCTCCTTTTGATATTGATTAAACATACACTCACACTTTAACCGTATAAATATAGAATAAATTAATTTAGGCTACATGAGTTAATATCTAATAGCGGACTTGATACATAGTCGTTGCCATTTTAAACCGCCCGCACTGTTCAGGAAATAATTATCTGCTTGATGATAGCGCAATAATGCAGCACAAAAAACACATAATCAATAAAACATCTGCCTCTCCGTCCCCTCCCAACCATCCCCCACAAACCCTTTCTTACAGACAACAGCTTCATCCCTGTCTGCGTAGTGAGCAATGCTTGCCCGAGGAGCTGCTGTTTTTTAATGGGTTGAAAGGGATGTGAAGAGCCTGAGCAGTCTTTCAAAGTATTATTACACTCCTGGGCTGCACACTGCCCGCTTGGCCCCCTTGCTGAGGTCGTGGAAGATGGATGGCTTACTGGAGCGGCAATTAATAATGTTTTTACAAGAGCAATGGAGGCGTGTGCGAGCCATGGACGGATTGGGCAGAGTATTGAAATGTGCAGGTGAATTGATTGGCCCATCGGATTTCCTGTAGAAATCATTTGGATTAATTGAAAGCACAGGAAGGGAGGAGGAGGGAAGGTGGGGTGGCGTATTGATTTATAGGTCTCACTCAGAAGAAGAGAAAATGGCCACCTCGCTGCTGGAGACATGATGAGGTGGCTTCAGGCTGGATGTCAATCAAACGTACATATTGTTGATATGTTAGACCCATCAATAGACACAAGGTAGCCACAAATATGACAACAAATAAAAACTGGTCTGAGATTAAAAAAAGATCAAAGGATAACATTCAAGCAATATACATATATCTCATCAAACTTCGTTTTTCCTGTATTTTCCACTATTTATGTATATATTTTATATTTTAAGTTTCTTTAATATGTGCCATAGTCATATGGTGATCTGAGAATATAGTAACTGAAACGCTTTGGTGAGTCGCTCAATACCGCCCCCTGTGTTGTCTGTCTGCTAAAAACATTTGATGTTGGTCAATATATTGTTGTACTTACTGTCTCTGTCACAGCTTCCAAAATCAAGCATGGTTCATTGTAGGCAACAATAAATTTAGAAACAATGAAGAGAACGATTTATTTTTAATATCTGGTTGAATTTTATATTAGAATGTATTTTATAAATAGTTTGAATCTGTGGGATAATGAAAAATCAGGCTAAATCAAATTCAGATAATCTATATTTCTGAGTGGGCCAATAAATGAATAATGCTTAAACCAGATTAGACTGAAATTGGGGAGATATTGAGAGCTTTGGGTCTCAATAAAACTTGCATTTGTTTTGATTCATGCTATTTAATGATTTATAATCACTTGGATGGTGGATTTATGTCCTTATACAGTTTCTAATTATTTTAATTAATTAATTTATTAACTTATTGTTAGTTATTTATTTAAATGTAAATGCTTTATAGCTACTTTCGTGTAAGCACCAACAAGAATCAAGTGCAAATTTACCACTTATCTTCTAAATCTAAAACACATTCAGCAGAGGTGGACAGTTCTTAAGTATTTTTACTTACTTTTCAGGTATCTGTACTTTATCCGAGTGTTTTGCTGTGGAAAATTGTATTTTATTACACTGTAAAGCAAAATATCATACTTTTTACAAAATTATTTACCTTACCCAAGTATTTTTTGTCAAACATTAATTAAGAAAGTACTATAGAGTTAGGTGTACAGCAGTGGAACAGTAACATGAGTGTAATAAATGTATTGCCGTCTCTGCTCACAGACAAAGTGATGATGAAAGTTAAAGAATAAACTACAGTGGCACCAGCTTTATAAGATCTAATCTGCTCACTAATTTAAATATATCTGATAAACAGGAGCTGTTATTGCTCCTGTTGCTTTGGAGATAAAAATGTTCCATTGCCATTTAGAGCATGAAAATCAATAAAGAAACTTAAAAAAATAATTTTTGCTTTGCATTTCTTTTCTTTACATAGGGGGAAGCGTTGCTTTCCAAAGAACCAACAAATTACTATATCTAATAATACATGATAATATGACATTTTTATGTGATCTTTTTATAAAAATTGCAAATTACAGTTCTGTTGTGTTTACAGAAATGATTAACGTATGTTGTACACTGCAAAAAATGATCTTTTGAAGTTGTTTAATTCAATGTGTTAGCCTACTGGAGGTCCCTTTGTAATTATTTGTGATCTAATACATAAGTACATTTAAATAAAAATGCCAAGTAATATTTACTTGGTGTTTTGTCATTAAATTAAGCGATGTATAAAACCGACGAACACAAGTAAAATATACTCCACACAGCAATATAATAGCTGCGCATGCGCACTTCGGACATTACAACTGACTGTGGAAAGCTTGCCCAACGGAACATTCTCTCAGCGCCTGAGGGGATTAAACTATAGTAAGTCATCAAATGTTTTCTTTTTAATTCATCAAGTAACGTTTACAGCACTTTGCAGCGTTAATAAACTTTATTTTCGCTGGTTTGTTTGAGTTCGAGTTCTTGTTATTGAGTGGTCTTGGTAATCCTAACATTTCTGCACAACGTTTCCAAACGCGGTTGTTTTATCGATGCATATGGATAACAGAATTAAAGTTTTGCTAAGTTAAGTTATTAATATGTTGACAGCGTTCAGTTTGCTAACCGTAGTGCCAAGTCTCATATGTCTGACGTTAACGTTTGTAATGCATATTCATCAAGTTTATGCTCCGTTAATAACCAATATGATATTTATGAACTTGCAGTAGCCTGCTGTATGGGACTGTTACCCTTAGCTAACTCTTTCTTAGCTAGCTCTGAACTGACACGCATTTAAACATTGGAATAACGTTAGCCTATGTTCATTGCATTAAGGTCTTTAAATTCATTATTTTTTTTTAACGACAAATAATCTAATTGTGGCATTAACATCCATGTTCATCTGTTCCACAGGTATTGGACTTCACCATTCTCACCAAAGCGTCTGCCAAATAACTGATGCTAGAGGAAACGTGAAGGTGGTTTAATTGATCTGAATTGTTTTATTTGTTTACCTTTGTTCAGTTGTTTTTTAAATAAGCTGTTAAATATTTGAATCCAAACATTGAATAAAAGTATTTTTGTGAAATGCCTGTCAGCGTTTTTGATGTTCAGATACATTTTACTTATCACATATTAATACCTCATATATGATTTCAAGTAATATTTACAAAAAAACAAACGAGTAAAGATTACTGAGGAAAATATAATTCGGACTCTTGTAAAGAAATATTAAGTATATTTAGAAGCGTTACTTAAATAAAATTAACAAACAAAGGATGAGTTCAATTTAATTGACACTGTACTTGGGAATTTCAAGTTAAAACTACTTATACTTGTGTTTAGTTTACTTGGACAGTTCTAATAAATTTACCAACTTTTCCTGAGTAAAAAAAGCTTTCCAAGCTTTTTTCAAGTAAACTGTGGCATCTATTTCCCTGCTTTTCCCAGTAAATTTGTGAGCAGAGGGACATGATGCCTGGAGGCAGACGTTGGTTATGGCCAGCTGCCTGTCTGTAAAGAAGGTGGGCGACGCTGAAGCAGGCAGGAGCGCTGCTCTCTGGTTACAGTACCTGTCTATAAAAACCGTTCCCGTGTCTCGCATCCCTCTCCTTCCAGACCCCCCAGTGTTTCCCCCAAATAGCACCAACAATGAAAGCCATGTCTTGGGTTGCAGTCCCCACAAACCTTCCCTGTTTATGAGGGCTCGTTTGATGTCTGTGCCTGGTTAAGGGCTCTCTGTCCCTAATACGGGTGCCATGTGCCTGGGTGGTACATGGAAATTTGTGCAGAGAAGCTTTAAATTACAGGAGAGCATTTTAGACGTATCAATAAATAGACAAGACAGTTGTTACCTTTTCTAATGTATGTTACTTCTAATGTATCTAATAATATTCATTTATTTGATGTGCAATGCTTATCTATTAGCACAATAATATGCTTTAGAAGTGAATGTGAATACAGTATTAATTTCAGTACTCCACACATCTAACGTCTATGTATCTAATGCTGTCATATAACCGACAACTACAGCATATACGGCTCTTTTACAGAGGCTAAAAGGCTAGGCAGTGCCCTGTAATCACAGATTCATGTTAGACTCCCAAAGATCATCCTAATGCACCTACCGCACCAACTCTTGTCCTGTTAAAATATCTCACATTCCCCATGACATTCAAGAAGCTTCTGAAGGACTACGAGCCAGTGGAATTAAAGCCGGGGCTCTTGTATATCTCCAGTGAAGGCGGTTTATTGCGGATTTCTTTACTGCACACTGGTGCACACCTTTTTTACTGCACATAGAGAAGGCTTAACGGTTGGGGAATGAGTAATAAGTGGAATGTGAATGATGCAGGTTCGCCAGAATGAGCTCCCTCTGATGCTGTTTACAAGAAATAAGGCTTTTTAAGACTCTTCCCCAAGCGCAAAGAGTGAGACTGTCCCTTGCTTAATTACTGTCAGGGTTTTAGTATAAAGTCCAATCAAGTTTCACTTTAATTATGCCTGTTTTATTTTGACTGTTTAAAAAAAACATATCTTGTATTTTGAATTATCTTCATAGTTAGTTGGCCCTCTAAATGTTCACATTCATTCACTCTTTGCAAAACTAGTAAGGACTAAGAAATGGATGTTTTGTATATTTATTATTTATTTTAGTGTTATATTCATCACTTCAGTTTAGAAGGCAAGCTTAAAAATAAGTTATTTTTTATTTAGATTTATTTCAATAATAGTAATATTTGTATATTAGTTATATAAGTATTTTAATATTTTAATATAAATGCTGTAATTCAGGAAGAATTAATGGAAACAACAATTTACCAACCTTATTCATTGAATAATGATTGTGTTTCCTAATCATTCATTCATTGTAATTGTCAGTTCTCTAAAATATAGAGTAGCTAAAAAAGCAATAAGTATGTGGTCTGATATGGTGTCAGTAATGGCTGGAATAGCCTACACTACAAGACTTTTAAAATCTGAACAGATTTTTTTAAAACTAGACATCATACACTTGCAGACTTTTTTGAAAGTTTCAGATAGAAACACACTTACTGGTCAAATCTGCAGACTGGCACAGACTTTCTGCAAAACGTCCAGACTGAAAATCTGGGCAAAATCTGAACAAAAGTCTTGTAGTGTATTTTAGCCTTTAGGCGGATCTGGCGGATCTGCTATTGACCAGTAGATGGCGTTAGAGACAGCAAACATAATTGAGAGGACTTGCTGGATTTAACATTTCCAAAGCAGAAATAAATCACTTTGACTGATTTTTTTACTCTGATTACTCTGGTTATTTGTACTATAAGGGGTTACCAGACATGGATTGTCATAATGGGCTTGCTGCATCAAAGTTATTTAACACAGTGCATGTGTTTTTTTGTGTTTATGCATGTGGGTGTATGTGTGTGCATGTCTGTATTCTGTGTGTGTTCACTTTTATTTGTTTTTACTTGTATAACTTTAATGTTTTGCTTATAGTCAATATGTTTCATGTACAGCTGCTTTGTAACAATGCAAATTGTAAAAAGCGCTATAAAGTTGAGTTGAGAGTTGAGAGTTGAGTATTTGTTTATTGCTTTATTTAGGTTATTTACATTTCGAAATCTTATGTCAGCTTTACTCATTTTTTTCACTTCCCTGCACTAACCTATTACTAAAATTATGTTGGCATGCTTACAGTCACAAAGTAAAGGATCAATAGCACAAAAGCTCCCTTAAGGAAATTACTTTTAACATTACCTTTTAGACAGAAGTACCATGAGCTCAGAGGTTAATAAATGATGGTATACAGTGGGCCTTTGCCTCTGTAAAAGATTCATTGAAAATGCTGAATGATAAAACTGATGAAAGTATGTAACCAATCAATGGTTTAGCAATCAGTAAGGCTGAAATGGAATTGAGGGAACAGAGCCCAATGGCATGGGTGAGGTTATGGAAGATTTTTCATCATTTGCTTTCTTTAAAATATTTCAGAACCTACCAAACTAAATAGACTTGATTAATCACATTAGATTCAGTCATTATATTATATTACTTAGATACTTATTTTGGCCATTGCTTAAATGTATTTTATGCAGTATTACTATAGCACTTAATATTACTATAATTACAATCAGCACTGTCATTACAACATGTAGTTCATTATATGTACTGTATACAAGCTCTAAAGCAGTGGTCTCCAACGTGGTGCCCGCGGGCACCTGGTAGCCCGCATGAACTCTGTTAGGTGCCCCCCAAACACAGGGCTCAACAATAATGATCAGGACAGTTGACGAATATGAGACTATATCGTCATGAAAATGTTATATTATTAGCAGGTGTTTTAAGCTTTCATATATTCAAGTGCAAAAATATGTGTAAGAAAACTCAATTTGGTCCTCTGTACTGATTTTTTTTTATCACATGTCTAAAGTTTGAAAGTATTTTATCAACAATTCGCCCTCTAGATGATTTTATCTCTACAGGTAGCCCTCGCTTACAAAAAGGTTGGAGACCCCTGCTCTAAAGAATGATTTTAGATATATTGTATTCCAGATTTACAAATAAAGGGATTATAATTTAATTTCTTGACTTTTACAACGTTTAATAGAAAATTACATTTTTAACGTTTGACTAAAGGTAGATTTTGCAGTCCTTTTAGCAATATGTATTGTTTTCATACACATCTCCGCATGGAAATAGAGAAGTAGGACAGGACACTTTCCGTTTTCTATCAATAAACTACATCTCTATATTTACTCACGTCATCACAAGATTGCTCATAATTTAGAATATGTATGTACACTTATATATAGGTAGCTACAGGGCATATATCACGTAGTATATTACATTATTATTATAAGGCCTATCGCATATTTATTCCACCTTGTTGCTTTTTTTGCTGAAATAGGCTAGCGAAATAAATATAGGCTCATTGTTTTTATGGATTCTGTCGAAGTAAATAAGTTAGAGTTGAATTCTAACTACTATAAGACATGTGACTTTGCAGTAGAGTTGTTCTTGTTTTAGAAATAATTCATCAACGCTGGAAATCAGAGTAGTTAAAAAAAAAACATTTGATGCGATAATGTTCATTCAAACAGAAAAATTGATCAGGTATTAAGGAAGTATTAATGAAATAAAAGCATCATTTTACAACCGCAGCGGAAGGAACGTCACCTTGCAATGACGTATTTCCAATTCTTGTCAGAAAGGCCTTTTCAGCGTCCGTCCCAAATCTAGATATTAAGGTAGAAACAATATAATAATTTTCTACGTTTTGTTACACCCGTCTTGTGCACATATCTGAAATGTTGCCCACGGAGTCACCAGTTGACCGATTTAAATCAACCGCCACGCTTGCTGGTGAATGATTAAATCCCCTCCTCCTCCTCACAGCCAAGTCGGTCTTCTTGCACAGCAAGTGTGACATGCGCTCACAGGAGTGATCCCGACTTTCCCGAAGTCACACCTGCAACACATTGCTACTGTAAGTTAAATAGCTATTGTAAATCATTACGTTTGACAAATAATGTTTATGTAGCATAATATGACAAAGACAAAATAATTTTATAAATGCCAAACATGATCACAATTAAATTAGTATTTGGACCCATTCAATTTTTTTGTTGCTTTTTCAGGCAAGGGATTTTTTGAATTTTTACCAAACAAATTCATCAATGGTTTCAATAGCATTGTCTTTTAAATAATCAAATGTCTATTGTTTATTGTTGTTTGTCAAATTTGAGATGCATGTTGTTCTTGGGCAATTTAAACTACACACAATTATTAGAACAGAAGATATCTTATTGAAATTAATGATACAGAAACATGCCAAAAATATTATTATTTGCGTTATGATATTTTATGCGCTGCATGTTCTGAACTAGCTATTTAACTTAAATAGCAAAATACAATCAACAAGACAGTACTTCACCCATGTTTAAGAAACAGGCACTTAAGTAAGTTTATTTCTACATGCTTATTTCTTAGATACACCTTACATTATGTGCTCTTGTAACAAGTAACTGTTAGATCTGGTTTGTCATCAATGCATTTGATATATGTGGAATCTCACCTGTTTAGCACATTGCAGCTTCTATGGCAATAAGGATATCGGGACATTCAATGCATTAATCTTTTACCATGCAGTACATTCTCTTAAAATGAAAACATGTTCATCATATTTGTAGAGAGTAATACTTGTTAGTAGAACCGTGCACGAATGTAAGAAATACTTCATTAGAAAATGAAAGGACCAGGATAATAAGCTTCTAGATAACAACCATGGTGGTTAAAGGGACGTTCACCCAAAAAATGAACATTCATCATTACTCATCCTCATGTCATTCCAAACCTGTATGACTTTTCTTCTGAAGAACACAAGAGAAGATATTCTGAAAAATGTTGCAACACTTACTCCTAATGACTTTTATTTTAAACACCAGACATTTCTCATAATATTTTCTTTTGTATCATATGCGGGTTTTGAACTATAAGAGGGCAATTCAATAATGATTGATTTTTTTCTTGCTTGTTGATGTAGATTGCTGGGCAGACTCTGGGACTTTGCACCAATTAGACTAAAAAGCTTTAACCAGATTTTCAGAGGTTTTGGTTTGGCCTACCCATTTGATCTTAATGTCACCATTCAAAGTAAAGTGGTAAGAAAATAAAAGCAAAGGAAAATAATTGCTGATAGGCCATCATCTCAGACAAAAGAGGGATAGGAGAAAGAGTTAGGTTATTATCACATTGCGAGACAGATATGTTCTGATATTGATCTGTGCATAGAATTATTGTTCTTAATGTTCGTAGGGTCTAAAATGGTGTATACTGACCATATTTGCGTATTTAGGGGGTAAGAAGCATCTCATTTACACCCAAAGAAGGACACTTGTCCCTGACTGCAGATTTCAGACTGCATATAGCTACAAATTTCAGACTTTAGGACCCTGGGAAGCTCTTAGAAACTGTGCAGGCCCATAATATTTTGGCAGGTCTCATTGGCAGTCTTGGTGCAGAAGTAGGCTGGTCTCCATTCAGTTACTGATGTGTGCTCTCCTGCTGCTTGTTTTATATATCCCAGCTCACACTGTTGGTGTAGAAACCATTGCCTTTTAACACGCATCAACAACTATAATATATTACCGCATCATTGGCCTAAAGCATGTCAAACTGCGAAAAAACACCCAAATATGTCCATGTGTTGCAATTTATATGCGACCATTGTGATTTTAACAGACACCGATAAGGTTGTGGCTGCAATTTACAGATCCAGGTCAAGCTGACAGTACATAGCTGTGAGGCATGTGCAATCAACCGCACGACACAACCTCAATGAAATTCTGTCCCAGCCAAAAATCAACTCAGCATGCAACACATATAAATAAAAACATTTTTGAGCTTGGGATTTTTATTAATACTGCTAATAATTTATTTCCTAGATTTCTAAAAGTTTACAAAACTAAACCAAAACAGTTTTAAAAATATATTTCTTTCAGACAACATATGGCTTTATGTTTCAGAAGATTCTCTTTCTCAGGTCCAGAAAGGATCTTTTCTCTTAATGCAGGTCCAGTGTGTCATTTTTTGGAGGATCTTTTGACAGAAATGCAATATGATAAATATAACTGTGTCTTTAGAGGTGTATATGAAGACCTTACATAATGAAGCATCATGTTTTTTATTACATTAGAATGAGCTAATTCTATCTACATACACCGCGGGTCCATGGGCGTAATCTAATTTAACAGTAGGGGGGACAATAAACATAAAATTTCTCAAGAGCATATTTTGAAGGGGACACAAATAATACAGTCTGAATTGTATTTACTACGACAAAAAGTGCCAATATGCGTTAGGTTCATAGGTCTATCATGCAGACTTGCAGTCATATTATAACTGAACTGTCACATACTGTAGTGAACACCTAATAAAGCTGTTTCCATTTACATATTATTTTTGTCTCTGCTGTCAAGACAGGAAACAAGTATAAAAACACACTACATGTTAACAATGAGTCACTTTTTAAATGTTATCCTGATTTATACTGCAACATCGTCTGACAAAGTCACCATACATCTACATTAAAGAGTGGTGGTTATTTTCCCAAGTAGTGCACTGCCTCTGCCAACAAACTATGTGCATAGATGTTCATGTTTGTGTACCCAAACAGTCAGTAACAGTGACAGATGCTTAAATTCTGTGATGTACTCGTTGATGAATCGCCTAGGTTTTAGTCAACTGGATGTTTATCTTATCCACCTCGCACACACTGCACAAAATAGATTTTTAATGAACAACACTCGGATGGAGGGGGACGTGTCCCCTCCGTCCCCCCCCCCCCGGGATTTACGCCCATGCGCGGGTCCCCTTGCGTGGAATTCGCCATAGCTATCACTAAATCCTTGGTGTTTCGAGTCTGATCCGTGGGCGTGGCTTGTTGGTTTTGACTAAATCCTTGGTGTATCAAGTCTTACGAAATCTTGACCATAACCCACACACCCTAACCTTACTCTAACCATCTAAACTACGATTGTTAAAATTGCGTGCAATTCGCCATGTTGTTTCTACAGTAGCCCTAAACGGACAAACTGCTCTACAGAGCATGTTTGGTAAATACTTTATGTCCTTCGGCAAAGAAGCGAAAACGTGATGACATCTTAGCCCTCTGTCAGCCACCGTAGTGCTTTAAAGGGAGGAGGGAGTGAGCCGTTCGTTGCAGTTTGTAACCTCGCCACTAGATGCCGCTACCTTTCAAGGGACCTTTAACCCAATGATTCTAATCACATTTTATAAATAGGTATTTCTGTCAACAGATTCACATATTTTACCTGAAGGAGGCGCTATTAGGAACAACTGGACCAGCTACATTTACATTTACATTTAGACATTTAGCAGACGCTTTTATCCAAAGCGACTTACAAAGAGTTTAGGAGCAATAAGTGATATGTCATACAGGAATCTAGAAGGATACGTGATCAGCAGGTTATTTTTTTAAAAGACCAAATAAAAAAAATAAAGCTGACAGGTTGGTGGTTCATTTTGGTCACAGTTGATATCCCTAATCTATGCAATGTGGCACTGAATGTTTTCAGATTTTTGCAGGTCGTGAGAGACTTCAGGATTACAGGTTTGGTCTGCGGTTTTACTACTAATGTGAGCCGTGAAATCCTTCCATCTCCTTTTTTACTTTATTCTTGTCCCCCCCTCTCGAGACATTTGTAATTAAATTGGCAGGTCATATGTGTGATAACAGTTTTCCCACTTTTACCAAATATAAACTCTTGTACAAATAGATGGTTGCTCGAATGTTGTACAACTTCCCAAAGGATTCCAAAATCCCCCTTTCACCTGATGCCACCCAACAGAAGTTATGTTAATATGTATAGTGTTACATGTTTAATAGTGTAGCTTAGCATGCCTTCTGCATCCTTTGATATCCATGTCCAGTAAGACCTTTTTATACATCTGTGGTACTGAAGTTCACCATCTCAGGCCAAGTTAATATTTGAAAGTCTTTGATATTACAAGTTATTCCGTTAACATGCATTGTGCGTGCTGCAGCGTGTGGCATATGGGGGATTGTACTTCATCACCGGACAGACATGTTCGGGGTGTGCATATCAGTAGAATTGTGTATGCAAACATGCCAGGTTTCTATGACAACCAGATCACGTGTACTTGCGTGCATCTCAGCCACATGTGGTCATAATTAACGTAGTGGTAAAAGCACTCCAAATTATTTTATGGTTATGTCAAGCAATGTAAATTGTCATGAGTTATCTAAATTATGTTGTACAGTTGAGTAATAATTTGCTACATAGTCTATGTGTATTGTTTAGTCAGCCAGTGGCCTTGAGTCAGCTCGGATGTGCTAGTTAAACTGCGTCTTTTATGGTCGTAAATATGTATTTTTTACACCAGCTCTTAAACTTCAGTGAGGTCAGATTATTTTTAGATATATTGAAAGAGGATTTTTATTTTAGTAAAATAACCGGTCCCTTAGTTTTATATAGGGTTGCGCCGACATGTAAATTTCAAATTAAACAAAGTAACATTTTGTTTTTTTCACGTACCTTACACTAGTTAAAGATTCTTTAACTTTTAAACTTTTCTGGTATAATATTATTAACATTTTTATAAACATTTTTATTAATATTTAATTAATATTTAATAAACAAATTATAGATATTTCTCCAGTGCAACCCAGAAATGTGCTCTCAATAGCCACAAACATAACTTGTATCAAGACAATTCAGACAGCAATCAGCTTCAAAATATATGCTTTTGTTTTGTCATTTACACATTCATAAATATATAAATACAGTACCTACATCGACAATGTTTTGCTAATAGCAGTAAGTGAATGATCACGACAGACAGACAGTACTTTTCTGGATTTTAACTATGAGAAGCGTGAACCTGAAGTGGTTTAACCAGAGGAAATAATTCATCATTTCTCGGCTTTAGTAGGCTATATATCGGCCTATTTTAATTATCGGGCCGATGCAGATAACATTAAAAATGACCATTTATCGGCCGTTACTGATATGGCCGATAATATATCGTGGATCCTTAGTTTTATAGGTTTTGGGAATATTGTTATTTTGGTGATTCTACTGTCCTGAACAGCACTATTCTTTGTTAACATGATTTTTAGATTAAAAGTTAAATAGTTTACGAGTGCTAAATTATGATTATTCGGTTGTTAAGTGGTGACGTGAGGAATACTTTTTTCGGGTCCAAGCTTTCATTTCAAGCGGGGCTACAGCTTAAACAGCTCTTTATCAGCACTATTTACTCATATTGCACATTAAAGCGAAACATGTTTTAACTCAAAGTATCCACCCTATTTTTTTGATTTTTTTTGATTGAACAATTTAAAATGTACAAAGCTGCAAGGTATACAGAACAAACAGCACATTGTTGATATAAATAATAAATAAATCCAGGAAGAAATACAAATTAAGTCAACAAAATCAACAAAAACAGCGATATAAGGAAAGAGAGGTGTTGATTTTTTCGAATTTTTGTTTGTGAATAAAGAATTTTGCATATAGAATAACAAAGTTCATCAGGTGTTCAAGAGCAATATATTTTGGGTTAACATAGTAACAAATAACATATTTAAGGGTAAGAGAGTAGACAGTGTTAGCAGCATCAAAAAAATAAGATTTAATATCACTCCAAACTTTTTAGATATATCACAAAAGAAAAACAGATGTGAAATTGTTTCTGTATTAAGATTACAAAAGGTACAGGAATCATCAACATCTATAAACTTAGCAATAGTACTACTAACAGGGTATATATTATGCATAATTTTGAAATGTACTTCTTAAGCCTTGTTAGATATGCAATATTTGTGGGGGTATCCACCCTATTTTTGAACGCGGAAGTAAACGATGTGACGTACTTCCTTTTTGTGTTAAGTCTTCCGTATTATTAGTCGTCCGATGGAAAACAATCGAAGTGTATCCTCGCGGGAGCACGCTCAAATCGCTCTGATTAATATTTTTCACACCCGCGATTTATTACACAGTGGGAGGATGAAGTGGCCTGATATATCATATGAGGATTTATTCAATTACCTAAAAGCAGAGACGTACCAGTAACGTTACATGCACAGTGGGAAAGTCAGTCGAAATGTATACATGACCGACCACAAATTCGGTTTTTTAAAAGCAGATGTGAATACCAGTCAAAGTTGAGCAAACATTCCTGGATCCTTACAACTAATAACTGTAAAATGGAGACGCCTGGTTGTATCGCAGGTCTCCACCGAGCTGCAGCATCCATCACAACTTTCTAAATACAACTAAAAACATCATCCATCCATCCATTTTCTACCGCTTGTCCGAACTACCTCGGGTCACGGGGAGCCTGCGCCTATCTCAGGAGTCATCGGGCATCAAGGCAGGATACACCCTGGATGGAGTGCCAACCCATCGCAGGGCACACACACTACTAAAAACATCATAACCAATAATTTTCTGTTTTTATGTATATTAAATAAAGACAATATTTTTGTGTTTTTCATTCTCCCTTGCTTGATTCAGCTTTAATCCTCCTAGTAACATGCCCTGGAAAAAGGCCTGTGTGTTAACAAAATGTTAAATGTGGTTTGGATAAATGCGTCTGCCGAAATAATGAAAATGTAATGTAATGACAGGGCAAGTCCTGTAACTGGTAGTCATGCAGCTGCGATCCTCTGGCAGGCAGTTTTGCTTTAGCCTGTTAAGTTTTTAACTGCTAAATTCATATAAAAATGCTAATAGCTCAATTTTAACTGCTGCTAATATTGTTATATAACTATTTGCATAGTACTTTTTTAGTTGTGCTAAATATGTTTTATATGTAATCTGATATTTTACATTAACACTAGAACTCCCGGAAATCTATCTCTACGAGAATTGCCGTATAGCGGTCATTTTGACCACTCATATTAGACTATACTGAATGTCATCTTTGCCATGCATTATTTACATTCAAAGATTCTATTGAGATTATAGGTTGAAGCTTTGAATGTTTTTTGTCATATATTATAATGTTATCACACTAAAAAACGTCAAAATCCTCAACCACATCCCCAAGCGAACGCAGACGGGTATACATAATACGACTGTTTAAAATAAAATAAATAATTGATATGTTTCATTTTTCTATATAATTTAGCAAAAGCTTAGAGACCGCACCCGAAGGTGTGTGCGTCGCTTTGTGTCCGGTATTCTGTTTAAGTTTATCACCGCAGTGAAAATGTTGTTTTTGAAAGTCTAAACGGCAACAAATATGGATTGATGCAGAATATTTCGATAGATAAAAACATGTTGCGAATTTTATAAATTTTAATATCTAATCTTTTTTCTCTATATTTGGATCAAACGAATCTTACCCACCACTGAAACCAAAATGTATGAATAAATTGATGTGTTTTGTTAGGATAGGTAATAATAAACATAAGGACACAAAATTCAAATTCTCACGAATGTAAAAATGTATTTCATCGTCAACCAGAACCTATTGGGTAGCCTGCGCTTATTACAGATATGTGAAGTACAACCCGAATTCCGGAAAAGTTGGGACGTTTTTGAATTTGAATGAAATGAAAACTAAAGGAATTTCAAGTCACATGAGCCAATATTTTATTCACAATAGAACATAGATAACATAGCAAATGTTTAAACTGGGAAATTTTAAACTTTTATCCACTAAATTAGCTCATGTAAAATATAATGCCTGCTACAGGTCTCAAAATAGTTGAGACGGGGGCATGTTTACCGTGGTGTAGCATCTCCTTTTCTTTTCAAAACAGTTTAAAGAAGGTTGCTGGAGTTTTGGTGTTGGTATTGGTCCCATTTTTGCCTTATGTGGGTTCCAGCTGCTGAAGAGTTCGTGGTCGTCTTTGACGTATTTTTCGTTTAATGATGCGCCAAATGTTCTCTATATGTGAAAGATCTTGACTGCAGGCAGGCCAATTCAGTACCCGGATTAGCCATGCTGTTGTAATAGCTGCAGTATGTTGTTTTGCATTGTCCTGCTGAAGTATACAAGGCCTTCCCTGAAATAGACGTCGTTTGGAGGGAAGCATGTTGCTCTAAAACCTTTATATAGCTTTCAGCATTCACAGAGCCTTCCACAACATGCAAGCTGCCCATATCGTATGCACCCCTATACCATCAGAGATGCTGGCTTTTGAACTGAACGCTTATAACACGCTGGAAGGTCTCCCTCCTATTTAGCCAGGAGGACACGGCGTCCGTGTTTTCCAACAAGAATGTCAAATTTGGACTCGTCTGACCATAGAACACTATTCCGCTTTGAAATAGTCCATTTTAAATGAGCCTTGGCCCACAGGACACGACGGCGCTTCTGGGCCATGTTCACATATGGCTTCCTTTTTGCATGATAGAGCTTTAGTTGGCATCTGCTGATGGCACGGCGGATTGTGTTTACCGACAGTGGTTTCTAGAAGTATTCCAGGGCCCATTTAGTAATGTCATTGACACAATCATGCCGATGAGTGATGCAGTGTCGTCTGAGGGCCCGAAGACCAGGCATCCAATAATGGTCTCCGGCCTTGTCACTTGCAGAGATTTCTCCAGTTTCTCTTAATCTTTTGATGATGTTATGCACTGTAGATGATGATGAGATAAGCCTTTGCAATTTGACGTTGAGGAACATTGTTTTTAAAGTATTCCACAATCTTTTTACAGATTTTTACATCTTTTTCACAGATTGGAGAGCGTCTGCCATCTTTACTTCTGAGAGACTCTGCTTTAAGACATCCCTTTTATAGCTAATCATGTTACAGAACTGATATCAATTAACTTAATAAGTCACTAGATGTTCTCCCAGCTGAATCTTTTCAAAACTGCTTGCTTTTTTAGCCATTCGTTGCCCCGTGCCAACTTTTTTGAGACCTGTAGCAGGCATTACATTTTAAATGAGCTAATTTTGTGGATAAAAGTGTAAAATATCTCAGTTTAAACATTTGCTATGTTATCTATGTTCTATTGTGAATAAAATACTGGCTCATGTGATTTGTAATTCCTTTACTTTTCATTTTATTCAATTTAAAAAAACGTCCCAACTTTTCCGGAAATCGGGTTGTAGATAAAATTATGTAAAATAAAAACAAATTTTAGATATAGTAAGTAATAAAATATTACAATATGCATTTCATTGCATAGTAAATACGTTGATAGACATGTATGGACATGTTACAAAATTAGCAATCAAATACCGTTATAAAGAATATTCGCTAACCTGCGGGAAAATGAACTGATTTGGATAGCTGTATTTCATTTTTGCTCAAATTTTGAGGGTAAGCTATGTTTTAGCTAAGCAAAAACATAAAAAATCGCCAGATAATAAATTGTTCAAATCTTCAATGGCAGGAAAGAGCGCTGAACTAATATAATGTTTGTACAGTCAATTTGACCGCCATGGCAGTTCGAGGTAGAAATACTGAGATAGTGTTTAGTAATTTTAATAAAGCAACAATGTAAAAACAAAATATACATATATTTAAGAAAAGTCAGGGTAGCCTACTGTAGTTATATGGGTTTTATTTCAACAAAGTTGTTCCATTGTAAATTTTAAAAACGGTCAAAATGACTGCCTTGGTAATTTTAGTGTGAAGTGAACGTTTATCAATAAACGATAGTAATGGTTTATTAGTTATTGTAGTCAAGTAGGTCAATTGTCCAGGAGAAAGGACATGCAGTAGGCTAAAATAATGAATAATGGATGCAGATGATAGGGTGCGCACATCCAGATGCAGCTCCGGTGCGGATATTATGGTCGAAGCAAATGTTTTGAAGAATTTTTTTTGCGTTTGTACCGGCTATTTTGGCAACCTCAACCTGCACACATTACGCTTGTACCTTTGGGTTCCATTATAAATATTAACTAGCCAGTAAAAACAGCACACTCGTGTCACTTGCAATAGGCCCTTTTCACATGACGTCACGCATCCTCCATTCTGCCGCGAAGCGAGGAAAGGTTACTTCCGCTAGCGCCTCAGAATGGAGTTTACCAAGTCCCTTGCACAGCTGCCACAAATACGGCTAAATGATGTACAACATCTTGTAGACATATTTTCGCTTATGACAAGATCAAAGCTAGATAAATGATACAAATACTTCGTTGAACATTACCTGTTTCATTATCAAGGTAAGGGTTTTGTTTTCTTTTTGTGTTAGGGAAGGTGCTAGGATACTTGAATAAGTGTTCTGTCAGTTTTTCTGTCAATGTTGTTAAATTCCAGCTCAACGGCAAGACAGAAATTATTTTTCTTCTTCTTCTACTTGTTTGTTGCAAGACGGATGTCATGATACACTGCTTTGCGAGAAGGCGGAAGTTAAGTGACGTCATTGTGAAACGGGGCTATACGACTGCCATTAGCTATAGTGGCTCACCTGAAGTCTATACACAAACAGTTAAAAGATGGCGGCACCCTCATTTACGCCAAATATAACGTGGATACACTACAGTCACCAGGCTCATGGAATCTCCAACATCAATATTTGAATACATTGTGAAACATAAATCGCTGACTGGCCACGTGGGATTTCGTTATGAAGATAAAGGTTAGGATTGTGGTTTTCCAATAGTTTTATAGCTCGTTGTGAACGGTATATTAGTTTTTTTGTTGTTTGCCTATAGTATCTCATTGAGCGTTTGGACCCAGAAACATATGACCTTTCATATATGGTGGTGCGTGACGTCAGGCTTAACAAGCGGTTAAACAAACCTCTTACATTTTTTTCCATTTCTGCATATAATTATTTTTAAAAGCACCTGAAAGTGTTCTGCCCAACTTTCTAAGAAGTCAGAAACGCTGGTGTTTCACACCCACTTTTTAACGTTTTACTCACTCAAAGCAGTCAGTTAAAAACGCAGTCATAAGCAGTCAGATTTCATCACTCCGTGTCTATATCTGAGTTTTACAGTATTTAAATAGCTTCAGTTGACACAGGCCAAGCCTGTAGATTTTACTACACTCATAAAGCTCTGTCCTAGCAACAATATATATACACCATACTCATAACTGTGTCTCTCTCCCTCTGTAAAAAACAGAACATGTTTGTTTCTCTTTGTTGAATTGAGTTAATTTAAATTAGCCGCAGTTGTGACCAAGTGTTGGTCATTTCACTGCAGCAAACAACTCATGACAACTCATGTAATAGTATACTCTACAATAGGCTATGTGCATTTTTGTAACCCAATCGTTGGGTTGGAGATATTGAGTCATTTTGTTGGGTTATTTCTGACGTTTATTGGGTCATTTCTGTAACAACCCAACCAGTTGGGTTAAAGTTGTGCTCTGTGAGCGGTTATTTTAAAGATCCCATTCCCCGCGATCCCATTTTTTAACCTTTAGTTAGTGTGTAATGTTGTTGTTATAGCATGAACAATACCTGCAAAATGATAAAGCTCAAAGTTCAGTGCCAAGCGTGATATTGTCTTCGCTTTACAAGGACTACAGAGAACGGCTGGAATCGGACTACAGCCCTCTACTTCCCGGATACATGATGTCACTATTCCGAGTACTTTTAATAACCTCCGCCCAAAGGAATACGCCAAAAAAGGGGAGGCCTTCCATAGAGAAGAGGAAAAGCCGCTGGAGTAGGATTTGGTTATGAGAGATTGTAAACATTTGACTGAGCTGTGTGCGCTAAACTACTTTCACTTTATCACATTGCTACAGCTGGTAATAAGAATTCAGCTACTCACATTCTAAGAAAACCAATGGTCAAATAACAGCTTACATGACTTTAACATCGGCTGTGAAAGGTGTATTGTGTAATACACTGATATTGTGTGTGTGCGCATAGCCTACCTCTAAAACACTTGAAGCGTCCTTTGAAGTCCTGCTTGCAAATGTCTCCTGGTCAATCTGCTTGTTTTATTATCCAACTCGGGTCCAATATAAAAAGGCAAAACTAATGCATCTGTTATTAGGGTTAATTAATATAACCGGTCTGTCTGATGCCATTCGGTCCGGTGTCATTTCCCTCGCCATAGTAGGAAACAAAATTCACAATCTCTAACAAAGCTTGATGTTTGCACTTGCACTTCCTGACCAGAAGGTTGCCGGTTCGATTCCCAGGTCCGGCGGGTAACGACTGAGGTGCCCTTGAGCAAGGCACCTTGCCCCTACTTGCTCCCCGGGTGCTGCAGTGATAGCTGCCCGATGCTCCAGGTGTTTGTGTGTTCACGTCTGGCTGTGCGTGTGTTCACTACTCACTGGATGGGTAAAATGCAGAGGTCACATTTTGGGTATGGGTCACCATATCTGACAAATAGGTCACTTTCACTTCCCTTTTAAAATAATTTGGCGTTTATTGACCTCAAAACACGAGGAGACATTTTCTGGTATAACAGAGTTGATGACCTTTAAAGCTTTTAATATATTTAGCTATCTTTAAGAGATATTATATGCAAAGAAAATCTTAAGAAGTGGGAGCCTGAACCCTTGACTGACAAATTTGCCGGTAAGAGATTCATATCTGAAAATTTCCTCATTAGTCATCATATTGAAGGGTGCTTGTAATCATTTTTGACAATAAAATTGGAATTATAAATAATTCTTGTAATAATAATATTAATACTGTGAATGTGTACATATTTGAGAATATTAGTGTGTAGGTTGGAACAAACATCATTCAGTATCAGGATGAGCAAGAGAAGACCTTCGTGTTCTGCATCTGGGGATAAAACCAGTTCCTCTTAAGTCTTTGCTATTGTTGGAAGCATGATTCTGGAGGAAGACGTGTTTTACAAGCAGTTGATACGTGTTGTTTATTTAGATTTTGGAGTATGCTAAGCCTGGTTGTGCTGCAGTTTGGTAGCTTCTGCTAAGGTAGTTTATAATTGTATAAGCTATACTAGCCTCTGTTCTGTTTATTTTTTTATTTGATACTTGTAAATTAATACTTAATTGCTAGTAACTTTATGGTAAGAAGTACATTAATAAAACAACTGCAACCAAAACTTATTTTATATTTGGAAATAAAGAATTATAAAGGTGTTTCTATGTTGTGCATTAATTGCAGCAATAAAATAATAATAAATTGCATGGCCAAAGCTTTTGCTAAGGTAGTTTATAATTGTACAAGATAGACTAGCCTCTGTTCTGTTAATTTACTTATTTGATACTTGTAAATTGATACTTATTTGCTAGTAACTTTATGATAAAGGAAGTACATTGATAAAACAACTGCAAACAAAACTTATTGTATATCTGGAACTAAAGAATTATAGAGGTATTTCTATGTTGTGCGTTAATTGTTTACACAGCAATAAAATTATAATAAATAGGATGGCCAAAAGTAATAAACAACATATATAACAATAATAATAAATGAATAAATAACATGTTGGCAAAAATAACCCAATAAGTAGTTATTTTATAACCCAACAGTTGGGTTAAGCTATAATGGTTGTCTTTGCACTGCATTTGTACTGTTGGTATCTGTTGATTCTTTGAGTTCTGAATATAGTGTTAACTTAAATCAATTTTCCTCATTTATATGTAATTAATTAATTGTGATTTGTGTAAGATGCATGTCACAGTACACCCATGCATGTCGCATCATGTAGCAATTTGTTGTTTCATCTTTATGGAGTTATGAATAAAATGATGATAGTTGTAGTGACATAACCAAGTTCGCATCATTAACCACACCATTGAAAGTTCCATGGTATGTGTTTTTATTTTTGTGTGTGCTTTTGAGGAATGTCTTACTCATGTGACTAATTATGCCATAAACCAGCTTTGTAAGTTTTAAGAGTTATAGTGGAATATTATGTGAGGAAAGAAGTACAATTTGGAATCAAAGATGCAAGATGCTTCTCATAAGGCTTTTAAAAAAGATCATGCTTGCTTATCTGTATTGGAAAGGTGTAGAACGTTTTGTGTGTATTTAATTAATAAATAAATACTGTTGTCTCTGTGGAATGTTTGTATTTAGTCTAGCCATGTCTGTCTCTCTGCCTATTATTGTGTGTATTTAAATTAAAGTCAGGAAAGCTATAAATTCCAGGAGTTCAAATGAGAGTGAGTCCCTATTTAGTACACACAACACACCAGGGCTCTATAAAAAATATTGTACAATAACTCTGTAAATGAAAAGATGTTGCATTGCTTAATTTCGCTCCTATTTACTTTATGTGCAGGTGCAAAACTTGTGTATGGCGAAACGATCAGTCATTTTAAAGAAAACTTAAGAAAACTTATCATATGATATACTTTTTAACATAAATATAGGCATATGGCTTGCATTGCCTTGGAGTGCCATGATGCGCGTCCACGACTACATAATCACATCTACAAAGGTCGCGGAAGTTCCGACTCTTGGATGTTGAATCCAAGTACATCTACGTACGTCTTTGAGTAAGATTATTGTTTAAAATGGTCAGTTCTTGTCGTGCGTGCATATAAGGGATTTTTAAATCTTTGAAATCTACGTCAAGCGTAACTCTTTTAACGTGATTTCGCAATACGTAAATCGTGGACGTGTATAGCGGAAGTCGTTCAAGCTATGTATTTATGTTTAAAAAGTATATGATTTTTTAGTTTTCTTGGAAAATGAAAATCACTTCGCTAGACAACACCCTTGTTCATCGGCTGGTGTTGGAACTCAATCAACAGCCCCCAGTTGAAGTCCATTATGTGGATAAGAACCCTGGAAAGCTTTCCTCAGAAGCCTCAATTTGTTTTCGACAGAAGAAATAAACACATGGACAGCTTGTATGACATGCGGGCGAGTGAATTATCATGAATGTTTTATTTTATTCTCCTTTAAGGGCTCCTTTTTGTACCTCTACCTCTACAGGTACAAAACATTTGTACCTTTTTGAGTACATATTGTAACCATAATTACCTATTGTATACCTCAGTCATATTGTAACCATAATTACCTATTGTATACCTCAGTCGAGTGTTAAATGGAAACAAAGCATTTAAGTTTATCTTTAATTGTACACAGTTAGAGGAACAATTATGTACCCAAAAAGATCATACAGTGTTTTATGTTTTGAACCTGTAGTTGTAAAAAGGAGCCCTTAAGGAGACCACCCCTGTGACGGCTATTGTACCTTAGAAAGTACAGTTTTGTACTTATTTTTGCATATTTTTAGAATTTGCACACAATTTTCACAGGGGTTGTTCATTTGATCCATTATTGGTTACATTATGATTTTCATAGTCTAGAGCAAGCAGTTAATCTAAACAGATGTGATTTACCCTTCTGAATTGTGATTCATAACTGTACAGATATTTAATCTTTATAGATAAATAAGTAGTAGAGACTTTACATATGATTTTGGTTTTTACATTTGTTAACAGTATAGTTTCTGAAGTTCTACTCTGTCTCACAAAGGTTCTGTCCACTTCTTGTGGGGCTTTTCTATGTCAAATTTCTCTCTAGTGCAGACGATTGTGGAGTTGTGATTCTAAAATGTGTGTGAATTAGGAAACAAAACATTCTGTGCAATCTTCTCTTGTTGCATTGATTCTCTGGAAACATACTTACATAAAAAAAGTCATAAAACATATTACTTCAGACCTGACATTGCCTGAGATGAGCTTATGAGTTTTAGACTTGCAGTATATGAACCATACAAATTAAAGGGATAGTTAGGAATATATAATTATGCATGAATGTCGTCTTGTAAGTCGGTCTTGTTTGAAGCTGCAATGCTGTATTTTTACTGTGAGCTGGTTGTCTTCATTATCTTTTGAGCCTTTTTTGAGGTTTTGCAAGCTGGAAGCATTAGAGTTCTTGCATAACTTGTATACTGTTTTCAGGGGTAAACTACATGGTTGGTTAAATGCATTTTGAGTTAGGCATCATTCTATCTAAAATTGTACATTTTCTTTTGAGCAACACAAAGTGACATCAACATTCATCTCCTGCTCACATTCCATCAATTGCATCACAAATGTTTGCCATCATTGATATTAAACAATAATAATATGTTGATATTATCTCTGCAGTTTGACTGAAGGAGACAGATTTATGGAGAACTTGCCATCATGTCAGCCTGTCCACCTCTGACTCCCTGAGGGCCGAGGCAGTGTTAAGAGCAGGAAGTTGTAAAAATCACACGGTAGTGCTCTCCAGACAAAAGACGACCTGCTACTGTGTGCTCAATCAATGTTCCCACAGTCACTGTAGAGGAGAATCTCTTTACAGTCTGTTCCAATTCACATCACTCACAATTCAGTTTTTTTTACTGTCATTTCCCACCTATTGCCTAAATTTACTGCAGACATCACCCATTGAGTTATTGTCAAACTCAGACAAGGGTATGACTGATGGTCCCAAATGACCTGGGACATCCAAAGCGTTGTTTATACCTTAATACATGAAAAGATTTGATAGCATTACATTTATTCCTATTAATCTTGCAGTTTACCCAAATAGTCCAATTAGATACATTTTTATGAGCATTCGATTTAAAGTGATAAAGTGCCATTACTTACAAATGATCCAAAAATGTGGTCAAGTCTGTGAAAACCCGCTAAAGTCGTTTTCTACATAACATCATTCTTATACATAGCTAATGTAAAGAACATTCTGTGAAAATATAACCGTGATATCTTTAATATGGACTGAGAAAGACCATTTCAAAAATAGAAATTCTAGTGAAATCAAACTTTGATGCTTGTTATCTCATTATTTGATTTGGAGACTGGTTTTCAGACAGGGTCACATCAATTTGAATTATTTTAAATGTTACATAAGAAACTCAAATTATTTTGGTTGAAGAGTAAAATATGTAAGATGAAAGAGGTGACCTTAAAATAAGCACCAATTTATTTTTCTCATAATTTTTGTATGGATTATCACAACACAGCAGAGAACAGGTTTATTTTCGCTTAGACGTATGGGTTTAGCTGCTTTTCAACTAGAAATCACCTGTAGCAGGTGGGGGTGAGATAAGCCACCACACCTGGATACTCGACAGGTGCTTCACTTCACATAGAGCTATGTCTGAGACACCTGAGCTATAACTCGGTTCACGGTCTTAACACCCATTAAAAGCAAAATGTATTCAACACTGGAAAAGTTGATGTCTTCCAAACATTGAAAACATTAGCTACAACACATTAGTCTTATATGCGGTCAAACAAGTAAAATAAAGAAGCTGTTTATTTCCCATCTTTTTAAAAAGCTGAGGAACATCTCGTCTCTATCTTTTTCATATACTCTAGACAGTATGTTAAAACCTATGAAGTTCAGGTGTCTCAGGCATTTCTGTGCACCTGTTGATGTTTTGTCTGGCAACAGAGTGTTTGTTTTTAGATTTCTAGATCATAATTCGGCAGGTTGTGTCTGGAATAGACTATAATGACAGGAGCTTCATGTCTGTAACTTGATAAGTGGTCTTTTAGATTAATGTGCTGTTTGGTCACCAGATTGGTGTTAAACCAATAAGAAATGTGTTGGTGTAAATGACCCAGACATTTTTTTTATGTGCATTCATAGGCCTATTGCTATTTATCTTGCAAATAATAATAGAAAAATGCAAAAGAAAACTTATTCCATAAATATCTTTAATAATCAATTTTGTCATATATATTTTTGAAAGCACTTATTTACACAGGAAACTCTATGCCAGTGTTCAGATGCAAAAATGTTTATAAACGATCAGTGAAGTATTTCAAGCAGGCAAAATGGTCATCCAGATGGTAAGAAAAGATAAACACAGAACATGACCTACACGTCTCCAGTGACTATCTAGATTCTGAACTGTACAGATACATAAATACAACGTGACATCATCTTTATTAAGGCAAAGACACTTCTTTGCTATTGTCCTGAAGCATTGCCAAAGGTTTTGAGTTTCGTGCCTGTCGTAACCCCAGGCTGGCTCCCCCTCCGGCTTTACGCAGTTGTTCCGGTCTCCAGTGGAGGCAGTGGGGACATGGGCATGCCACAGGATGGTGCATTGTCTGGGCAGGGGAGTACAAAGTTGGCTGTGGAAATCCACCCAGCCAGGGGTAGGTTGAAGGAGGGAGGTGCAGAGTGTCCACTGGCCTTGTTGTGGTGACATAAGGGTTTGAGTAACCCATGCCCAGGTGAGAGTACAGATGAAGAGGTATGTGGGGTAGCAGCGGGTAGGGCAGTCCGGATGCCGCCTGGCTCACCATGAAGGCACACAGGTTTGGGTCCAGTGGATTAGGCCAGTGTAGACTGTGACGTTGCCTCTTGTCCTTCATTCTTCTGTTCTGGAACCAGACCTGTAATAGATATGACGAATAGTTTGGGTCTGAGTGTAGGACACAACATGATGGCTGGTATGTTGTAAGAGAGAGTTGAAAAAAATCTTTAGTGGAGTTTTTTATTCAAGACTGAATAAAGAAGTCCGTTTTTCATAAACATTACTTATTTTATAAGCGCTTATACAAGAAGCTTCAACTTGAAATGCATTTTAATTTTCGTTTTGGATAAAAGCGTCTGACAAATGACTAAAGGTTTAAATGCTTTAAATGTTGTCTGGATGACTGGAGAAGCTTTTCTTGGGCCAAAGTTTTGAGTAGGCCTATGTCATTCTACAGGTGATGTCGAATTACCTTTATCGTTGTCTCTGGAAGGTTTAGCGCTGCAGCCAGTTCACATCGTCTGGGTCGAGACACGTAACTTTCTTTGCAGTATTCTTGCTCCAGACGGTTCAGTTGCTCCCGTGTGAACGCGGTCCGGTGTCGCCGACTTTGGTCTATTCCGTTGAGGAGTGAAATACGAGGGCAATCTTCATCTCCTTGGTCACTGTCAGCGTGAACGACAGTAGACACTGGCGACTCCCTGCCTTCTCCTACTGAATAATAAACACGAGACCGTCGTTTAGATTCATTCAAATTCAGATTATGTTGGATATTCGTACATTTTAGCTGGAAATAACGAAAAATAACATGTATATTGTTTAATCATGATATGTATAGTAAAACTATGTACACACAAAAATCACTGTTCATTTTACTTCACCAAAACCATGGTAAATTTTCATAAGCCTATATATATTGAAAGTTAGTAAATTACACGACTTTTAATTTAAAAATGAAGTTGCTGCTCTTGCCTAGGCTACAATGGCTGCTCTTATTGACTGTAGGCTAAACCTGTTGCTTGAGTGCATATATCACGTCATATTTACTTAAGCTAAATGTTTAATATACAGGTAAATATATAAGTAAATAGTTTATGCAAAACATGTCGACATTCCTCTTCACAAAACGTAAATGTTAAAATATGTGCATACTTACACATTTTACCGTTGAGTTTCACTTCCTCTATAGTCCGCTAGTAATCCAAATATTTCCAAGGGGATTTTCACAAGTTTTTCATTTTCCACAAAACGGCCCAAGACAGGCCCAAAAAATCAACGATCTGTCTTCACACTGCTTTTCTACCTAGCCAAGTTGGGTTATGCGCGGTAAGATGAGTTGTTTTTGTAGCCGCTGTCCACCCCCCTCCCTCACCTCTGCATCTTTCAGGTCGTCCCATCTTGTCCTAATGAGAGAGACGCGCTCTATCCGCCGAGGCGCCGCCTGGGCGCGCGGACAGAGGGAGGTGTTAAACTGTCTTTGGTCTCCGACTGGCCTTTGTACTTTTGTTATGGAGAATTAAGATCGACCTCCCTTTGCGTACTGTCACAGTGGCTTCCCCGTCGAGATAGGCCGAACCTGATTGTTCCGTGGCGTTTGATGTTTGTATTTTTGGAAGTCAATCATTAGAATCCTAATGTCCTCAAATTGCAGAGGTCTGCGGTTTATAATAAAGATGAAAGCGATGCAGAAACGCCATACAGGCGTATGGTTGCTACCTGAGCAGCGAGCATTTGACAAATGTACATTTATAATAAAAATGATTTGACTCTGATTATACCGTTTTGTACTGATCAGACTGGATTTATCTATTAATGTTTACAATTTGACATAATAAGTGATACCTGTGCCAGGTGAAGACAACTATTAACACACACTGCATTCATTTAATACAAGCATTAGAACAATTTTTATGGTCTAACATTTGACACTTTAAAGTGTCTTATGAAGACAAATAAATAACCAATTAGGCTACATTTTTAATGAGGTTTAATTTGCATTTAATTTTCTGTTAATCTTCTGTCAGTAATTGCTGGGTACATGTATGGGGTAACTGACCAAAAAAGGGATCAAAGATCATTAACCTGTTTACTCACACAATATAAGACTTTTAGTCACATTACACTAAACATTAGATAAAGTAAACAAGACAAGAACAGAAGAGGAAAATAGCATTTAATGCTCATTCTTAAAATTAACAAAGTTTACATTTAATTGGAATTGACAAAAATATTTTTTCTAAATATTATAAAACCAGCATAGATGTTTGCATGTCTCTATTACCAGTACATGTAGCCATAGCTTGACCGTCACCAGTAATTTATTAACAGATCACTTCTTGGTGGTACAGATTAACCTGATATCAAACTGTCTGATTGTTGTATTGTTATACATTAGTGCTTTGATCACTTGACAGTTGGGGAAAGGCTCCGGCAAGGCTGTAGTCTTACCTGGACACTGGGAGCAGATATCACGTAGGGGTGACAGACGTTTCACCTTCATGAACAGACAAGCCCGTCTGTATCACTTGAAAACTCTAGGAAACCCGAGCATGTTTTGTCTGCACTGAAAATTAAATGTTAGTTTTATTTGGCCCTTTATATATTCTTTTGGTTATTAAATTGGACAATGTCCCCATGGATTGTTGTATGAAAATCTAAATGGGTTTTGGCATAAAACAAAGATTTTCTTCAAATATCAAAACTCAGATAAAGGGATACTTCCCCCAAAGTTGTTCCAAATATATGTGCATTTCTTTGTCCTGTTGAACACAAACAAACTTATTTTGAAATATGTTCGCATCTGACATTTCTGGGACATCATTAAAAGTCAAAGGTGCCCTGTTTACCTTCCTAAATTCTTCCAAAAAATATATTTTGTGTTCAAAGGAACAAAAAAACAATACAATATTTTTGGTAGTCAATTATGTCCCAGAATCGTCAGTTTCTAACATTTTTCCAAATAATGAGTTTAAACTAATCTCTATTCTAACAGGCACCATTATTTTTCAAGTAGCAATTTTAGTTTGATACTTTGTGTCTTTGTAGTGAGCTTTTTATAGTTTAGTACATCCAGATTGTTTTCCGTGTTGTATATCATTGCTTTGTCAACATACAGCTTTTGACTACAATTGTAAAGAGTGCATTTAATTGTAAAGTCCATCAAATATTGTTTTGTTTTTATAAATGCATTATGAATATACAGAGCAAGGCACACAGGCCATGTCCAATAACTGCATCTCATTCTAATAGTACACCAGTGTGTAGTGTCACGTGTTGTCTGTGATGCACCTCAACCTGCTATTTGCAGTGTTCATAACTTGAGGATCACAAAAAGGTGTGTGATCAGTGCTAGAACTAAAAGACAGCTCTTCAGAAGCAATGTTGGCTGTTTCTGGTGTAGCTATTGCATGGCACTTGAATGAAGTGTCCAAGTGTTCTACAGGGTTGGTGCTGCCATGTAGATCATTGGGGAGTTCATTGTGGGTGTAGATTTTAAACAGAAAAATGACAACACTTTTATTTCAGTTCAGTAGTTCAGATACCCCTTATACATCCATGTGTACGTTTCATACTAATATATCAGTGTGTTATGTTTTGATGCTTTGTAGTACTGTATATTTGTGAAAAGGTGTTTCTATGTACATCATGCATACCTTCTTATAGTAATTTTCCACTTATTGCCTTTATTTGCTTGTTTGGGTGTGTTTAACTGGAGATTAAATTAAACTGCAGAAGTGTGGATCTCAGACAGTAGAACAAAGCATAGATTTTTTTGTCTTGACTTAAAAATATCAAGGGTCAGATTTTAAATTAAATAATATTTATAATTAAAAAAATGACATTATTTGGGATAATGGAGGGCACGAAAACAATCCACAAAGAAATTAAATATTCAAGTGTTTCCACTGTTTTTATTTTGTTTATGTTTTTAAATAGGGTAATTTCGTTTTGAAATTGTCATTTTCAAAAAGTCATTTCTTAGTTCTCTTTCTGTATTTCTAAATCAGATGCACCCAAGGTTGATTGGCAAACTGAATTTTTTTGTTAGATATCTTTGGTGGAGCAAATTTCCAAGCTAGTTCACCCAAAAATGAAAAAGTATTTGTCATCATTCCCTCACCCTCCTGTTGTTTTAAAGTGGATGCCATTCCTTTTATTGCACTAAACGAAATATGTTTTGATGTAATCCAGACAATGAACGACAATCAAAGACGTTTAGAAAGTTTCTCACATCTTTGAAACCAGTGGGTCTTGCCAGTGATATAAAGGCCCACTATATGAGACTTTTGCAAGGGGGATTTCTTGTGGTTGAATTTATGTAATGGGTTTAAATTATTTGTTCCATGTATAAGCAACAGATATCAAATAATATAAAATCTCCTGGGGTTCGAGGTGTGAAAGCACAGTCATATTCTCGAGTTTGGCGTTTTATTTTTTTATATTGTTCTGAATATGAATAATAACTGCATGCATTGAAAATGTATAAGATAAATAAAGTAACTCGTAAATTACGTAAATAAATGGCCACTGATTTTTGTGGGCGGCCACGTATAGTGGTGCATACATTTAAATCGAAAAATTTAAGAATAAATAAATGAAAAAAATGAATGCCGTATGAGAGCCGGTTAAAGTTAACTCCTTCTATGCCACCTTTTAGCATACGCTTGCCTGCTATTCATGCTGTCTAAAACCCTGGGGCACTCTTTTCATCACATGCAAGACAATTGATCCATAAAGCGCACCTTCCATCTTTATTCCATCTTTAGTGTGCTGTAACTGTAATTCAATAAGGGAATCATTATCATTGTACATGTATGTCAGGACCATCACTGCAAACACGCATCAACAGAGCCAATCTGTAAATGCGTAAAAGTAACACAAAATACACAACAAGAAATGTGGTGAATACGTTACCGCGCTAAGCATTCCTCTTGTCCAAGTTCCAAGAAGTAAATTTACCGCATAAGTGGAGATGATTCGATCCTATAAATTGTTTTTTAACCTATGTTTAAATGCCTATATACTTATTTCCATATGTTTAGTCTCATTCCCACTTAATCTGCAGTAATTTAAAGTTCATTAAAATCTGCCGTATAGGTTTGCTTACCTGCCCTGTGCAATGCCAGTAATGAGTTTTTGTCTGTGAATGCAAATCTTTTCAAAGGTTTTTGTTGTAATAACAGTATTGTTAGCCTGTCCGCTTGCTAATTTATCTTATATATAATTAAAAAAAATCGAGTTCATTGTTAAACATTACAATTCTGGGTCACTGTAAAGACTGTTTTTTAATGTAAGAATGCATACATGAATGTAGGCTACTTAATTGGTTAGCTAGATTGTTCACAGAAGTTGCCTTTGATTATTTTCATAATCATGCTGTTTTGACATATTTGTAGCATTGTTTCTTACTCTTATTTAATTTCGATTAAACATTGTCTTGACTTTAAACATATGCTATGTGTCCTGTCATTAATTGCGTTAAGTCACCATCATCGGTGGTGCTAGAAAACCCGTGTCTAAGAAATAAAAGTATCCTACTGGACAAAATAGTGTAAAATTCATTTTTTTATTTGCCTAACAATTAAGAAATATTATGTGCTAATTAAGAAATAGGGGAAATTAATAAATGACTTGGATGTATATCCTGTCTTCTAAAACCCCCTCCTCATGTTTGTCACTTATCTGGATTGCAGCACTTGTTATACAACTGTTTCATTTTGCTGATGTCCTTGAAGCGCAGCTTACATCTCTTGTACGTTTCACAACACGTATGACAACCTTTTCTAGACAGGCAAATAGATGTATTCTTAAAACAAAGGCTGTAATGAAAGTACATCAGTGAAGCGCACATTAGCGACTCTGTCATTTAAGGTCCAGGATTACAATAACGTCCCTGCCAATTGCTACGTGATTTCTATGTTGCATGAGCAGTAGGCCTACATTGAGAATGTAAGTAGGCGCTCCTTTTTCGTTATCTTAGGCACTACTCTGTCATTGAGAGTATTTATTTAATTGTGGACAAATGTGAGGTTTTAAAATATACGTACCGATCTTGTGCTTAGTGCACAAATATGCCGTTTTTAAAGCTTGGAAAACACAATTTTATCATAAAACTGTATTTCTTTTTAACAGAACACTAAGTTAATACTGTTTATTCATAGTGTGTTGTCAGCTCATTCTGCTTCAGCTAGAAATTGTGCGTTTTTGAGTCCTGCTAAAGGTACATGCATTTACAATATACATCAAATTATTTGTTATGCGTATAGCGTGAAACCCTTTTGATGAAGCAACTATCACTGCATTAAACATGAAACAACAAGAAAGGGTTATACAGAAAATATGCAATAATATTGTATGCACGCAACGGTCTTGCTCTATAATCCAAGTACAGCAAAACAGCTAGGCCTACCAGCTTTCCTATTGAGCATGTAGTGCAAAAATACAAAACAAAAAAACATTACCAATTCCAACTAAACATAGAATACCTATTATTAGTTGTTAATTGCCACATTCAAGTTGTTAATTCCATTTATTATAAATTCCAAACCATTTCAAACCAGATCTGGCTAATGTGGTTCAAATGACCATATTAACACTAAATGTCCAAACTTAAATTGTTTAGAAACGCTGAACAATTTGTACATAACGTTACGATTTAGAGAATTATATTGGCATATTAAGTCTCACCATGTTGCGCCATTATGTCTCTATATAGCGTATATACATATATTTGTATGTACTTGTCGGTTCACACGAGCTTTTCATCTTGTTATATTGTATGCTTCAAATGAATTAGACGTACCCTATTCATATTGACGAGGTGTCTTCCTCATTGTAAGTAAATTTTAGAAGAATGTGCACAGTTCTGGTAAGAAGGTGTGAGGGAGCCTACATTTCTCGTGGGCTGGACACTGTACAATTAGATCATTAAATGATTTCTTGCGCACAGTAGCAGTCTCGAGTGGGCACAGCATTTTATGAGGCTGCTGTTGTCTTCAATCAAGAACACCATGCAGCTGCTCAGTGGCGTGAAACCTCACTTTGTGTTTAAAAAACAAGAAAAGCAGGCACTTTGTTTTCAGTTTATTCTTTTGGGGCAGATCTGTTTTCTTTTTTTTTTGACATTTTCTGATACATGTTAGCAGTTTAAAGGAAGACGATTTTTCAAAACCGGCTTACTCATTTGTCATAAATCTCGGCAGTTTGTTATCCCTCCGGCCGCGTCATCCTTCAAATGTGTTACCTTTGATGACAAGTTCGATCCAGAGACCTTGAACTTGAATAGTTTGTCTAAGGAGGGACTGCGTCTAACGCTGCCGCCTAAATAGGCCCTTCAGGGAGGGCTTTACTCGTCCCTTTAAACTTGGCCTTGACCTTGAGGGCCTTGCCTGACCTGTTTGTAAATACAACCGTCTGGGGATGTGTGTGGGAAGGCACATTAAAGGGGAAGCTTTTTTTCCCATGTACACATTTTAACCATTTTACAAAATAGCACAATGTATGCCAAATATCACATCAAGATTAATCGTAATCCTACCTTTTTGTTTGATGGGGAAATTATATATTACCTCCAAATAACGTTTATATTTAAATGTTACAAATAGTCTACCAGCGTTTTTCAAAATTAATTATTTAAATCCCCGCAGCATTTGTATTATTTTGTTTATAAGGACATCTTACTTTGCCGTCGTAGTGTTAAAATTTGCGTGCAAACACATCTTACTAAAGTTTGGATTCTTAAGCATTTTAGTAATGTTTTCGATCACTCCTTTTTGTTCCCTACATCACAAATAATAATCAATCTTAATACTAAAAAAATCCTTAGTGGTAAAGAAATGTTTGAAAATGTTGATCATTTCACAAAAATGTTTTTTTTTTATTGAAAACCACCAGTCCCCCAAAGCGTGTAAAACATTTCTTGAAAATCCAATGCAAAATTAGGTTCAGTTTAATATTTTTTTTAAACAATTTTCAATCCATGTTGTTCGCATTAAAGTCAAGGCTGCCGTAATAAACGAGACTTTTGACTATTGTTTGGGGAACATTTGGGGAACACGTCTTGTGGTGCCATCCCAAAAAGGTAAAAATTCCATCTCACGAACCTTCTCTGGATCGGTTCCACTTATGTGGAACGATCTGCCCGCGGCAACAAGATCTGCAGATTCTGTAGCCATCTTTAAGAATCGTCTGAAAACGCATCTCTTCCGTCAACACCTTACCGATCAGTTCTGACTTCTATCTCTTTTCTACTCTTCAAAAAAAAAAATATATATATATTTCCAACTTAGCTCTGTATACTGTGGTAGGCTTTATGAAAACAGTTTTATTGATTGCACTTATGCTTTTTGTTGTACTTACGTTGTCCGAATTGCTTCGATTGTTTACCCCATCTGTAAGTCGCTTTGGATAAAAGCGTCTGCCAAATGACTAAATGTAAATGTAAATGTAACATTTTTAAAGATTTATTCCCTCTATCAGCGGAGATATTTTGTAATAAGACGTGAGGCGTTTTTCAAACTCATACGAAACAAGTTATGATTAAATTTTTTATGGTAATGATAAATCGTTTGTACAGTTGGCACTGCTGATTATAGGCCATTTAAATGTCTGTAATGAAGCATTCCAGTGTGTGCTGCCAGTGTGCAATTAAATCCTAAATAAAAATGATGACCTATATAATATTCTATATAATATTTGATGTTCAGTATTTTGGAGATTTGTACTTCTGTGATATTATTCTGATATTATACAAGAAAGTTTATTTTCTCCCGTGTTGCAACAAATTAGTTACAATTTTAAATATACTTTTATCATCAGAAATACGAAGAAATTGGGTAATGCATACACATTGTTAATATAAGTCCAAATGCAATTGTTAACATCCAGTGGGTCTAATAGGACACTGTGAATGCAACCATCACATTGTCACTCCAAATTGTTGTATGAAATAAATATTTATTTATTTCACGTGTCAAAGCAATATCATAATGTTATGAACCAGTTGTAAAGAATTTAGAGTTCATTGAATAATACATTGAATAATAACAAATGTATGTCTCGGCGGTTCCAGAGAAGTGTAATGTGATTATTTTAAGTTGCTATTCCGATTGAATTTCCGGATGGTCAAAACATCTAAAAAGGACCTATCACTATGTTAAATAAGCTAGCTCATGAACAAAAATACTGTCATGATTTAAAATTATATTTGTTGGACAAAATACTCGATATTTAGCTTCGACTTGAAGTTCTTGAATAAATACAAAAAATGTTTTCCCCTAAAAACAAAGTGACGTAGGTCGTTCTATTTGAGTGTAAATTAAAAAGGTATAAACCGTTCATGCATAAAGGCAATGCAAAATTAAGGCAGGATTTGGAGCGTACTTTAAAGAGGCTTGAAAAAAATCTTTTGACATTCCTATGTCAAAGTTTATTTTATGCATCACGTGGTGCACCTCTTATCCAATGAAGCCACAGCAGTGCAGTCTGTAGTCTGTTGCGTCAATGCAGCTGTGCCAATGTAACCGAGTGTCCTGCTTAGGACTGGAGTCTTTGCAACATAATTCTCCGTCTGAATGGTGAGCGTGCTATGACAACCTCCTTGGTCCTGAATCCTCGCTGGGCGGACACGGTTATGTTTGTGTATGAAAACAACTTGGAGGAGCTAAAGAACATGGAGAGTCTGGTTGGAAGCGGCAATTTTGCGGCCAATCAGTGCAGGAATCTGATGGCACACTCGGCTTTGAGTGGCCACCCGTCTAGTCTCGTACATGGCTCGAGCTATCCCTCTGTGGACGTACCGACTTCGAGTTCTGCAGAGACGGGCAAACAATGCACACCTTGCCCAACGGTTCCCCAGGCTTCGTCAACCGGTCATATACCGTATGGCTACTTCGGCAACAGCTATTATCCTTGCAGAATGGGGCGGGGTTCGCTGAAGTCCTGCACGCAGCCGAGTGCACTCAGCTACTCTGCAGAGAAATACATGGATACCCCAGTCACATCTGAAGAATATCCTAGCAGGGCCAAGGAGTTCGCCTTTTACCACAGCTACCCCAGTCCCTATCAGTCCATGGCCAGTTATTTGGACGTGTCAGTGGTACAGACGCTGGGAACTGGAGAGCCGCGACACGATAGTCTCCTGCCTATGGAAAGCTACCAGCCTTGGGCTCTCGCTAACGGATGGGGTAGTCAGATGTATTGTTCCAAGGACCAGACCCAGGCAGGCCATCTTTGGAAATCCGCACTAGCAGGTAGGCTTGAAATTGCAGTATAGCAGAAGTAAAATTTGCGCATTTCCCTCAGTAAGAACCCAACGGTTCCTGTAACGATTTATTAGTCTAAATATCGACGTGTAAAACAACGACTGAATGGTTCGTACGTGTGATCTGAAAGTCAGAGAATGCAATTGAGGTGGACAATTAATTAGCCTCTTAATAATAAAGCTGTATGTTATTCATTCCAGATGTTGTGGCCCACCAACATGACGGGGGCTCATTCCGTCGAGGTCGAAAGAAGCGGATACCCTACACAAAAGTGCAACTAAAGGAATTAGAGAAAGAATATGCAGCCAACAAATTCATCACAAAGGACAAGAGGAGAAAGATTTCAGCGGTAACCAACTTATCCGAGCGGCAGATCACTATTTGGTTTCAGAACAGACGGGTAAAGGAAAAGAAATTTGTTGCCAAAGTTAAGACCAGCGCGCCATAATGCAGGCGCGATAGTTGAATCTTTGTTTTCCCAAATGATCGTCGCTAGGACTTTACTTGGACTGGAATCGAATGTTTTTCTGCGTATTTACATAGAAAACGAAGAAATTGATGGACTTAAAAAAAAAAATGTTTCTCAAAAAGTGAAAGGACCATAACTTGTAAATACCGCACGTGCCTGCCTATATATAATTGTGTTTGTTGAAGTCTTTTGTCGTGCTTTTGCTTCGAGTTTGCATTTACATGTTATATGTCAATGTTGTTGCAACAGTCGTATGTCATATTACTCAATACTTGTCAGTACTTATATTCTATGTTTATATCGCTTGTAAAACAATATAACATATATCAAAAACTAAATAAAAGTGTTAAATCCATTCAGTGTTTTTAGCTTATGCACAAACGTCAGATTTACATGGATTCTTATTTTGCGTCGCGTAGTAGTGATTTTTTAGTCATTTTTCAGTATTCTGTAAGATTTCCTAATGTGGCATAATGTGAAGGAAATCAAGAAATTTGCCAGGAGTTTTAAATTTTAAGATTTCCATTACCATTTTATAATTACTGAATAAGCGGACATTTGTCTTGCTGTTACGTATCTGGATACATTTGTGGTTTGTAATATTATCTTAGTGACATTTTACATAAAATCATTTATCGTTTTAGTAGTTTTAGTAAAGATTTGCGGTTCCTTTGTTTTAATTTCGGGAAGTTAAAGGCTTTATTTAGAATGTTGTGTTTAAAAAAATATTCTTGCTACATTTTGAAAAAATATTTTCGATAACAGATTGGAGCGACAATCCTAACCGTTAATACACATTCATAAAAAAAAGAGCACTGATCCTTAAACTTAACGATCTGGGATTTCCTCCTCATAGAGCACTACCGGCAATGTTTTGATGTTGGTGGTGAAGGAGGGGCGCTCGACTTGCAGCAGATTCACTAAATCAGCCCACAACCTTGACCTTGAAGTTGACATGTGTGAAGATAAGAAATAGATTTTGTTCTTCCCGAAACAATGCGTATTTAAGCATACCACTTCAATTTACAACACTGCGCTTAGCACTTATTACAAAAAGGTTTCCTTTTTACATAATTATCTTTGTATTTCTTCATACCTAACAAAACGCCTGGATATTTGTCTTGGGGCTGCAGAGGTCTATATAATACTATGAGTAACATTCTGAGCGCCATTTATCTCTTAATTTTAAGTCATGAGCTCTTGGATACAAAGTTATCTCTCACTTAACTATTCGTCTAAGATGATTTACAGATCATGTCGTTAATAGTCTACAGCAGATATAATTTATGTTTCGTTTAAGGACCGAGCAGTTTAATTGTTGGACAGTCCACAGATCCACAGTCTGCTGTCTTTGTAACCTGCACTTAATGTCGGTCTAGATTAGTAAAGGTGTAAAAGGTCCGCTGTTACTCAACGGCTTCACTTTGTCATTTTCGACTGCACCACTCCACTTGTGATTATACTTTGTTAATTTAATGCATCTTCTAAAACATAAAAAGTTCGCTTTAGTTTATGTATAGCCTAATGTTGGTAAACTCTGGAATGTACAGCTGGTTAGTCACGATACCTCGTCGTCACGATAAAAATGCTGGGTTTATAATCCATGTACCTCATCCAAATATAATTAACGTATCATACCCCACATTTTCGAAATGGTCATTGAGAATAAATTCCGCTTCAAACTTCTCTCGAACAATACAACAGATGGCCAAATCTAGTCATAATCTAAAGATTGGATTTAAAAGTATATACATGTTTTGTTCTTTAAAAAATGATAAAATTATTCTGAGCATATGAACACAAATTCTAAAAATTCTATTTAGAATGTAGAATATATTTTATAGGCTAACTATCATAAAGACGCAAGATGAGAATGACATGATTATTTTTATTAAATTGTTTATTGCAATGATATTAACGATATGTAAGGTAAAAAATACAGACGATTAACAGCTTGGTCCGATTATTTACTTAAACTCAAAAATCTATATAGGTTTTTATGTAGGCCTAAATAAAGTAAAATAATACGGTGAATAAAAAAAACGATTGTTTTGCGATGTATTTAAATGTGTTGTAGCCTATGTGTTTTGGTGCCAGGCAAACTGGTTGACTAACGTTAGACTTTTTTCCCTCAAGTTCACGTCCAGCCCCCTCCCCCAAAGTTTACTGTAGCCTCCAGCACTGAACCCCCTCCCCCCCGCATTTCTTCGGACAGACTTTTGTTAAGCGGCGGACTTCACAGTTGAACTTGAGACATCTTGTAAACAATAAGTAGTCTGGCCCTTGTCTGGGCAGAGGTTGTTCCATAGGCCCGTAGATTAGAACAAAGTGAGTCCTCTTAAGAAAGAAGAGAGGAAACGACTTCACACGAAAGGCCCCCCAACGACGAAGATGACATGTCCACTGTCAAAGTTGACATTCTGCAAAACAATTGGTGCATTTCCCGTGTTGTGACGCATTATTTTTTGGCAAATGTTACAGGTTGACACATTTGAAGCGCTTTTTTGTGTATTAAAAGGACATTTCTAAACTTAAACGTTGTGAAATGTAAAATGTAAACTGTAAAAGAACATGTTTATTTTTTCCATTCGTTCCCACTATTTATTCTTTTTTCCTCATTCTTTCCCACGATTTATTAAGGTATTGACATATTTAAGAACCGAAGAAACAACACGGATATATATTTAATAGTGTTGCAGCTGTGTCTTTCTTTACGTTCTCATCAAAATTGAACTTGGCGTACGTATTACACGATATTGCAACAGCGTGTTATTTATAGGCAAATCGATGAGAACGGGTAGGAACCGCAGTGAATGTCAAATGAGTTAAGGAAATCGTCCAAGAAAATAGTTTTACCGAAAGATGTCTTCTTTTTATGCAACTTATTTTACATACAACATCACGAAGACACCATAAGAAAACACAAAACACAACATAATTGTAAAACAAGTTGATTGTTTTAATATACTAATGTGGCACAGGGCCTTGATCTGCCGTAGTCTATATGTTCGACATTGTCCCAAATGCCCAGATTCCTTGTTCTGCACTGTTAGTCAGGTAACCCATTAGAAACTTTTCATTGTGCATGTGGTCTTTCTAAAATTACAAATTCGGTGTAAATAGGAACATGGAATTGCATGGATTTATTGTGTTTTACTGTGGACCTTCAAGCGTTGCCCAAATTTTTTTTGTGTCTTAATTTATTAGTGATGTCAACAAGAGCCATTTCCCATACATTCAACTGATGCCTTTTAACCAGTTTAGTTTGAGCATAAACAATGGGAGAAATGCTTTTTCTCTTTAATCAAATATAAAAGTTCATGTTCCATTTAGGTAACGGTTTAAGTATCTCTGACGTAATTGCCAAAAGGGAAAGAAATTCCCACAATTTTAGTCTGCTTCTAAAAACGCGAAGCCTGCATATTGCAGCACACCATCCAAAATCTGACTACTTGTTTTCCAGTTCTTAAAATGGTTTTCTTGGCTTTACCAGGAGGAAAAAAGAGACGATTTATTCGATCAAGTCAGTTTTGGATGTTAGTGAAAAAAGAATATTTGACAACCCCGCAACTGTTAGCTTTATTGTTATTACATTATTTTTATTATCTTATTATTATTGTATTTTTTGCAATAGCACTATACAACAAACTCCTTATTAATCAGCAACTCATTTGAGTGTTTTTCTTATATTATTTATTATACAGGTGATCACAATTCGAATTATTCTGAGACGTTCATGATTCTATCGTCTATTTAGACAAGTTCAGGATTCTATCGTCTATTAATTATGCTAGTAAGCAAACAAGCGGTTAAAGAGAACAGGGTTGATAAAGCTACAAAACATGTTGTCCCCTAAGAGTGCACAAACTAATATCTGCAATACCAAATTGCGTCGTAGCTGCTTTCTTGGAATGCCAAACCGCCTAAACACAAATTAACATAACTGCATGTCAATAAAGAAACCAAATGCATTGGCGTGCAACCCGCAACTCATGGGTGAAATTTTACAGGGCACTACAATTACGTTGACCTTATAAACGCGAGTTTTGCAAAGAACTGGATTTCTTTGATAATGCATGCCATTATTTTCTGTTATTGCGATAATTTGCACGCTAATGTCAGACTGCTTGTGGCAAGAACGATACTTTAGTATCGGTGAACTGAAAGCCTTCGTTTTGAGATGACTTCAGCTGCTCTTCCTTTCTTGTTGGTTGTATGAAAGTTTTTGTAATTTGGTTTTTATATAGGCCTTTATTTTGCTAGGTGATTAGATGTACAGGGTAAAGAATGAAACGTACGAATATTACGAATATGCACCTTTGTAAAAAACAAAATCGGATTGCAGTTAGATGGTGAAGGAGCCGTGAGATTGTGAAGAGCTTTTGTAACGGCTCGGTTGAAGGGATAATTAACACGAAAATAAAAAAAATGCATCATTTATTGGCCCCACTGTCATCCTGTTGTGCCTATATCTTCTGAACAAAACAATACATTATGAGGAATGTCTCTTGTGGTTTTGTGTCCATACAATAAAAGCCCATGGGGTTTGTGACTTTTTATACAAATCTTCTTCTGTGAAGAAAGTGTTGCAGGTTTGGAATGACATGCTGGTGAGTAAATTAAAAAAGGATTGTGATTTTAGAAGGATAAAAAGGATAAATAATTTGATCACGTTAAGTGTTATACAAGTCGAATTGGCACTCTGCGATCCATATGTGAAGATGCCATGAGCAATGAAGCAATAATAAATTGACATCCATTACATTTAGTCAAAAAGGACAATTTAACTATTTTACATTTTGTACAAAATTTTAAAAAAGTAGCTGGTCACAGTAATGTGTGTTAGGTTTTTATCATGTTTTCTAAAAAAATGGTGACAGGTGGTGCAAGCTAGCAATTTTGTTTGTAAAATTATAAACAAACCGTAGGTCTTGTAAAATATAATAATACTAAACATATAATTAGAATGTTTATGTTTAAATTATGGGTGATAATACAGATTTCTAGTTTAACATTTCAACTTTAGAAAAGTTGAGCACCATCTTTAAAAAAATATTTGAGTTATTCACATTCTAAATGTCCTCAAATAGGTTGCCTGCAGTAGCTTATATCTTGTGTCACACATGCCTGAATAAGCCTGAGACAACGCATTTATGAAGGCCTACCTTGATAAATGAGTAAATAGAAAGCAAACATAGATGTAAAACCATGAATTTATAAGACATTCTATAACCAATTTAAATGGGTCTGCATGTATTGGAGTTTGTTTTCTGAAACCTAAATCCATTGTTATTGTCATTACCATGTTAGGAGTGTTATTTTAGTGCTAGGAAGACAAATATATTTGTCCCCCATTGACTACCATAGTAGGAAAAAATACAATGGTACAAGTACCCCAGAACTGTTTGCTGTTCTACATTCTTCAAAATGTCTTCTTTTAGGTTCAACAGAACAACAAAAAAAGTAGTTTTTTTCTACTTTGGTAGTCAATGGGACAAGCATTCTTCCAAATATATTTTTCGGTGTTCATCAGAACAAAGACATTTATACAGATTTGGAATAACTCGAAGGTGAGTAAATTATGACAGAATTTTCATTTTCTGGTGAAGTATTCCTTTAACTTGAATTTAATAACGAACGATATATTTGGTTTGGGAAACAGCCATTTCTTCATGTGAAAATAACGTGCACGAATCAAAGAACCCAACACTAAACCATTTGTTTCGATTACAAGTAGGCTAAGTAATACAGGTTGGATAATAAAAATGATAAAAATGTGATGATTAACTCTTATTTATCTGTGAAATAACTAACAAAATTTGTGAAATTACTTCAGCTGTACTGAACATTTCAGTAACAAATTTAAATTCGTTTTTATCTTACATTCGGTCATCTAAACGTTCTGTAGTGACTTTAGACCCAGCGCAGAGTAAGATATTTACTTGTTTTATTACTTGAATAGAGATATTACATGATCAATGCAAATACATGTCAATGGAAGGCAACGAATGGCTGTATTCATAAAACCTGACTGAGTTTTGGTTACTGACATCTACTGGCGACAGACTCTTACTGCATCTTGCACAACAGCAATAAGTAACTATTGTGAGATTAAGCGTTGCTTTTGCTGTAAATTGTGGAATGCTATAGTTATCAGTTACATTTGTAATTCTTCACTAGCACAAAGCGACTGTGGCAAAGTGATATAAAACAAGTTCGAAATTCTTGTATCTTTGCCCTTCACAGCCGAGCAAGGTCACACTAGATTTCATTGTGGAGGCTCTGATTTGAACACGGCTTGGATTTTTACGATTCTGAAAAAGGCGGTCTGTCTCTCGGTGACGACACCCACTGCAGGTTTTTATAGGAAGCCTCTTTATTGAATTGTTCTCGCTCTGATAGGCATCCAGAATATTGGGCGTTTGTTCTTTAGCCTAATTGTCTGTTGGCGGCTGTAAAGCGTCACTGAAATACACAACAATAAAATACTTAACCCATGCCCATTGATGGAGAATGTCTGTCCAGTTCGTATATAAATTAAATATTAAATTAGAAGCTTGATTAGAAATGCATTTTTTTTAAACTCAATTTAGTGGTTTTAGGATGTTAGGGACCTTCAGGAGTATCAAGGTTTTCACGCACACACGCACAAATACACGCACAAATTAGGAAAACTAGCAACAGAAATATTTACAAACTGGTGTTAATACTTAATTTTAAAACTTTTTACCGATGTTTATGTGTTTTGTGCATTTTGTTCACAGTGTGGACATAACCCTTCTAGTTGGCAGCCATGTTTTTCTGTGTTTGTCTGGTTCTTTAGGTCGTGACCTTGTCTAGGTGTTTCGTTTTATCCGTCACTGTGTACCATTGTGTCCAATGTTTTACGACCAGATAGCATTTAATTTTAGTTGTTGTTTGCCAATAAGTTAAATACATTTAAAACGATTTTTATATATTAAGCTTTGGTGTATTTGGACTAAATCTAATCAAAATATACTGTTTAGCCCGCAGTATGTCTTTTAGTAGTACAATGTCTCCACCTTGTGGTCATTATATATAACAGCATTACTTTTCGTCTATACAGTCCTTTCTCTGTCGTGTTTTTTGGAAGCCTCTGTTACTTCTAAGAAGAAAATGTTAGAATATAGTCTTCCGTTTTTTGTGCATATTTTGGTTCCAACTTCCATCGTTGAAAATCCTGCATGTGTCACCTACAAACGTTTTACATACAAACATATATTTAAACACTCTTTAATCACAACTGGCTTTACCATATAGCAACACAAGAAAGTTTTCTAAAAATTGCGAAAATAATTTCAACCTATATAGATATATAATCAGATATATTATTAAATAGGCCATTGCAGAGCCAACTTTGGGTGCCCAACTCTGTTAGGTGAATAGTTCGTGTTGGACAAGGTTAAATTGAACAGAAGCATTGCGTGCTAAGAAAATAAGACAGAAAATATATGTGAAGTCTCTCTGAACAGTCATCAAACACTCACGGAATCTGCGCACATAAGTAATGGAGGCTGAGGCATGTCTGCATTGGTCACATGTGGTGCTAATGTGGAGCAGGGTTTAGATCCCTTTGGCATGTGGATATGGTCGGCATTATCCTAAACCATACAAGTTCATATCCAGCAGAGAGGGAGGCTTGCTATGCATTTTTCAATACACGAACTTGACTGTCTGAATACGTTTTCCTGTTGGTTTTCCAAACTTTATAGCACCAGCACTCAGGTGGAAATATAAATGTTTGAAATGTCACGCAAGCCCACTGTAATTAAACCTCGTTTTCTTTCGTTGCTGCACTGACAGTAACTCTGTAAATGACAGTAGGTCAATAACTTAGCGATCTTCACACAAATTAATACTAATCCGTTATAGGGTTCAACATATACTCTGGCCATGAGCACCACCTTGTGGCTGTTGTCTGATCATGCTACCTCCTATAGGCCTGAAAAGGAATACCGATCCAGCAAAAGTATGCGTCGTGTGCCGCTGAACGATAGAAAATCAAACACGCGGTATTATAATCCAGTATGGTGACAGATTGCATGATTCCAAAAATGAAAAGACTGGCGGGTAATTTAAGATAATAGACACTCATAGTTTTAAATATTTTCATTATAAATTCTGTCATCATGTTACGGACATCAATCTAGCCTATTGTTTAGCCTTATTGTTTTAATTAAGTGCCAATCTATTGGGTTTGTTATAGCCTCATTGCGCAGTGTCCTTAATTCAGACCGTAAAAAATGAGCAGATGTCTAGACAATCCTTTAAATTGTTCATATTACACCATATTACATTCCTGTCATGTCCTCATGTCCAACTACACTTAATGCAGGGTGTTGATCTGTTGTTTAGCGAAAACGTGCCGTTCAAGTTGATCTCGCCGACAAGATATTCGTTAAGTAAATATGCTACTATGCTTTCTGATATCACCAAGCTATTTAGGTAGGGCATGAGTTTGCAGAAAAAGTGGATGGCGAATTAATTGATGTAATTTAGTTTTTTATTTTGTCAGTATGTATTTAAAATACGCTTTGTTGACCATTTTTTAAATACATCAATCAAACATTGATGGAAAACTGTAACGCATAGGCTATTTCGATGATTGCTTTAAAGGGATACTTCATCCAAAAATGTATATTCTTACATCATTTACTCACATTTGAGTTGTCCCAAATCTGTATACATTTCTATGTTCTGATGAACACATATAAAAAAAAGATATTTGAAGATTGCGCATAACCAGACAGATTTTCCCCCCATTGACTACCATAGTAGGAAAAATACAATGGTAGTCAAAAGTGCCCCAGAACTGTCCTATATTCTTCAAAATGTCTTCTTTTGTGATTAACAGAAATAAAAGATGAAATAAATGTTCAAAGGCAATGGGGGGGGGGGGTGGGGTGGGGGGGGGAATCTATCTGTTTATGAGCATTTTTCCAAATATATTTCTCTGTGTTCATCAGAATAAATAAATTTATACAGATTTGGAACAACTCGAAGGTGAGTGAATATGAAATTAATTTTCATTTTTGGGTGAAGAACTCATTTAAAGCTTGAGACAAATAGATATAAATGCATTCGAAGTTCAAAATCTGGCCCTCTAACTCGGCTGTCTAACTACAGAGCATTGTGGATTTATTGAAAAGGAATGTTTTCCGTAGATACAATATTCTTGCTACACCTTTTGTTGTAATTGTTCTACATGTTGCTACAGTGTATGCATAAATGACGTCATATCAAAGTCTAACCTGAATACGCATTCAGCCTTAATCCTGAACTTTTAAGATAAACAAATAATTATATCAGTCCCTTCCCTTCTCCTCTCCAAACCAGACACATGTTATTTGCGGCCTGGCAGTAAAACTTTACAGCAAATGGGGTGGCTCAGTTGTCATGGCTACAGTTATACGAGTATGACCGAAGATTCTCTCACCATTTGAAAGGGGCCAGTTTTTCTGTTTGTGATTATAAAGCTGGAATGCGAAGAATATATAAATTCGACTAGGTTTCCTTTCCTTTCTCGCTATTTGTTTGTATGAACTGGAGACAAGAAGGGAAAGCACACTATCCCTTGCCATCTGATATTCTTAAAAGTGTTAGACATGTCTGTCAGAAAATGTTTAATGGTTTTAGGGTAGCAGGCCAGACAGAAAGTAAACAAATGCCCGAGATTGGTGATGTCAACGTCAACCCGTCAAGTAATCGCTCGTAGTGCATCGAAGGCCAAAGGCCTTGTCCCGAAGAAGCTGTATAGAGAAATAGCAAGAGAAAACATAACTTCGTTTCGTTTACATGTTTGATGTTTTTTTAATTGAGATAGACAATTAAAAAGGAGACTGGAGAGCAATGTAAGTATTGCGTTTTGATATGCATTACTTTATATTTTTTTAATCTCCACTTTCAGTTTGATCAGGCTAGAACTTGTTTTACATTGCGAGCATATTTGGTATACTGCACGAACTAAAACGAATGTAATAAAATTACGAAGAAAATGCAACATTGGACATCATTGTACAGGCAGATTATATCATATGCTATCAGAGTCCTGTGCTTGCTTAGGCTATATTTATCTAAACGGGTTTAGATTTAACAGTCATTTTAGCAATAGTATGTGAATTCACTGGCCATATATATGATTTTTTTGTGCAATATAATAATGACAAAATGCAGCATTGAAAGTCCTAATTTGTCAAGTTTCGAGCGATCTACATGGGACTACACATTTTCTTTGTCCATTAAGGCTAAAATGAGCTCTTTGGCACCCACAATTACTTTCGTCAATATCTATCAATATATGTTGTATTTATTCGTTTAGACAGAATATTATACTGGGCGCGCAGATACTCTCAATTTAGCAAAAGATTGTTGTCCTTTTAGAAACTATTATGTGATGTTCATTTTCTTCCACATTTAATCATGAATTGATGAAGCACGGGATTTGGGCCCAGGGTCCTATTATGTTTTTGTTTAACGCATAATAAAAATATGAACCCAGATTAGTCTACTGTATGCTATGATAATTAAAGAATGTTGAATCGTTTTAGCAATATATGTATGTATATTTGAAGAGTTTGGTTCCAAAATTAGATAACCCCGTTTTTTTTTTAAATCATGTTTTTTTATTGTGCATTCCAATTAATATCAATCTAACTTCTGATTGTTTGTTTTGATTTACGCCATATTACTAAGAAAAATACAGCAAACTATAGAAAAAAACACGATAAAAACATGATGAAAAACAATATTATATCATTTTGGAACCAAACTCTTAATTTATATATTCTTATAAACCATCAAGTATTTAACATTTTTTTGTTTTTAACGAAATTTCTATAGTTTGTTGAACGTATAATGCGTATGCCGATTACTTATCAATTTGTAGTCTTGAAATTAATTTAAACTCGTGGCCACCCTGTTACACACATTCAATCGACGAAAATGCTAATCTATATATTTAAGTATTTTGTAGTTCGAAATCTAATTCTACCATTTAGTGAAAGTATTTAGTAAAAACCAACAAGGTGAGTTAGTTAGAGTATTTTTTTTTTTTTTTTTACAATTTTAGATAAGAAATACTACAACAAGCACAAATGACAAACGCAGTTCTGTGTGTTTAATAAAAATAAAATACATACAATATAACTCCCATGCTATAAATGGCAAAAAAATCGTACAATTAGCCTACAAAACATACAGTAGGGTACATACAATGTTTATTTGTTTTTTCTTATTATTTGAGTGTGCGTTTTACCTGTAGCTGATAACGAAATTACAATCAATTAAATTCAATCTTAATATTTCCAGTCCTATCGGCAGTGCTCCAAGTATTAGCTATTTTCTCTATTTTTTTACTTCTGATGTCAGCGAAAAATAAACTCTGAATTCGAAAATAATAAAAATCAAGTTCTCTCTCTTCTGCATCAGACAAAGACTTATGTATCATGTATAAATAAGGACTTGATTGTGGACAACATTTTCATTGTTATTAAATCTTATTATAATACTTTAATTGTCCGCAATACGATTATTTTGTGGATCGTTAAATCATTATAATTTGATATAAGTATATAGTTGTTTGGAGTAGAAACAGTCTGCAATGGGAGGAGCTTGTCCGTGAACCCCAAATTCTATTTAGTGCGAGGCAGAAGGAAACGTGATTGCGCGCTACCGGCTGAAAAGCAATTTGTAAAGGACTTGCTTCGTGGCTCAAAATATGCTTCAACAGTTACATGCTCCGAGACATTCATATTCTAAACGTTTTCGATGAACTCATATGATAGCCACGGTTCAAAGGAACCTCCAGGTGGGGCATACGAAAGCCAACGTTCTAACATGGACTGTCAAGTCCAAAATAGCTGGACCACCCCATCAGATTCAGGCACGTTCAAGACGATAAACCAGATTCAGACAGACCCGGTCCAAGAAGCTATGGCTCTACCGCGTCATCGGTTTCTCGATGTTTCACGCTTGAGTCCTGTTCAGATTCCACAGGTCAGCACGTGTCCCTTTAGCGCTTCAGGTGGAAAGGAGAACACCATCTATTTTACGCTGCACGCGGCAGTGCAAGCCAGACAGACCTTTGATTTCTCCGCCTTCCACAGACTTATGACGGATATGGGGTCTTTGAACGTAACAGGTCCCATCACAAACATTCATCCTCCAGAAGCGTCTTTTTACTCCGGGCATAAACTCTTGACACCATATACCGACACGGACGGTAATCCGGACAGTTCGCCGCGTTCTTCCCTTTCTTACTCCCAACATTTGCACAGTTTGGCTTTCTCCGCGCCTTCCGAAGATGACAGTAAGCCTGTGACTCGTTACTTAACGCTTCACGGAACAACACGACATAACAGCTGCATCGACAGGACCACACATGCCATCAGTCAGACAAACGAAGACGACACAGTGCCCAAAATGCTCCAAGCAGATTTTGCCAGGGGAGATTAAATTCACAGAGAGAAGACGCAAGGTGGGTAAACAGGGTTAGAAGACATAACGTTGGATAAAGCAAACTACCCAAAGGCCAAGACGAGTTGTTTTCGTTCCGAAGGCCATTGAAGGGTGTAGCCACGAAGACACAAAGAGAGCCTTGGCTGAAAATGAATTTATTGCACGGAATTACCCTAGACAGACTAAATTGCACGTCTTTTCTCAGAACATCAAAACAGCGGAAGGCTCCATTGTCAACTGGAAGCCGAAGAGTGGGCCAGGTGTGCTATTGCTTTAAGGCCTGATTTTATTGCTGAAAAAACTAAAACTCGCGGACAGACAGATTCTGGGTGCAGAATTCTTAGCGCTTTTAGCATGGGCTACAATCGCTTGGGTTAGACAGTAGTCCAAGTTTAGTGTCAGTGTGTAGTCCATACACAACAAGGATATCTGGAGATAGACAAGAGTACGTCGATTGGTAATAGTCATTTAAATAACAATTTATTTGTATTTTTCCTGAGACCTTGAGACTAATTCATGTATTTTTTTGTTGTGGATTCTGGTAAACGTGGCAGAGGCCTTAAGCGTGTGCTAATGTGTTTTGTCTTAGTCATTTAGTGTCTTTGTTTCACAATTGTTTCTCATATTCTCTACTCAAATTTTACGAAATAAATTATAGGTACGCCATTGTTTTGCATTGTATTTTAACCTTCATTGTGTAGCATTTTGTTGCTAAACATTATTTTTTTGAATGACATTAAACAATGTAAACGTTTTTCATTCGCTGGCTTTTATTTCAGTTCCACTAAAAAAATAATAAAATTTTAGATTATCCCACAAGCTAGTTAATGGCTTAATAATTTCAATTTACGTCACTGTAGTTGTGATGTAAAAGCTAATTGCAATCGAGCTAAAATGTGCATGCTTAAACAGTTGCTCTCATGCATCTTTTCCTTTGTGTTTTGGATTTCTCCCCCTCTCAACAACATACACAGACACACTGCATTGTCTAGTCGGCGATTACATTATTTCCTGTCATAAAATGTCGGACACAGCCAGGTAATGGCCGCAAGCGTCAAGCTCAGTCATTGTTTGTTCACTATGGAGGGCGAGTGTTACAACGATATTCTTTCTTTCTTTCTTCTTTCTTTCTTTCTTTCTTTCTTTCTTTCTGTCTTTCTGTCTTTCTGTCTTTCTTTCTGTCTTTCTAAGACACAACTTTAGAAAACGCTGCGAGTGGCTGGCTGTCGACAAAAGCTGGGAGGAAGAAGCGACTGAATCTAAGTAAAAAATAATTTCTGTTCACCATGTACCTGCCTCGCGAGCGCCGCCTGGAGATCGCAAGAAAACGGGGTGAATCAGAATCGTATTATGAAACTGAAAACAATGTCAAAAGAATCCAGGACAAGGCACCCTGACACCAGTATCAGTCTCTGATATGCTCTGCAATACGATTTAAAGTATGAAGCAAATAGTCAGTTTTGCAAAGTAGTCATAAAGCAAATGAAGCAGAGATACATTAGACAATAAATCGCATGATGGTGAACAGGACATAATAACCACACTCGTCTTTCTCCATTCAGTGAACTTATCATGTTCACACAGATCCATGAGTTATTTATTTATAAATACTTTTTGACCGATTCTTTTTAACACTTTTACAAATGTAGAAATCTAACCCTTATTCGAGTTTTATAGAGTATTGGTCGTCATCACTCAAGGCATAATTTTTTACTTTTAATGTGACCTGCTTTATAATAAGACACTTTTACCTGTTGTATGCAAGTAAGTTATACGCCCTCGAGAATAAATACATGTGTGTGCTTACTATAATTGTGTTTATATGTTTTTTAGGTTAATACATGTATATTCCAGAACTGTTGAATATTCCAGAAATGTTGAACAAGACTTCGCTAAATACAACTGAAAACATGTTTCTGGGTCAGAGTCACTCAAAAATATGGAGCAGGTCACATATTTGCGCACAATGGCGTAGGCGAAATGGCACAGATTTTCTTCTAAAGTATGCTGGAATGTACTTATCGGACTGTGATACTTTAATATTTGTTGTTTAAAATGCAGTTTATTTTATTTATAATATTGCTCTACGTGACCATTATATTATTTTGGGTCATACTAAGCCTTTATTTAACAAACATGTCTATATTTGCAGTGATTGAGTTGTACGCTAAGCATTTTAGCCATGGAAGCTTGCATACTAATAGTCTTATTGTGGCACATACGATATGAAATAAAGTTAAATTAGACATTCAATTTAGGGATAATGGCATGTTGTTAAAAAGAACGACAGGGGGTGGTGAGGTTGTCTTAATGTAATAATACGAAATGATACCTCAATCAGAGAAAGAGGTAGTATGCTAAAGTGTGCCACCGATGCAATTTTAGAATATTGAAATTAAAAATTAGAAAATCATTAATTTGCATTGATTTTAAATATTGAAGTGACACTGGGGTTCAGAAATATTACGAGTTTGCATAACTCACTGATGAAAGTATTCTTGCATATGTGGGATTAAGAAGGTACCCAACATGATACCACGTGAACCATGTTTGGAAAAATACAATCCACACTGTCTGGAAGTTTTTTAGAGAGTAAGAAATAATCCAGAACATATGCTGATACTGCTTCACTTTATACAGTTCCCTCTTTTAAGTGAGGCAGGCGAGTCCTGCTTTGGTGAACCGCCATGTTGAGATCAGACATTCCCAACGCCATTGGCTAGGCAAGAACCTCTTCTTATAGCAGGGGCAATATACTTTTTTATTACCGACAGTCTGGAGAGAACCGGACATGCTTGTGAACTTAAATTACTTTATTTCAGGCAACTACCGTAGACAATGCCCAATACCTCTCTGTATTGTTTTTCCTGTTGTACGTGAAACGTTTCACTGGATATTTTAGCATTGGTGTCTTTTAACAGGATTCCCTCCGTTAAACGGTGCTCTCTGAAAGTAATACTGAAATATGAGTGTGCATCCGGTTCAGTACGTTTGGACGCTGGAGTACTGGCAGCTATTCAATGTCTTGCCTTTGAACACGGAGAAGGCAAAGCTGGTGTGATTTAGGTAGTTTCAAGTTGTTGGGCTGGACGTTTAATATCACAGGAACCTGAAACTGCCTGGATTGCTCCGGTAAAATGCATCATTGTCCGTTTCAGTTGGACGGAAGATATTGTAACTACGTCGTTCAAAGTACTGATTTGATAGCCTATGTGTTCTGTTAAAACGACAATTCTTACGAATTGTTTTTCAGTTTATTATTTTATTCGAGATCGCTTGTTGTGTGTTTCGTTTTCTACAACCTGTGACACGGAGCGTTACGCGCAATATCTATGCGTTGTACATATTCCGTTCACCTATGTTTTTATGAAAACTTGTTCATGATATGCTACAGGCTAATAATAGTATCCTACACCACTTTATAGAATTGTATGGTAATATCTAAATGAAAATATATAAGCCTGTTGCATAAATGTCAATAAATCTCAGAGCCATTTAGTATTAATTAAATTGTGGTCACCTGTGACGTTTTTTAATTTAAATAAACAAAAAAATTATGTCGTTTATGCTAAACAGTTACCACACACATGGATAAAATAAAAATCAATAAACGAATTTCTGGCTATGATACCATAATTGATTGAGTAAGTTGGGTATGTGTGTATTTGTGTGTTTATGTTAGTGCGACTGCATGCCACTTTTTTGTTTTGTTGATTCATTTCTGTTATCAGCCTCTGAGTTAATTCGTGTAAATGTACTTGTAATGGATATATAATTTCAGAATTTTTAGATCGGTTATAATTAAAAATGAAGAAAAAATAAGACTAATAGTATTGTTTTACTTAAACATAAAAATGTCCCCTAGCCGTTTTGCATGGTTGGATAACTTTGATAACTTCCTATATATGAAGAGTTCATGTGCAAAAACAGATAACTAAAAAAATCTTATTAATATAAATCAAACTGCATTTTGGTTGTTATGATTATGTAATAATAACTCAGAAAAGAATAGCTAAAAAACACAATGAACATGAAAACATAATAAAAAAACATGTTTTTTTGGTTTTAAAAAAATTATCTGTTTCTGCAAATAAACTCTTCATATAATCTATATAATGATTTGTAGTCGTATTGACCGTGTATCTCTGTGTGTGTGTGTGGGTATATAAATATATATAATATATATATATATATGTATGTATATATATATATATATATATATATATATATATCAGTGCTTATTTTAAAACGACAGTAATATATATATATTTACTGTCGTTTTAAAATAAGCACTGATTGTCATATACTTTAAAGAGCTTGTTAATATGTTCTATAGATATAGATATATTACAACCTAGCGTTACAGAAATCGAGATTCTTGCAGTCACATCGTTTGGCAATGGACCACTGATAGGTTGACTTACATAGGGTTTAGATGCATTTTACATTTGATAAAACAACTTTGATCAAAAAGACAAATTTCATGATGTAATTACCATTTTGTGGCTTTACTGTGTTTATGCACTTAATACACAAAAGTCACATTATGTAACTGGACCTGTCTACACCTTTTACTGTGTGCTTCATAAAATTAGCACTAAGCCAAATGCATTTGGCTGAAGTTACTGAGAAAAAAAAGGTAAAAGGAAACTGTTACATGAGAAGGGCGTTTAATTTCATGTGGAGAAACATTTTGGGTTTCTGTACGGTTCAGAAAAAAAATAGTATTTTTGTTGGTCTTTTTGCAGAGGCACAACGGCCTGATTCGGTTAAATTTTTTAGGATTAAAATATTTATTGGGCTCTGCCAAGATGCTAGTCATTTCAAACGGACAGTGAACGTCTCTGTAAAACATTTAATTCACTGTCTAATTCATAATTTCTTTCAACCAACACAGAGTGGACAAGACGTGTGTTTTAATAATGCAGCAGAATAATAAAAACAGGAAATTTAGTTTGTTTAGTCTGTATGTGTGTGTGTGTGTAAGTGCAAAGTGCGCGCTTGGGTGGAATGCAACAGTGGAGTCGTTCACGGTCCTCGCCACAGGCAGTATATCAGGCCTATAAAAATCTAAGGTGCCTGATGTAGTATTTTATTATAGTATTAAACGACCAAAAAGTTCAAGTAGTTTCTTCCATAAATACAAGGGGATTGTCGCACTGTGGTGTTTAATACCCTCGTTAAGAAAAAATTACTGTTAATTTTCCAATAAACCTGCTCATTATCTCAGCATACACCAGAAGAGAAAAGGTTTGCTTCTCTGGAGGTTGTGACGTTTAGCATTATAAATAGTATAAACATTTGATATGCAATATAAGCTTTGTTAAAATAACAACTAATAATATAAATTTAAAGTAGAAAGATATGGGTAAGAGAATAACACAGCATTTGATTTTGTGATGTCTTTTGAAATCTTGTTTAATATTTCAATAAATTGTCCACTTGAATTTTATAAAGCAAATATGATCAAGATTACCTTAAGCACTGTTCCTGTCGAGCACAGAATAATGCATACATTTACAGAAAACAATGTTGTCTCACTTATTTGTATCCCGTTGCCCAACATATGCGTTTACACACACAATGTCAAAACGTTTCATAATGTAAGCTGACATTCGTAGATATATAGACACACTCGCATTTAGTATATTGCATAAACAAGATAATTTATATAGATGGGAAATATAAAGAGCGCAAGTGTAGGAGAGCTCTGTACAGCCTCTTGGCGGATTGATTTACACCCCATTGACGCTTTATCAGGCTCGCGAAAAAAGTCTGACCAATCACTTCGCTCTGAGAGCACACCACAGCAGCCCAGCTCTACTTTGTTAGCGAGAGAGTGAAGAGGAGTACCGTAAATAGGGGAGTGAATTTCTATTGTACATGTTTTCCCTTCAATGAACAGTAAGTTATATAATGTCCGAGAATGTCCATTTCTGGAACTTTAAGCAACTACTATGTCGATTCTATCATAAGTCATGAAGGAGAAGATCCGAATGCGTCCCGCTTTTCCAATGTACAGTACTCCAGCGCTAGACAACCGGGACCCGGAGACCATCCCGAGTTCCCCTCTTGTAGTTTTCAGCCCAAACCTCCAGTGTTCAGTTCTTCGTGGAGTCCATTCAGTTCCCACGCGTCCAATGGCTTACCAGCAGTCTACCATCCATACATATCGACGCAGCCCTTGCCTTCCACGGATACACGATACCTCCGCACATGGCTCGACTGTGCCCCGAGAGCAGAGCCGCTGCCTGGGCAAGGGCAGGTCAAAATGGAGCCGCTCCTTGGACATCTCGGAGAGCCACAGAAACTCGGTGGGCAACATGAATTTATCTTGGAATCCTCAACAACACGAGAGATGAATTCTGCCCACAGCGCTGGGTTTGAAGACAATAAGGACATATGCGAAGGTACCGAGGACAAAGAGGGACCGGATCAAAGTAAGTTATAAACCTATAGGAAGTGAACACTCTGTAAAGCTTTTAATGCTGTCATAAAACTAGAACAAAGCAGTGGAAAGCCACAGACACCTCACGGAGCCAAGTATGATCATGTAGCTTTCCGAAGTGTGTCTTAACATTAAGCTTTACTTATGTAAGTCGTTTTTTTGCCCTTACTATTTCATTTTGACCGTGATTTCGTATGCGGTCATACTCTTGCTGAGACCTGTTTTGCTTTGTTATGGAGTTAGGTACACGTTTTCAAAATAGGTTAATCCTTCAGCCTTACTCAATTAGCTTTTATTTCGTTGTTGAGAAACTTTTTAGTTTATTTCTCTCTCTCTCCCCCAATCACAGTCTGCTCGAGTCGGTTATTTGCGCGTCAGTGCACTTTAATGCACCAGCCAGTTTTAGGTCGGCAGTAAATTGCTTTTTTCATTGTCTCTCTAAAGCTTCCACTTAGTATTTTTGTTGTTGCAAAAATACTGAATATGAGCTGTCTTTGTTATGCATTGCATTTATTTTCTTTAAATCTATGGAGGAGAGAATAAATACTCTGTGCTATATAATGCCTTTAAGACTATTTACTAGCTTATGCTAGTAGTGCAAATATATGTGGCTGGTTGTTCTTGTTGCCTGTCATTTTTTCAGCTCTTTTAGCTGCACTATAGCACAGCAAGAGAGTGGATGTGAGCTGGTGCATTGATAGCTCATAACCAATAGACACACACTATGGGCCTTGAATGATTCATTAAGTCCAATACTTCGCCATTGGTGCTCATGCAGCCAGGTGGTAAAGAGAAAAAACGGATCAATTATTTCCACAAATTAAAAAATACAGTAAATGCTTAATCGAATCACCTCTTTCATTTTTTATAATTCATTGGAAATTCCCATTTTATTCGGTGCAATGGGTTCAAGAAATGCAAAAGGAAGGAATTGTGCGCAATAGAAATCCCCAATGTGCTACCCGGGCGGCTCTCCAGAATAAACTGTAGGAAAAGGCAGTGATGTTGGGAATGCACATCCTTGTTTCTGAAGACAAGTTATAGCTCTTATGTCAGAGGAATCATTATTCCCAATCGTATGTGAGAATCGGTGGTTGTGCTTAAAATAAACTCTGAAGATAATTACAATTTTATCTATAAATGCAATACGTTTCCTTATGTTAAAGGTCTATTTGGACATTAGGCCTCAAGAACCGTTATACATTGAATTCTTTATTATTATTATTTTTATTTGGAGATTTTGATGTTTCTGTGGTACACGTCACTTTCTTTAAATCATACAACCTAACACTCTGGGCGTTTCATTGTTGGGTTTCAAGTCTTCAACCCATCTCGTAAATGACAATGTAAAGTTCCCTTTGTATGTGTCCGTGAGGCCTACAGTTGACATGACACGGTCATTGATCATTTTAGACAGTTGTATGTATTTCACTCCATTATAAAAATAGAATTACGTAATACGATTTAAGGATGCATAGATAGTTACTGTACAGCTGAAGGGCATATCTTGGGGCATAAAGCGATTGGATTTCCACTTATGTGATGAGAAATCGTCGCCTCACGAAATTGTGTCTGGTTGATTATGATCTTAAGTAGACCGATGTACGTACAAAACATTTATTTAGCGCTTCAAGTGAATATTCCAATTTTGACACGGGACAAATCCTCAATCAACGTTATTGAGCCAAAGCAGTTATGGGGGTATTTACGGAGTTCCTCATCACGTATCTCGCAGTACTGTGAGATTCAACTTGTTAGTGTGCAGTCCCAAATGCATCACAATGGAAAATTTTTGACTGCCATCTGCATTCCCGACCAAACCGCTGAGGGAGACGACGCTTCGTTAGAAATCCTCTGCCTCTATAATTTACCCCACACATTTCCCTAAAAAAGAAGATACATTTATGTCACATGTGTCGTATAACAGTCTGCATATTACAGAGTATTACAGTGCTTTGCACACAGTTAAAATCAGTTTCTTCACAATTACATTTTAATTAGAAAAAGTATAGCATTTAATTTTAAACCTGTCAACTCATAGCCCAAAAACTCTGTGAATAACAGATAATTGCGCAGTCCATGGATTCCAGTTGTTGTTCTTGAATTCATTGGCCTGCATCAGGTCTAAAGCATCGCTTTATGTCGACTCCCAAGTCTACTGCAGAATGAAGTCAATACTACCCGAATATGTAGCAGTAGTATTAGACAAATGCTTATTTATACTGTAAGTCACTACGCACTGAAAGGTCGTGGTACCGTGGAAGCGCATATTTTTTTTCACCTTACTATCAGTGTTTTGAGGTTGTATTTGTATTGTTTCCCCTGTATTTTCAGATATTATACTCGTTTAGAAATGAATGAGCCCCTTTGATATTTTATTGGCCTTCGTAAAAGTTTGAACTTAAAGTGCATTGTAGCATGTGTTTCATGTTAAAATCTGGAATCCTTTAAATAATATTTTGATCTGTATTGCTTGTTTTGCAGATGATCCCTCAGCCAATTGGTTGCACGCTCGATCATCCCGGAAAAAGCGATGTCCATACACGAAATATCAGACCTTGGAGCTTGAGAAGGAATTTCTGTTCAATATGTACCTCACCCGCGCGACCGGAGGCACGAGGTAGCTCGTCAGCTGAACTTGACAGAGCGACAAGTAAAAATCTGGTTCCAGAACCGGAGGATGAAAATGAAGAAAATGAACAAGGACCAGGCCAAAGAATGATAACGCAGACTTGTGCCTGGCTTCCAAACCTTTTACAAGAGTATTTTAAACCTGGAAGCTGATGCAAGCACACATACTTTTCGTATGAATGAACAGTATTAAGCAAAGAATATAAAGCAGAGGTGAATGACGCAGAGGAAGGGGAAACGTCTTAACAATCTCCCTTGAATGCTACTTTTATTACGTTCTTGTCTTGGCTGAAAGAAACGGACACTTCATCAGGAAACACACAGGTGTAAAAACATATCTGGTTTACGAACTGTTTAAAATAATCTGCTTTATAAGGTTGTTTCTTAGACTTTTGCATTTCCATCATTCCTTTCGTGATAGAAGCAACATGTATTTAACATTAAATTTAAAGTCCATTGTACAAGTCAAATTAAGATTTATTATTATTATTATTATATGACAAAAGTAAATGAAACAACCCTTTTCGTTTCCCAGAGTCTGTTATTCCTCAAACGAAGTTTGCTTATTTTTAGGTTTTCAAAAATGTTATGTATTTGTATGTACTTGTGTTAAACAACTGGGTTGTTGTAAATTTATTGAAAAATTCTGTTACATCTCTCACATAAAGCATCTTTTAAAATGTAATAATAATAATAATAGTAATAATAGGCTCATCGAAATCTGCTTTCTTTATTTTAACCTTAGCTTGGAGTTTTGTATCGTTTGCTTAAAATCAGGCAGATTAATTAAAAGCGAACCATGATTAATTTCCTTATCTTTTCCGCTTTCATGACAAATGTCTAAAATCACCCTTGAATAATTCTAAAAATAGAGGTTTTAAATTTTTCAAGGAATAACACACAATGGAAAGAAACACCATGTTTTCGGGTACATCTTCCGAGGTGTAATTGTGGTGTGCCAGTAACCATACAATTTACATTGCTCAAATGTATAACAACCTTTAATACAAACTCGGTCGCCGTTATGCTTTCTCTTGTTTACATACATTTGCGCATGCCTTTGTTAGTGTAGTTTTTATGTGCTAGTAAAAGCTAGTATTAATTCAAAGCGGTTTTATGTGCTGTCCTAGGATTGTATTTTTATTTATTGTAAATACATTAATAGCTTGTTTCTTTTGAATGAAATGTGATTTGTTGTTGTAAAAATAATTTCAGAAAGTCTTTATACTTGAATGGGCAGATAGATGTAATCTTCCAATTTAATTTTGTTTACACCTTTCATGTGTATTTGACCAGCTTCCCTTATGTCCGTTGTTTGTATTGTCAGTGTGTTTTCTGTAATTGCTCTTTTCTCCATGTTACGTTTTTTAGATTCATTTTTAAGTGATAAAACAATGTTGTGGAATAATTTTATTCTACAACCAAGCCCGTCTTCAAATGACAGTTTTAATATTTAGTGGCCACTAACCCAATTCTCACCCACCTTTTTTGACACATGCCCGCATTCTTGTGCATCAACACAAGACAATTTCATTTAAGACAAAAAACAATGCTAGATTTTAAGGCAGAGACCCATCTTCAGTACTAAATCTACTTCGTCCATGTACACGTTTATGTTCTCCGTTTCATTTGGTGTTACTGTTTTGTTGTGTTGTTAATCTGTGCTATTGCACGGCTGATGCTGGACTCATATTAAAAGTTTACATAGACCACATGCTGAGGTCTCGTCATTTTTATGTACAGAAATCAAATTACCATCTAAATCTAATTTAAAACTGTAAGTCTTTAAAAAAATATATCCAGAATCCTAAATGAAATATGGTTTTAGGCAATATGATGAATGCACCTTGCTCGTCACAAGTGTTATTTTAAAATTTAGCATTTGTGTTTTGTCATGTCAGTCTGTCTTTAGGTTCAGTGGTTTGTTCCATTGACAAAAAATAATATAAAAATGGCATCTTCGTCAAAAGTTATGTTCTTGCTCTTTAACGGCCCAACATTTATTTTGCATTCTTCAACCCTTTGTGTGCTGGAGCTTCATGTATATTACGTGTTATAATAAGAGGCACATGTTGTAAATATGCCACAGAGCGCTAAAGCATTCTTCTTGAACTGGAAAGAAGGAACGTGCAGCTCATCTGTGAACAAAACAATTATTGCGAATAACCATGGCTTATATTTGCTTTGGCTCTCTGCTTATAGGGATAAGGGTTGATGTCAGCTTTCGAGCTAATAACTGAAAGGCCTAAACGATGCAGTCATGTGTTTCATTAGAGTCCACGTATTTTACATTAGCATATTATGCTGTAGTTTTGCGCTTGAAATTAAAATGACATTTTTTTACGTTTAGACTGATAAACAGATTTCAAGGCAAGATTTGGGCACCCCATATCAATCCTTATGTTTACTTGTCAGTGCTGCTGAATAAAGATTAAAATGTTTTCATACAACAGCCAGTTACAATTAAATATTTTTGAAGACATTGCCAGGTGTCATGGTTTACAGATGTTTTCAAGAATTACGGTCACTTATTGAGTATAGGTTTGTACTGATAATTCCAAATGCTAAGAGAAATTTCCAGTCCATCCATTTTACCCATCAACGCCCTTTATTTTTGGTGTTTTGAAAGGAAACAAACTGCAGAAGGAATGTACTCTTGCCCGGAAATGGGAAGTCAACTGTCATAAAAAAGAGAAAGAAATCCAATGTGGTGTCTCGCAATAAAATAATATGAGTGCAATAAAACTTTATAGTGTATACATTTCTGAAGGTTAAGAACTAAACGGCTGGAAAGCAAACACTACGCGAAAAAGGGAGAAACATTTTAATTCATAAGAACGGTAAAACAGTAATTTGCCTCAGATACGCGCTGTTCGCATAGGGAAAAGGATATTAGCCTGTTTTCGCTCCTTTTCTCACATTTGTCGTTTTATTGTGCACAACGTTTGTTCTTTATCCGTCCAGATTCCTTACAGAGTAGGGGGTCGAGAATGGTGAGATCTGGACTTCCACATAAGAGCCCTGAACCCGATTCTCTCGACGCCCACCCTTTGTTCTATTTCCGAATGCACAACAGCCCTTATAGCGGCCATAAAACGGCACAAAAAGGATTTCTGGCGAGACGTCTGGGATGACCAACCTTAATTTGTTTACAACCTTTGGGACCAGCTCGACTTCGCCATTCTGTGGCCACACATCCGATTGTGTCTTGGTGAGATGAGATTCAAAGGCTGGTTGCTATAGAACAATATTTCCATCACCCAACATATTCGTTCTCTCTATTATGTTATCTCTAGCCACATTTCCCCAAACAATGCATTTTTTAATAAACACTGGAAATGCAGAACTGTTGTTGCTGAATTTTCGTTAATTTACCAATATCTATAAAACAAACTGCACAGGTTTGTTGGTAAAGTGACCTATAATGTAACCAGACCTCAAAATAAGTATTTTTATTCTGAAAAATAATTCTCGAAAGAAAGCCTTTTATGACATATAGATATATTTACAGATTGTGGTAAAAACAGCCGTATTAGTATTTATAAAAAGAATACGGGAACACGCTAAATACTGCAAGTAACAACTTGGAAGCAATATTACATTTGAACATCATTCTTAATTTTTTATCTTGTTCATAAAATGGAAATCAAATAGTAATAAAATATGTAAATATTCATATAAATCTTTGCAACGGTATTGTCATAATGTGTTATTCTACGTCAATGCCAACAATGTAGGTTACTTTTCTAAACAATTTGGAAAATCCACACAAGACAAGGATCGGTTTAAATGGATTCCTTATTATAGAGAATTAAAATAAGTACTTTACATCATTGAATTTGCACTTACTGAGCTGTTAATTCCCTCATTCTGTTTTTATGTCTGTTGTTTATAGAACCATTAGCTTTTGAACTTTCGCTCATCCCAGCTGCATTTGCTGAAGGCCTAACACACAATTGCCGCTTGATGGCAATGTTGCTCCACCAAAACGAGAGTCATCGTTCACCTTTCCCCCTCAAACCGGAAATCACTGGAGCCAAAACATGTACTGTGTTACACTTGACTAGAAGAAGGCTCACACGATTTACGTTTGACACGGTGAAACTTTTGAGAGGGATGAAGAAGATTAACTTCAAAAGATTATTTAATATATTTGACAGAGGACCACAGTAGTCTGTGAACAAAAGTACATTGAATTTTATTGAAAAGGAAATTACCCTACATTTTCGGACACACAAAGTTCCGTGTGTTAACTAAAATTACTCGTTCTTTTCCTTAATACTTTTTTTAACATTTGTATTATTAGGAATTCAAGGAGCCACGTGGAAAGTGAAGTGAGTCATTTTTAGGATTACGGTCTCCAAATCGTTTAATAAAACCCCAAATTTGTTATAGGCAAATTTGTTATCTCTTTTTATGACTAAATTGTTGAGACTTTTAGATAAAATATTAAATTATCACACATAACTTTGGTAAGAAAATTGTGTTTTATTGAGAAAAACAAAAAAGCAACGACAAGGACTTTTACACTGAAATTATATAAAACATTTAAATATCTTCTGACAGACAAATTAAACAAACATTTTCAGATTTATTATATCAGTGATTATTATTCCGTGATTATCCAAAGTCAATGAAGTGTCAAAGATTCTTCACGATATCTTGTTTATTATGATAAGCATTAAATTTTATTGGATTAAACATCAGAACTCATATTTAAAATGAAGAAAATTCAGCCTATTTTGAACCCGTTGTTAAAATAAAAGATTGCCTAGGGTTAGTATTTTGTCGCCTTTGTTAAGTATAGCACATTAAACAACACAAACATTCACAAAACAATCCGCGTTTTGGAATACAAATATTATTCTTAATATAATTAAAGTAAAGATTCATTATGATTCGTGACATTAGGACCGAAGTGCTGATTTTGGTCAATATTATTTTTCAAAATCTTTGCAGAAATATATTTACTTTTTACTCGACTGATTTTTGCATTTCATACCGGAGTAGCAAACATTATTTCATTAACTTGTTTTTCTTGTAACATTAGTTTACCATTATCTATCGTTTTTTCTACGAAAATGTACATCAGAGTTTCTTGTTCTAAATATAATGGCAAGCCGTTTTTTAATACAAAACTAAATGACAATTAAAGGACGGGATAAAAGGATAAAATCCGGAGTGAAGCATTTACAGCCCTGGTAGTGGAACCTCATAAAAATCTAACAGCTTTTTCTGATGCACTATGCCCGACTCGTATCTTTGTGGAATATCTTTAAGTAATATTTTTTAAGTAAAAATATAAAAACGGGAAAGATGACTGCATTTCAAATTTCGATTCGTGCGTTAGTCGACTCAAATCATGCTGTGACAAGTTTTAACGTGGAGAAAAAGGGGTTGTGTGATATGTTTTACCAGAAACATCTTTAAAAAATAACTTATTTTTTTAATGCTTTTTAAAGTTCTCCGTCTGGACCCTGACATAAAATAAAATAATTATTAGTCTTGTTAGAGAACTAAATTAACCAATCCGTTACTTAGGATGCCTGTGATCAACATGCAAAAAATCTTTCGGATAAAGGGTTGTAGTTGATAAGTTGAGTGGAGGATGGGCAAGGGCTATGCACTTGATCTGATGCAAAGCGGCAGATTTCTCATTAACTTACTGGCTTGAACATATTAATGTGCATATTCTCCCCTCCTTTCTCCTTTGACTAACCCCCTCCCGCTTCCTCGCTCTCCCGCTCTATCTCTCCCTCTCTCTGTTCGCTCGCTTTCTCTTTTTCCCTCTTTTTCATTCTCTTACTCCCTCCATATCAGAATAGCACAGAGCGGTGTCCGTGAGGGGATGCAAGAAGCCAATGAGATGAGGATCCGATAGTAGACGCAAATTGTTGTGAAAACACTGCAAAATATGAAACTACTTATTTGCCGAGGAGTAAGTCACAGAATGCAACTTGGGAATTGGCACCCTTCACCGGAATTGTGATGCTGGATCGCTACAGTGGGAACATGTCTATGGAAGCTAAATAACTTTGCTTTAGAGAAGTTGTTTTAACAAAGGTACACCAACTCAAGCCATTCCGTTATTGGAAATCATCGCTTGTTGTACTGTAACTGTGAAACGGACCACTTTCTGTAACTACTGAGCTGAAAGAAGCACATTCAAAAGCAAACCCCTGAACAAAATCAGCATCGACAAACGTCAAAAGATGAGCTCATATTTCGTCAACTCTCTCTTCACTAAATATAAAAGCGGAGACACGCTACGGCCGAACTATTACGAGTGCGGTTTTGCGCAGGACCTGGGGACAAGACCCACCGTCGTGTACGGTCCAGGCACCGGGGCCACTTTCCAGCATGCTCCTCAGATTCAGGAGTTTTACCACCACGGCGCGTCGACGCTCTCCGCAGCCCCTTACCAGCAGAGTCCCTGCGCCGTAACTTGTCACGGCGAGCCGGGTAACTTCTATGGTTATGATGCTCTCCAAAGGCAAGCTCTTTTTGGTGCTCAAGACGCCGACTTGGTGCAGTATAGCGACTGTAAGCTCGCCACGGGGGGCATCGGCGACGAGACGGACAACACGGAACAGAGTCCGTCGCCCACACAGCTGTTTCCTTGGATGCGACCTCAAGGTGAGCCTCGGTAAAGATAAGCCTGCCAACTAGCGTTGTGTGTAAGTCTAAGTGAGAGTGACATTAAGTTGAGTTAGTCCCACTAAAATTCTCGTTGCAATTTAGTTTTAGAGCTGAGTTTCCTGTGTGCACAAGGGGGGCGGGGGGGGTAATAGCGGTTTATTGTTTTATGGTGTTCAAAACTTGTGAATCACTTTATAGTTTAATGACCCTGCCATAGAAAAAGCGGGTAGTGGGAAGAGAGGAAGACAAGAGAAAAGCCCAAATTCCCTTCTTTCTGTTTACATGTGTGAGATTTTGTCCCACGGCGGATCTCTCAGTTCTCACCCAGGTCAAAGTTTTACTGCAGCCTTTAACGACTTACAGTGAGCCTTGGCCGTTTCACAATGCTTATGTCATTTATGACTTTGACTAATCCTTTGAACATGTAAAATCGTATGACTGCTATTGAGGACTCTATTGTGTTTAGCATTAGGAAATAATGTCTTTATGCTAACCTATTTATATTTTCATTGAAGGAGCCGTTATATTGATTGCATATTATTTAATGTGAAGTCCCCACGGTACACTAAAAGCATATCCAGAATTATATATTGTGCTAAACACATTTGTGCTCGTTATATGTTTGTATTTCGTATAAGCCCTTTTCACGTGTGTAAATTGGTTTTAAGTGTGCTGATTTCTAGGCAAACACTTAATTCTAAAACGTGGTTTGGGGTATATTTAAGATCTGTCTAACTTAAGTTAACTTTATTTATTGTCAGTAGCTGCCGGACGGAGGCGAGGTCGCCAGACATACAGCCGCTATCAGACGCTGGAACTCGAGAAAGAGTTTCTCTTCAATCCCTACCTGACACGCAAGCGACGGATTGAAGTATCACACGCTTTGGGACTGACCGAACGACAAGTCAAAATCTGGTTTCAAAACCGCCGCATGAAATGGAAAAAAGAAAACAACAAAGACAAATTTCCAAGCAGCAAGTCTGAACAGGAGCAGATCGAAAACGAAAAACGGGAGAAAGAACAGGCGTCCGGGGCACAGTCAGCCGGAGAAGACTGCGACAAGGCAAAACAAATGTAGAACGGATGTGTGTGTTTGTGTGTGAGCGCGCGCGTGTGTGGAGGGAGCAATCAAAAGAATAAATAGGGAAACAAAGCAGACAATGATGAAGAGAATAAGAGTGTTTGCATGGGAGGTTTGTCTCTCAGAGACAACTTGAGTCGTTACATCTTGGTAACACGATGAAGGAACATAAAAATGACTGGGAATAGAAAAATGACTGTAAACCTAAAATGCTGATTACAGAACTTCAGGACGACGAAGGACCCGAATTTCTACTTTCTACCTGATGTTCAGAGAGTGTGATAGTATTAAAACTAATCTCCTTTCTTTGTGGAATAATTATCGTGAAACTTATGTTTCTATTGTTAGGATATTGTCATTAACAATTACCTTGGCAGCTGTATAGTTTTTAAGTTAAATGGTGCACTTTTAACTGTTCTCACTTATATGTTATGATGTTTATGTAGTGATGACTTCCAACAACATGAAACTGCCTATTTATGCCGTAGAATCTCTTTTTACACGTATTTGGTTCTTCTCAAATCGATGGTATTTTGTTGTCTTCCTTTCCTGGGGTAAGCATGCGCACAGTGGATTATAAAAATGAATAAAACATAATAAAAATAATTTAAAAATGTCATGTGACCCATTGTTTACTAAAATGTTTTTTGTTTGTTCACAATTACTGGTGAAGTAACAAACTTCTTGGCGACGACTGTGGTTTGTTGACATTCGTAACTGTGTGAAATGTCTAAAACTGGAAGAAGCGGAAGAAAATGGACACAATAAAGTTTACACGCGAGGATCCGTGACATCATGTGTCCTCTACCTCATTTCCTTTTAATATGCGGATCAGAGTGATCCGGTTTCACAAGGACGGTATCGGCCAAAACCAGACAGCGGTCGTGTTTGTTTAAAATTGTAAAAATCCATGGGATTAATAGAATCACAAGAATACATTTACAGTATAATTTACCAAGTAGACCAGTGTTTCACACTGCGGTCACGTTCTTGATTTATAGGTGCATTTATGAGTTACGTAAACTAGCAGAGGCATTTGAAACCACAATTGAAAACCCTCAAAACTATTTTGTCAGTACGGCACTAAAGAGAAACAGATATTTTATGTTGTCGGGGTACTATCACATTTCCTATAACACGACATTTCGTCGTGGCTAAACGTATTATTGAAGATCACATGAAGAGTTTTGTTCCAAAATGAGAGAACTCCGTTTTTAAGAGACAATAGAAAAAACATGTTTTTTTATTATATCATCATGTTTTCATCGTGTTTTATTCTGTATTTTTTCAGTTATTATGGCTTTAATAAAAACAAACCAACTGCAGTTTGATTTATATTCATTGGAATGCACAATAAAAAACTAGATTTTTAGTTATCTCATTTTGGAACCAAACTCTTCATATATTGTTGACAATTTTGAACAGCGGGGTGAGGGTGGCGCATGTCCCTTAATGGCTACAGTAGGCTATAGCTGCGGCCCTAGTATAAACACCGCAACAACGCAATGATAAGCGTAGAGTCGGTGAAAAAGGAACTATCGTCGAAAATCAATTAAAAAAATAAAAAGGGCTCTTGTCATTTGTGTGTTGGATTTCCAAACAAACGACACGTTACTAAATCTAACCAATCCCGGAAACTCAGTAAATATATTTAATGCTCGAGTCAGGTGATTACAGAAAGCTTCTCGATAGCATATCGATTTGTGTGTTCTACTGTGCTGTTGTGTAACCTGTACCTTTGGCTGTAAGTGAATAATTTAAAAATATTATGTGGACCATCGGGTGCGTATCCCTTTTCCACTTTAGACAAGGCTGTGGATAGCATACTCATTGGAAGACTTTCATCACGTGCTGCTCATCACGTGGCCCCTGAGGAAAAAGGAGTGTTTTTTTCGCGTAAACCTAGACTGCAATTTTGTAATATATCATTGGGTCTCGTAAAACCGACACTGAAACCTATTGGCCTATAAATCATTTCTCAAATTATGAGTTCATTGTACTATGCGAACGCGTTGTTTTCCAAGTATCAAGTGGCGAGTTCTGTCGTCTCTGCTGGCGTTCTTCCCGAGGAAACTCCATGTGCCTTTGCGAGTAGTGCGGAGCGGTCCAGCAGCTACGACTCGGCTTTTGCTGGTACACCGGTCTCTTCCTCATCTTCCGTCTTAATGTCAAGCATGTATACTAACGGTGCAAGTGCTTCCAGACAGGGCTTCGGTATGTTGCCCACTGCGTATGAGCTGGGGGCTGTCTCGGTGAACATGCACAGTTCTCTATTTGAGCATCCGAGTATACGCATGGTGTGCGCTGGCGATCTCTCTAAAGCCCAAAGCAGTGGTAAGGCAGAGCATGGAGGCTATCATCAAAACAACGAAGACAACCTCCGGATCTATCCATGGATGAGGAGCACAGGTCTGTAAAACAGTGTGTTTCGTAAAGACAGGGGTGTGAGTTTTGTGTTTGAGGGGGAGGGAAACCTGTTAAGGGGAGCAACCACATTTCCAAATAGTTCTCTTTTAACTGTGCTTAGGCATTAGGGTTGACTTGCAGAACGTACTGGGCAGCTGTCTCCTCACATCTTTTATGTCTAATTGGCCACCATAAAAAATATTATTCAGCACATCATAGTATCTTTCAAAGTATGGAGGGGCGAGAAGACAAGTGTTTTATTTTATCATGAACAAATTTTTGCCTGCTGCCAATTTTGTATCATTGTTGCATCGCATTTCATGTCGCTGCACATGGTTCACACAGACATATATAACATTAGACACGTTATTCCTAATAATTGGCTTTAAATATCCATATATTTTCACAAATGGGTCTTGTATTTCTATTGCACTGCTAGACTGACCTTTCCTTAAATTACAGTTGGTAATTTGGACGTTTGAGTTTTTTGTATATGTACTTGTTCTACAAGGCTAATGTATAGAAGTACTGTATTGCCATTAATGGTTTGGTATACAATAATAATGTCAACGCATTCATTCTAACATATTTTACTGTATTTCTTTTTTAATGATCACTGCGGGCCCTTTATTTTATTCTGCCTTATCTTTCACATTTTTGTGTATTGTTGTTTTGGCAATATGGCATGCAAAACAAAACAAAAATGTTCACAGAATATATGACTCAATACTGACAGTTAATGCTTTTCAACTTAATAGTATTTTCCCACAAGTAGCTACCTCACATATACCATCAGTAGTAATTAAAAAGGAGGTGGCTCAAGACACTCCCCATGAGCAACGACGTTTCTATCAGTCAGCTGTCAACCTCGGGTGCTTTTTCTCTTGTTAACTCCTAGTGTAAAAATACAGCAGCATAAATAGTTTGAAGAACAGATACCTCATTAGCAATGCTGGTGAAATTTACTGGCAGAGAGCCCATAGATGCTAGTGAGGAAGCGCCTTGTGGAATGTCAGTCATGTTGTGAAAAATGCATACTTTATAAATCGCGTATTTTATGCACTACAGAAAACGCATGACTCTGCTAATAACACCCACAGTTTTTCTACTTTGTGAAACGAATTCCGATGTAAGGCAATGATTAGGCCTCACAAATGTTCACACTATTCATACAGAACTATTTTAAATATTTAAATCAACTTTGATGTATTATCATGCATTATCATGTATTTATGCAGGACTTAAAAATAGGAATATAGTAATTTCCAAAGCAGTGTAAACAGTTATCTTGAAGGAATTTAGATTCACAATAATATTGGTAAAACAACAAAAATCATAATGTCTTTAATGTTTCCATACATTTTAATGCATTACACACATATTCCTTGCAACCACACAATGATTTCATGTTTTACCTATGGCAGTTGCCTTTTCTGTCGGTTTTGTGATTTGATTCGATATTCCATTGAGATTCTTTTCCCTCCCACTTCCTCTCTCACACACTTTAACACACATAGATTTCCATTTTTTTATTATTCTGAAAGCTGTGAACGTCAAAAATCCTTTTTGTAGAGTACAATGCTCGACCTTGTTTTAACTCTTTTTTTTTATCGTTTTTTCTTGCGACAATAATACATATCATATACGCTCAATCGTTAAGAGCCCAGAATAGCTGTTGTATAGGCTTTTAATGAAAAAGTTCACGTTTTCTCTGCCTAATATCTTATTTTTTTAATTATGTGTTTTTTCTTACCAAATTCCTCAAGCTTTTGCACAGTTTGTAGTCAAGGCGTCAGAAACGGAAGTAAGATTACGACTAAAGAGTGCAATAAAACGTTCCAAAAGCACACAAACTCAAAGCAGTCCCCATTTGTCGACAGTCTGCTGGAAATACACAGACAGCAGAAGTCGCAAGTCACTGACTGTGGACAAGGCTGTGAAAGTGTAGATTTCTACTTGAATAATGCTGTTAAAAGATGGATATTACAAAGATGGCTCTTATACTCAGAAAGGCGAACACTTCGACGCTTCTTTGGAAAGGAATTAGATCCTGTTGTTGACTTTGGACATGTTTTGGAAGAAGTCTGACGCCCGCCCCTCACGGCAAACTTGGAAGCCAAAAAAATAAACTTATATCAAGGGTATTTGCTGAACTTTTCTGTATTTCTAAATGACATTCCACTTTGACATCTTAGCTTATTTTTTGATTGTTTTGCAAGTTACCTGTTTTCTTAATTCAAATGCGTGCTATGTTTGAAAGACTAAAACAGGTTGTATTTTTTCTTTATAGTTAATCCAATCACAAGTGGATTCAAAAAAGTACATTCAAAAAATTGTTCGCCAAAAATCGCCAAAACCTAGGCCTACATTATGATTTTTTTTATAAAATGATTCTTAACTAAGTAAATGTAACCCATCTACGTTGGCCTTTCTTTCAAGCTGTTGAAAATTTCACAAAAACATCTCAAATCTGTCTTCACGTATTCTTCAGGTATCTTTATAATCTTCAAGTTGTTTTACTTTAACAGGGATATGGATATACGTAATATCTGCATTCTGGTTCAGATGAAAGGAATTACTTGTTTTTGATAAACCCTCGTTGTCAATTAGAACAATTCATGTGCGGATTAAAATAGTCCTTTTATCAGCTATCCAAAAACTACAGTAATCATAGTTTAAGTACCGTATTTATAGTAAAACCATAATAGCCACAAATGTACAATTGTCTCACAACAGTAAGCATACAGTTCAACCATACTATTTGATATTTGTAATAAGAACAATGGTTTTACAAATATGTAATTAATTCGCCAAAAACATACACTTACAATAGCAAAACCATGGTTCACAGGAGATACTATTCTTTTTTATATATTTGTTACTGTCCTTGCCACAGATATATACAGTCATACAAAAAAGTTTACTTTACTTTTCTGGTGATTTTTTTTTTTACCCGCTGTCAAACCTGAGCTCATCTTTTACTTAATTTACCACAGGTGTGGACCGGAAAAGGGGACGCCAGACATATTCGCGCTATCAAACACTAGAGCTGGAGAAGGAGTTCCACTTCAACCGTTACCTTTCAAGGCGACGGCGTATTGAGATTGCACATGCCCTTTGCCTGACAGAACGTCAGATCAAAATCTGGTTTCAAAACAGAAGGATGAAATGGAAAAAAGAGAACAAATCTACGGGTCCCTGCTCTCCTACTATCGACCAAGTCAGGGGCGATGAGGAGGATGAGTAAAAATGTGAAAAATGTGGATGTCGGAGTAGCAATCTGACCTGTTTTAATTTATATTACACTGATGCTAAAGATGCTACCTATACTGTAGTAAAATATATCTTACTTACATGTGGAAGCGGAGTGTTAATTTGACTAATAGAATGACAAGATAGTATTAATAATTGTGTAGCTGCTAATTAAAAAAATGCATAGCCATAGCCTATATAATCAACGAAATAATTCGTTGCAAAAAGTATAGCCTACAAGCCTAAATATATGGCCTATTGGATGGGGTCAACCATAGAAGGGAACAATCTATTTTATAAGAATTAGCTATGCGTTTTTGTACCGCTGTTCAGAATTATTTATGTATTTGTGCATTTTTGTTAAACGTATACATGGAAATAAACGAAGCGTACAGTTAATCATAAGATGTAGAACTGTTTTCCACTTTTAGCTTTGTTTTTTCTTTTATTTTCTGAATCGAAACACTTCGTGGAATTTATACACCATGCTGTGTTAAATATAACCATGTAAATTAAAACAAATAAACCAATGCAATCCGGGAATTTTACATTTGAATGTTTTTAGGTTTTAGTTAGAAAATACCCTTATAATCATAATTAAAACTTCATCACTTGTGTTTTGCTCGGAGCTATTAATAAATACCTATTGCTTAAACAAACAAAAATATTATCAAGTTACAATACATTGGAATTGACATTGTATTAGCCGTGTTTGTAGTAGTATTGTTAGCCGCATTACTGTATAAATAAAAAGTTAAGTTATAAATTGCATCACTCTGGACAGAATTTACTGTGTTAAAAATCGTACCATGAATTGTGTAGAATTTGTATTGTTGGTAAAACAGTAGGCCCATATGCTTTTTAAAGCACAAGTAAAATATAATAAAAAGCAATTTAAACAGTTTTGGGTAAAATAAATGGGAATCGCTAGCTCGCCAAAGCATCTTAAAAGCAAAATATTTATTCGTTTTTATTTCAGTATAATTTTAATTGGCTAGTACTATTTGTAAGCAAAATTTGCACCATTATTTGCCCAAAAAGTATTTTTAAAACACAGATTTTTTTCTTCTTAGGTCAAGCCGAGTGGACGGAAGTGACAGGTTGTGTGTCGTGTGAGACCAAAAGAAGGCGTTTATATTATGGGTTGTAAACTAATGTGTTTAGTGCGTCAATAAAATGCCGGAAACGTAATAAAAGGAACAAAAATCAGCAGAATAGGAAAGTGCTCTGTCTTTTTGGCTTTAGGCCTTAATACCATGGTTTTGGTGACAATACCCTTTCCGACTTAGATTGAACTGTGTAACTATAAAAATTAAGTCGAATACAAAAACCTCTAGCAATCTTGCTATCAGCTATAGGCTACTGCTTACCGTAATGTGACAAACATTTGTCTTCTATTTCTTTCTCTTTAAAATATTATATAACGTGAATAAGCGAAAAGGTAACTGAGAAGGCATTTACAAACCTTTAAATTTGAATCAACAATATTTTCCTTTTAGTAATATTAATAACATAAATTGAAATAGCAAAATGAGAATGAAAAACTATGCTCATATGTTACAAAATAAAGGCCGATCATCGTCTATTGGGGCATACGCTTCACTGAGAATTTTATTCAAAACATTTTGCCTTATAAAGTCACATCCCAGGTGTTTATAGTACTCTTAGTGACAATTGACTGGATGCCTTCGTTTTATATGAAGGCTTTTAAAGCCTGCTTTAAATAGCCTTAAACCACCAAAAATGCTAAATATACTTTACTTCGGCATTGCATCCACAAAACGCAAGAATACATTTTAAACAATCGTACATTCGAGTAATAACCCTTCTTGATAGAAAGGCCGTGCATGCTACAGAAGCGGAAAAAATAATATAATTTCCCTTGCGTTCGAACAGAAAAAGATGGCGACTGCAGAGGTACTGCTGTTAAAACACTCGTGAAGAAATGCAATAAATTCTTTGTTGTTTTATGAAAATTTACAACTTTGTGATAGAACTTTATGAGTGCCTGGGACCTGGGATTGGCCGAGGATGGTCATGTGGACGGGTAACCGTGAACATGAACTTTTTATGATTTCCCAAGTGGTTATATTGCAGCATTCTTTTGGCCGCCGCACTTATTGTAGCGTCTCTGTGCTCCTTATAGGTTCTTTCTCTGTTTAAATGTATTTTTGGGCAAATACCGAACACACATTCAGCCTCAGAGCATTGTGTAGAGTGATGTTCTCACATTGTAAAGGGAGAGACCCTCTCCGCTCTGCTATGCTAATGTGGCCGCCTGCAACTGGGATATCCACTGAGATGGAGTTTTACTCAGATGAGGACACGCAGTAGGATCACAAGAAATGTTTCACGCGGGGGTCACACTCCCGTTGACTAAAGCGGGTGAAACCGAAAAAAGCGTTGGTGCCGATGTTATTTGTCACTTTTTCGTGCTAATGGCGGAACCAAGTGGAGCAACAGGACTTACCGAGCGCAGGCTACGGCGAAAGCCTTGCCTCTCTATCCTGGTGCTGGCTGACGAATTATCAACAAAGGTAAGACTGTCATTGTCTACCAGCCCCATCGTTTTTCTGAGGTCAGAGCTCGACCAAACCTAACCATGCGCACTGGATGGAGGGTCCATCTATTTGACTTCTAAGCTATTGTGCAAGCTCGGCTTATTAGTAAACACCTTGTCTAAATCCAATTATTCATTTCCACTTTGGGTGGAGCAGGCTTAAGCCTTTGATGTCTTGCCATATTTTCACTTCACCATTGCTAGGATCTTTGGATCAAATGTATGCTGTGCATTTGTAGAGATAATGATTTCGAATTTGTCTGCTGCATTACTGTATTTAAGACGGCGCAGCCAGGGAATCGACGATAGGGCGAGGTTTGATGGAGCTGCAGTATTTCCAATCGGGTCTCTTATGTAAAATGCTCAGTAAAGAGAATTTATTTTGCGACGTTGCTGCGCTAAAATGTATATTGTATTGCTAAAAATACATAAAGACCTCTAGTAAATGGTAAGACATTTGTAAAAAAATTTATGGGAAAAAAGAAAACAAAATACCCAAGGGTCTCCTGTTCCGAATTGGCCGCCATTCACTTCCAGATCAAATGTACAAACCTTCCAGGTTATTCTACCAGCTGCCGTGCTGGAGCTTTTTGGAGCTTTTAATTTGTTTATATACATTTACTGTACTATATTATTTCATAGTGTCAAGCCTGGAAATTGTTTATATTTTTTTATGTAAAAAACCTCTTTATTCAAATATCATCAGACAAATATGATATTTTTGTCTTTTGTCTTAGAATACCTTCCCAATAGACAATGAATAACTAAAGGTTTAGCTTTAAAAGTGTTTTAATTTACAAGCAAATGATTGTAGAGTTTAATACACTGTTTTAACAAGCTTTCATGTATTCATGTATTTATTTATTTTGCCATTTTTAACACATTGCAAACTCCACCTCTTCCGAGGTGCATTATCGTGGCTATAATCTTGTTGATGAGAGCTCCTGACGCAGTTCCAGCATTTATTGCAATGTTCCGCTATCTGCTGCCATCTAGTGGCCAGTCTTGCTTTACGACATCACACTACTTTTCTCCTGACGGTTTTCAGGGAGGGTGTTTACTGAACTAGGCGTGTGTGTGCGCGCGCGCGAGAGTAGAGAATTTATTACAGTGCTTATTTGTTCGCTATATCGTGTGTGTGAAAGTATATGTGCTCGTCCACGTTTTAGGGCAGTGAGAATGTTTTAGTTTTCTTCAAAAGTACGTTTTATTGCAATGTGAGAGCGTGACTGTGCATCTAGGCTATCGATTGTTTCTCTTTAATCAAGTCACACCAGCATTGGCCACTCACCAACAGCTGTGTGCTTTTGGTTTAAAAAATAATGAAATCTTTGGTTTATGTAGTAGCCTATAAGGCAAAACACTCACAAATTGCAGTCACAGATAACAGAACAGACAGGGAGGGGTTTTCGGCCCGGTGGCAGTGAAACGTAAAAGAATGCAGGGGTTGTAAATTCTCAGAGCTGTTGTTGCTGCTCTTTGAAGTGTCTACGTTTGGGAAAGATTTGTGTCACACACCCAGAAAATTCAGACCTTAAGGGCTTATATTCCTTCATCCCCATTCTTTTGCCTATTGAAATCCAACCAGAATACGAGCATTTGACCGCTCCGTGGTTATTCCACTGTACTGGGAATGAGGTGCGTTCAGGCCTAAATGTAAACCGACTCCTCTCAATAGTTTCTAAAGCCATGCTATTTAATTTTATTTTATTTAACGTACTCTCTTAGGGAAGCACATATTCTGAGCTTTAAGTGTTTATTTAGACTGGCAGTGGACAAAGTAACCGGAAGAAGAGAGAAAAGGGAAAGGGAGGAGGGACTGGTTAGAAAAACTCCTGTTTCATGTTATAAAGAGGGAACGTGCGATATGGTCTTTCTCTTGATCTTTGTATACATTTCTTGACTTATATATTGCACATTAGTGCGATCATTTGTGAGCAATTCCAGCCACCAAAAGAAGTTTCCTTATATCAAAAAAGTACACATACTCTCGTTTTATTTGCATAGCAAATTGAAGTATTGTTTACGTTACTTAACTCTGATTTATTCCATGTAATAAAAGATGATATAGTGGACAAAAATATTATTAATTTGTATTCAAACACACGCACAATAAATATACTATATGTATATTTTTTACATTTTGGGAAACACCAGAGGAATTTTCGTCTTGCATTAAAACAACATGCTTTGCATTTGCAAACTCAGAAACCACTTGATGAGGATTGCTAACAAAGCCTACGAAATCGATGCAAAATATTTACCCGTTAATTCTATGACATTGGTAAAATCGACGTATAACAAAGCAAACTCGCTTTAAAAGAAACTTTGTAACTTGCAATTTCCCCAAATCTGATATACTTTCCTTAACTTCAGCTTGAGAGGGTAAGCTTTTTTCAATGTCTTGTGTTTACAAATATGTGAAAATATTGAAATAGATTTGGTAATCTAGTGATATCTATAATTTAATTAGATTAAGACATGGCGTTCAATATTATTTAAATATTTAAGGTTAACATTATTTTTTCACAGTAATCGTATACTGGTTCATTTAAAGCTGGTTGAAGGAAGGTTATGATGTACAATTGGCGGGCCGACTTACAGTAAATTTACGTTTAAAAAGTCTGAGAGAAAAAATTTGAGAGGGTAATTATTACAGCAATGTAAAAACTTTAACAGCTGGTTAAAGACCGGCTATGTACACGACATGCAGAGCAAGTATTGTGAGGTATGTGACTGTTCAGTTTTAAGGATTCTCTTCATGGCAGAAAGATTTAGCTATTTATAACCACGGCCGTTAACACAACAGACACTGAGATTTATGGTCAATCAATATGGGTTATGAAAAAAACACCCTTTACACTCTTTATTGAACATTTGCTAACATCTTTACTATCAAATATTGATTGAAGTGAATATATTACATTTTTTTTTAAATACACATTCATGTTTACAAATTCAGTAACCGTTTATTGAAAACCATGAGTTAACTTTCTTTAAACAAATGGTACGCAAGCATAGGCCTACTCTGAACACAATTAAAATAATATTTTTAAGATACAGACTACATAAGTTTGACACACTTGCTGCATATCTTAATAATGCAATTTTTTCATACTTACATAAACGTATTACAATGCGGCACACTCGAGGGAATTAGCAGAACGTTACATCACAATTGCCATAAAACTAGTAACAAGGCATGTCACTCCATGTCCAAATTGGTGTGAAATTGTCAGCTTTTCGTCCTTATATAGGTGATCCGGTGATGAAGTCAAAATAGTTGTGATTTCTGTCAGTCAGCAGCAACAGTGTTCTGGCTCCCGTGTTTCCCGACGAAAAAACATAAATGCCCTGTAGGAAAAACAAAGTTAAATAGTAAATCATATGCTTTAGGTGAAAAACCGGACAATTGTATCTTGTGGTACATTTAAATCGCAAACTCAAGAGTTATTGATTATTGTACGAAACATTAGTAATTATACGCATTACAAATTAACAAATGTTGAGTGGACTCTTCTCCCTATTGCTCACTGGAAACACAATAGATGTCTTCCGTTCGCAGAAAACTATGCAATGCGAAAGGAAACGAAGCATCCTCGTCAAAGGAAACCAAAATGAAAGTAAAGCGCACGCAACCCCCCGTGCGCCGCCTTTAAAAATATCCACTTGTTGTGCCGCAAATGGTTTATTGGTTGTATAGCGACAGGATACCAGGCCACCATAACTGTACTTTTGGTTAATGAAAAACACACGCACGCTCGACCAATGCAGTGGAAGGTCCATAAAAAGCCGAAACACTGGTGAACTACTTACTGGTGTTCCAAACGGTCACTTTTAGAGAAGGAAAGATTCTGTATGAAAAGCTTAAAACAAATAATGTGAGTGTGTTTTTAATGCATTTTTTCGTCTTAAGATTTTGTTGAATAATTTAATTCAGACAAATCTACTTTCTGGTGTATGCAGCCTGTAGGTTTTGGTTTTCCTTAACACGTCGTTTACAATTTATACATAACTATTATGTTACAGTGATGATAAAGTGTTAAAGCATCTATCATCAATTTGTCATTTTTATCTGTTGTGGCCTACTTATGGGATAAGGCCTACAAAATTAGGCTACATAGCTGAAGTATACATGTATTTCACCCGCTGAAAAAAATGTACCAGTAGCTTGCACGTTGACGCCTATATCGCCATTGCTAAAATAGGTCCAAAACTGAGTGTCGATGTATTTCAATCTAACGTTTTAAAATTACAATGTAATTTATATTCAGCAATTTCATTGGAAGAAGAGGAAAGACAGAAGGGATTTTAAAAGCTAGCTTTCTGCTCCTGGGTCCCCCGGCGCGTGCAATCACAGCCCCCCTAAAGGGAGCTCTTTTGCAGTCACGTCCGCTTGCGATTGGTCAGTGCCTGGTCAGATGGTACGGTTTCCCTCTGTCCCGCACTGGCATATAGCCACCCAGCCCCCCCCAACTAAAACCCAATCTCCGATAAACTACTAATAGCTAAACCACTTGGACTATAAAACACAACAAATCATAAACCAAGCAAAAGAACCGTGCCCTCCCAATGAGTTCCTATTTTGTAAACTCAACTTTCCCAGTGACTCTGCCCGGAGGACAGGAGTCGTTCTTGGGACAGATACCGTTATATTCCTCCGGATACACAGACCCTTTACGACACTATCCCGGTTCTGCTTATGGAGCTACCAGCGTCCAAGAGAAGGCATATCCATCCTCATTTTACCAGCAAGCGAATGGTGGCTACGGGAGGGCAGCCGCTGCCGGTCCTTGCGATTACGCGACAGCAAGCTTCTATAGGGAAAAGGACCCTGCTTGCACCCTCGCAAGCATAGAGGAACATTCGTTTGTTCTCAGTCAGGATCACCGCAAGACAGACTGCACGGGGGCGACGGGGAAAAGTATCTACCCCGAGGACGAACAGAAATCGCCAGTGCCGGTTTATCCTTGGATGCAACGGATGAATTCGTGTAATGGTGAGTACATTTTTGGTCATTGCTAAAACACACGAAGCTAGAGCGTACAACATGACTTACGACTTCCCTGTACAATGCCGGAAGCACATACAGTGCAAATACGTTGCTCTTCACTATAGAGTTATACTGAAACCTAAGCCACTCCTGTAATGTTTTGTGAAATCTCTCATTATGTTCTTGATTTTAAGCGTGAAAATATAGGAATATTATCGTTGCAGGGGTCATTTTATTTAAAGGACAGCATATACACGAGTCTTGTGTAATTATAAGCAAAGCTGTCGCCTTTTGTTTTATCTCAAAATAGCCAGTATTGCTTTTCTGTGTCTCTCCTGCTGTTCATGCCTTATTTTGTTATATTAATAGAAGCATGATCACAATGCAAAAACACAATATCGCAATGACAGTAGTTCTTGTTCGTATCTCCGTGGTACAGTGTGGTGTTATCAGTGCAGACAACAGCATACTGTACCACAGAGATACGAACAATGACAAGCACAGGGAGGTATAGGCAAACGCCAAACTTATTATGTGAACATGAAATCTATAATGCAATTCACAGCTTCTCTATACTTAAACTTTGTTTTAAGGCTTATCTCAAAATATAATGATTATATCATTGTCTTGTATTTATAGTCCGGTTTGTTTTTAGCAACTACTTGTATAAAAGTTAAAAAGATTTTTAGCACGTAACGTTTGTACACGTTAATTTATGGGACATGTGTGTCATTTATACTTAAACTGTATACAGTGCGTCCAATGTTCAAATTTAAAGTTTGATATAAAGCATTATAACTTCACAAATGTGAATTGTTTTGTTTAAATATAAGACAATAATTCAAATAAAAATAGGCAGTATACTTTTTTGTATGTGGAAAATGTATGATGTTGTGGACTGTGTTTCAGGTGCATACATTTCTCACTGTTTTGAAAGTTTCGTGTCTTGATGTCACCCTCGAGCTGTTTCTATCGGACACATTTGTCATAGTAAAAAAAAACGCTCTCGGCGTTAATGTTTGACTTACTTTTTCCTTTTATCTCTCTTATTTTGCGGACAGGGACCTTCGCTAATGCCGGGAGAAGGGGTCGTCAGACGTACACTCGCTACCAGACGTTAGAATTGGAAAAAGAGTTCCACTTTAACAGGTACCTGACCAGAAGGCGTCGAATTGAGATTGCGCACGCACTGTGCCTGACAGAACGTCAAATAAAGATTTGGTTCCAAAATCGACGAATGAAATGGAAAAAAGAGAACAAATTGATCAACTGTTCACAAAACGAAGAGGATGAGGAGAAGAGGACAGAATGAAACTCTGAAGGATATGTCTCAAGAAAAAGAAAACTATTGCATAGAGGGCACCAGACACCACCTCTAAGAAGACTTTCCATCATGTTAACAACTGTAGCATTCCTGTAAACTTATAATTTTATTTTTTATTGTGATTTTTGTTGTATTTTTTACATGTCATTTTAAAGCACGTGGTTTTGTGCGTTCTTACTCATACTTTAGATTTGCTCTCAAAAATGAAATTTCTATGTGGAACGAAGCTATCTGAAATCTGTCATATTCGTGTTTATATTTAAACTGTGTAAAAATAAAATAAATTCCAAATGTGCGGAAATTGCATTTCTATTTTTATTTTCATCATTATTATTATTTTCTTGTAAGTAAACCTTTAGATTTTTAGACGTTTAAACATTTAAAAGTAATTTATAGACGTGTATTAAAATGGCTGGATCCTTGAGTTATTCCAGAGAACAATTGAAGGATCATAGTAATCAATAGTCTTTATATATATATTTTTGTACGTGCTTTCTGTTTGTTATTCAATCCAACAATAAAACTAACAAATCATTCTGCCTGTCATACTGTGTCTAATGACGGCCGTATCAAATAAAATGAGATCTTTTTTTTCCATATCGTCATAACACATGCTCTTTACTTTGTGAAGAACAGTAGTTTTAGCTTTAAATTTAAGACTTAGAGGTGACATGAGATATACAGCCACTTGCGTGATGATTGTAGCCTGTACAACAATGCAATTAACTTGCACTCTTATGGCAACCTTTATGGAATTTTGAAAATGCTAAAAAATATGTAGGTTATTATTATATTTAATATTCATATAATATCATGGTACAAATAATCGTCAGGTACAGCATCATTAAGGGATGTTATTTCGCTTTTTATACTGAGGCCAAAAGTTGCATACTTCGTACCAAAATACACCCTACAAAGTGAGAGTTGAGAAGGTTGAGCAAGCTTTAATAGATAACCAAAGGAGAAAGCTGACCTGTCCGTGCTGGTCACTTACCCCGAGGGACTTTAAACCCTGGAGGGCCTATTGCGAGCCATCCTCAGGTAAAGGTTACTCACGGAGTATTTCAAAGTTTTACCTCCAAAAATCAGAAACCCATTCAAGATAACAAAATATAAGTGATTTAGTTTTCTATAGATAATTAATGTTTTTGTGCACATACTAAATTTTATTTACATTATAAACATACAATTGTGTACTTGCATTTATACGTGTTCATTGAGCACATGAGATTGATTTCACGCTTCTGCGCCGTTTAGACGCTGTTTACCTGTTACTCTTTGTAGGTTTTTCCATACATTTAACATATTTCAATATAAAGGTGTATTTTAAAGCATTTTAACCCATTTCCGGGTTTAACATAAGCAAAATAACATTAAAGTTTGGTACATATTTATGTCATGCATGTACATGAAATAACAATCGGCTTTTTTGTCAACAAACCATATATCTTGGATCATATATCACGGACTCGCATTTCTGATATCCAGTCTATATAGTGTGCGACCAGGAACATATCTTAAGGCATTTACCTTACATTTTACATTTAAAATAAAAAAAATAAAGTCTGTAATTAGACCAGTAACAGGAACCATTTGAACTTAGCATTTCGTCTACCTTAACCTTAGATAACAAAAAAAATATGCAGTTAGCGTTCTTATTCACGTTTTATTGTTATATCACGTTTATTATATATTTTATCATCAAATTGACATACTAGGCTACTGGGAGAGTGGTCGTAGTATCAATATAATTCGAGGTGTTACGTATTAATGTCACGATGTCAATAAGTTAACCTTTAAAATATTAATTTAATAATATATTATTGTTGTAATTTTTTTGCAAGAATGTTGTATTTACCATTTAGAATGTCATTTTTCAAGACGCACTGTATATTCTGGGCACTTTCGCGCTAAAAAAATACACCAAACGTTAGGAAAATGAGACAAAGAATGTTGTGAGTAAAATAAATATATTTATTCTAAGTGAATAAAATAGGGTGGAGAACTCTTCCATGCGTGCAATAAATTTGATTCCCAGTAGGTGACGCTGTCCGCTTACAGGCAGCATATCCCTGCACCGGGAAGAATACGTTGAGTCGAGTCTAACGACTCCCAGTCTCGTCATCATTTGTAACCATAGAGCATGAATTACCTCTTGAAGTCATCAGTGAGAATTTACGACTGGTCAACAAAAGCACGTGATTCTCAAACGCACCCCCACCCCCATATTTGGCCGCATACATAGCAAAAACGAAGTACAGTGCATTGCTATAATTCATTAATACATCATAAATCGTCAAGCACAGCGTTATAACGACCAAGATCTACAAATCAAGCCCTCTAAAACAACCTAAATGAGCTCTTACTTTGTAAACTCGTTCTCAGGGCGCTACCCAAATGGCCCTGACTATCAGTTACTAAATTATGGAACTAGCAGCAGCGCTATGAACGCCTCGTACAGGGACTCCGGCACCATGCATTCTGGCTCTTACGGCTACAACTACAATGGGATGGACCTAAGCGTCAATCGTTCAACCACCACTGGCCACTTTGGGGAGGTTGGGGACAACTCCCGGGTCTTCCAGTCTCCAGCTCCGGAGACGCGGTTCCGTCAGCCATCAAGCTGCTCGCTCGCGTCTCCGGAGCCGCTGCCTTGTTCCAACAGCGAAATCCTGGGACCAAAAAGCTCTTCGCCCCCTTCCGACCAAAGCACCACAACTGCGGGTAATAATCTTACCAAAAACACACATTTCACAGAAATCGACGAGGCCAGCGCCTCTTCTGAGACCGAGGAAGCGTCTCACAGAGCGAACAACTCAGCACCCCGGACACAGCAGAAGCTAGAGACTACGGCAACCTCCACTACTTCGGCGACGTCCGATGGTCAGGCTCCCCAAATATTCCCTTGGATGAGGAAACTACATATTAGCCATGGTATACACGTATTATGTTTATGCCTCTTTGTTTGTTAGAAAGTGAGTATTGTGTTTATTTGAGAGATTGAATCCAAGTGTGCATGGCGTCAGTAACAGCCTTTTTTTTAGAATTCCGTGAAAGTGCCATAAATCTATCAAGTGTGGAACCTCGCAAACTGTAGAGGAGAGAATGGGGTGGAAGAGAGGGCAGCGGGGCTTAGAAGTTGTTGTTTCTTTGAAAAGTTCAGCTTTATGGTGTGTGGGAATGCGATTAGTTTAGTGTTGAAGAGCCAGTAATAAAATGAAGAGAAAAACATGGGGTGGAAGGTAATAGTGGGATTGATAAACAGGCTGCGATGAGAAAACTAGAATATGCACGATAATCAAGGATGCTCGATGTTATATTAGATGCGTCACGTTGTGGTTAAAAAAGTAACATGACACAAAAACAAAGCAGACGCCATAAAGCTACGGTGTCGAGTGAGACGTTTTGCAATGTGCCATTTGGTGATTTCTCTGTGCGCATTTGTTTTTGAAGTCAACAATGTGTATCAAAATGAGAATGTCCATTTATATATATGTGTATATAAAAAAATACTGTTTAAATGCTATGCAGGTCCATTCTCGCTAATCTTTACATCCCTTTGCGTTTTGTCCACAATATTCAGATATGACTGGACCAGATGGCAAAAGGGCCCGAACTGCATATACCCGCTATCAGACGCTAGAGCTGGAAAAAGAGTTCCATTTCAATAGATATCTCACCCGGAGGAGGAGGATAGAGATAGCCCACGCTCTATGCCTCTCAGAGCGCCAAATTAAGATTTGGTTCCAAAACCGGCGGATGAAATGGAAAAAGGACAATAAACTGAAGAGCATGAGTTTGGCTACCGCAGGTAGCGCTTTCCAGCCATAGTTGTCTCCCAAGTCATACGTTGTGATGTGCAAAAGAAAATCAAGAGGATGAAAAATATGTTTCAAAACGTTATTTACAGAGTACTATACATCGCGGCACCTTTCGGCATGTTATGGATGTTTTAGGCATTTTAAAATTCTACTGTGGTACTGCTATAATGAAACGAAAGTTAGTGTTCATATGTTGTTCTTTTAATATGGCGATTCTAATTTTGACAAGTAAATAAAAACGGAAGGGGAAAGAAGCTATCAATATACCGCCTGTTGTCCTTGTTATGAATATTGTTTATGTGTCAAGTGCTATGTTAATGCTTTCTTGAGAGTTAGCATGTAAGCTCTTAAATGTTATAACTTATTTACACTACCTATACACGTGTATACCTTTTGAGTTTACAGCTTAGGAACGCATCTGCCCTAGTATGAAGTGAAGCTCTAGTTTTCTGGTAACTGCAGTAAATTTAGCAGAAACCTCTGTATGTTTCATGGTCCTATGTTTTATTGTCTTATTAATCCCATTCGACTTGTCATGTGTTGAAACTCTTCTGTTATTTTATGAGAAAAAAGGGAAATATGTAAATAGTCTTCACTAGATTCTTGTACCCGTTCATACGTGTGTATAGTTGTATTCCAAATATGTAATTGTATATTACTGGATCATGTTTATGTTCCAAAAGTATGTACATATTGAACATTTTTATTGTGATCAGTTGGCTATTTGTAGTAGGCAGATTGATCGGCAAAGGTGTGGAAAACAGAAAAAAAGCTATCATGTCGAACTGCCTGTTAGCATTTGCCAAAAAGCTTTTTGTATTTGTTTGTAGTTTAACTTGGATTAAAAAAATAAAGTTCATCATATCCAAATCTGATATATACAGTTATTTCGGCATTTTTCCGTAGGCTACTGGCTTGGTTTGACGGTTTTTTTATTTTTATTTTCAATTGTTGCTGAATCGAGACATGTTATTCTTGCCAATGGCTGACAGTTATCGATTACACAAAAACTCTGAAACCCAAAATGTTGAACTGTCCTTCTGTTATTGAGATTCGCTCGCTATGCCACAATGCAGAACCGTGATCAGTCAAATAGCAAAACCATATATGCCACCTTAAAATAACGCGAAAGTAGGCTATACACCAACAATATTGAACACAATTTTATGTTTACGAGACTATACAACACAAGCTTTTCACCAAAAATATTGAACAACATTTAATGTTAACGAGTCTATGGAACACAAAACTAGTTTAGGAGTTCATATCTACTCGTTAGTCCGTGAAATCCTGAATAAAAATTGCCAAATTTCTATCAATATCTTCTATAATTACTGGATACGCTATACACTGTATATCCCTGTTTTCTTATCAATAAACAAGCACTGAACCTTTAAACTTACCATGCGTGCCAAACTCTTCTCTACATCTAAGGCGAGTTTTGAATGCCGAGTAGAGGTCTCCGCAGTGTGCCAACGGCCACTTGCTTTTTGCTATATTTTCCTTTGCCCAAACTACACAAAAAGTAGCTATGACATTTACATGTCAAACGGATGAGCGTTTTATCTTGAAGTTAGATCGTAAAAATCGCCCAGGCCACAGACAGATACCCCTTACTGGCTCTCAAAAGTCACGTGGGGTCCATAAAGTTAGTTTTATGGTTTCGGGGAGTTGACAATGTACTATATATTTCACATTCTAGAATGCAAGTGACGGTTTAACTGCTTCGAGGGGATTCTAAAGGGTCAGTTGTGAGAGGACTAGCATACCAGTAGGCCACTGCAGTGCCCGTGTCTAGTCAGTGCAATACCTCTCCGGGTCTACCCATTTGGAGGCGGAAAAAATGGATAGTGGACCGTGTGCACTCAAAGTAAGTTCAATTTAAGCCTGCCTTGGTCGGTGATTTGATCTGGGAAGATGTGGGAAGGAAAGGAGGGGTATGTCTGCAGCAGACGTGTCAATCATTTTGTTTCTCTGACGTTGAAGAGAGGTCCTGTTTGATCAAGTTCTGTGAAGTGCTCAGGCGTTATTACAAGGTGTCTAGTACATTACCTGTTTTGTTGCGAACTATTAGAAAAAGTGTGTTCATAGAAAATGTAAAAAATAAAACAGAACAATTATTTTATTACGTATAACTTTGTTTTCGGTTGAAACGTTTGACTTAACAATAAATATTGATGCACATTTTAGCCATTACATTTTTCATTGCATGTTTTTAAAAGATTTTTCATTGCATGTGTGAGATTCGCATTTCTGACATTTAGTGTGAGGTGGAATACTTTGGTATGTCGTATGAAATATATTTTTTTAACCTTAAATAACATTTAAACATATTTCATGTTCGTTTTGGGAAATCTGTGGTTTTTATTTTGTTATAACCTTCGATTGTGCTGTTTTTATAAATCTCGAAAAATTATATGAACATCATCTCTCTCTCTCTCTCTCTCTCACTCTCTCTCTCTCACACACACACACACACCACAGACACACACAACAATATGCCTCCCTAAGGTTCTACAAGCAAAGCTTTGTTCCTTCCCCGCCCCTGTATTTTCCAGAGAGGAAGCGCGTAAGGAACACACAGTTGCTGTACTTTGTTAAACATGCAGACTACATATCATTATTTTATACTACTGTTTATAGGCATATGGCCTCCTTTGAAATTTGTATTGTAAAATTATAATACCACCATGTATTGTCATAGCGGTAACCACTTAACTTTGAAATATTGATAAAAAATACTTTACCAATATAGGCCTACTAACCAGGAAGACAACAATATAGCACTATAATGTTGAAACTATCTCCAAGGACAAGAACCCTTGCATGTTTTATCTGTAATTTGGACGATTGCTACTATTCTAAATATACAGCATTAAAAATACTATAAACGATAACACGTGAATGGCATATTTAATTCAAATATTTAAATGTAATAGTTTACTTGTCTGTAGACTAAAATATCGAATATCTGTGTTACAAAGCCTCCTTTCAATAAGTGTTACAGGTTTTATATCCCTCCGTTTTGGAATTTCTTTGTGTGAGAAAGGGAGAGATAAGCTGAGAGAAAGAGTGCAGGGGAGAGTTAATAGGAGTTTTGTGTGTATATGTGTGTTTGGGTACGTCCGCACAACAGAGTTAGGAAGTCTCGGGCCGTAAACAGGAAGGCGAAACTCTGGTCGCGAGCATAAGTCGAGGGCTACTGTTTCATTTTTCATCGACTTCCTTTTTTAATGATACGAGTGGGGAGGGCTCCAGCCTACAAACGAAAATGCACGCATTCCTTTAAAAGATCACTTACAAGGACAACCCTTTATTAAACCACAATAGAGGTCAAACGATATCGTACAGTACATAACTGGAGCATACAATACTAGTGTAGAATAATGCAAAGAGAGGAATTGTCGTATCTCTTGTGTGTTTATATGTGTTATGAGTCACTAAGGCGACTGGGCATTAATTCTAGGTGTGTTTGTACGTCAGGGAAATATTTGCAGGGTGTGTGCGATACGTTTTGACACAAGAGGATCAAAGACTACAGTCTCTGAATGTGGATTTAATGTTTGGCCCAAAAATGTACGACCATTTGCTATTGCTACTGATACCCATTTTTATTCGTATGTTACTTGGTCAATGCCTGGGTTGAGAAAGAAGTATTTTGTAGTGTATTTAAATAAATATAAATCCAATATAAAACAAAATATTACGATATCTCTGGGCGCTCTACCAAGTAGACACAGCAATTTCAAACGTTTAAATAGCAATATTACAGCTAATGACTTTTGCATATTGAAAGGGGCAATCTGCTAGCATATCTCATCCATAATGCATAGGGACGGGATCATCCAGGGGTCAACAGACTGGCACTACTGCTAAGGCGCAAGCGCGAAACAATACCACGAGTCCTTCAAGCAAAATTACGTGATTGTGCACAAATCTTCATAGAGAATATTTTGCAACATTCTTATCCAGTGTTTGGAAAACCAAGACAACTAACGAAAAGTTCAAGAATGTCAGCTTTTCGACATTTTATACATTTTATACAAGAGAAAATGACATAAAGAAAAGGGGACGGGGTGTGCAAATGACGCGAGTCCAGATGATTGACGTGTAGGCTATTTTAATGTACCAGATTATTTCTGATTGACTATGGAACTGATGCAATATGAATATTAATTTATTTTGAATATATCATAAAAATATAGAAAAAGTCAAGACAAATATATCCGAACAGGGATGCAGATTATATATGATCATTCGCATTACGAATGTTTTGTAACATAATTGAACACCCTGATTAGATAACACAAGTTTTATTTCAAATATTTGACATCCATTTTTGTTATTTACTGTAAAGCCGGTTTATTTCATGTGAACAATTCTTAGAGAGATAAGATTTAAGATACCAGTATTGCTATAGGCCTACTCATAACTTTAAATGTACATGAATCATAAATACTGTATTTACAAATATGGAACGTACATAAACTTCTACAAGATAGAAGTAGATCATAAAAAAATAATAGCAGAAAATTGTATTCGATGCAATTACTCTAGCTAGTAGATTATTGCACAAACAATATTATTTATCTGAGCTCTTATCCTATTTTGATACTTATTCAAATTTAAATCAAATGTTTATTATTTTAATTAAATTTAGAGTTGCCTTACCAACAATTTGTAACACTTGGAGTCTGTATATTAAATCAAAAACCTTTGTGAGACATAGGTGAGACACATTATATTGATTATTATTTTTTGGCCTGAAATGTATTTAATTAGTTTTCTAATCTGTAGGTCATGAATTGAAAACTTTTGCCTAAAAGGTAAATAAATGTACATAATCTCTGCTTGAGTTTTTTCAGATGTAACTCTCCTCCGTCGCCAGCAGAGCCCGCTTTAGACCAAGATCACGATGACTGAAGAAGCCAGGTTCTGCTTCTGCTAATTAGAAATGCCGAGAAATAAAACTTCCAATATTTTCTTACCATACGATAGTGTATAAATTACACCAATTAAATATAAATTCATTATTTCGTAACGAATCTCGCAATATATTGCGAGCAGAATTTTGTCCGTAGTAATTTAAGTAATTTTCGTGTCAGATTAATTTAACGCTATAAATTGTAATTTAGGAAGCATAAACAATTAGGTACAAAAAATGATCGTTCTCTCTCGATCTAGATTTCATTAACTGGAGTGAGTAAAGGTAAACTTTAGTCTCGTTAGAGTGACGCGAGATCTGGCGAGGTCAGAAAGTTGAAGGGTCAAAAGTTTACGTAGTGCGTGACATGGCCGCTGGCTGTCGACTCGCTGCGCTTGACCAATCGCTGGATGTCAATGGCAACGTGGTAGAAGAAAGGAGGGGGAGAAACACGAGAGGGAGCACCCACGGGGGAGTGAGCAGGTTCAGTATGTCTCTTTTGAAAAGATGAGAGAATGATAGGAAGAGCAAAGCTGCAGAGAGCAGAAAAATAACGTATTAAGTTTTATAAATCTGCAAAGGCCCAATGTCTTGCAGTTTGTTCACTAATCTCAAACTAAACCATAGTTAACGATTATTTGTTGCTAAATGCAAAATGTCGATTCAAATTTAGCGTTTAGGTCCTCTGAAACATGTTAAGTCAAAATAATTAATTTCCAACCAAAGCGTGGTTTGTTAGTCAAACCAAAGTTTGTTAGACGATTATGGCAAAACAAATGTAAAATGTATGTTTAATTTTTTGTTTGTATTAATAATGTGAGTTGACAATTACACTCACACACATGATTTTTCATCATTACCATGTTTATTATATATTTTTTTTAGTAAGAATTATGTTTACTTGGCATTAATTTTTGCTGTTGTTTTATAGCTATTAAAATTTTTAAGTTTTAAAATATAAATAAAAACAACATTAAAACTTAAACTTTCATTTTCGTCTTTTTTCGATTTGTTAATATTTTAACTCTTACAAAAAGTCTTACATTTTTTCATTAGCATCGACTTTATAACGCCATACTGAATGCGTAAATATACCCGAAGAAAAAAGAAACGCACTGTTGTACACGTCTCAAGAAAGGGAGACAAAACTTTTAAAAAATACGTTTTTTATATTACATGGCCCCTAAATTTGTTTTTCTTTTTTCTTGTTGATCATATTGGCTGCGCTAGAAACGGAAGACCACCCGTGGTATTTTGTTTACGTGTTTAAAATGTAGACAAGTTGTTGTTCCTACCCACAACTAGAATCAACAAAAGATTTGCATAAGGGTCCCATTTCCTTTTCTCAGAGAAACAGTAGTGCGACCACATCAGTCCCACACTGCAACGTAAAAAAACGAATACAAAAACAATACATTTAGTGGTAGTATTATTATTATCAAAACATTTTACATGGAAAAGAGAAACAAAGTCATATCAGTTCTAATTTAATTCTTAAAAGACCCTGACGCACTGATTTTTAGATTTTTGTTGTGTTTATGTGAAAATTGTAATATTGATTTTAAAGGCCTGTTTGGAATATGTTAGCGGTTGATTAAAGAGCAAAGAATTTAGATAATTGAAAATTTGGTTATGAATATTTGAATAATTTGTTGGTATAAACATTTGTACTAATGGTAGAGCGTTCGAATGATGTGATGCTTAATGATTCAGTATTCTGAAAAACAACATGCGTAAGTGGTGAATAATTATATTAGAAAACTCGTCCCCTTTAGAGTTCAGCTAGAGTTCACTGAATTAATTTCCATTCCATTCAAACATATGCCGTTGCTGGGCAGTGTTGTGCCCTGAATTATAATTTTTGGGGGGACTCGAAGGCGTTTCACATGACGCATTTTGTCTTATTTTTATCTATTTTATTATTATTTATTTAGGTCCTAATTTAAAAACGTCTTAATGTCAATTACGTTTTATTTTGGTGAAGTGGGCAAGTTAGTAATTATTGGTTCGCTTTGGAAATATTTTACTGCTTAATTTCGTTTAAAACATTTATTTTAATTTTCATGAATGTTGTTAAAGTAATGTGTATTAGGTTTACATTTTCGATTCTGTGTTGTAGCCTAGGAGTAAAGTGGATTTACGATTTGTACCACATTGCGATTTATAATATTTTGTAATAAAACATATGAAACGGCCTGATAAATTATACAGATATGTTGCTCTATGTTTATCTAGGTAAAATGTCTAAAAATAAGTATTTTTTACTCGACTGGATTGTTAGAAACACGTTGAAACGATAGTGTCCTGAATACAACTAGTGAAATAAAGAATTGCTCTATGGTTGAACTGATTTGTGGGTTTTGAAAGGCTTTTTGAATGACCCCCTTTCTCCAACCATTTTTCTTCAAAGTAATGACCTGGGCACAATTCAATATGAGCGAGCAAACTGCATACATTACTATAGAACTTGCGAGTGGGAGAGACCCAGAGAAGGGGTGAACCGGAGGTCAGCGCGTCTAACAAATATTAAAATGTACTGGGACTCGTGACACGCCTCGCTGTTTAACAAAGACTGCCAAAGTGCGAGATTAATATGAAAACTTGAGAGTCCACAACAAAATGCCTTATAGCGCCCAACGGTATTGTAGAGCTCACAGCGGCGTGAAGCTAACGTGCATTTTATTTTACGTTGTTTTAGAACAGAGAAGGCAGCGTTGTGTGGGGGAAAACCCCTTTTTGTTAACATCAAGACACGGAAAACACTGCCCGATGGCTCCTGCTATCGCAGTCAACGAATTGCCGTTTTATCGTTTATTGGCGTAGTATCGTATTGCTTTTCCTTTTTCCTCTTTTCGATTGAGCTCCTTTGTTTCTTGAAGATTGCCTTGGATTGTTTTAATGTCCGCTTGTCTGTTATCGCTGGGCGCTTTTGAAGAGAAACTCGAGGGACCCACGGAAATGAGAGGGAGTTTAGCACACAAAGGTATCACGGCGAGGTCACGGGCTAAACCTGTGGCTTTGAAAAAGGGAGAAGGGAAAAGGGAGGGGGGTTCAGACGGTCGCAGAACGGTTGAAACGGAAAGAAAGGCTTTGGAGTGGCGACAATCCGGGGAAAACACCGCGTAAGGCGAGAGAGAAGGATATATGTGTGGGAGAACACCGAGAGACGAGATGCAACGCTCAGAGTCGAAAAAAGTAAGTAAAGAATTGAGCGCTTCATTTACATATTGTCGCGCTCTTTTCGGCAGGTGCTTTGCCTGGGCGGACCACGTGCTTGCTTACACTGTGAAGAGAGTAAACGGGTCCCCCCTCCTTTCATAACGGAGTTATGACTTTGAATTCGAGCCCCACGGAGTTGCACTGTTACGTCTGTGGGTTTTATATGGTGAATATTTACCTTGGCTATAGTCTCTAAGCTGCGGCTTTGAATGCTTGTCGGTGTACACATTAACCCCATTATGAGGCAGATGGCTCGAGGTCCCTATGGCTTTTACAAGGAGATGGCTCACGGGGGTGAAGGCGAGGTCGGGGACTTCAGGGGGTGAAAGGGTTAGAGTGGACACCAAGGCTGAACTTTCTCCCTTGGTGATACAACGGCTTTGCGTTGCTTAAAAATAAAATGAGACATATACTTTGTGTGTAGTGAAAGTTTAGTTCATCGGAGTTTAATAAAAATATATCTTTTTAGCTGGGCGTTATTTTCAACGGCAGAAGCTTGGCACGATTAATGCTAAGAAGCAATTAAAATGAAATGAAAGAAAAAAAGAGCCAGGCAAGGCGAAAAGCAGCTGAAAATGGCAAAAAGGCCCATTTAAAACTGGCTAGAGCTTTGACTGCCTAACGCTAGGGGTGCTACACATTTCTTTGATAAACGTGTACACATTTTCAATTTATTAGTGAATGGAATAATTTCTTTTGTTTAGGAATATTTCGATTCTATACCATTTTACAATGAGTTGCTTTTGAACAAAAATATAATTACATTTATTTTTAACCAAGGAGACATCGGCAGTGGGCCATTTATGTAGAAGACGCAAAACCACGAGTGATTTGAGAATAGACAAAGACTTTGGGGTTACATCTCTCTTTGTCTCTATTTACGACTAATTGGCACGATCTAGCCACAGTGTATTTAAAGTCGATGAGTATTAGTAAAGTGGTTATATTAATTTAAACGAAAATAAGTTGTAATTTTGCTATTTTCTATGTAAAACGTGTTTAGCCTATACTAGACAGATGCAGGGTATCATTTAAAAAGAATGATACCCTGACAATAATAAAACAAAGCACACATTTGTATGTTGTTAAATCTTAAAAAAAAACATTTCCATGTAAATTTAACATTTTGGAAATGCCTCCGAGTTTTAGCATATTTTCTGTGTCGGTAAATAATGGCGGCAATATAATATTACGATTTATTGTGTGATGACGAATGTTCATTTTTTATTTTTGGCATTGCAATGTGATTGCAAACTCAATAAATACAAAAGCAACATGATAGGATCTATTAATAATTGTGGGGTTTTTATTCTAGGTTTATTTTCATCTGTTCGTATTGTGGTTTTGAAAAGCTAATAATTATAAAATGTAGGTGTTAGACATTTTGATTTAAAAATTGTAAGTGTTTTTCTAAGTTTATATTATACACATAACATATTGGATGTGTTGTAATAACCCAAATAAGATCGAGTATTTTTAATATCAAGTATATTAGCTGTTGCATCGAAATATTAATCCGTTAATCCAGTCTTTCATTTTAATTATTTCCCACCAACGTATTATTATGTATTTAATGAAAAACCTTACCTTTTCTGCACATCTAAAAACAACCTTTTCGGTGCCTTCCTAAAACAAAGAGGAACTCAGTAGAACGAATTAGGTGATCTTTATATCAGAACGTTTTGTAAAATGATGGACGGGGTGTTTGGTGTGAAAAACCTTGTTTAAAGGGTCATAAAATGCTTGCTTGGTGTCGTGGGGTTAAAAGAACTATTGGTATTTTCCTATGTGCATATTTTATTGTTTTATACCCTCTCACCTCGCGATTCATTCGCCGTTTGACTGGTGTTTGCGGGCAGCAAACAGAGCTGACCTGCCATAAAACCCGCATGTTTTATTTGAGGGGTTGCTTCGGCTTTCTTTGACCTTTCTGGAGATCTGTCTTGCTCACATTTACTTTCTGGCCTGGATGTGTGTGAGGATTCTGCTGTACGGACGAAAATTCACATTGAATTTCAGTCAAGGCAGTATGTAATTGCATGTTTTGATTGCTTTTCACTATTTTACTTTTTTTATCTTTACATTATTTAGACTAAATTGTTCTACATTGCACATTGAAGAGGCAAGCTGTGTTTGTCAGTATTAGTATGCTGTGTTCTTTATGTTTCACGAAAACATTGAGAATGTTCTTCTTTTGGGCTGTGTGTTCTTGCTATCCAGGGAAGAAATGTACAAGAAAATGTTCGTTGTTTACAACAAATCATTAGCAAAGTTTATAAAGGCAGGAAGAATCCATTAAGTGTCCAGACAGATTGCTGATATCCTTGGAGGCAGACTGTTCCAGGTGCAACAACTTGACACTGAGAAGACGCTGTCAAGGTGAGCAACCTCGCTCAATACCTGTCAAGAGGATACCTGTCATCTATATATACCCTGTAGATCCGGATTTGTGTAAACAGAAGCACAGTCACAAATTCGTATCTAGGGGAGTATGTAGTTGATATATAGGCTACATTTCAACTTCAACGGGCGAAGAAAATGGCAGTTTGTTGTTGCATTTGGTTGCTAATGATCAGGAATATTACGAGGTTTTGGTAATGCAATATCCCCGAATGAACGATATTTTAAAGTTTTTCTTTGAACTGCTAATAATTCTTCTGCATGTTGTGGCGTAGATTTAATGGAGACGGTAATAACACAGGTGATCATCTAACGAATTTAAAACGAACGGCAGAATTTGTACACATATAAACTCGCTATTCTTAATCATGTGAATGCTAAAGGTAAAAATGCTTCCTTCAGTAAAAAACTGCAATATTTGATGCTGATAATAGAAAATTGTGCTTATGAATTACTATTCAAGGTGTGTAGATTTGGCGTGCACGATAAACGCTCTGTTTGGAGGGGAATGACTGCAGACTTCGTTTAAATGCAGAGGTTCTCCGTTGTGATTTAGGGGGCTTTGTAACCTGAATTAGTTGATGAATTTTCTATCGATCCTAAATAAGCCCAGATTCATCTCTGACACGCTGCTCACGCCACGACCATTCTCTCACCGTTATTAGCGAATGCATTTAAAAGCTTGGCTGAGACGAGCTCCTTGCATCACTTTCCCCTGGTACCGCTTTTCATGAGCACCAGCCAAAAATTAGGAGTATTTCAGTTAACCAAGTATGAACAGTTCGTTGAGCAAGGGCAGTCATGTTCTCGATGTGCTGATAAACTGAGGAGAACTGGGGGCGTGACTTTCCAAATGCTTGCTTACATTTGGTGGATTCCAGCATGTTTTTTCTTCACGTCTGCTTTCGTTTGTTATTGTTTTGATTCTCTCACCGTCTTTCAAGCGCATACCAATGTATGAGAAAGTATGGAATATTGGACTATTCCGAATTGTGATTTGATGAGCGCGGTCCAAACGGGCTAATCCCATTTCCTTATCCGGGAATCGCGAAGACCGCGTGGACTCTCATTGGCTGACGATGTCACATGGACTCTTAACTTTGTTCACTTGACAGAAAGTAGGAGGGTTCTACGAAACAGGAAAACGACTAAAGGGATACATATAAATTTTAGTATATTTTGTGTGCAATTCAAAGAAATTAATGGCCATGAGTTCCTATTTGATCAACTCCAACTATGTGGACCCAAAATTTCCACCCTGCGAGGAATACTCTCAGAGCGACTACCTACCCAGTCACTCTCCGGACTACTACAGCGCCCAGAGGCAAGACCCCTCGTTTCAGCATGAGTCGATCTACCACCAGCGGTCGGGTTGCGCCGACCCACCCTATTCGTCGTGCTTGGGTCCGGGACAGCCGGCCGGTGCGATCTCACCGCGAGGTCACGTACTACCCACAGCCGCACTCCCGACCCCTCTCCCAGAACCAAGCCACCACTGCGGTGACTCCAAGCCCTCCGCCTGCCTGCGGTCAAACTCCCACTAGCCAAAACACTTCGTCGGACATCTCAAGAAAAGATCCCGTGGTATACCCCTGGATGAAAAAAGTGCACGTAAACATCGGTAAGTTCTGCTAAACTTCTAATACTATCGCGTATCTGTGCGCAGACAGCTCACCTACTTAAAAAATCCTAATGTCCGGCGGTAACGTTAAATCTATTGCTCTCCTTATGAAGTTGCCCTTGGTAGAGATTTATGGTCGTCTGTTTGCAGGGCAATATAATTACATCCCCCATAAATTTTTATTACACTCCTTCTTTAAGCTCTTTCGGCGTCTATGCAACTTTCTCTTGCTAATTTCTTTCTGCGAAGGGTTTATGAGTCCTCGTGTAATCCATGAGTTAAATTTTATGTTTTGGTAATTTGATTTTAAGTGGTTGGATGGATTAATGTGTACTTTCCACTGCCACTTCACTATTGTTAGCGACAATGTTTTATGGCAGCTAAAATCTATATATTTATGAGGACGATAATACAACATTAATGGTAATGCAAACAGTCGGACTCTTTTATGAACCCACACAATTATTCTGCAAAGTGGAGCATGTTCTTAAAGAACTGCCACGGAGAGCGGTGAAAAAGGGTCAACGCGGCGTTTGAAAGTCACATAACATAAACTGCCCGAGTAGAGTTTATGCTGTTCCCTCACCCTGCTAATGTTAAATGTGATGTTATTCTAATTTTTTTTATGTGAAAGAAGAATGTCCCTGGTGTTTTGTCATACGCTGTCATTATTTATTTTCCAAGCTAACAGCTAAAAAAAATTACAATCATTTATTCCAAAAATAATGATTGCCATTATATTTTCTATTTGTTAGCATTTCATATTTTTGTAATAATTTTTTATAATTTAATCTTTGAACACTTGTTTAGTCTAGCTTGCTTCATGATTTATAATTATATTGATATCTCAAAGAATGTGTCTCTGCGTGTGAGTGTTAATGGACAGGCGTGTACTTATCTGTGTGTGTGTGTGTCTTTGAGTGTGTGAGTGTGTGCGTTTGTTAGACTTATTGTAACGTGTCGCTCTCTGTATCCCAACAGTAAACCCGAACTATTCAGGGGGTGAACCCAAGCGCTCACGCACAGCCTACACGCGACAGCAAGTCCTGGAGCTGGAGAAAGAGTTCCATTATAATCGCTATCTGACCCGCAGACGGAGGGTGGAGATTGCCCATACACTATGCCTATCCGAACGGCAGATTAAGATTTGGTTTCAGAACCGGCGTATGAAGTGGAAGAAGGACCATAAACTTCCCAACACCAAAATACGCAGCAACTCTGTCAGCACGAATGCAAGCGGCGGCCCGACACTGGGCAGCAGTCAGAACCGATCTAGCGGACCCCCGCCAAGTCTATAGCCTTGCTCTGTCACCCAAAACACGCACAGTTATAAAATCTCAGTTTCTGGAGTAGAGCGTGGATGTCGCCGCGTTATGTCTCCATACTCTCCCCAATGCACTCTCTTTAATCGCAGGGATGAAATGCGAAGAAGTTATGGGGAAAAGGTGAAAGAAAATGTTCATCTTTTAAATACTAAACTGGGTGCAGACTCGAACTCAAATGCTACTGTAGATGGGCTGCCCTCCCAGTCTGGTTCCCATTTTTACCCCTTACGCCTCTCCTGCTCACTCGACCCTTTTATTAAAACAGAAGGCGGCAGATAGTTTTGGTGAAGATGGATCCGCGGTTCATCTTTAATCACGCCAAACTCGGCCCCATTTGTCATGTTTACTCTGTGGTACAAAGGATGAACCGTAGGCCTGCCCATTACCTCGACATCTAGCGTTGTGCTTAATAAATGAGTCGCTCTGTTTTGTCAAGAAGCCTTTTCTAATTCCCTTTATTCCCTTGGATTCAACATAACCAACCCAATGTTTTTTAAACTGATATGAAGTTTTGTATTTTGTAGCCATTACATTATCCTGCGTTTACTGTTTGCATTTCGAATGCAATCCTTATGGGACTGTAAGAGTTATTGTGTGTGTGGTCCATTTGTCGCTCATTAAAAATACAGGGACTCGTTTCACTCGCAACGTTTCAAATGTCTGCCTATTTAGCGCATTTCATTTTTAGTGCAGTAAATGAAATGATTAGTTGTTATTCAAATTAAATATAATATAAAAGCTGAATAAAGCTGGATGGCTTGAAATGCATAACCAAAATCGGTACAACGCAAAGCATATTATTGAGAGCACTGCTAAGTACTATTTGAATTACCTCAATTGTATTTTTGTCTAGTTTTATGAAGTAATAATTTTAAATTCGTTTGACTTAATAGCAAATATCTGCAATAAGTAAACAGCATTTGTTTGTAAGTTGAAATGTAATTTAAGAGTGGCCAGGGTTGTATAGAGAAAAAGTGCGTATATTGCATGAGTGCATACAATATATTTTCGTTTATTTTTATGATGTCAATATCGTCTTCCTTTGTTTTATTGTCTATAGATATGCACACATACCATACTTCGCTTTCCTTTTCTGTTCGTCTTTTTCTGTTTTCTCGTTGTCTCTTATGTGCTACGTTGAGTAATATTATTTTTTTACATTCCAAATATCAGTTTTCTTACTGATGAATTGTAAATTTGCCCTCTTAAATGTTTGTTCGTTTCTTTTCTGCTTAAACCCTTCACTGTTTACATTTGTTACATGTAAATAGCTCTAGAAATTTAATAAATGGCAGAAAAGTATAAGATTTCTCGTGTGTCATGTCTTTTTGTGGATTCTTGAGTCAAATATGTCTTAAAATGCACATTCTATATTATTTGATACCATCGTCCATTTTGTTAAAAAACGAAATAATTTAATTTGACTTGCCATTGCGTATTTTCGTTAGGCTTCTAACACTCGCCTGTCCTGAAAATCACTGCATATCTGCCTGGTGATTTATATCGCTGCATTGCGAGTAATCCTGGTACATTACGCCTTGTAATCTTATTCTAAATCACAAAACCCTTGCTTTCTGTCTCACCTCTCCTTAATTTAACGGTGCACAAACCCGCTGTTCACCGACGCCGTGGATGCGCCTACAATATGGATCCTTGTTAGAAAAAAAGCAGAAGTTAAATAGTTTCTCGGCCCGTGGGCTTTTAATGCTTTAATGAGTGTAATTCTTGCACAACAGTTTCGCGAGTGTTTGCCAGCACAAGCTGTGTGTTTTTTATATTACAAAGGAGCGGGTCGGTGCCATAGCTCAAACCCTGACAACCAAATAGATAATCAAGAAGACAAATGGCTTCTTTTGGAAGGCGCAGCCCTTGTATTAATTTTCATTTTCTTTTCTCAGAGCAGGTATTGAAAATATAGAGCCGAAGAAAATAACATTCCGTTTGCTGGCGTTGAACTTTACACAAAAGTATGGCCTTAAATTGGTCTGCTACATTCCGTGGCACCAAGAAGATTTTCTATTACTTGCTAGTTGATATCAGAGGGGCCTTTTCGCCACACAGCCTGCTCGAGTCATTTGTCTGTTCGCTCCCTTCATTTATGAAATGCTCTCTGGATTTAATGTCAAACAGTTCCAAACGCAAAACTGCGAGTCATTGAAATCATATCAAAATAGTACTCGAATTAAAACAGATAAATGCATGAAGTCAGCCGAAGTTTATTGAGAGTAAATATTAAGAAATAAACTAGCAGTTGCGTAAATTTAACAAGGCTAAATAAACTTATACGTTTACACATAACCGTTTGGTATCCTTTGTGTTTGTGTTTCGAACCCTAATCTTAGAAATAAATGTGACATTCAGAGCATTTATCTCCCCTTGAAAGGCACTCTAAAACAAAATTTGCGTGTGGCATCTGTAGGCACCTTGGAATTCTATTATTGCTTGACTTATGTCTTAGAAAAAGAGTTCTGTGCAACGGTGGTTTGAATAGGAGTGAACAGATTTCTTTTGAGGGCCTCAAAAGTTCACCGCCATTATTTGCAGACATGGACCTTAAGAAAAATGTGAGAATTATACAGAAAAATCATTAATCACCGCTTCTCTTTAAACAAGTCTTTCTCCTATTGTCATTCGGCAGCACAACTGCTCGGACCTTCTGCTAGCAGGGGAGAGAGATCTTGAAGGGCCCTTGAAGACGTTCCCCCTCCCTCTTCTACCATCTTCTATTCACCAAGTCATGCCGCAAGAAAACTTTATTTTGGTGAGGGATGTCCCATGACGGAGAATCCTCTTGAAATGTTAACGCAAGTGAGAATGTTAGCAGGGCGAGTGATGGCAGCGTTTAAGGTACAGTACTTTTGTTTCATTTGGAGCACTTTTATTGCTTCGAGTTTTATTGGTTTATGGCCTTGTTCTCGCAGTTGGGTAGCAGAGGTACATTTGTTGTGGTGTGCCACAGGATGGGTTTTATGGCTGCTTTGACAGAAGGCTGGCTTTTGGATGCCGGCTGTTGTGTGTTTGTGATTACTTCTTGACGTGTACATCGTTTAAGTATAGTAACATGCTACCGGAGTATCAACTCTAAGTTAATAATGTAAGTGTTGTCTTTGAAGTGGCATGGTAGACGGCAAAAGATAGTACTAGATGTGTATCAGGGTCTGTTGTCAGTTTGTATAGGCGCATGAACGCGCATGTGTGTGTCTTGCATCCACATTGTGAATATGCATGAGTTGCACGAGCCATACACGCATGTAAGCAATATCTGTTATGTCTCAACCATTTCCCCTGCAAATACAACACACTTTTACTAACATCTTGGCGCATTTATCGCTGTTAAAATTATTTTATTTTGTTTTGTTTCCAAATCATTGTGTGTGTGTGTGTGTGTGCTTTTCACTTAAAAAGTTTTATTCTTTTTATTCCAAGTGCTTTGAGCGATGCACAGGTGCAAAACGCCCGGTCTCGAGAATAAATTATTTGATGCTCTGTTGGTCAGACGTGAAAAGTACAGAGGAGTATGTCTCGAGAGCAACTATTTGCCTAAAACAAACGACTTGTGGCAAATTGTTTCAATTTCGTGTTGTGTGCTTAGATGAGCACGAATGCTCTGATATAGGCTCACCGCCATTTAACCCCTGTAAATCAATCTCTTGTGCGTGTTGGAGAAAAGGCCAGTGGTTCTGGTTTACGGTTTTGGCCTCTCTCTGCGGACCTGTGTGGCATGAAGCGTAGCAAAAGAAGAAAAAAACGATAACAGTATAGGAGCCAATACTGAGGGAAGTTGAGGGATGACAGAAAAAATCGATTCTAGGAGCAGGCAGGCAGAATGGCAGGAATGGGTTCAACTAGAGGACACGTTTTTCTGACCGATTAGGTCTGTTGCGAAGGTTCAGACTGACCCTTCTGAAACCCTTGACCCGCCGCGGACAGGACAGCGCTACGCGTTACATGGTCAACAAAGCCCTAGGGCGAGTTTGTCATAACAGCGCGGCCGGGGCACTGTAACCCGAGGGCACCATGCTATCTTTTTCCTCAGACAGTCTAGTAAACCATCGGGGCCCTTAAAACAACAGCAGTCGTGGCCTTGCAAAGACCCATTCTAAAACATATCCCCCTTCTATTGGTTTGAAGCACTTGGGAAAGGCCGTCATCACAAGTGTTAAAACTTGCAGAATACACACGAGATTACTTTACGATTTCCTTAATACGTATCCCAGTAGCTTTAGCACTGCTAGGGAGGCCAACAGTGCCTTCCGCTCCAGAAATATGATGGCTATTTTGTGTGACAACGCCTCACATTGTATCACATAAACCCCCTCCTTTTCTCTCTCTCTCTCCTTGTTCTGGTCTCCACTCTCTCCTCTAAACCCTTCAAGATTTGTTGGAAAGCTCAGCCGCTTGGCCTTGTATCGCAGATGTGATGGTGTGGTGCCTGTTTTAGCTCACGCCGCTAATTGCGAAACAAATAGCCCTCACGTATTGCTGAATTATTATTGTGAAAAGCCACGGAGCGCAGGTCAGCACAGCATAGTCACCGAGATATATGGTCCGCGCGCGCCAGCTTTGTGGGCCTGGGCTGAGAGCCCTTGCGTGTGTGTGTGTGTGTGTGTGTGTGTGTGTGTGTTTTAATGACACACACACATATCAAGGCGAAGGACTATTACAAGTACAGTTGTTAACATTGCCAGCAAAACGCCACCCCTTCATTTTCTACTCCATAACTAATTTACGATTACATCAATATTACTGTAATATTGCTGAGTTCTATACACACTGCGAACTACAACTATTTGGCAAATATATTTGTTTTCTCGTTTTAAAAAAATGCAGATCAACGTGTGCATTTATTTCCTTAACTCTCCGTATATCTCCAACTGGGCCTTCTTCGTTCGATATTAATATTTAACTAACTGAATGGTTGCTGCGATACAGATCCCATTATATCATGAGATAGCGAAGAATAATGAGTGAGCTCACTTAAGAGAAATATTCTGCTTCTTTATTTCGTACTCTTGGCTTCTGATAACGTGGCTTCTTATTTTAATAAGGAACTAACAGATCGCGGACGCAGGGTGCAGCGATCACATATTATACATACTTAACAACAATGACTTTTACTGATACAATGCAATACAATACAATACAATACAATACAATACATTTAAAATAAATATTTTAAAGTCATATTTGGCTTAGTCCTTTTTTAAAAACGATTCTGACATAGAAAATGTTCACCGCCACAAGCAGCTGTGGTGTCTTCCTATTAAAGAATATACTTTTTTAAAGCCGCTGAGCGCTCTTCAGCTTTTGACAGATTTACAGTCCCCAATAAAAGAGGGTATACTGAGCGCCGTAAATCAATCTCAGCCGCTCTGTAAAAACCTAGCCTTTAGCCAAACCGTGCTGTTTACTTAAGCGCCTTTAAAGATCTGTTATATTCATTAACTGTTTAAAAAAATACATACCATTACTACCAATAGTAATAATAATAATAATAATAATAATAGTTTATTTGTTACTCGGTGCTCCTGTTTGCGCATTCTTTTAATATTACACAATTAAAATGATAATAATTGTACTATGAATTTCTGCTCTGTAAAAATTGAATTGTATAAATAAAATATATTTATAAAAGGTTTGCATTTTTATTATAATTTTTAACTGGTCCACTAATTGATACGAATTTAAAATTAATCTCACAAAATGCACGTATGACTTTATAACCTAAATGTATAAATTATTTGTTTATATTTTATTTATTATGTCATTTCGGTTGTATTACTAGTCCAGCTTTTTGTCACTTTTATAATGAAATGCCATGTACTGTTAATATAGCTTTTTTTTAAATAAACCATGATACATATTTCACCTTTGTGTCAAATAAAAAACATTGCACACGTGCAACTGTTATCTAGTCTGAAATCTCACAATTTCCTTTCTGTCTAACAAAGCAAGGACCGCAGCGCCACATAAATGCTTTAAATCTTGATATAGGCAGCAGTGGTTTTGTTTCCATTTGTGAAATATTGCTTAAATTTATACGAACAGTTTTATTGCATGCAAAATAAAAATGCATGAAATCAATCACTTTGGCTACAAGAAAATGCAAAAGTGCAACCTAATCTATGGACAACAGCCCATCTTAATTGCGTTTGCCTTCTTTGAAAAATATATAATCGAATTAAATAAAGACTTAGTTTTTCCTCATACAAAGTTGTTGACTACACTTTAAATCTGCATTTTATTCGTTCCTTCGAGCTATTTTGACTGCTAGAGAAATGGTGGTGCAGACTCTTTGCTAGACTTCTTCTAAGCACACAGCAAGTGAGGCTATTGTTTGACCTTCAAAGTCGCTGTATTGCTCCGTTTCTTTTGACTCGGCCCCAGGTCTATTGTTTCCGTTTTGCTTAAGCGCTGTGCAGAAGGGTATCTTTACCATTGTTGGTTAGGGCTCGCGGCAGGGTCTCCGCATGAGATTTTTCCCTTTCTATGTTGCATGTTACCTGTTTTTAATTTGCACAGACTCAGCCTCAGCGAAAAAAAGAACAACAGTGACAGTAAATAAGAATGCGCAGCCTACATATATATATATATTTTTTTTTAGATAATCAGTCATTTAGAAATTTGAGAATTTGAGAAGAAGCTCTCTGCATCAAAAATGCACAAACGGACTTAATTTATATACAATTATGACATAACCGCGTGGTTGTAGTTCTAATACGTTCTCAAAGAATCAGTGATGAAAATTGGTTATATGATATCAGTTGTAATGCCAGCAGTCATTCATCAGAGTGCTTGTTATCGCAATAATTTCTTCACAGAGAGAGAGGGGATAAAGAGTCTCTCTTATTTATCATTATTCAAATGCATATTCAAAATATTGCTACGATGAAATCGCAAGACTTTCAACTGAAACATCAATATAACATGCGAGACAAAAATTTGACAAAGAGTGAAAAAACTCTATTAAATTTAAAATGTACACAGTAGATATAATAAATATGAAACTTTAAAGGATTTAAGTAAAAGTTTTAATATGACTCCTGAAAACAATTAATAACAACAGGAATCACATAATACAAATACCCAATGTTATGAAGACATAAAACAATTTCTACCACTTGGTTTATTCGCCTGCACATTATGATTATTCTATGCATCACACAGTTTACTGTTTACTACATACAGCCTGTACCGTAAAAGTTTCAAAAACATATACAATCGTTTTCTGTATATTATGTGGACTTTCATTGCACATATATAAAAGAGAGAAGTGCATGTGTGTTGCTGTGGAGTGTTGGGTCATAGTAATCCCAGGAGCGTGCAAGCCGTGGTGCCCCCATCCCCCTCCTGGTCACGTGATTCATTAAATAATTAATGCAGTGGTTGCAGAATAGATATGTATTCGTCAGGAATATCACAGACATGGTCTCCTAGTGTCTGACGTGAAATTCAACTGTCCTTTTAAAAACAAGTCCTATAGCGGAGGGAAAAAAGCGCAGGCAGAGACCCTCGCGGAGGCTGCAATAAAACAAATTTGGACGAGGGAGCATCTCACCGTGTGAAGCTTGTGAGTATAGAGGAAACGGGGAACGCCACTTTGATCGCCGCCACCGTTCCTGGCTTGCCCGAGTCCTTGCATTTATTTGCTGTTTTGTGATGTTGTGGTAAATATCGTCCAGAAATACTCATCCTCGCCATCCCTTGTCATCATGTATGTATGTCTCACAAGCCCATTCCATCGTTTGAATTCTGCTGCCAAGAGGAGTGATGCGCCATGTCATTGCTCTACACCATACTCCATTCATATGAATGCATATATATATTTTGAAAAGCAGCGTGTTACTCTTCTTTCCTCTCCGTTCATCATAACCCATCTTTCTCCCTTCCTTTGCATGTCCCTCTCTCCCTCACTCTCTCTCCCGTCTTTTCAGCTAGCTACTTCGCTTGATTTATAGTGATATGTGTGTCAGCGGCAACGGGGCTGCCTTTGTGTATTTGTGAGGGAGTTGTGTTGTTTATGGCCGTCTGTGCGATAAATCATTTCTCTTTGAAAATGATGGGCGAGCGACGGTACGCGGGAATGAGGAACAAACTCAATGGATTAACGTTTAACTTGCCGGCTTTTTATTTTGAAACGACCGGTGAACCCCTCGCTTTTGCCCTCTACACTCATCCTTAAGCCCCCCAAGTTGATTATCGTGAACGATTTACGACAATGGTTCAGCGACTTATACGAAGGCTAACTAGCTGCAGGTCTTGAGGTACTGAATATGCAATTACCAATTAGGAGAGATTTGTTTAAATTTGGCAAAACGGAAACGCCTCGTAGCCTTGTAAATCTCATAAAAGTGTCCGCTCCCGCCAGGAAAATCATAGCTAGGGGTCTCATACAGCTGTTTTTCTTCATGGTGTAAAAAACCTAATTGGAGAACTTACACTGCAGAGAAGCGCATCTACATCATTTATTCTTATTGTTAACATCGACAAAGTTTGATTGTCTTTAAGCAAAACAATGGTCATGGAGTAACCGTTCAGACACAAACATTTCTTTATTGTAATGTTTTTTAATGTGTAAAAAAAATTGGACAATATCAGTTCATGGTTAAGATAAGAATTTCCAGTTTGGTTGGCCTTTTTTCTTCATTTAATTGCTTTTTTATTAAAGTAATTGCAAAAGAATGTGTAAAATAATAGTAGAAGAACCTGCCTCATTGGCTGTATGCTATTTGAACTGGATTCCCCCCACCCGTTCGCGCACGAGGGGGAGGCTTGTCAAGTGAGCGGCTTTACCTGTAGTAAATCTTGTTTATGACGTGTTAATGTTGTTTCTTAGAGATGATAATAATTGTCCAGTGCACATGCGCCGCTGAAGAAAACCACAAACAAGTTATTTTCTCCTCCTTTAAAAATAAATCTTTATTACATTCTTTACACAAATATAAGAGTTCAGAAAAAAATGTTAAATAAAATTATTTTACGGGATAATCCTAAAAAAATTACAACTGGCAGTGCAATCTAATAATAGCCTAATAATAATAATAATAACAAAATATGAAGTTCCAGGACCCAATGCCTCACAATTGCAATTGTTTCTCCATCTAGGTAGTGTAAACCTTTGTGTAGGAAAATTAGAATAACTCTTTGGCTCCTATCAAATATTAATGGGCACACCCGCATGCGCGAACACTTTCAAAATGTATAATTCCTGCAGCGCTGCTTGTTGCTGGGCGCTGTGTCAAAAACAATATCCGAGCTCATTTTGGAGGATGCGCAGGGGGCGAAGAAATGGGACATTTTTCGTACAGGGACTTGCCAGCCGCGGATCTCATATCTGATTTCATGTGTTCAGTGACAGTCGAGGTTGAATAAATGATTCAAATGCCAGTCAGTTTGGATAGACATTAAGAGCTCCCATAACTTTCCAGGAAAGGAGGAAAATGTTTTGGCTGGGCTAATCGGTAGCTAGATAGGTTGGACTACTACAAAGCCTTTATTGTTAGAGATTATTTAATTTTATTCATTTTATACATATTCCTGTTTATCATCCTGTTACACCAATAATTGCTTTCTGACTTGCTCGACAACCAAGTTATAATTAATACAAGCAAGTGACCTTTAGCATAAAAAACACAGAGAAAAACAAAGTATTCAGAGTAAAACCACCTATGGTAAAGATAAAACCAGCAAGTTTCCATAACAGCAAAAATAATAGAGAAACCATATGGAGTCATGGAATTGAAGGCCCTATCTGTTCATTTTGCGTTTTATAATTGCATTTATGGGATATCCCTATGTATATGGCGGGGGAGTCATTTTTATTTGTTTATCAGACAATAATCCAGTAGTTCAAACATAAAACCTATCCCTTAGGTTAGATGTCGGCCATATTGTCCTTTTATTGTTCGCAAATACACTAAAAGGGAGTATTGTATGAGCAAAGCTTTTTTTTTTGAATATTCAAACCTTCTGTGATTTCCATTCATTGAGGTCAAACAGTACTAAACGGGTGAAGAAAACGCGAGCGCAAACTAAATCTTAATTTAAATAAAATAATTCAAGAAAACTCGCACAAATCACACATATTCTGTGGAAATGCATGGATTAAAATACGAAAGTACCAACGCTCCTTAATCCACCTACCCTAAATGTATTTATATAACAAAGCCATGTTAGAAATTACACCAGTACATAATTGAATATGTATATGAAGGCGTTGAAATTCTACATCGTTTCAGTGCGTTGACGAGATAAAATAGTGTTTCGGTCCCAAATTGAAGTTTTATGTTTTTTCAATTGGGTTCGTCATTTTATGAGGACAGTAAACAGCAAATGTACATACGATTTATTTTATGTAAGCTTAGGTGAGGTGTTTCCCCTGTCTCGTAATGCAGGAATAATTACCCATTTGGAAATAAATCAATATCAAACCTCTCGCTAATTCATAACGGTCTGCGCTGAGCAACGTTTGAAAGCACATGAAAAATGACCGGTGAAACGCTATCCAGAGGCGACGCGGCGGATTTTCATCCATTTGAGGAGCATGGGGAACCGCGATAAGAGAATTCAGACGGAAATGTCCAAGCCAACGTCTGCCTTTTTATGCAGTGTTTAAGAATAGCATGGATAAGATCGTCACACTTTTTAATAGTTATAATTGAACGTTCAAGGTAGCGCGTGTTGCTCTCTGCTATCTCTGCGTGGGCAGTGTACAACCCAGCACACAAAAGCATTTAGGAACCAAAGCCAAGTGCAGTGTCTTAATGTTCACAATTGAAGGCTAGTTATGCAGGCAACAGGCTCAGTGCAAAGCTATAGCAAAACAAAAGCGCTACATATTGTAGCCAAACCAGCCGCTGGAAATACTGAGCTAGGTTATTTTTTTGAACTCGCAAACATAACACAATTTCTTTATGCTGGAATTTGGCATTGTTCACAACAAATGAAAAAGAGAACACAATAAACGTGTTGGATGTGTACAGGAAAGAGAACAATTATCGCGATTAAGTTGACCGTGGTCGCCCTTGCAGAAGCCTGCAGGTTGCAATAACCATATGGCCCGTGTGTTGGCCCCGTAACCGTGCAGTTCCCTATTGGACAAACGAACCCTGTTGGCTTCTCCACCCAGTGTGTCCTGTCAGTCCACTGGTTCACTAGTTCACCGTGTCAATCCACCCTGCTCCGCGCAAGCAGCGAAAGGCGAAAAGGCAGCTTGAGAGTAGAGGGAGAATCTTTCGCCTGCTGGTGACTGCTGCTGCTTAACACGCCACGACTCCGAGGTTCGGCTGAAGAAAAACGTGCTCCGGAGAACCGTTTTGGACGCCGCGTGTGGAGTGTTCGCGCATTTGCACTTCCCTACGCGCTTGATCCACAAACTGGTTATTGTTCTAGGTAGACTCTGAAATCGAAAAGGAAGATATAAGACGACGTTCTCTCGTATCGAATCATAATATACATTTATACACATCTGTAAAAAAAATCCTTTCATGACCGTCTATCTGTTCCGTGGTTTTGGTTAATTCCAAAAACAAGGTCTCATCTTCGGTGGAGAGACGGGGAGGAATGCTAGATGTCAGGTAAGGTTTGCAAGCTTCAACTGATGCCGCATGCCTGGACTCTTCCTTGTGTTCTTCTGCAGACAAGTCATTAATTATCCGTTGTGTGACCTAGAGTCATCTCTGGGTGTGCCCGACTTCCAAAACTTTTTTGTGTCCAAACAATCGGAGACACTTTCCTTTAACTTGGCTAAATGTTGGTAATTCAATATATTTATTTCATTGCTGAGTATCTAACCACATTTCTTGTGAAACGTTACCATACTAGTTAGCCAAATATCGCAAAATCTTTCCGAGACAAGTGTGGGAGGCCTAATAATGAATCTTTAAAGTTAGGTGAAAATGAGTGTGAGACAGGAGATTTATGACCTGAAGAGGGAAATGCTTTTCCAACAGCTCTTAATTTCGACCTTTCCATGCTTTTTCTTTTCACCATTTGCGCCACAGGTATCCAAAAAGTACATCACATTACCAATTACGGTTTTTTTATTTTTTATTTAGTTGCCTGTGAAACAACCAGTGCCCCTGTAGCGAAGGTGTAAACATGCATTTATCACCTCGGAGAGTTTTTTATACATGACCCTTAAAATTACCTTTTGTGTGAGGTGTTGTAGTCAGTTGACTAAATTGTGTTAAATCATATCTGAATAAAATGTTCCCACATGAAGCACATTTTAGTTTCAACGACAACGTTTTATATATATATATATATATTTATTTATTTATTTTATTAGTATTACGTACAATGGTAGGCCCGAGATATCTAATAGGAGCAGGCTGTAAATTAAAATGTATTCTGAAGGTGGGCGGCTGCATAGAAATTGAATGTCTCTTCTGATACTTTTACTCCCTGCGCGTTTAAATCTTAACTCTTTATATTGAAAAATAATAATAAAACGCCTTAGTCACCACATCAGGTACAACATCTCGAGTCGATGGGATTTAATACAGAGAATACATGCCAAAATATTGCTGTAGTCAAAAATACAGATCGTTGTATGTTGAGAGACTACAAAAACGTAAACATTTCGAATCATTTTCGAACAATTTAGTTTTTTGTCAATTATATGGTAACCATTGACATCTGTCATTAGATAACTTGGGATAGTGAAATAATGAAATGCAGAATAATAAATATATAAAAAGTGTACAACTATATTAGCAAGCAAATGTTCTAACACATTCATTTGGAAATCAGACAAGCAAATGTTTAGAAAAAAAAGACTTCTAAAGACTTTTTTGTTTTTCTAAGGATTTAGAAAAAACAAACCACTTAGTCGATCAATGCGCTATGACGCCAAAATCTCAAAGTATTACTTTTGCCTTTGTTCTTGTCTTTAGCCCAGATTACAGACAAACTGTAAACAGCGGTTTCCGTGAACAAGCGTACAGGTAGCAATAATTCCACAAAACTCAAAGTGACTATAATTTAATTGATGTTATCATAAATCACTGACAGTGCAGAGAAAGCATCAGAAGAAAGAGAACAATTTAAGTACAATGCGGATTGTCAAATACGTCAAACTATATATATATATATATTGAATATATAATAATTTATTTGTGTCAAATGTTATGTCGAAAGTGTGTGCTACAAAAGTCGTGGGGTTAAAAAATCTTACTAAAACCCATGCTTAAACTAGCAAATGCTACACAATCACTCAGAGACAGACCTGGTTGCTATTACTCTAAGTTAAAATCAGATTCAACTGCCTCTAACAGGATGCAGTTGAATGTTCCCTGCTCATTTGTCAGATTCATGAGGTTGGCAGTTTTGAGGACCCTGGGGGGCATGGGTCTTGGTTGACCTAAAGACCCTGACTCTTCCTCAGTCAGTGTCTTCATTCAGAAAAAGTTAAATATTATCCATCCTATGCACAGATGGTCCTTAAAAATTAACTTTGTGTTCGAATAGCTGAAGGTTTCACTTAAAATAAAAGATCGTTTGCATGTGCACTATTTGAGACCTAAGCGGTGCGCGCTATTTCAGAATCTTTGGCATTGCAGTTTCGTTAAGTTAGCCTTACTACTGAGTCCACTTGGGCCATATTTTGACAAGATTTGTCTGATCACCTCAATCAAGCGAAAATGTTAAAGTGCTAATAAAATATGACAAGTTTATAGATCACATAGAGTGGCGTCAAATGTTTTTTAAATAAATATTTCAATTATTAAATACATCAATAATTACCAAGTTAGGCATGTTCTTCGACGATTGTTGTGAGCATCATGCACACGTCAGAAGGAGACATTTGCAATGCAGAAATCTTTAGTTGAAGCTATGTGCGTGGGTGTCAAAAACCAAGCCCCCTGCCCATTCACTATGCCTGAGAGAGTAGAAAAGATTGGCCACATAAGGCCTAGCATATCCAGCGGCCTCACACTGAAGTTTGTGGTGTTGAAAGTTGTATGTCATCCGCCAGAATGTAAGAGAAAAGAAGACATATCTAGCCGCTCCCAGTTTAAAACAGCCTCCTCTCTCGGCATTTGGTTATGCTAAGCGTTCAAGCTCATTTCATTTCAAAGCTTTGGAATCCAACGAACGGACCTGATGAAAGCACACCATTCTATGATGAGGAGGCGATATAAATCTTTCTCCTGGGTGACACGCACGAAAAATGGGTCAGAAGGCATTAATTACAATTAATTGTGGATTATAAACGCGTTGTTTTGGTGGATTTATTCGACAATGAGAAGATTCGTTTCATTTTGAAAATATTTGACGTATGCATGTCAAGTGAACGAAGGACACAGGGCATCATTTTGGATTTGGAGAAAGGGCCTGGTATCGCCCAGTCACAAACTTGCCTGTTCACAACCGCCTGGTAATTGCACAACAAATGGGATGTGGTCAGTTTTGCGCTGACTTCCAGAAGGTGCCATTCTGGCTTTTTGAGAGACTGTGAACGAAAAGGACGAGAGATTAATTCATAAATATAAGACATTACAAGGGGATTCCAAACTACTTCTCATTAATCATTAATCTGGTGAGTTATCGCACCTCCACGGAAAGGTCAAACAGCAAACCTAGTGCCAATCTGTCAAAGCCACAGCGTGCGTTTTAGTATCTGGTGTTTTTATGTTTGAATTTACGTGTTGCATGAAAGTTGCATGACTGAGTGATTAGAGTTTTTTTCCCGTTTAATTGTTTTCCAAATGCCATAAGACCATACAGCGGTGAGGTGATGCAATATCGGAGAGTGAGAGGGAGGGCGGAGGAAAACATGATAATACATTTTGAAATGTTACCGTCTTCTACGTGAGCAGACCTGAACGTAAATGTGTCCGCGGTATGTTGTGTGCAGTTTGAGTAACTGGTCAAATTGCCAGTTTAAAAAAGCGAACACTTTCTTTATGCCCGTGCATCCACATAATATGCATTTATATAAATGATGCAGGAGCCCTTTGTTGCAAAGCCCGCAGTCATGAACGCACGTGAATCCGGTTGTTGTTGTTGACTCATTAGACGTTAACAATATCAAATAGGACGCTTTTCTTGCACTAGCAGAGAGAAGCTGGTTCTGGTTCGGCAAAGTCGTTGCTCTCTGGTTGCTTTCTCTCCCGTTTTCCTCACTAAAATTGGCTCATCAGCTCTTCTGGCTGGGAGCTGCCTCCTCCCTTTGTTCTGAGAGCAGCAGCGTTCCTGCTTGCTGGGGCACGAGCACCCTTCACTTTATAGGTAACTTTAGGTTAGTCCAGCAAGGCTGCGGGTCGCTGGCGTGATACCGGGGACTAAAATCAACCCAAAACTACTCGGACCGCGGTTAAAACGGGCCCGGGTGCTGGGAATGGAATCGAGCCAACGGCTTGCGTAAGTGCGGGGATGCAATAAATAACTTTATAGCGCTGTAGGCCGCAGAGTCGGGGAGGTCGGGGAATCCTCGTTTTGATTTATGTGTTTGGGGTAGCTGTCACGAGCCGGCGAACGAAACCGTCCAACGTTTTTATTCCACTTTTAATAAGCGCTGCTATGCAGACCAGCAAGGCCGTTTCATTTCATTTCTGTTCAGGCCATCGCCTACTGTATATATCCATTTTCGGTCCTCCAGGGCTCCTGTTTGGATTAAGGGCTGTGTTTATCACAAGTTTTATCAAGCGGATTTTAAACTAGAATGGTGGGGCTTTTGGATTATGGATTCTCTGTGGTCGTCGTACCTTGTCGCATGTTATATTCTGACAGTTTAAATGTGTTTTGTAATTTGTTTATTATGGTTGTATAATGTATTATTATTATGTTTATTACAGTTATATTTATTGTTACTATTATTATTATCATACAGCTTGTCAGTGGGGCTTTTATATAATAGCATTACAGAAATACAATTTAGGCCATTAAAGACGAAACAAATTACTGACAAAAAGCTAATTTTTAATTTTATTTTTTTTCTGATATTTCACAGCATTAAAGGTGCATTATGTGATTTGAAAATATATATTTTTATTTTCAAAGTATTTTTTCTTCTGTCAGTATAGCCAAAGAAAAGCCAAAGGTTGTCTTCTAAATGATTAGAAATATCATGCTTAATTCAATACATGTTGAAAATCAATAGAAGTGAAGGACTTTGGGATACAACCTAAATATTTTCGTTGGCCTCAAATTTCACTCTGTATTCCCAAACATAACTTAAGGTTAACATGTCGGTCAACAGTGGCCAACCATCAAATTGTCTTCGAAGTCAATTTTTCTACATGAGGTGTGATGCTCTCTATTGGATTTTTGGCTACCGCGTTTTGATTGTATCTTTCCTGTCTCTCTACTTACAGTTCCTTCTCTTTATCAAGAAGCTGTATCCTTGCATAAAATCTAGAAGTGATAAAGGACAATATCTCGGTAAGTGATCCAATCTATTTTTTAAACTGTAGCATTTGACAGTGATTTATACCCTCTGGTGATGCGCTTAAGAAAGAGGCTACATTTTTTTATTGTTTCGATTTTTACCTTGATATTATGATGAAATCTGTTTTATATTTTACTAATTCGTAAAGCATATTTGCATGCTTTATTGAAATTTACGTTTTCAAAGAAATCGGCTGCATTATTTATACAAAACAGCAACATTTTAGTTGCAATAGCTTGTCATTCAGACGTATGTTTGAATGCATTTAATGAACCATATTTTGATGGCAATTGACTGATGCATACTAGGGGAATAACCTCCATAAATTCTACAGGCCCCTGTGCTATGACCATTAATTGATGTACTTTGCTTGAATATTGTATTCATGTTAGTTTTTAAACCTGTAAAAGCAACAATGACACAGAAAAATCGGTTCTTATTTGATTCTAACTCAAAGATAAAATGGCTTTACAAAAATATTTACTTTGAATACACATTATGTGAAACATATTTGCAAGGTCTCTGAGAAATCGTTTAACACCTTAAATAACAGCAAATGGTGACTTGCTATTCAAAGTTATTCCAACGCTTGAATAACACTTATGTTGTTTTGATGTTTATTTACACTTTTCTACCATGTACATAAACATCGTAACAACAACAGTAACAACAGCTCATTAATTGTTGTGCCAAAAGGCTACTGGAGCTATTTGTTGTTGTCAAAATTTGTTGGAATATATTGAAATTAGGCTTGTTGTTGTCAAAATGTGTTGGAATATATTGAAATAGTAGTAGTAATTAATTAAAAACTGACATATCTACATTCATCCAATTATTATATACTCTTTCATTTTAAAAATTAAGACCAAACATTTTTTCAGTTTTGAGATGCATATTCAATATGGTTTGTACATACAAGTCTTAATACTTTCCGATTTAATTAACATAGTATATCTAAATTCCTTTTAAACAGAATTAGTGATTTTGATTTCGAAATGAGTGTCCAAGAATCCGCTTGAAACAGAATGTCAGTATTTTTCTTGTTTTCTCTTGTTTCATGGAAAAATACATCGAAACTGTGGTTACCCTTTTCTGTATTCCACAAGGGGGAAAGAGAGAAATTAAACATCCATCCTCGGACAGCTCAATATGTCTTCGTTTTTATAATAAAATAACAAATACGATTTCCAGTCCATGAAAACAGCATGTAAATCCAAACTGTAAATTTCAACTCACTGTCAACATCTAAAATAAAATAATAGTTGTGTTGATGTTTGTGGCAAAATAGAAGAGTAGATTTTTGCATTTCGTTGCTTCAGCCCACGTGTTAGTTAATTAGTATCCCTTTAAGTGTCTCCCCATTGGATCCTTTTAGCAAAGCTTGCAAAATAAAGAACAATACCGTTTAGTAAAAAGTTGCAGACACCTACATTTTTGCCTTGTGCCTTCCTCCCACACCGTTGGTGATGCTCTCTATTCAAGCACCTAGAAGAAATGCATCTTTTTAAAGTTGCCTGTTTACAGCTGCCTGTGTATTGTGGAAGTCATAAATCTTACGTAGCCATAAACGACGGGGGTAGTGTCCTGAATAATAAAAATAGAGAGAGAGAGTAAGAGAGAGGGAGACGCGGGGTTTTGACTTATGGAGAGAGAAAGCGACCATTTTTATGTTTCCCATTTTGGTCTCGCACCGGCTTTCTTCCTCGTTTCCATCTCGCGTTTTTCTTTCTATGCGTTTTTTCTTCTCTCCTTCATCCTTAAAGGATATGTTGAACTTTTTCATCGTCCCCCGCGCGCAAAATCCCTTTAATCGCCTACAGTAAAACACAGGAAACTCGTGTATTTTTCGCAGTCCAATATACTGAGTGGATTTGTGTGACCAACAATCGTCTGAGAAGCTAAATAAAAAAATATCTTTCCTTTTTCCTTCTTGGTGATTTGTTTTCACACCCCTCCCTCAGGTTTCCAAGTCCGCTTGTTGTCTGTTCTTTTGTTCCTTCACCCCCACCTTATTGGTTTATATATTTTTCGCATAAGTTATTATAATAGTTTGGTGTGTTGGCAGGGATGTGATGAAATATTAACAATACAGATAGAATGTGGTTTCTGCCTCAAGCTAGAAGCAAGCCGGCACTGAGAACGTACTTCCTGGTAATTTAATATACACCGGTAGAGTACGAGAGGGCAGAGAAAAATGGGTCTGCTCTACTACAGTTGTCTACCAAATGTTACCAGAGCGTAAATACTTAAACCACACAAGTGAATAGGATTTGGACAAACGCAAATCATTTTCTGTTATAGACCCCTATCTTGTCCTGAGCGCCTGCAATTAGCATAAGTTTTCACTGGTGACGCTGTTTGATGGGGATTAACGCTTGCGCCTCTCACACCCAGCCAGCCCCGTTATTACCAATAGCTGGAAAGGCCTGGTGTTGACTAAACAATAACCCAGCCAGCAGGAGCAAATTATAGCCTACAAACAAACCCCGGGCCCCGACATGAGACGAGGATATGTTACGAAGAGTCGGGAGCTCACCTCGGATTATGATGTTCAAATTTGCGCCATAAGGAAGAGGCGAGTGGAGATTGAAGGCGAAATCTGAGGCCATTGTTATCTGCGAGCAGGGCGTACCAGTCGACAGGGCTGCCAGGAGCAGCGCTGCCTGTCCATTTGCAGCCCCCCTCGCATACCTCAGATCTTTCATGCTAGACCGTCTCCCCCTTTCGCGAGCCGAGGGAAATCGTCCAGCAGCGCCCGCACTCTGGCGCGGGGCAGCCGTGCTCGAGATACCCGGCGTTCGATGCGCGCTGTCTGGCTGGAATATCGAAACCGGTATGAGCTTTGGATTTTTTTTATCGATTGCACCGTGGCCGAATGTGGAAAATATGATGCCTGCCCGTGCGTCTTTCGTCAAAAGCTAAGGTAAGCTGGTTTGAAATAGGCTATCAGTTTGTGAATGGCGGTATGTGTGTCCTAGTGATTTATGACCGTATGACTCCAAACGCGGTTCAAGAAGAGTTCACAACGCTTTAAGCGTCCATCGATGCTGGGGCTTTCTTTTTCTTCCTCCTAATAATTGCACGAAAATTATTATTATCTTATTTTATCTTTTGGCTTTGTTAGATAAAAAGGAAATCATTTGAGGGTGTTTGTACCCATATGCTTAGATAGGAAAGTATGCGTTGATTCTCGAGACTAAAGTGGTTGTTTTTACGCGAGTAAAAATGGAGGGGCTTTACGTCAATACAAAATATATATTCGAATGATTTTAACGATTTCAGCAAAAGATTTCGATTGCCACCATGGTGTTTTTATTTGGCATTCAATTGCACGTTCAAGGCCTATTCATTCCTAATGGAAAGACTGAGCAAACCCGTGATGGTGTATCTAAATATTTGATTCCTTATATTCGTTAGATGTTGTTGTTATTTAGGTCGATTTTAAAGAAATACCAGTTAAATTATTTTTAATAGCTAAGGGGCGCCCAAGCAATGTTCTGTATGTTGTTTTTGTTGACGTTTGGGTTGGCCCCTCTCCTACTACGTCCGCTCTCGACGTAATTGTGTTAGGGTTTGATCTAAAGAAAAGTTGGTTATTGTGTTACCGTAACAAGAGGGCCAAGACATTACGTGTTCCATTTAATGGAACTGCGATATGATTTCATATCTATAATGCCCGTTTTTATATCCCCCTCTTCCTCTCCCCTTTCTCTCCACTGAACAATTCCTTAGAGTAAATGATTAGGATTCCGGCCGTCCTCTTCGAAGATAAATGACCGACATTTGTGACGTGTTGAGAGTTGATGTCCAAAAGCTGTAGCATTCAATTCACGCTTTATGTAACAGAAACACAAACCTATCCTTTAGTGTTTACATATTTATTCCTAGATAAAAGAATATTAATCCTACCACTTGGGATATTTTCAATTTAGCCAGGAAATATGATGGAATCATTAACTACCTTTATTTTTCCGAGAAAGACAAATTCAGTGACTACTACAGTCACAAACATATTCAAGAAACATATTCATGAGACATAATTAATTTCACATAATGATAACATATGCTCCATTTTTTTTCATTTAGAACCGTTTCTATGAGCTCATTTTTTCCTTTTGGTTATAATGATTTATTTTTGTTGTATCGTTTTTTACAGAATATTATTTTAGCATGCGTCATTTAGTTAGATTTTAAAAATCATCATATGCTGTTTTATGTATCACTTTTTTGCTACGATACAACCTAAATTTAATATAAACTATTACTTATTATTTCATTAACATTGATAAAATATTTTTTCTTCTCATTGGTGACAATAGCACAAGACGCAATGTAAGTAAAAATCTAAACTAGCCCTTCGTTGTTGTGCTTTGGTCACATTATGTGTTTTTCTTAAACTGCATGAAATATTACAATTAGTATGTTTTGAATTTTAGTATATTATATTTCATAAATTGGGACTATTATTCATTTAAAATCACAGGCCATAAATATGTTTATATCGAGTGGATGCGCACACGAAATCGTTAAGAACTGTCTAGTGAATCGTGAAACGTTGACAAAACTAACCCTACTTAAACATCTTACGCAATTTTTGGCTTCCCCCTTCTTTTTAATAACATTTACTATCCAGGCGATTGAGTAGGAATAAATGCCAGGTGCATGTAAGTGTTTGAGTGATCGTTTTCGCCCGGTCCTCTCAGCAACCCCAGCGCCTAGCTGCGTGGTCGAGCTTTTTATAGAGCTGGATTTGTCTATTTCAGTCTAACGACCATTATGAATAACACCTACCTAAGCTTCCGGGGACCCCCTTATATTCCGCGTTCATAGAGGCCAACAACAAAGTTCAAAGAACAGTGCCGGTTTTGCAGGTTTTTAATGTTTCCCAAATACGTTTGTTTGTAACTGGAGAAAACCATTAACAGACGGCTTTTGTGTCGAAGACAAATACACATATGTCAGCAGAGCTGTAGTATTCGTGTTTCTTTTTTAATAACATTTTGGCCAAGCTATCCATTTTTACCAGAGCATTTGTTTCCATTCTGTTGTATATTATATTACTTGCACATAAAGCTAATAACTAATTGTTTATGTAATAAATATAAAATAATTCAACCATATAATTATAAGTCCTAGTGTAAACATTTACTCTAAACAAAGGTTGGCCAATGTTTTGTAACATCTTAATTATTATTTATATTATTATTTAACTTATTTTATTTAATTGCTTGTGTACTACAACAAATTAAATGACAATGACAAATCAGAAAAATACACACACACTTGCACACACTTTAATAGCATTAATATTATATATATTGTACATCATATATGTTACATTATTTACACACAAATAATGTATATAACAATATGAGATCAGATGTAGCTTGTAAGTGCTGAGCTGTAAGTGTGGTTTGTTATGATGTGCAAAGGAGAGAAACTAAGCGCGGGGGGAGATAGAGAGAGCATCTGCAGGCTGCGTTGTGGGAACATGCTATTCATGTCATGGCGTCTTTCAGTGCAGTAAGATGGATTTACCTCGCACCCCTCTTATTATGTGCCTCTTATAACCTTTCAGGTCAGCTTCCAAGAGGCCATTGGAAAGAGACCGTCACGTGACATCTAGTGCCAATGTTCTTCCAGAAGGTCGTCAGGACCCTGGTAGCCAGTAACTCGACTTTTGGAAATGCAGAAAACGACCTACTACGACAACTCGACACTTTTCGGAGGTTACTCGTACCAGGGGGCAAACGGTTTTGCCTATGATGCCCCGGCTGCAGCCTTCCAGAACTCAGCGCATCTTGAAGGCGACTACCAAAGGTCTGCGTGCTCCCTACAGTCGGTCGGCACCAGCGCTCCCCCCCAGCCTCAGCATGCCAAGACGAAAGAGCTCAATGGCAGCTGCATGCGGCCCAGTCTGCCACCTGAACACCACCCACCCCCACAAGTGTCCCCTCCTCAGAACCCTGTAAATGTTGTTGCCTCAAATGCCACCCAGCAGCCAGGTGGTAGCAGTGGTGGTGGTGGGGGGCCCGGCAGCGGGGGAACGGCCAAATCGTCATCCAAATCATCCTCTCTGGCCCCAAACCCAACGCTCACCAAGCAGATCTTTCCCTGGATGAAGGAGTCACGTCAAAATACCAAGCAAAAAAACAGCTCCCCCAGTGCGAGCTCTGCTAACGGTGTGTTTACCAAACCCCATTATTCTCTTTTCTTTTCTTCTCTTCTCTTCTCTTCTCTTCTCTTCTCTTCTCTTCTCTTCTCTTCTCTTCTCTTCTCTTCTCTTCTCTTCTTCTCTTGGTTTAACACTTATTAACATCTTTAGTATCCCGTACAATCAAAAAGATCTGGCTCATTTTAAAAGCTATTAGTCATTGCATGTTTAAGAGGTGATATGCTGGTCATTTTCAGTACATTCTTTAAACTGAAGTCTTAACATAGTATAGAATAAGACACCATTATTATTGTTTGTTATCTCATTAAAGAGGCAGAAAAAAGGATGAATACACCGATTATAGTTTAGATTTAAAGCGACCTTGCACAGAGTCACCTGTCATACATGATTATTGTATCCAGATAACTGTAACAGAACACGCTTCTGAATTTGTCTTAAGGTCTTAAATCTTTTTTTATCCACCTTATAAACCGTTCTAAGAAACTCATGTATGAAACACACCGTTGCCTAGTACACAGTATGAATCTGGCCCTGGGCTTTAGTCATAATGTGATTTACATACACAAGGTCAATGTTAGGGCATGCGTCTCTTAATAAATGCCGAAGTTATGAAGTGTTGACAACCAATATCAGGGGGATAAGTTTTTCATGGCCGGCTTTATTAGTGGGAACGATGCATTCAATTTCCGTGTGGAGTAATTATGTTTTATTTCATTCGCACCCCAGCGGAGAGCAGCGGTGGTGAGAAAAGCCCTCCGGGTTCTGCAGCTTCCAAGAGAGCACGCACCGCTTACACCAGCGCACAGCTGGTGGAGCTCGAGAAGGAGTTTCACTTCAACAGATACCTGTGCCGGCCACGGCGCGTGGAGATGGCCAATCTGCTGAATCTCAGCGAGAGGCAGATTAAGATTTGGTTTCAGAACAGGCGGATGAAGTACAAGAAAGATCAGAAGTTAAAAGGCATGGGGTCATCCTCAGGTGGACCGTCGCCCACAGGAAGTCCACCCCTCCCAATGCAGTCTTCGGCCGGTTTTATGAACTCGATGCACTCAATGGGAAGTTATGACGCTCCCTCCCCTCCATCTTTCAACAAGCCTCATCAAAACGCATACGCCATGTCAACAGCATATCAGAACCCAATGAAAGGTTGCCCGCCACAACAAAAGTACGGAAACACCGCTCCGGATTACGACCCACACGGGCTACAGGGTAACAGCGGCACCTACGGAACACCAAACATGCAGGGTAGCCCCGTGTATGTGGGAGGCAGCTATGTCGACACCATGCCTGCCACTGGGCCTTCTATGTATGGCCTCAATCACCTACCGCACCACCAGACGGCTAGCATGGACTACAATGGTGCCACACAGATGTCGGCGAACCAGCACCATGGACCGTGTGACCCACATCCAACATACACGGATCTGTCTGCGCACCATCCTTCTCAGGGTAGAATCCAAGAAGCACCCAAGTTGACTCATCTGTAGCAGGTTTGGACAAAAAAGAAAAAATGGAAGATAAACAAAACAGACTAACCCATGGGACGATGCAATGGGGTTGAAAAATATGATCCAGTGGTTTCTTGCCATGACTAGAACACCAGTTTGTGTCAATGTTGTCCTTCCATTCATGTGTGAACATGCCATGTTTCCATGAATTTCATATCCATAAGTCTAAATGCCCCTTTAAAAGTGAAAACTTTCATGAACAGTGTGTATAAATGGCTAGTTTATGCCAAGGAATAGATTGTCTAGCTGTATGACCTCATTATATCATCGTAAATGTTTGTGTACTTCAGCATTATCGCTGCATTCCTTACACTTTGGAGGGCTGTACGGTATAGCCTACATTTTAACTGGTGCAAGAAAACCACTGGATTGTTTTTCGTCCACTACCCTTATTTCACATACCTCTTCTTTTTTAAATTTCTCACTAACGGTCAATTTGTTATTAACTTGTTCCCAAAACAACAGCTAACTGCACATTGTTTTTGATCAAGACGTTCATCCCTTTATCTATTTTAAAGGGTAGAAGTCAATTTTAAACTATGCTACCTATCCCTCTTAATGAAAGTAAATAGAAATTTGTTATGACTTTGACACAGGGTAAAAAAAAGTTGAGAGAGTTGAGAATTCTAGTAAATTAAAGCTCATCCCCTTGTTCTCAGCTCACTATCCCCTCCCTCTTTTCCCCTCCCTTTCCCCATAGTTCTTCCCCAGTTCTCTTTCTTTCCCAATCTTGGGTTTGCCTACATTAGTCTAAACTAATAGGAAAGGCCCAAAAGTCTTGACTTAGAAAAACTAGGAAACAGGGTATATTTGAACAAAAATGCATGTCCGGGAAACCAAGCTACGGCGCAGACGTCTCTGTTTACGCCTAATACGCTCTTGTCTGGGCATCATTGTTGCACTTAGAGTTTACATTTAATGGGTGAGGAAGAAAAGTAAATCTTATTTTGAATCGAAAGGCCTTCAATCAGCGTCTTTCGCTAAGTGTGTTCAAGTGAACATTCATAAATATATATTTATTTGTTATAGCCAGTTTAAATACTTTCTTTTTTGTATTATTTATCCCCATGTATTTATATCGATAAAATGTACTTTTTTAGTATCTACCTGTTATAAAAAGCCGTTGTGTTCTTGTCATTGTAACAAGTTAATTTTTAGTTATTGTATTTTAGAGATATGTAGGTTTATGTTACCCTTGTATAAATAATGTCTTGACATGTACAGGGGGCGCATGAGCGGAATCACACCGTTCCTGCGTTGTCGAGAATTAGACGGAATATAGCAAAACATTTTGAGAACTTCATTTGTCCTTTGTAACTACTTTTATTTCCTTGTTAAGAGTTGGTTGTTGAACGATTCTTTAATAAAAATGTTATGTTATTCATTTCCACTCTAGAACTTCATGAGTTTATCAAGAAGACTTACTAACACATATGCAAGTAGGGGTGGGGGCGGGGTGCGCCTCGAGGTCTGTGAAAGAGTCCTGGAGGCAGTGTTTGCAATGGTCACGTGAAGTGAATCCAATAGAATTGCACCATTGCTGGTTATGGAATTAAAACGGATGATTACAAATAATTACAAGCCTTAAGCAGTAAGGTACATGTAGCAAACGAGGTATACATATTTGTGGTTGGTTGAATCATAACTAATTATTGTTTAAACAGTTTTTGCTTTGTCTGTTCTTTCATTTAACAGAAGACTTATTAGCATGACAAACCTTAACGAATAATTAAAAATGAAACGACACTAAACACTAAAAACAACGTACAATGTTTTAGAATATACATTCGACATAGTAACATTATTATAGATTTTAGTTAAGGCGATTCTGGCTCACTCGAATATCATATAGCCTACATATCCGGGTCGTAATCCCGGTCGTTTTCTTTGTGCTAAAATATAAACTGCAACGCTTTGTCTAAATAACCCATGGAAAGATGTTAATAAATCGGTTCTCAAATTAAAAATAACTCACCAATCTGCTTGCATTAAAAAATACACAATCACATTTAATCACATCCAGAGGCAGTGTACAAAAATAAGGTTCCATAGTCAAATGTTGTAACAATTTTCATTCAGATAGATAGACAGATAATAATAATATTGGTAGATTCTGCGACAGAGAAAATAAGAACCGTTTTCCTCGAATAATACAAATCCCTTTGTGAGACGTTTTAACAGAAATTATAATTTAGTCCCAAAATAATTTAAATAATAAATTAATGTTTTTCCAGAGAAAATAATCCAGTTGGAAAAATAAAATAAACTCAGAATTGTTATTCAAGTAAGATCCAAAATATAAACACAATAAATAAAAATGAGATCAATGCGTCCTAATCCCTCGCAGCCGGCTCCGTTCTGCAGTGTAGCATTAAGGCCTGTTAGACTGACCTCTTTCCGAAGTGCCCACGGCCTACAGCTTGCCTTGTATTTGCCTTATAATACCCATACACCCACACACAATTATATATGTTCCACTCTTCTTTTAGGGAACAGAAGAAACGACGCCCGTGTTACAAATCCAAACTAATGCTGTGAAGTTTGTTACAGAAAGCCGCAGCAGAAATTAGTATTAACATCTATCTTGGATAATCCTAATAATGCGACGCTCCAAAAGAATGTATCCATTGCAAAAATGACTTCATTCTGGTTGTAAAAAATCCACAAATATACGAGGGAATAATGGGGGGTTTCTTTGTTGTGATCTTGAAGGAAAAAGGCGAATTCTTGAGGGTGGCTGCTGTCAAGCGCTTTGCCGGCGAAAAGATTGATCACCCTTGCTGCCTCTCTACTCGTGCTCTAAAAATATCTACCCTGTTTCCCCATTCGTTTTCAACTTTGACGCAACCAATTTTCTGAGGTATTTTATAAACTAGCATTTTTTTTCTTCGACCAAACTGCAATAATAATGCATTATCCAGTGAACGCAACCTGGCTAGAATATTCATTCGTAAGCGCGACCTCAAGATGAACTTTAGGTTGCTCGCACTGTCAACAGACTAAAGCTCTTCGTACACAGGCACAAACACACCACGGAAAGTTCTTATTTGCATTTTATGCGTCTCACCTTCATCTTGATTTCAAGCCTGAAAATGAGGAAAATATTGGTCCAAAAATCAGCATTTGTTTTTTTCTGACCTGGATTTTACCTCAAACCCAATCGCGTTAAGATCCTGTGGTTTCAGGAATTGTTCAGATACTGGTAAAAACTAATAAAAAATGTTACCCTTCTAGAAAAAAAGGCTAGTTGGGAATCTCCTATTCGACAAGTGTGGAAGATAATCTCAACATCCCTCTTGTACATCCTTATTTATGTGCTTGATGTAAAAAAAGATTTCTATAGCTGCATATCTTGTCTGTTACTCTTGTCAAAACTTTTAAGATTAATGACCATTGATTATAAATACGCAAGAAGCCATATTGTGGATGTGCTTATCAGGCAAGGCCTGTGGATTACATCACCCGCAGTTCTGCATTTGGATGGTAACTGACAGTCATCAGAGACCCTCACTTTACTTTCCCAGACAAACACTTGTGTCCGAGCACATGGCAACCGGGAGCTTTTTTATTCGCTATGAGGTCTGAATTGTAATGTCCTGTTGTATTTTTTATCAATTCAGACAAATATTGCTTTCTTTTGCCATCAGGCCCCGAATTTCGATTGGCTGAGATGAGTCACGTGACCAGGAATTGGCTGCAATTTCGCCCATAGTCTTCAGTTTAGTAGACCCTGGTCCCCATACGCTAGTAATATCACCAATATACACAATTATTAAAGCCCGCAAATGCAGTCATAGCAGAGGCGCAAAAAAACCTAGCTTTTTGGATGTTATTTTTTGCGTACGTTGGTGTCGCTGGACGCCCTTCTTGCCCAGGCGAAGCGATGAATTTTGAATTTGAGAGGGAGATTGGGTTCATCAACAGCCAGCCTTCCCTTGCAGAGTGCCTGACGTCTTTCCCCGCTGTCCTGGAGTCATTTCAAACTTCATCAATCAAGGACTCGACAGCAATTCCACCTCCTTTCGAGCACACCATCCCTAGTCTGAGTCCCTGCACAGGCAACCAGGCGCGACCGAGGAGCCAAAAGCGAACTGCCTCTAATGGCCTCCAGCTCCGGACACAAACGGCACCGCCGACGCAGCACCAGCAAGGCCCGGCCCCGCTGTCGGGTGGAGCGCCCCTGGCCCACGAGTTTCCATGGATGAAGGAAAAGAAATCCGCGAAGAAGTGCCCCAAGCCCGGAGCCTCAACAGCGACAGCCTCGCCCTCTCAGGCATCCTCCGGCTACACAACCGCGGGACTCGAGTCGCCGACAGGTACGTTTTAAAAAGCAGTCTGTTCGGGATTTTTTCATTTTGGTCATTTTCCTCTAAATGGCTCATGTCTTAAACATAGGTCAGTGATGCTAAAACCTCCATAATGGTTTCGTTTCTTTGACTGTTATTATGAATACAATTGTGATATTATTTTAGGTTTGATATTTTATTCTAAATGAAGAATTATACTCTGTCGCGTTTATGTTCTTTGTCCTATTTGTTAATGATATAAAGCGAGCAAAGCCTGCTCTGCATGACTACTATTTCACTTCAGCAGATTTTTCTATTTTGGAATAATTCTGTAAATTTATTTTAATGCCTGTATTTCATGCACCATTACGCATGCAAGATTTTGGCGCATAAAACTTTGTGTTTTATTTTAAATAACGTTGCTACAGTGTCTTAAAAGATAACATGCACCCCTCCCCCAATTCTTGGCATATATACAAAACAGTGTACATTCTGAGAGAATAAGTTCCCGTCCTTAAGATTTCGATCTGCAATAACGATTTAATCGCAATTCATGTCAGACTCGGACTCGATATTTATTCATAACCACATCTCATGGCTTGGGGTAGCCATTTTGAATTTCATAGTATACTGTGAAAACTGCGGAGGAAAAAAGATATTAGGCTTGCTGAAATAACGCATGCTGGTCTGTTGCCACAAGACATGCCTAACCATTGCAGTCATTGCTATATAACAGATCCA